>CAJOBZ010000038.1:1232500-1867500 GCA_905332375.1 Pieris macdunnoughi
TAGTATGTCTCCGGTATGTCAAAAACGTATTGGATATTGGCGGGAAGAAATCGGAGTGCCATAGCGCATGTCATAATTTATTGTGAATACGTATTTTATTAAATAATATTAAAATAATGTGTAAATTTATCTCGTTATTAATTACGCATTTCGTTCAAAAACATACAATTTTATTTGCCGGGTTTACTTAATTTTAAATTCAACTTAAATGTTACAACATATAGCACCGCCCCCTTGCTTAATACCTACTTAAAAATTAATAATTTAGATACAATATACTATCTCCTCTCTTATCTCAAGCGTTTTGACGCACAATATCCATCCCAGATTTCATCAGTGCTTTCGTTTCAGCCGTGTTGACGTCTACCGCTGGACATATGCCTCTCATCTAAATCTCCAGTAGGTACGACCGGTTCCCCGCGCCATGCATCCAACGCCTTCCCTCCACCCTCTCCAGGTCATCTGTCCACGTAGTGGGGGCCGTCCAACGCTTCGCCGACTGGACATCAATTCCAGGACTTTTTTGCTCCATCGGGCATCCGTTTTTCGGGCAATCGCCTTATACACTTACACTTACTTACTTTATACTTTAGTTTTTCTACGGATCTCTTCATTTCTTGATGGCGTAGAGAAACATCAAGCATAACCCTCTCTGAAGCTTGTGTACCAGGCTTGAAGTAAGAGAGCATCAGTATATTGCAGACAATCTATGGATTGAAACATCAACTTTCCCGATTCTGTTCTATTTAAAATGACAATCATTACCAGAAGTTTGATTGGCAACAGTTTCTCGACGATAGGCCTAAACCCGACTTGTAATAAACTTATAGACACTAATATTCGTCACGAAATGTTTCTATTAATACTTCCCATGTTACAATTATCGTACACAACGCAAACCTATATATAAGCAACCCAAAAGAACTTTCATCGCCCAACGCTTTTTCTCCTTTCGAGGCCCTTTCATCTTTAACCACTTTCTTTAAAACAAAATGTTCACTAACGTTTCAAAACTCACAATCCATACATTCACTAAAATCTTAAAAAAACATCTTGTCAACCTGTCCTATGAAACACAGACAATAGCTGATACAGAAAATATTCATATTGTGCAAAAATAGTTTAATTATAAATTGTGTTGATGTAGAAATTATTGTCTCCGTTTATATGGCTAAAGGAAGAAAGCGTCATGGCCACTTTATTTTACCTAAATATCCTATTATTTTGTATAATAAAGTTTTTCTTTTCATTCTTTTCTTGTTTTAGTTCTCACTGCAATAACGCCTTTAGTACACCTACGCAATCGCATGCGGCAGCGAAACGACGAAAAACTGTAAGTTGTATGGCAACTTTGCATGTTTTTGTCTCGCTCTATTATATAGCTAGATGAAAAGTTGGTCTTGTCGGTATTGTTTCGCAAGTACTGCGAAATGGTGTTAACAGACGCAGCCGTTTCGCTAGCGGAGTTTCGCATCGCAATGGTCACCACGCGTTGTCATAGACAAATTTCGATAATGGAAGCCGAAAATATTGAATTATTATTAATTTGATTGAAATTATCCTGAATTATATTTTGGCATGTTAATTACAAAATGCATACAAAAGAGGTATGGAGGAAAATTCAAGAAAAGACAAGATTAAAAATAAAGCTACAATGACATTTCCTTGCGAAAAACTGCAGTGTACTAATGTTCCGCAGATATTTGCTACCGCAATTATTTCGCAAAGAGTCGCAGCCGCATACGAACGCGTAGGTGTATAAAGGCGTAATAATAGTAAAGTAATTATTCAACTCTAACAAATAGTTTACAACTAAAAAACATTAGCCTAAAATGGTAATAGCAAACGGTTAACATCCCGGTTTGGACAGTCTACTTCCTCTTCCCATTATGAAGGACAATAATGGGATAATATACCAGTTTACAAACATATTGCCATTTCAAAAAGCAGGCCGCGGAAGGATTATCGTTTAGTGTGAAAGTGTTGCCCCGTTTGTTGACCAAGTATTGTCCTCTTGGAGATTGTTTAATTTTTGAAGAATTATCTGGATAGATGATTCCTGTATTCGTCTTAGATACAAACACTATAGACTACATTCCATACCAAATATTATAGAACTATGTTTACTAAAAATTATCAAAAACAGCAAAATAATTTTATTAAATGTCTGTACCAATAGATTTCTTAATGAAAAATTACTTAATAATATGTTGAAAATGATATGTAATAGTTCTAAAATTGTTCATATTTAGATATTGAACGTGGTACTTATAAAAGGCAATATCTTACAAGTATATGTAAAAAGTTAAACTATATATTTGACTATGATTACTATACCAAAAAATTTTTGACTTTCAAGAAAAAAATGTAAAAAAACTATGTAATCGTGGTGACATTCCTAGAAAGGGTACCATACCGTATTATTTTCCCGTGATAAGACCTAGCCAGAACTCACATGTAAACAATAGAGATTTTTAATGAAGACTCAAGTTCCTCACGAAATGACCTAATAAGCAGCTCTTACTTATTACACCAAAATATAGCAGGACTTCTTAGCAAACTAGATTCTATTGAACTAAATCTTAGCGAAATCAGGTACACTAAAAATACTACTCCTAAAATTTTATGTTTTTCAGAAACTTTTGTAAGAAGAGGCGATGAAAGTAACATGAATCTGAAGAATTTTAGTTAGCCTCATCGTTTAGTCGGCTAAATAAAAAGCGTGGCGGGGTATGTATTTTCATAGATAAATCTCTCGATATCTCGCCGCTTAGCTTTTGCAACGACATATCAATAGAAAAACATTTGAATGTTGTGGCACAATAGTACCCGCAATTCAATGCATAATAATTGTATTACAGAACGCCCGATTCTGACGTATATAGCTTTTTTAATATATTTCAAACCCTTTTGCATAAATAAAAAAATAAAAAACAGAGAATTATTTTATGTGGTGACAGAATATAGACATTTTAAAGATAAACAATATAACTATGAATTACAATGACATTCTATCAAATTATAACTTGAAACACTTTATTAATGAACCGACTAGAAATTTATTTGTATTGAATAATTGAGTAATATTAAGGGTGCTAAAGGCGAAACACTCCGTTTATATATGTCAGATCATGATACGTGCCAAATATTAAGGTTTCCCGTCACAAAAACAAAGCCAATTATCTTAAAGTGGTGTATATTAGAAGAGATACTGTCTGAAAACATGGAAAAGTTTGGGAATGCCTTTCAAATTTCCTGAGCGAGGTATTGAAGAAAGCTCTTGCGATAAAGCTTTCCAAATTTTTCATGACAATTTATCATTATTTTTTTATCTCTGCTTTCCAGTTATTAAAGTTAATGTTAACAATAAAATGACAACACCCAAGTGGATCACACCAGGGCTTAGAATCTCTAGTAGGCTAAGAGACAACTTACTTTTAAATATTTTAAAACGAAAACAAATGAAAATAAACAAGCATACAAAAATATAACAATTATCTCAAAAATGCGTTGTAGCATCGAAAAATACACAATTTCGCGTATCTACAAAACGCAAAAATAAATCTCGTGCAACTTGGCATATTATAAAAGACCAACTAGACCAGAATCGAAGTCCTATAATTGCTAATAAAATCTTAAATGATAATAATCAATTGATATCTGATCCAAATGAAATAGCGAATTTATTTAACAACTATTACATAAATAAAAAACAATTAAGAAACCTAGCACTCATCTTCAAAACGTTCATTCTGTAAACCCATCCTTATTTCTAACTCCTTGTTCATGTGACGAAGTTTTCAAAGCTATAAATAATTTAAAAACTAAAGCACAGGTTATGACTCAATAAAACAGAAGTTTAAAATTCTCTTCACAACAACTAGCAAGTATCCTTACCCATCTCATAAATTTATCTTTCACAAGGGTATTTTTCCCAGTTCTTTAAAATTACAATAGTTAAACTGTTTAAAAAGGGTAATAAGAGGATATTAGAAACTACAGACCTATAACTTTAATACCAACTTTAGCTAAAGTTTGGAAAAACTTATGCACAATAGTTGTGCTCTTTTTAGGCAAATCAATGTTTAATATGAAAGTAGTTTTCAAAGAGGTAAAAACTATCCTAGCAGCTTTCTTTTAGTTAGGCAATTGTAGAACATATCGATAGGCGCAAGCAGGTATCTGTAGTTTTTTTGACATGAGCCAAGCTTTTGATTGCGTAGACTACAACATTCTTCTTCAAAAGTGTAGACTTTATGGAATCCGAGGATTGCCTTTAAATTGGCTGGAAAGTTACCTAACCGGTCGTAAACAATATGTTGAAATCACACATACTTCATCTCCTAAACATATTGAAAGGGGGTACAAGTCTGTGCTATAGATTGCATAAAGGTTCCTCAAGGGAGATACTGGGCCCATTGTGTTTCTTCTGTACATTAATGATTTACCAAATTTGGTTACTAATAAATGATTCTTTACGGGATATATTCAGTGGTTGTGTCGAATGATACTACGCGTAACCACGAATCATTATTGAATGAAACAATAAAGATTCACGGAATGGTTGGAAATTAATAATTTAAGTAAATGTAAAAAAACAATTTTATACAATTTCGGAACTATAATAATTGCAGACCTAATAACCTCAAAATCAATTAAAAAACAAGTCAATTGAAGAAGTTTTTCAACCAAGTTTCTAGGCATAACACTAGACCAAAATCTTAACTGGAAACAACATATTAACGATATGCACGCACCTTAATAAATTTGTTTTGTTTGAGTGAACTCGCAAAGTAGCTTCAAAACACGCAGCAATTATTGCTTACCACGGCTATGTTGCCTCAGTTTTGCGTATGGTATCCTTTTATGGGGAAATTCGTAGATGTGAGTAAAGTTTTTATTACTCAGAAAAATTTTAGGGCTAAGGTTGACCTCTTATGAGCTGTAGGCCAATTTTCCACGAACTCGGTATTCTGACAGTACCAAGTTTGTATATCTTGGAAGCAGTTATGACTGTCAAGAAGTATCCAAAACTATTTAATACATACAAAGAAACGTGCTTATATATACCGAGGGATCCAACACGGCTGGGGTGCCTGCATGTTGCACCGCGCTATATTCTAAAAATTGTAACGCCATGGCTATAAGAATATTTAATCACCTTCCCAGAAGTTATAGATCGCTGTCATGTAATGTCTTCAAAGGGAAGGTGATTGGGTTTCTAAAGTCAAGGTGCTTTTATAGCGTAGGCGAATATTTGGCCTATAAGTTTGACAACAATTGATTATAAATAGCTTGACGTATTATCATGACATTATGTTAATGTTTTTATTATATGACATAGCAAAAATTTATGACATTTGCATGCCTATTTATATATGGTGATTGTCCGGATATAAAAAAAAATAATGTGATTATAAAATCACATAAGGCTTGATTGTAATATAGTAAAATTCTAATTGTTAATTATGTAAGATAAATTTGCACGCTATTATACTTATGTGGCAGAATATGGAGTTAAGATTGTACAACCATAAGATTTTTATACCATATTCTTGCAAATAAATGATTATTATTATTATTATTATTATTATTATTATTATTATTCAAATGTGGAAGCTATGAGTTAATAATTGTATAAACGTTTAATACCTCTTTATCTGAAACCTAATCAGCATTGTTAAGCATAAAACAACAGTAAAATCTAAAATTGTAATTTTATTTAATTTAACATTTATGTAATTGTCATGTATTTTACAATAGATAGCTGCAAGGTGCACTTTATTATCTCAATTATAAAACTTATAAGGAAGCTTAATTTGTAAGCAGTTCTTTTGTAATAACGGCTTAAGACAAGAACTGATTCAGTGAGATCTGCCCTGCGATTCTGTAACTCACTTTCCGAACTCACACAGCGGCATTCACAGTGGCGGTCGCGCTCAAATCAGTCGTAATTCGTAAAGCAGTCATTTCACGATTTGGCATACTGATAAACAATAAACTACAAGCCCCACCTTATCTGAATGCCATCATAATGACTGTTCAGACTATTTGAGAGATCCTGAGAGTTCGAAAAGTGAGTTACAGAATCACAAGGCTGTTCAATGTGATTCGTCGTCTATTTGATCTCGTAGAACAAAATACAAATTAGTCTTATAGAAAATAAAATTTCAAGCAGAAATAAAACAATCAGTCATCAGTATTCTGCAATGGCTCTTTTTAGCTCCCTGATATTATGTGGGGCAGGTTGCACTGATCTTACACGTCTCCAAACATCACAGACATGTTATGAAATCTTCCTTAAGAAGAATAGAAGTTAGGTTTTGGACGTTCATGGGTTTTGGTTGTAATATTAGGAGTTACCGCTGGGCCCGGCTCATTTAACTGACCACGGTGTTGTTCGACTTCAGTTTGTTTGTTTTTCAAAACTGTTTATATTAATATATTGTGTGTAAATTTCTATAGGCGAAAGTTTTTGCAGTTTAATATCTACTATAAGTATACAATATTACGTATAAGAAGCTCACCCAAAACCGATGCTGCCGCCCATAGACTCACATTGCCAGAGGGCTCGCAAGTGCGTTGCCGGCGTTTTAAGAATTGGTACTTAAAATTTAATTTATATTCTATAAAAGGAAAAATACAAGAAAAATGAAGGAATCGAATCAACGTTTGTTTTTTTAAGGTATTTCCCGATTAGTCGAATTTCGAATTAGGTACCAATTTCGAAAACAGATCTAATTATCATAATATTATAAAGTAGTAGAACGGACGACATAATCAGTTTTTATAAACGTTCAGAAATGTTACAATTAAAATTTCTTAGTCGGAAACACTTAAGACAAAATATCTGCGTAGCAACGTAGCGATGAATCTAGAAAGCTACAATTGCTACGGCGTAGCTTTACTCTTTATCCACAATTTAAAACAATGCATGATAGTGTTACGAAAAATTCGTTTGGAATAAATAAAAGAAATTCCACTTTGTCGCTAGAACAATTAAAATAGTGATTTAAAAAGTATTCAACATACAATCTATATTTTTATAATAATATCGCATAACTACGATTTAAAATTGTATCAGAACATAATAGAACTGCCTATGGATGATAAGTAATTTATACTGAGATACATAACAGTTAAAAAAAAAATGTTGTAAATATTGTAACTTAACCAGTAATAAAAAAACAGTGGTGCTACAAACGTTTAGGTCTAGGCTTAGGATTTCTGTATCTCTTCCCTGATCATTTGCTTCCTAATAGGTGATCTGACTTCTGTGCCTGACACACGCCGCCGACTCTAAGTCATGCTGGTTTCCTTACGATGTTTTGCTTCACCGTACGAGCGAGTGTTGCGCAAATAGACACACGGGTGGTATGTTTTATATCAATAAAAAAACAGTATAATGCGTGATTTCTGTACTGCGAGTGACTTTTGTTTAATAAAATTTAAATTAACTTTATTCACTAGAGGGCGTACGTTCAACTGTCTTTTTAAATTCCAAAAACTGTAGGTACCTATTAAAATATAACTTACTGATGCTGACATTAAAATAGTTCCTTCAGTATGTTACACTGACATATACCTAGAGCCGGACTTATCGCAAAGTTTTGCCTTTGTCCCATTGTCATTAAATAGTTTATGCACTTATTTTTCCGTCAATTACCAGCTAGTATGAAAGTTTTTCACCAACCTTCGAATCCAGTTCAGCCTTTCCCCATCAGTTCAAAAGGTCACGGTCATTGCACTACACTACGATATACACTGGACCGGGAAAGGCAAGCAAGTGCTAGGCAAACAAGGCACAAACTAACCAACCCCCACCCACCAGCCAAAAGACAACGCCTTAATAATTCAGACTACGCCCCTCCCTTTCATACTGAGCGAGAAACATCGCTGTATCCCCCTCTAGCATGATGAGCATTCGATGCTGTATATTTCATCTCTGTCTGGCGAAAGGATATGTTGTATGTGCGTCTCATTTGCACGTGTTAGAAGAGAATGGTGGTGTGTATTATGCATCGTGTTTGAGCAAGGTTTTATGAAGTTTGCGCAGTCAGACATAGAGTAGGTGACTATAGAGACTTTTATTGATTATCTACGTATGTTTTAAATAAATTAAAAGGTAATATTTTATACAAAATACTGTGTTCACAAATAAATAAAGCGTTTTATGTAGTTCCACTGTTTTCTCTTTTTGATACTAAGAGAGCAGTACAGTCAAAAGAGAAAGAGTCTTAAACCATACCTACAGAACCTAGGCTTCTTTGATAGCAAGAAGACGCCTGAGCTCCCCTGTACCGAGAACCTCAGAGAAAGAATTAAAAGGCCGGCAACGCACCTATTAAAATGGTTGCCCCTGAGCTGCGATGTCTGCCCGTTTTGGACACCCCGTAGGCTCGGCACCCCTATGCTATAAAAAATACCTTTTATCGTGGTATTATCAGAATCCAGCAAACACCAGCATTCGGTGAATGTTTTCTCAGTTACTAAACTGATAAATTAGTTTTTAATTATTGAAATACTTACACAGAATATAGACAGTGTAATGACGGCTTTAAGTTTTCAATCATTATACTGCGGTAGTGAAGACACTTATCTGGTTGTGACTTACTCCATCATCAAAATTACGCCATCTATATTGGGAGCGTGTACCTAACTAAAAACAGTTCTATTTCTGCTCAGTATTGTATTTAAAATTTTCATACAATTATTTTACGTGAATTAAATATCTACTTGAGACTAGTGATGCAACGAAAATTACTTAACAATACGAATATTTCAATAAATAATACACACAATTATTTTATTACTAAGATTATTTAAATTAACTACTGAGACGGCGGATTTAGAGGCCTCGGAGCAACAAAGGGAGGCCCCTTGGCCCCAAATAAAGTGAAAAAAAAAAACAAATTCAATCGAGTTTTTTAATCATTAATTTATTGTAAAACGAAGTAGATTCTTTTAGTATTTAACGAACATAAAAAATATACATATCAAAAGAAAAGTTGTTTACTAGTCGGAATTAAAACATTTTTTTTCCGAAGTCTCTATTGTGGAGCCCTGACTACTGACAATTTTTTGTTCAAAAAGCACAACATTTGTTGTCAACATCTCATCTCTGATTATTTTATTGTTTGTATTTTCCTACCGGTCAAAAATAGTCTTTGTAATGCGAGAGTCGAAAACTTTAATCAAAAGGACAGTTTAGGACAGTTTTTTCAGCTTCGGGAAATATATTCGTTGCATCACTAGATACTTGAGACAATACCTCTGTTAGCAAGATGTTTTAATATCGCTTTTAATTTTCGTGAAATTTCCAATAAATGAAATAACAGATATAAATAAAATACACTATGATCGGATAAAAAGATTTTTACACAACTTTTTGGAAATACTAAACCCAAAATATACTTATAAAACACTATACCTAACCTTTTAAACGCAAATTGTAGCATGATCCGTGGACTGCGAGATTTTCAGTTAATACTAGCGGACCCGACCGTTGACCTGTACACGGCTTAAATAATCATCTAATTGTAAATCTCAACTATTCTCGAACGATCTCGAAGATTGTAAAACTCATGATTTTTTTATGTTGTAACAATTGTTCACGGGGGTAAAACCGCGGGGTGGAGCCAGAAATTAACACAATAATTAAAACACGTGTTAGTGTGTTAATATCTCTTAAATGTTACTTAATACGTGGCAATACAAACTTTTAGGTCTGGGACTCAGATTATTGACGATTTTTTCCTTCTTCGTATGAGCGAGTGTTGAAATATATTAAGTATTATATATAACAATTTTGATGAGGCTATGGGGGAGAAGAAATAAAATTGTACGCTTAAACCACTAAGCCGACACAGCCAGCATGGGTATTTGAATACCAGTAATATATTTGGAATCAAAGTCGTAGGGTGGCGAGTGTCGAGAGCTGTCTTTGATGTCAATGCCTCTCATTCTGCTTATTTGCTTATTAAAGGATTATAATTGAATTGATTTCTTCCAAAAGTCACTTCACTTTTTTGTGTTAATTAATGACGGTTTTTGTCTTCAGTTATATGTAGGTAAGTTTACATTTAATAAACAAAGAGTTCCATACAATTTATTGTTTATTTTTTCGTTTCTAAAAATGTAATTGTTTTCCCAGTTTATTACGGACGGAAATTAATTTTGATTTAATTATATTGAGGTAGTGTAATAAAAAAGGATACTACGGATAATATATATCATATATAGTACGATATATGGTATGGTTACGAAGCAGGTAGATCAGTGAATATGAAGAAAAATTAAAGACAGACTCAGAAATGTGCCTTAATTTGTCGTTGCAAACTGAACGTAACGTTAACTTATAATACTACAACATAAGTTTCACTCGACAGATTGGTTGCTTAGAAAAAATTATGAAAACGACGCGTTATGCAGATATACTATCTGCCCAAGCTGCTATCGCTACTAACCTACATACTACCTATATATATTATATAGACATTATACATACTAGCAATTCAGTTAATATTTTTTTTAACCATGACAACTAGGATAACGATGTTTGCGTTCTTGGCAAAACTTATTTTGTAATAACAAACAGTACCAGACCCATATTTTAATTATAGGTTTAACTAGGTTGTTCCCAGATGTAGGTACCTACAGTTTTTACATTGAAGTTGTAAATTAAAGCCCTGAATCGCGAATAAACTTAATATTATTCAGGTACAAGGATCCTTCACTCAACCTGTGTTTATTATAATCAAAAGAATAACAAAACACCCCGTTTTGAGAACCCCTTAATTTGCATCACAAAAGGCTGTTTTAACACTTATTTGAAGTCTTGTATAAGTTTTAATGAAGTTTAAATTTCTTATTTAACTAAATTGTTTAATGTGTTTGTGACATTTTTAAATTATTATTTACCTATAAAGATGAAAATCAAAAGTAAGACGTAGGGACAAGGCTTAAGTGCGAATCCCGTATGTCAAAAACGTATTGGATTTTGACATATCGTGAGTTGAGTATGTCCAAAGATAGCTGGACCGATTTTCTTGGTTTTTAATTTGTTTCCGACCCAAATATATATTAAAGAATTGGAAAATTAACCAAAAAAATATCCAATACAAAATGTAAGTAATGTTCATGCAATTCAAATCAATCAAAGATATATTTATATATATTCGATTAGACATGATATCACAATGTTCGGATAATGGCATATTTTTTATTTTAAGAATGTAGAATAATGTCATTGTTAGTTGTCAAATATTTTTGCGTGTGTTCAAACAATTATTTCTTTTGTGTTAATTTCGTAGTAAGTAGTGAAATTAATGTTTATTTTGTATTAATGTAAAAAAAAAAATTACTTTCCAGACATGAAATCTGTATACTTATAGACTCTTAGGCGGTATGAAGTAACCGACTGAATTGTGTCTGTTAGTAGTTATTAAAAATTCAATGTTTTTTACATGTAGGAACGTAATTTTCTTTCAAAGAACCATCAATTTATTTAGAATTTACTTAACGTGAATACTGATATATATCTTACGGACTCCCTGTTCCGTGTAAAAATATGTCCTTTGAAAAGATGCAATCACGCACACGGCCCTCGACCGACGATCAAAGGAATTCGAATCACTTCACTCCTCTTCTAATTTATCTTCGGTACTTGCTTTTGATTTTAGAAATAATAGTGTTAGCACTCTACTCATACTGGATTTTCCATTTTATTTTTAAATTAGAGGCTTCAGCGTGCAACTCATACAACTGCATCAATTAACTTACTAAGTGCGCATTCTTTTTTTGCGCGCTTGCTCTAACGGTGAAGGAAAACAACATCAGGAAAAATCGGAATGCCTAGGACCAAAAAAATCGACTGCGTGTGTCAGGAAAGCTGATCACCAACTTGCCTTTTAGAAAAAAATAAATAGTCACTGAACAGATATCTTAAGAGTCAGGAAAGCTGATCATCAACTTGCCTTTTAGAAAAAAATAAATAGTCACTAAACAGATAAGGCCAGACCGAAAAGGTCGTAGCGCCACTGCCATCGGCTCAAATCATCTTTGTGAGATTGGTCTTTCATTACTTGGGTTCTAATCGGGAGAAAGGAAAGGATATGTGAAGCTAGGCACTTAGTCACAAAAACTTAACTATCTGCTCTCGTAACTAAACCTGTAAAGCATATTGTTCGGTAGTATACGTCCGTAAAATTTATATCAAATAATGTTTATAATTTATTAAACTTTCCCAGCCTATGAATATAGGTATCTGGATCTAAGACATCAGTCGCGTTACAACCTCTTTAGGTCTGGCCTCAGATTTCTGATTTTTTTGGGGGGCCTGTTTTCCTTCATCGTTCGAGCGAAAGTTAAATGCGCACATAGAAAGTCCATTGGTGAACAGCCGGGGATCAAACCTACAACCTCAGGGATGAGAGTCGCACGCTGAAGCCACTGGGCAACACTGCTCTCTATAACTAATAATTATAGGATAGAAAAATAAACAACAACGTTTTTTAATTTCTTTATTTTTTCACCATTTATCGTAAAACTTTCCTACGGCACACCGCGCGTCGCAGTCGCGCACCAATATTCCGCCTTGTGTATGTCGAGCTCATTCTACCAAACACATCATGACGTAACACACCAGCCAACCAGAGATAGCTCACTTTGCTTTTATGTATACAAGAATTTAAGAAAATTTGATTACGAATTCATTAGGGACAGAGCATGAAATACAAAAGCCTGTAAGTACAGGCCTAAAATATTACGAATTTGGTATTTAGTTTTCATTACTATTAACATCGTTTATCAAGTGAGACAGTTCCCTGATTGGCTCACACAACACAATTCGCAAATTGCGTCGTTCACAATTTCAAGAACAGAGAAACAGATAAATACAATATGGCATAGCGGTTTCCATACAAAAAATAAGCGTAAAAATTCGTTTTCAAAAGTACAGAAACAATATAATGTATATCCATCGTAAGTACACACAAGCACCAAGTGTTGGCAGTTTAACTGCCTTCCTTACTCATACCGTTATAAAAACTCCCCGCGCAAACGTTGGTCAACATTTGACATGTCGAAGTTAAGCGCGGAGATCCGCCCAGATCACATACATATACAGTAAATAATTTCGTGTCCTTAAGGACGTCTCCTACAGCCAACATAGACAACAGACGAACCAAATTTTTATTATGCTTTTTATAAATTTTACAACCGCGTAAACATCTATATTGGCCGAGTTTGGAAATGTATTCTAAATAGGAGATCTTTACCAGACATCTTACGTTAAATAATTAGAGAAAACAACATTATAATATATACTATGATAAACTTATAGGAATTTACATCACACTGCAATCTTTGGATACAAAGTATAGATGGCGCCTCGTTCCCTTGTCAACAAAACCTATTTTAGCTCTTACATACATAAACTTAAGATTTAAAATCACGAAAGCGCCAAATGTCGCTTTGCGCGTTTTGTCTTTGAAGCTGCACAACTCACTAGATGGCGCCAAATACAATCACAACTTCAAAAACAACCCGCACAATTCCAAAACTAACCAAACCAGTCTCAAACATACGAGCCGTGTTACACACGAATTTAGAAAATTTCGAAAAAATTAAAAAGAAATATACCAAAATTTATCCTCATCACATGAGCCACTTCAGTCCAATCGTTCCGTTCAATACGATATCCATTACCTAAACCTCGCATATTGGTTGCGCATGAGCATTTTGTACCTCGACAACCTGAGAATTTAGCTTCAATCAGAAATTCTAGCCTCAAACGGCAAATTTTGAAAAATTGTCAACATAGCCTTTTCGATGGCCTCGAGGTACAAAAGGCCCAACAGACAAGCCGCGACACCGACACATGGCTCTCCATACACAACACTCAATATGCCATCACCAACTTCAATTTATTAAAATCCTATTTTTTACAACTTATCTGAATCCGCTTATGCGGCTAACCGACCCTACAGCTACACTCATCCTGGCGTAAAGCAGGGCACAACTCGTAGTACATAATTATTGCTATCGTTGACAAATCAAAAATTCTGAAGCCTGCCTGTACAGTATAGTTGTGGGGCCGATCGCGAACCTATCTAAACAATCCCCTGTCGTTCGATACACTACGGAACACAGTTTGTATCCATCTCACCCTAAGGAAAACATTTACATGGTGGCCGATCGTAATCGGATGATTGCACGCATCATTAAGATTGCGAGAAAATTCGGAGCTCACCGAACTGAACTTGACGTTCGCCCGACTCGATCGCACCACCGAATATCGATACTATACATAAAATATTAAATAGGACACATTATTTCGAAATTGTTAATCTACAAATTATCGTTTATATAAACTACAATCGATTGGCAGTATTTTCTCACCTCTCCTCGTCATGATATATCGTATCACTAGAGCATGACTCTAAATCGGGCTGCACAGCACGCCCCTCGACAACGGTGTTAACTCAAACTATCACATCAGTTGGATCTTTACCCCTGGACGTATGCTTAATATAACGCACCGAAGAGGCTAATGTTTAATATAGGGCAATGTAGATTTCAAAATTATTGCCATTAAGACTAATCGCACTCAATCACCTCAACGGCACCCCGATATCGGCTCGCATGTGTTCCCTTCAACCATTCTCATATTAAACACGCCGACACAAGCTCCGTCCAATAAAAACTTTGAAAGGAACTCGTCCCGGCAACTTATTGGTGCTTCTACGATCGTTCGGCTTATACATAAAATAACTGATATTAGAAAATAACATGAATCACATCGTTTCAATCACCGCTCACGTACTTGCCGTAACAGTTCACAAAATTTGACGATGTTGATTCGGTTTTAATAAACATCTGACTTATAATTACTACATTTGTACGTTTCAGATGTTTCAAAATAGTCGTTATAAGTCAGAACTTGGACCGGGACCTGATGTACTTCTGCGATGACTCCACTTCAGTACTTCAAATACCAGGTAGTGTATTCGGGGTTTTAAGAAACAAAGACGCGCGGCGGAGGCTGCGACGGCAGAGCGAATCCACGCGATCAAACGTAACGTACAGATAAATTATCTTTTAGCAAAACATCAATCAATATCAGAAATATAATTAGGTAATTAAAACTAACGTACTATTATAACTCTCTGAATTTTTAAATTTATTACTTTTTTTTAGTTTTTTATTTTACGTTTCGTAGTTGTCATTTAGTATCTATAGTGTACCTATTTTATGTATGTTTAACTCTTTAGAGCGAGTGCGTCGCGGGCGCAGTGTCTTGTCACCACTTTAACTGCAAACGGTCTATAGATAGGGTTATTTTAATTTAATCAACTATACGCATGCGTAATGCCTAGTTGAAAGCATGATCCAATAAAATACAGGCCCCGAACATGTCAAATATAACATCATTCACAATCCGTTATCCAAGAAACTGTGAGATCTCATTTTATTCCATCATGGTTTAAACTTTTTACAGTTTCTCAGTGATTTTGACAAGTGAAGACAACAACTGCGCAACTTATGAATAGTATAATTGACTATCAACCTCAACCACACAATCATACCTGATCCGGTGACATCCATACAACTCCAATGACATCAAATTATGGAGAACCCTTGAAGCTAAGGAAGGATTTTTAGATTTAAGACCTATGGCCATATATAGACGTCACCGAATCAGTTGCATTATAGTATAGGTTAAATATAGATGAGACAAATGTGCGGAATCAGAGGGGCGCGGCGCAAGTATCACAGGAGGCAGCCCTCGACCACTCGGCGGTGCGGCTCCTAACTGTCCTTAAATCGACGGCACACGATTATCACCCACAACACGTTCTCAATTAGGACCATAAACACACGATAACTTAATCATGACTGAGACAAATTAGTCAAAAAAGGTCCTTCGATCCGGATAGTACAAAACAACCGCCGATTCATCGGTACAGAAAATTTCCGAAAATCAATGAACCCGTAGCGTAACCCACAATCACGCACTACTGCCTATTGCCGACGTAATGAACTCACGCGATAACTAGCTTCATTAACATATAGACTCTATATTACTCCATATATCTCATTGTACATTAAGTTATATTGACGACGGTCGAAAGACCGAAATGGGAATATATAATATCGATATCTTCTCTAAATATAAACTCTGTTAATCTTAAACGTCTATGGAACTAAAATTACATTTTGTACCATAAAGTTTGTTAAAATTAAGCCACGGTCGTGGGAAGACGCACTTTACGCCTCGTGCTTTCGCTTATGATCTAAAAGTTAATAATAAAGTGTGATAGATGTACTAATCTGCCGTTCTAAAGAGAAATGCCGCACTGGGAAGGGAATGTGACAATTACGAATGGTGTCTAGCTTTAGACTATGGGGTTTTGTCACAATGATTTAGTTTCGCATAAAATACTTGAACGACTTGAGTAAAACGGCTATCTCAATAACCCGGCAGGGTGTGAGGCAAATGCGCCTCCCCACGAGCCCTCAGTAACACATGACAAGCGATACAGAACACTGGACTATGTTCGCGCCGCGTCTCCGTCCGCACACCACTATTAAACGAATAAAGGAACAAGATATACCACAAATGATGGGGCGACGTTTCAATAAATCTTAATTGCTGTGTGATGATAAAAGTTCTAATCCTATTGGATAAAGGGCAGTGCCTGGACCGTTCGTGGTCAGATTTCTATGGATTTTTTAAGTCCGTCGACCCATCTTAAAACAAAACTATAACTAACTTACGATAGTATGAGAACGCCGCACTCGCTCCGTTCATAAATCTACTTTATATTAGTATAGAGAAGTGATTTTTATATGTATTTTTATTTTTCACATCTATCTGTTATAGTTATCGGACGTAACCAACTTATTTCACTCTGTTTCACGAATAAACAAAATTGCAGACACCTGAAGTTTAATAAATATGGCCATATCTCGTCAATCAATAATTATGAAACTTCATGATGACGCCATTTAAGTGTCTAGAGATAAGACTGCATCTGTTTTCTGTAAGTATTGACTGCATCGGATCGGATGCAATCTAAAAAGTCATCTATTTCTACTATCTGTTAGGGTCTAAGTTAAATTAGCTCAAATCCACGGCGAAACGCATTAATCATTTCGATACACATGCGTTTCACGACAAAACCAGAGCTGCAAGTCTAAATTTGATGGCGCACGTAAGCTTACAAATAACGATACAGTCAACATGCACGGACCTATAACACAAAACCAAAATTCAGCTGCGTTCAAACTTAAATTAATGCTTAGATAAGCGTACTTCAATACGGTAAAGTGTTTCGATGACCGACAACTACAATATACTCCAATATAGTAAAGATAACAGAGGACAGTATACGCTTAAAGTATATGATTACGTATGACGCAAGAAGTAACCCGTATCGAAAAAGAAATTACTATGTTTGAATGTTTGAATATCAACATTTAATATGAATAGAGGTTTAGATTTTCGAGGCCATTTTACGAAGTATAAAATGTAAGACTTTTCCTGTCTATCGATACAGGTTTCCTATCGTTAGTTGCCATGAAAAAGCGAAGCGGTAACACGAAAAAATTGTAGTGTACGTAATTAACAAAATGAGTCGAGCCGTAGACTGTAGACAACTACGTTCCTACTTACCGTAAACACTTAACAGCCTAAACCTTTTTTTGCTGCATTTTTTATTTTTTCTTTCATTAATGTAAGGGGTGGAAAAAGCATGGCGCGACGTCGACGTCAAATGAGGGTAAAAACGTCCGACGAAAAAAGGCACGCCCGACGCACGTACGCCTTAAACTATTGCGCCCGCGCATACATAATATATACAAACACCAACTCACGACTCGACGCGTAATAGCTTTTATAAATCATGAAAGATTTTAGAATTCAATCGATTTTTGCACAAGCGATTACGAGTCACACAGGGTGCTTACAAACCAATCTTAAACTACCCTCTGTACGAACGCGTTCGTGTCGCGTATAGGCGGATAATTTTGAAAAACCCAAACCAAAAAATCCAAATTTAATTTGAAAACAACGATTTGGGTGGATTTAATCCAAACATTTAATTATTTCATACCATTTAACTGAACAGTGTTAGTCAGTAGAATTACCACCAAATATATAGCATAAGAGTATCACTTTTTTAAGGTTATAACATATATTTAAGTTATTGTAAATCTTATTAAGTCCTTTTTGAAGGTACGAAATAATTTTAAATAAAACTTATCGACTAGACCTGGTATAACTAAAACTAAGTTCAGTTTAATATTGGGAGTGTCACGGACGCGTTCGTACGTACATTTCTCGACTACGAGTATCACAGCAGCGTCACTTATATTATTAACGAGTGCCGCCGCCCTACCGCTGACCGCTTTTAGTAGACGAGCAAAATGTATGGAATATGTTTAAACAGGTAGTGTTGATGCATGTGTAGGAAATGGTAATGGGTGGGAAACATGTTAAGTTAGTCAAAGAAAATATACAAGAAGAATAGTCGGGGTAGAAATTAGAAGAGAATATAAGAGGAATTTGATATTGATTGATTGCATATTAGTTCAATGGGCACGTTAGAACGTGCACGTGTGACGTACACGTGTGACGTACACGTGTGACGTACACGTGTTAACGTTTAGTAAAGAGCGGTAAACGGCAGAGCGGCTGATTTAATACTCGCCATGTAAACACCCAATGTCTCCACTCAATGGGGTAATGTGTACATACACAGGAATTATAATTGCTGTTCCCGTTTAACGCGAGCTAGACGTTAGAAGAGGCTATCAAACTAATAAAAATCATCCAGGTATATAACCCAGACTCTAAATCTATTACAACTTGACGATAAACCTTTAGAAGATCTCTAATGTATTTTATCGGATTTACATATTAATTAATGTATACACATTACCCCCCAACTATTCCTGTCGGTATACTACGTACACAGACAAAATGAAATAAACGAAAATACACCTTAAACTAACGTGGCTGTTAAATTTAACGCCAGATTTCATGTAGGTCAAGCGTTGCCCTGGCTAAATTGACGTTTCCCATAAATAAATAACAAAACGGATCGTTTTGAAACTTGTCAAGTATTAAAAAAGAAATAGACAATAGCGATCCGTTACGAGTTATGTAGATATAGGAATGCAAATGGAATTATAATTCCGTTACAACACAAATCGTTTAGAACGAATATAAAGCTTAGCTTTAGTTTGCGGCGATTTTTTGGTTTTAAAACCGGTTAGTACTGAAGCATGTGCATCTTTCCAATTACATAAGTTTTTTAATTGTAAAATTATTGCCAAAACAAAAGTTTGAAGATCAGATATTGCTTATTAAGAAGGATTAATATTAATTTTTGAAGTATTAAAAATAATTATTTAATTAGTAATAGATTGTACAAAAATCAGTTTAAAAGTGATTTAAATGAGAAAAACTAACAAGATTTAACGAACTGAAGTGCGAACAGAACTTTTTACCGGTAGAAAGATGGGTTTAAGCAAAAATATGTCAAAAATCCTTCCTAAATGCAGTAAACCGATGACGCCGCGCGACGCGAAACCGAATCAAACGAAATGTAATAAAGCTCAAACAGTTTATCACATCATCTTATTCCTAAAGGGCGTATGTACAGGGCTCACGGCCGGAAGTAGCCGAAGTGATCGCATCAAATCCGACTCGCGCCGTTTCCGCCAAATGTGTCCTGGAATTAAAGTGTTCCTATTAAAAAATTTAGTGCAGTTACGTAACCCAAACGTATACAAATCAGATGATCAAACTTCTTCCAATGATATCTACGTATCAAGCCGACCATAACCAAAACTCAGTTCCGCATTAATAATATTTACCATTTCCCGTGCAGGCTGCGCACTGCCGGCTCTACCTCCAGAACCACTGCCGCCCTGTAACAATTGTTTAATATAAAACTAGCGGACTCGGCCAAGCGTTGCTGTGGCTAAGGTTTTTGTTATATTACATAGTAGTAAACTATTCAAGGGAAACGGTAGGAGAACACCAGCCATGGGGACCACCATGCTTTTTTGGTGGTTATGCCATTAAATTGTAGCTTATGTGAAACTTTGTACTTTCAACACAGCGCCATCTGTTAGAATTGTGACTGCCAAATAATAAACAAATAATTTGCAATAAAATAATATTGCGGGTATAAATTAAGATGTAAGCTATCCTATCTTTTAAGTTAGATCAAACTGCACACGGTGTGCAAATTTGATAGAAATCAGTTAATTAGTTTAGGAGTCCATAGCGGACAAACAACGTGACGCGTAATTTATATATATTAAGATAACTGGTATAAACGCGAATTTCATTGAGGCAACAACGAAGTGCAGCAGAGGCATTGTCAAGTAATGTTTACAACAAACAATAAGATAACAGTTGAGAAGGCATTGGGAGACTGGTTTCCAAACTAGGAACCTGTGATATGGATAACCAGGCTTCCATTCCACAGCAAAGTCACATTGAGTGTTTCCAAAAAGTACATACATATATGGGTAGGCAAACAAATTAACGTTTTAATTAAAGAGAGAAAAAGAAAAAGTCAACTAATATTATAAAATAGCACAAATAAGTTGTATGGGTATGTGAGGGGGTGTGTGTGTGTGTGTGTGTGTGTGTGTGTGTGGTGTATGTAGTGGAGTGTAGTGATGTGTAATGTGATAGTTGAAGGTATTTGTCGGGGGGAAGAAACAGCCTGGGGACATATGTGAAAATTATTTTAATATATCTAGCAGGTTTTCCGTTCGGTCATAGTTCAAAGTAAGTAAAAATTTATGAACTATTTGCTTTACACATTTTTTAGTGTTAGGATATATATTTAGAGTTTTGTTAAGTTTATTATACATACAAGTAACAGCCCAGAAAAGAGAACGATCGCTGAGAAAAATTAGAACATCCTCCTGGCCAAGTGCGAGTTGGCGAAGTTCTAAATAGTATCGGATTTACGGGAATCGTGATTTGCGGCAATAATTATGGAAATAAATAGAAAAATCTATCGCTGCAAGGGATTCGAACCTGCGACCTTATGTTAACCCCGGAAGGAAGGCGAATTCGTTCAAGGCACATTTTCCATATAAAATACTTTTTAAGCCCCTTACCTGGTGTGTAGGCGGGGAGAGCTGCGCACGTCCCATCTTATCACAGTATTCGGCCATTATGTCCCGGAAACGAGACCAACACTTCTCTGGCACCGTGATCGCTGTACGGAAATTGCTTTTCACCTAAAATATGGAATCTTCTTACAAAAACATTCGGTTTTTATGAAGTCACTTAAAACTAAAAAACAAATACTTATTTAAGGTTAGTAGTAGATATTCTTAATATTTTTAAAACCATATTTTTTAGAATCCTTCTAATTTGCATTTTTGCTGCGATAGATAGATAGACAAACATCTTTAATCTATTTATGTATCCTTTATTTTAGGGCATATCATAGGACAATTTATAATAAATATTTGAATACATGAACGATTTGACACATCAAATACATTTTTAAGAATTAACGCCCAACAAAAATATTTTTTATTCCGAAGACTTCACTTCAGAAGAAGGAATTATTAGAAACTAACAATACCAATTTTATGTCTACGAATGTTTAACTAAATACAACATCAAAATGAATACAAAAATGTTAGTAAAACCGTATTGTGTTAGGAATTACTTGCAACGAAGGTACAACCTCGCTGACTTTCATGTATATCCCGCGATTGTTCTGTCCGATGTCGAAGTAGAAATTCTTGTTGTCAACGCGGAGGTGGCGCCCTTCGGGGAGCTCGCCTTTGTACCTAAACATTATTTCCAAATTTATTAAAGAGCGAGGGATAACAGGAGATGACCTTATTTTTATAATTCGTTAAGCATAGTAAACTTTATCATAATTTCATGTATTCGTTCACGAGATTAGATATAATTTATTGGAAGCTGCCTCTGCAGCAGGCGAACTTAGTTTCGCCTTACTTTGACTATTTTACTTAGCTTACCATTTTAGTAGCTACATACCAACATATGGAACATTTTGCTATGCTACCCCATGTGACTGCTTTTCCAGGATAAAAACCAAAATACTAAATAAAACAAAATTTTGGCTTTTTCAAATTTTTTCAGAATAAATTTAAAAAATGCTCAAATTAGTCCAGCCGTCTTCGAGTTTTCAGCTACATTTTAATTTAAACAGATAAAGGAAATTTCAATACGAAATTTTATTATTGCAGTAAATTGTGTACGTGTAGGATTGCAGGAAGAGACCCACAAAATGAAACTCTTTCTTTCATGAACAAATTGTGAGAAGAGGTAATACATAATGTTGATTAATGGAATACATATGTAATTTAATTAAAATATTAAAACTTTTCTGTAAATTAACATGCTTCACAGTTGGTGGGCTTCACAGGGTTATCAGTGGCGCTACAACCTCTTTAGGTCTTGGCCTCAGATTTCTGAATCTGTTTCATGATATTTTTTAAAGCTGATAGGCAAGTAGGTGATCAGCCGTCTGACACACGCCGTCGACTTTTTGGGTCTAAGACATGTCGGTTTCCTCACGATGTTTTCCTTCACCGTTCGAGAAAATGTTAAATGCGCACATACAAAGTCCATTGGTGCACAGCCGGGGATCGAACATACGATCTCAGGGATGAGAGTCGCGCGCTGAAGCCATTAAGGTGCGCTTACACGGGCAACTAAAATTGCTCAATTCCAGTCAATATTCGTCAACTATGACGTCACGACTACATCAAGCAATTTACGGCAACGGCAACAAGCATCAATACTGGCGCAACTTCATCAACTAGGCAATACTGTCCTACACGAGCAGTTCAGTATTCGCTCGCTATGGACGACATTGTTCTTGCTGCGGCGGCTTGAAGCGCTTTTTTTTATTATTAATCAAAAACACAAAAGAAAGAAAAGGAATAGGCGTATCTGGGTGCGATCGTTTTTGGCAAAGAGGCCGCAATTTTCATTGTGTAAAGAATTAGATGATATATTATTCAAAAACTTTACTAGAATGTCACGAACAGACTTTGAATTACTTTTGAATAAAGTAATTAGAAATTATTATTATTTAAACCTCTCGCTCTCCCCGCGGAAGCAAGACGGCAAGCAAAACAAACAAGTGCGAATGAGATATATACAAAAATTGCTAGGAATTTTTAAGTCCATTGGATAATCGTCAATTCGTATCTGCGACATTGAGCGATATGAAATATCTGGAGCAATTAGAAGCAATATCGCCGAAATAGTTTTTTTGAAATTGCTCCATTAATTGCTCCAGATCGGTCCATTCGTGTCGCCGCAATTATTGCCCTCGTGTAAGCGCACCTTAAGGCCAACACTGCTTCACAGGGTTAAGTGTGATCAAATGTTACTGTCACAGTCACACTAGTTTTATTAAATTAAAGAAAATTTCCAACTTTACTTAATGTATGGTTTGAGGTATATGAAAATGGTAAATAATTATATCCCAAGTGATTAATAGTTATATGCCAAAATAAATTAATGTTTCCTAATAATTTCTTTAAATTTAAATGTTAATATTAAAATAGAAGTTACAGTGAAAAGTAATGAAGAACAACATTTGGCTTCCGTTCTTGCTAGTTCTTGCAGAATTTCTTTTCTGCTGTAAAGTTTTTACACAAATATGGTAACTACATTTTCTAAAGAGAATTTACTTATCGGGACTAACATGATAAAGATTGTAATTGACTGAAATAATTTAAGTGTTATTCCAAAGTGAAAACTATATTTATTAATTGCTATCAAAATGTATTTTGGCTTAAATGTATAATAACTATAGAATCATAATTACAATTCTGTGAGCCACTCCCTAGCTATGCAGTTTTTATACGAACTTACCCCCCCATCATCAGTGCCAAAATCATCCAACAAATCAGTCAAAGCATCACGAAACTCAATCATTCCCTGAGCAGGCAACGCGATCTGACTGCGCGGTCCACCGCGTGTGATCGTCTGAGAAACGCGTAGGAAACGCCCGCGAGAATTCTCTTTAAGGTCAAGATAGTATCTCCTGTTGTCCTGGAAATTATTTTAAATTAATAAGCTATAAGGACAAAACACTCAACAATCTTATAAAACATGTGTATTGTCTGTGTGTAGGTAACTGATTTGATTATCAGGAGTGATATTAATAGAACCAATTTCTGTAGTAAATATCATCACAAACTACAGTTTTTTACCAAAATACTTGGTTGGTGCCCTATGAGGCAGAAGTTTAAGTGAAACAATTTTACTTAGATAGCAATTGTTTTCTCAGTTCATTATCAGCATTTGCAAGTACATCTATGTCTAAAATATATCTTGTAGAGATAGGAGTACTTGGTACCCATCTACACTTTTGATTAATAAGAAAAGATTATTGCATAGCAAACGGTTTGCTGGTAATATAAAAATCAATTTTAATAGCATAATGTATAATAATTAAAATTTGGCCTATGTATGCTGTAAAGAAATAAATAATTGATTGATCTACTTTAATAAGACAAAGTTTATGACAGCAGATAAGTGGCATATTAACATTCTTTAGGTCGCTAAAAGTAGCAATTAAAAATCAAGCTGAAACAAAAAGATTACAATTTTCTGCATACATTCCATCAACCTTTAAAATAACTGATATAAAACATTCCACCTCAATCGTAAATTTCTCTTCTAGTTTCAACTAGGATTAGTCAACCAAAAACTTACCTTTAACATCATCTCGGACTTGAGTTTCCCATCATCAGGCACATTTTCAGGATTAGGCGGGCCAAGGGACGAGTAATAGTCGCTGAAGCTCGAGAGGTGGTCGCGGAACTCAGCAGCTGTAGACATCGCCAGGAATATTTGGCTACGACGTCCATCTGCACCGATCTGAAAAAAAAAATGTTCTTTGATTATACAGAAAAAATTTTTTTTTTTAAAATTTTTTTCCTATAAAAAAAAAATTTTAAAAAAAAAAATTTTGAAAAAAAAAAAAAAAAAAAAAAAAAAAAAAAAATTTACCATTGATGTAATTCATTTTCTGCTAAAACCGTGTCTCTCCCGAGCTGAAACTAGCACTAGAGAAACTAATTTGAATTTTGGGATTGAAAACAAGATAAAGTTTTAAAAATATTAAAAAGAATCTAGGGTATAGAAACATAGTACCGTACCTAGTAAAAAAACTTAACTAGGAATTAGGATATAATATATATATATATTAAAAGTATATAAGATAATAAACAAATCACAGAATACAACCATAAAATTTAAAAAAGGAACATTATAATATATTTTTAAGGGAATTGGAAATATACAAAAAAATAATCACAAAAATTAACTTTGTCGGAGTGGTTCTTCAAAAGGATGAACAAGGTTTTCACAAGATTGGAACGAAATATGGAATACAAATTATTTTGATATTATATTCATGAGTTGCTTAATTGTTTTATCATATAATTATATTGCCACTTTAGGTAATGGTCTAACTATTTAACAATTACTTCTCAGCTGAAATTCGACAAGTTCAGAAACAACATTTATGGGGGAGAAAGGCGTTTAGAAAAAAAATTTTGTTGGAGACTGTTGGTTGGGAAGCATCCATAGGAAAAGGCCCGGGGTTTATGCGCTGCGTATGTAAGAAAGGATGTATGTCAAGTGTCTCTAAAAGCTTATCCTTTTAATCTAAAAGGCACGAAAGTTTGTCTTGCAAAACAAGAGATCTCTTTTAATTTAAGGTTGTTTGTTTTTATTACCAATACCCTTAAAAATATTATTATAATTCTAAATTTTATGGTTGTAATCTGTTGATTTGTTTGATTATTTTATTTACTTTTAATTAATGTTGTACCTTGGCAACTACTTTATGCTATTCCCTACTTTATTAGTTTTTACGGGGGCGGGTTTTTTTTTTTAAAACCCTGAGTTTTTTTGTAAAAATTTTTAAAAGTTCATCCGACCATTCTTATCTGCGCTAGTTTGTAACTACTCGGAGTGACCTGTTTTATCAGAAAATGTCCTCTATCAGTGGTAAATTCTAGTTTTCACTTGTTATTTCTAGTTTTGACAAAGGCATCTTTTAAAAACAACTTTTAACTAGGGTAACGCGTTAACAAATTTAAATTATTTTTCTCGAAATACAGTTTTTATTATATCATTACATCTATTTTAAAACTTAGGTCAATCACATTAGTCATTTAACGTAGTTAGTTTAACCACTTTACAGACAACTTGTAACACGTCAAATTCAAATTATTGAAATATCATTTCATTACATGTATTTTAAAACTTGGTAATCACTTAGTTTAAGTAGTTAGTTTAGCAATTGTAAATTGTTATACTTTGTTATTTCATATTTATAAATGTAAATTCGGTTCGCACTTTTCCATAGATTTTTAGGCTTTTGTCCCTCCTTCTCATTTATCTGATGTTTTTTTATACTCAGCAACAAAGTATTAATAATCAATAATTAATAAAATATAAATTAATTAATTATAAATTAATAAATTATAAATTAATAAATTATAAATTAATAAAATATTAATTAATTAATTATATGTTATATACACCAATAGCAGTGTTGGTCTTGTTCCTTCAGCGTGAGACTCTCATCCCTGTGCACCAATAGACTTTCTATGTGCACATTTAACATTCGCTCGAACGGTGAAGAAGAACATCGTGAGGAAACCAGCTTGCCTATTAGATTGACAGATCATCATGAAAGAGATACAGAAATCTTCGGCCCCGATCTAAAAAGATTGTAGTGCTGCTGGTTTTTTTTTCTGGTTTATCCAGAAACTTACTTATCACTCTCAAATCCACTAAGACTGATCAGCCACACAAACTTAAGTCTAGACAAATCTAGTAAAGTAAATATGGTTTTAATTAATATTAGTAGTTCGTTCACTGGCAAATACTCCGTAATTAATAATGCATCAGCTATAAGTAAACGAACTTTCAAATTAAATTAAACTTTCTTAGCCAAATGTATAAGTTGGTAAAGCCATGTAAAACTGAGCTGTAATTATTCCTGAGTTGACTTGAATCAAACAAATAAGTCGAAAGATATCTTCAGAAATTTAAAAAATCCTCATGCCTCTTTGGCATTCTTTTAAGTCAGGACCTCAGATTTCTGTATCTGTCTCAAAATCATTTGTTTTTTCTCAAAGACAAGTAGGGTTATATAGTTGTGACAAAATTCATGTAACCCACACAAAGGAGCCCCTGTGTTATATTACAATTATTCCATTGTGCATGTTCAAAACCTTTTTTTAAAGTAAAAGTAGTCTTATTATTACATATCATAAAACAAAAGAAGACCTTTAATGTGCGTGAAATTATGTGTATGGGTGTAGTATATAATACACTCTGTATTTGAGAGTGTATCAACCTCCTATGCCTGACAAACGCCGTCAATGGTTGGCCCTAAGTCATGCCGGATTAATCACGATTTTTATTTTTTGAGCACAGCCGAACTGCTCTTCCTATATTACCGCTGAAATCTCAATTCTGTTACCGATGAAGAAAACAACGTAATTTCGTGATTGGCTTGCTCTAAATTTACAATAATGATATTAATTTACCATTATATAAACTTTATTACAAAACGTAAAAAAATATGTACAAATGGGACATGGGACTTTGAACTTAAAATTGTATACAGATAATCACAATATTATCATAATCGTTTGCCAGAAATATCTTATCTTCTAGCAAGGTCTATCTGATCATTGTTACTTTACCGACATCAAATGACACAAGTGATATAGATTTCTGTTTTTGGTCTCCTGAAGTTTTATTAATTATAAAAAAATCCGCACAATCAGCCATATAACAGCCTGGCCACGGTACATTCGCCACTGCGATTATTCGCGCGGAGCGAACGGCGAAGCGTCTAGCGACTGATATAAACTCATAGCAATGTACTAATCAAGCCACGCGCAACGGCGACCGGCGAAATGTACCGAGCGAATCGCGCGGGCGACTGGCGTCGCGGCCGGCGAACGAAACAAAGGCATGAATCAGTACGGCGCAAGCCACGGAGTCGAGCGGCAGTCGCGGCGAATAGAGCAGGGATTAAATAAGTTTAGTCGTTTGGCGAAAAATGAACACAGAGATTTTTATTACTGAAATACTGGAAAAACTAGTTATTTGGAAGTCTGACCATCCACAGCATATATTTAATAAACCTTAATGTCAAAAACAATTTTTCAGCGGCACTTAAAATTCTATTTGCATTATCTTTTTTCCAATTCTGGTTGAATATTTATAAGAATATAATCGAAGGTTTCAATACTCATTCTGGTATGCTCAAAAAAATTTTCTGGATATATTCTGTATTTCTCGTACTTCTTGTGCAATTCTATACCTCGATTCTTATTTAAATCGTCTCCACAATCTCCTCCAAATATTAGGTCTTGAACCAAATTTACTTTCCAAGCAATATCGAGATAATTTCGATAAAGACATTTCGCTGTCGAACTTCCTTACTGGTCGCGGCAGCACACGTGACTGGTGCGTGGCCTGCAAACGGCGCCGCGTGAATGGTCGCCTCGCCTCCCGCTTCGCCATTCGCACCGCCGATCCCCGTGGCCAGGCCGTAATAAGTTCAGCTACGCCTCAAAATAGAGCTTACTTTGTCAGTGTACTTATTTAGGATACTTACGGGTCGGGTTTATAATCTGGATGTAATGGAGAGATTGTGTCTACGGGTTCCAAGCCAGAACCTGAGGCGGAACCTAAACTTTTTGATGTACCGCGCGCACACTCCAACTTGGTTATCGAAGCGCCACTCGCGCGAGCAAAACAAATAATAGAAATAATAAATAGTATCAATTTCTAGAGTTGAGGGTTAGACCTATTTGTTTTATATCGTAACTGGCATGTCTATTACAAAGAAATTTCACAAGAAGTTACTTAATATAAGATCCCGCTAACAGACCCATAATATAAAATAAAAATTTTATAAAGCATCTAGGTATATAAATTTTTTAAAACTTTTTCACATATTTTTAATAGGGATATTAAACAGTGTAAACTCTTTATAACGTAAAAAAAAAAAAATTTTAAATATAAAGTAAGTGATTAAAAAAAACCAAATTTTTGATTGGTTTACTTTCGATTGACACAAAACCACATACGTGATTAAAAAAATATTTTTTTTTAATTTTTTAAAAAATACTCTGGGAAATTTGCAGGCAACCCTTTATATCGTAACAGCCATGGATTATCTCTATTACAAAATAAATAAATTTCATTAATTTAGCATCTCGGTTAACAAATCAGACCATTAAGTGTAATTGTTTTCACATATATATTCTGAGATTACATTGCCTGTTGTGTGTTGTCGAAAATTTTGGTCTTAGTTGCACCATCGTCACCTATCGTAAATTATTAGTCGTAAACAAACTTTGAAACTGTTCTAATTGGTTAAATTTGTTTTTTCTTCTCTCTAACGTATAACGAACGCTCTCTGTAACGAAAAAAAACTTGGTCCCTTGAAATTCGTTATAAAGAATTTACAATGTATTTTTAAATTGATTTTTAATAGTAGGATTATCGGTGCATGTATTATTGTGTAGTTCTATTGCATTAATAGTAACTGTTGAGATACAATAATTATGTGTAAATAAAAAAAAATTCTTCGCAAAAATACCAATTAATAGAACAGAACGAATTTCCGCTTAGCCAATTATAAAGATAACTAAATCTGGCACGTGTAAGCTTATCTATTGATTTATCCCGAATTTCAACATCCGAGCTATTAAGGAAACCGGAAGTCAGAAAGCTTCACTAAATCTATGAAAATGTTTAGTCTGTTTCGAAGAAAATATTGTAATCAATTTCTACACCTAACAAAATTGTATATCTACATTTTACACTTGGGTAAATATATACATCTGCAACTCTTCCCCTCATCTCATAGAACGAAATCATATGTAATCTGATTTCTCCAGTCGCCACCAGTTTATCATTTTGATGCTTAACCGTCTCCTCAGAACTATATATTTGCGACAGGTTTAGCAAGACTGAGAATTTTCTAATAAAAAAATTTAGGCTGGTCAAATCGTTTGGCAAAAAAAAACTGTTCGGCGGTATGGCGGCCATTTGGAACCGTCCGAAAAGTATGGCATGGTGATTTTTGTAAATGACTGCACGACCATGATTAACTGTGCAAAAATTAGCCTGGTACAAATGGTTGTTTTTTTTTAAATGAAAGCATTCGCGTCGGTATGGCGGGCTGTAAGTCACACCGGAGAAGTATGGCATGACACTGCCGCCTCTTAATTTTTATGGACCATCGGAAAATACTAGAATTTTTGTGGAACAAATCGTTTGACACTCGTAATTAATTCGACGAGTTCGACTAACGCCCACGCGATTGGGCCGCCGTTACCAGCGCTATGACCATCATTTTTTCTTTTTTTCATTGCGTAATAAGACCCCTGAAGAATCGCCATACTGCAACTGGTACAAATGACCGAATATTTTGTGGCACTATCTCCCGGTCTAATACATTCACGCATACTTAAGGTCTTATACGACTTAATAGTTTTAAACCCGCACTATGTACCACGAAATAATTGTGATCTAGTTACGCAAAACACCGGGGGACAACTACTCCCTAGTTTGGGGACTAGCGATATATAAATTCACAACCATATTTCTGTCATGAATAGTTTTATTATTTAAATAAATTAAATAACTGTAGGGTCTAAGAAGTTACACAAAGGTAGGTAAACATTTACTTACATTATACAGGTCACAGTTTAAAACCAATTGCAAATATTATTTATCAATTTAATGTTCGTACCTCAGCAACTTTGATGAACCGCCCCCTCCGGTTTTGTTTCACGTCGAGGTAGAATCGTTTGGATTGGATCTGCAGCATTTTCGTCGCCAACTCCTGCTCCTGTGGCTGTTGACCTGGAACCATCGAGTGAGGCCATTACAATTTTGATTCAATGATGCAGTTGTGTGATGTTTATGACATTTAAGTCTAGCGTAATTAACATCAAAAGGATATAAGTGTCGAGGCCCGATTAATATTTCATATAAATCAAAAAAGTTCTGGAATGGAGGCGGAAGACCAGTCGGCGCGCTCCCGCTAGGTGGACAGATGACCTGGTAAGTGCGGGCGAGAGAAGTCGTTTGATCGTACGTCGTCATACCTACTGGAAATTTAAGGGACAGGCCTATGTCGAGGAGAACAGTCTGAAACGAACGGCAACGCACTTGCGAAGCTTCTGGCATTGTGAGTATCCATGGGCGGTATCACTTAATATCAGGTGAGCCTCCTGCCCGTTTGCCCTTGTAATATAAATAAAAAAGGCCTCGGTAACCAAATATCTGTCGGCAAGCCAAGTACATTCTTCTCAAAGATTACTATTATGTCATAATTAGAAACCTGATCGATTACGTACCGTCACACATGACGGCCTGCATACGTATGTATTCATAACACTGTACCTATATGCATCCTCCAGCAAGAGTAATAAAAATTCAGCCACTTTTTATTCTGAGGAAAACCATGAGCAGTGCCAGTCAGAAATTAATTTCCATTTTGACATACCGGAGTCATAGCTAAGTCTTCTTCTGCGTCTTAATCAGAATTATCATCATCAGAATTCAGAGTCAAAACTCAAAACGGTATAATAATAATATTCATTTATTTGCAAGAATTCGGTACAAAAATATTATGGTGGTACAATCGAAGCTTCGCATATTCTGCCACATATAAAGGCGTGCAAATTAGTCTTAAAAGGAATTTAACATAGAATTTACATTATGAGTCATATCATTATAGTTAATTCCTATATTATTTGTAGTGATAAAATAACACATTATTACATTATCAAATTAATATTAATTATAATGTATAATTCAAATAATCATTAATAGAATATTTTTTATTCCAAAACTAGTAAGTATATTAAGTCGGTAAGGCACGGGAAGTCATATGTTATAAACACGCGGAAGTCATACTTAGCGCTTATAATATAATTATAATGTAAAAATATGCACATATTGAAAGATTTTTGCTGATAGTTTTTCATAAAACTTCAAATGAAACCTCTTTTTCGCTTATAACTCAAAATTCAAAATTGATTATTTTAAACCATAGTATCCGAAAGAGACCTAATCTAAGAGTACGAACAATCAGGCTCCAGAATATAAACCACTCCTTATATCGAAATTGTATTCGTTTTTACAACTCCCAAGCGAAATTAGAGAGTTAACATTGAATAAATTCAAAACTCTCGTTAAACGTAAATTAATCAATAGCACTTTATAAATTTGATGATTATAGTGATCTTAATCCTTGAGATTGATTTGCTCCAGTTCAAACAATTTGTATGACTCAAAACTTGGCGATTAAAAAGAGTGACGGAGAGTTTCTTGCCGCTCTACGCCCTTGATTTGCGAACTGGTAGTAAATGTAAATTTAGAGTCAATTTTACATCTTTTCTGTTGACGTTCATAAGTGTACTTGGTTACTTATATGAATAAAGTTATTTGGAGTCTTAGTTTGAGCTTAACTAGAATTATGTATGTGTAGGTACTAGACTTGCAAGGAATATTCGGTATTCGGCCTATTCGGCTGCTTTTATTATATTCGGCCGAATACCGAATACACATATAAAATAAAATATTGGTATGGAGAAAGATAAAATGATTAAAATCGATTGATTAAGTATAACGTATATTCATATTTTCATTTCTGTTATAATCATTTAAGTAGTCATTGGTACATAACACAGGTAGATAATCATCTTCTGAATTGGAAAAATGGAGGATTCTATGTATTTGAATTATTGTGGTAATTAAAATTTAGAACGGTAAAGTTCTCATTTCTTTTATAATCATTCATTAAGTAGTCATTGGTATATAAAACAGGTACATAATTTAATCATTTTCTGTATTAAACAAGTTAAGAATTTTTTTATGCATTTGAATTATTTTCATAATCTAAATTTTTAGAAGGGGAAGGTTATGTTGCAGAAAGACTAACTTTTCTGCATTTTTACAAGTACAGTTGTATAAATAAGGGAAGTAGCGAGCCAACCCCAACACAAGTGTCTCTGACTACTTACGGGGGTTGTCTCAACTCATGTATTTAATGCAAAATTTGAGACACAAATAAACATTTTTCATTTCATTTTTTCACAAGTTTTTGGCGCTAATATCCAGCCGAATACTTTTTCCTAATATTCGGCTATTCGGTCAGAGGCCTCGCCGAATATTATTATTCGGTATTCGGTATACTGCCGAATATACTATTCGTTGCAAGTCTAGTAGGTACCTTTTAAATAAATACAAATTTCTTGTGTCAGGGGTAACCTATATGGAAGGACTTATAAATCATTTTATATATTCATTCAAAATTCTATTCAAGATCTTATAACATAATTAAAATGGACTTACTAATCATTATAAATTTCACACTACAGAAATATAACTAGACAAATATTCACGTTATAGGGGGGAAATGAACAGTGTTGGCCTAGTGGCTTCAACGTGCGACTCGCATCCCTGAGGTTGTAGGTTCGATCCCCGGCTGTGCACCAATGGACTTTCTTTCTATGTGCGCATTTAACATACGAACGAACGAATGCTCGAACGGTGACGGAAAACATCGTTAGGTAACCGTCATGTCTTAGACCCAAAAAGTCGATGGCGTGTGTCAGGCACAAGAGGCTGATCACCTACTTGCCTATTAGATTCAGAAATGATCATGAAACAGATTCAGAAATCTGATGCCCATAACCTAAAGATGTTGTAGCGCTACTGTTAGGGGGGGAATACTGCGTTATATGGGGGACGGAAAATGCGTTATATTGGAGATTACTGCACTAGATACATAAAACAAGCATTAAATATAACAGCGACAATAATATCTTGCGGCCTGAACTTAATAAAAATATAATCGAAATTATTGTATGTACTACACTCAATAATAATCCCCTATATGGGACTTGGCTTCAGATTGAACGTTTAAGAAGACTACCAGTGCTGTACGGTCATCGTTTTTGGGGATAAGACCTGCCGGTTTTCTCGTGATGTTTCTCTCGACCAACATGTCCAAAAATAAGATATACATGTACAAACTATCCAGGTTTCAATTGGCTGGACATGGGGATAACGTAACATTGTAACGGTGAAATAATTTTTGAAATCTTTCCAGTAAATAACATATTTTTTGGTAAAATAATTTAATAATTTTTTGTGTTGAATATTTGGCGAAACAGTTATTGTTTATAACTCTGGTGCTAACAGTTAAAAAAAATTCTATTATTTTAATGTGAAATTTATGTAGACTTAATAAGAATAAGAAACTAGTTTCGCTAGTAACCGAAGTGAGGACCAACGCTCAGTAAATCAGCTTAGCAACAAAGCTGACCAATAGGGTTGCCACATTTGACTTTCTAATTATTATGGATCGCTGTTTTAATTAGTTATCAGCGAAATAACGTTACAAGATTAGTTTTTTTTCAATTATTTCGTTATATATTTAACTTAAATTAAAAATGGATAATGGAGAAATACTAACCATGTTGGTGTAAACAAATGTCAAATGGTAAACGTGAAAATATTAGAGAATTATCGACACTAATATGAAGTTTATTTGTTTGAACGCGCGACTCTCAGGCATTACGGGTTCGATTTGAATAACTCTTTGTTTTACAGTCAATTTACGGACAGAGTCTATTGGCTATAACGCGCAGGGCACAGTTGAATATAAATTGAAAACTTCAGAGATAAATTGGCATCAAAATCATGACTAAGTCAATTGAACAAAAAAGTCTACAGAAATTCGTAAACTACAATAAGGAACATTTTTGCGGAATTATTAGTAACTAAAACGCGGATCAATATTTTGATTGGTTACCTAAAATATCTGTTGTTAAGTTCATTTTAAAAGAGGCAACCCTAGTCAGCAGGGGGGCAACACAATCGTTATGTTAGGAAATTACATGACCTATTTCTGGCACGTTCAGGATATGAGAAAAGATTGTCTAGCCAATACAAATAAACCGGTATTGAAGAATGCTGCATTCCACTCTTAAAATGTTTTTTTAAACTTATTCAGACATTTAAATCGCAGACTTATTTTAATTTGTTAATTTCCTGTTTTCCATGTGTTATTTAGACGACTGTATAATATAGTCGTATATAGTTTTAGCTTTTTATATTTATTAAATTAAATTCTAAACATTTATTAATAAACATATTCTTAAGAATCTTGCTACAAGTGCGCATGTGCAATAGCTACTCATTTGACTCGAACAACCCCCCGAAGTGGGAATAGATTATAAAAGTTGTAACACATGCGCACGGGCAATTCCTTTGTTCAAGTTTGAAGTTATAGAATTTACTTAAAATCAGTGAAGTGAATTATAGTGAATCAAGTCATCATTGGAGTGTTTAATTTCCTACCCGAAGAACTAGATCAACTAGCCCTTACAATAGATACGATCAAATTGGACATACTCAATCCCTATTGAGTTAGGAAATCCGTTATGAAATAATTCGTGTTAATCGTGTTTCTAAGAAAAGATATTGGACGCAATTAAACCAATTTTTTTATAGAACAGGGGGGCAAACGGGCAGGAGGCTCATCTGATGTTAAGAGATACTGCCGGCCATGGACACTCACATTTCCAGAAGGCTCGCAAGTGCGTTGCCGGTTGCCTTTTAAGAAATGGTACGCTCTTTTCTTGAAGGACTCGAATTGGTTCGGAAATACTTTATTGGGCAGTTGGTTCGACATAGTGGTGATGCGCGGCAGAATATGCTCTCAAACACGCTCAGTTGTGGAACGGCAGTCGGACGTCCGATAATGAAACTCCCAATTCCTAATCAATAATTTGTTAAAAATCAAAATCCTTACCGGAGTCAAAGTTGTTCCCGCCTGCATCCATGCCTTGACCATGATATTCTGAAAGAAATAAACAACAATTTAAATAAACAATTACCACAATACCTACGATAGGTACGGCTCTAACGATTTGAGTAAACGTAAGGATAAGGCAATTATTATATTTAAAAACTATCGGTCAGGTTTATCAATTACTTACAGAATAAAGGACCCTTAGGTATACTAAACTGGACGCAAAAAGCTTGGGTTAAGTTACAATAGGTTAACAATACTGGAGTATAAGGTATCTTGATGATAACATAGAAATAATAGCAGTCAGTTCTATTCTGGAAAAAGTTTGGTAATCCAGGCTTCCTTTTAACTATTTTTCAGTAGGTAGCCAAGTTATTTCTAGTAATGTAATAGCCCCAAAAACTAAAGGGACGGAGTAGAGATCCTGTATAGGGGTATACATTAAAGATAGATGTACTATTATGAATGAGGTATATTTTCTCTCTGTTGTTATTGTTTTCGTTTCATTTTTTGTATTGATTGTAATTTGTCCTAAAATTTAAAGAAATGTGTACACGTGTACTGTGGTGTAACTTTTTAGGCACCAAGGTTAAAGTCCTTACTGATTTTTGGTGTTTCCTGTACTTTTAGTTTATTTATAATGTTTAAGCAATAATAAAAAATAAACATGTTATGGATGCCACTACGGCCATGTGTGTTTCACTTGTACTTATTATTATCTATAACAAATTAACACTACTTCTGCTCAAGAAATAACTTCACACAACAAAAGCAGTCATTGTTCTATATGACAACGTCGACCTCAGTTATATTTTATCTCATTAATTTTATGATAGCGTTACAAACACTAAAACTGATGACGTCACGTTCACCTAAATCCCGAAAACCTATTTTAAGAATTTAGTTCTGACTTCTAGGTTACGATTTATTAATTCCGTGAAATCTTGAGTTTTTAGAATTCTACGCCCAACCGTAAAGATTTGGAGCGATGTGAAATTCGAGGCTTGAGACCAAACGCAATGGAGGCTCTCTGTGGACTTCCTCTGCACCATCAAAGGGTCATAGGTCCATTAAGCCAAGACGCCCAACGGGCTGGGCTAGATTTGTTTAAGTTTTAGTAAATATTATAAGAAAATTATATTAAAAAGAAGATACAATTTTAGTCTAAACAAAATCCTCAAAAAGGCAGCTTATCTTCTTAAGACTCTGTATTTTTTAAAATTACTTTTATTGTTTATATACACATGAAATAAAAAATAAAACCATATGAATGAAACAAGCCTGAGAGCAGTTAGAAGATATTATAATAGATATTAAATAGAACCCAACTGTCTTGTCAAATTAATCAGACTCCACTCACTTTTGGGTGTGGCCGAATTTTATTATCACAGTACGTTGACCTTAGATAATTAGGTTTATTCTAAGCGTTTCCTTTATAGACGATAAAAACGATATTTTCATTACCTATACTGTTACGCTGCGCCTATTTTTTGGCTGGAAGCCCGAATTACCTCAAACCGTATTACGAAAAGATTTCAGGAATCCACAAATATATAATTCAATTTATCAGGCTACTTCTTTTATCATACGTCTAAGAAAAGCAATAATAACGATTTGTTTAATAGATCCGACATCGCAAGTGGAGACTCAGAACACATCCAGGAGGATCTTAAACCCAAGACATCACAAACAAAGAACTGTCCGGGAAAAACAATCCTAGCTAAGTAGTACCTAAATCCCAAACAATAAGATTGACGTGGGCTGGGCCGTACCTAGCCTAAGATAGAATGCGTTGACGGATCACTGTAGACGCCCTCTGCCCCACCCAAGTGTTTTATTTATTTGGGAAACAAAACACATACATCTCTATGCAATAAAGTTAAAACATAAAATAAACACATTGGATGTATCCACAAAAAGTTTCACTGATAAAAAATATGATAGAAAGCTAAGCAAAACAAAATAATGACAAAATTTATAAATCCGGAGAACGACAAACATACTAGTAGCTATAATAAAGAAGAAAGATACAAGGATTAGGATTATGCTATAATGTGTCTACCATATCATATAAACCAATCGTAAATGCATATGACTAGGAAAGACGAAAAAACATAAGGTATTAAAAAAAAATCTATTAGCTAGTTTTATTTCACAGGTAAATAAACTTGTGGGAATTTAATGTCTATTTCAAAAAACATTTTATACAGGCTGCATGCTCAGTGCTCACGTCTTTTTTTATATAAATATGTACCAGCAACGAAATTCGAACATTGGCGTAGAAAACTACTTGGTTTAACTAAACGAATTCGATACACGCCTACCTGGGCATCAGGCGTGTCAAATGTAACCACGCAGGTTGTAATTAATATTCAAGTCATATAAAATCCTATAAGCTGGGCCAATCGTTACTTAGCATCGTTACATAAGTGGTTCAAGGCTGGTCAATGGCTTTACTCGTCAGACGCGGGCCAGACGCACAAAAAAGTGAAACCCATTTTTTCTTGAGAAATCGCGCTCCGCATCGAATAGGGGGCCGATTTTATTCGCCAACTTGTTTTATTGACTATTACGACGGCCTTTTCGACATTTAAATGCACAGGAAGTTGTTTCCGTTGGTATTCGTAACGTACAAAAGGTATGTACAAGGATTATCAATCTTAATATGTATGTTTGAATCACACGCCGTCGCAGTCTGTCAAAAACTAAATATTGTCAGGGCCTTAATGAATTGGATTAGATCTGATTGGTATTTTTAAATATACTGTATACATATATTCGTAAATTTCCGGCCGATGAATATGTATTTAGCCCTGACTTAATTCACTTTAAATAACTATAATTGGTCTAGTCACCCGTAACATCAAAATACATAAATTTAGCATCAAACGGCTACTATCAAAGGATCCGCTTTTAAACACAATTAAGGGAATTAAAATTAAACCATGCAAGTAATTTAAGGGAATATACTTCAATATTTACGCCATACTGTGAAAGATTTAACATTATTATATTATACGCTATGAACCTTAATAAACGTTTCTAAACCATCGTTTGTTCTCTTACATATCTTTTAAACAACCACATGCAATGGTTTATAGAGAAATGTTATGTTCAAAATGCTTTAGAATTATAACGTTTTCTTTTGACACAAATTGCCGTATTGTGAATGCAAAAAAATGGCGACAAGATTTAGCTATGTACGATGTATTATCGACTAAGTACGATGAGTATCACAACACTACGGCAATGAGCGTAGCGTTCTTTAAAACTGGGTGGGCTGCGCTACTTTAAACCAAGAATGAGTATAAAAATGTATCGTAAATGTTACAAACAATAAATAAGAAAAAAATGTTTTTATAATTTGAACGTATGGGATATTATTATTCAATACATCACTTGCGAGTAAGTATTAATTGAATAGAAGTGACAAATATTTCATAAGTAATTTTTCTATATGTTCATTTTATAATATTAAATAAATTAAATTACATAACCGTAATTGAAAATAATATTTTTCATTCAAATCCATTAAAATTCTTCATTCAATCAATTGAGGCCTTATTCTAATTGTACCACCAATTATTTAATTAAATAAGAATACAATGTTTAATTATTTATTTGGTACCTTTGTATTTCTGAAAAACTAATTTCCAAAAATTAATCCAACTTGAAATACCTGAATACGAAAGAATGCGACGAACTTGGAAAATGTCTATATACGTTTTAGTTTCCGACAAATTTGTGCACGCTAGATGTATGAATAGTCATCAAAGTCAAATATGTACACTACAGTAGTATCCGGAAAAAATACAAGACATAAATCAAACTAAAAAGCTTCTTGTTTGAAGTTGGTGAGCTTAATTTAGAATATAAATCATAATGAAACCGTAACAAAAATAAAGCTCATTTAAACTCTTGAGCAGAATACTGTTATTTTATCTTATATTGTCTTGAATCAATCAGATTAGAACAAAAAACAATAACGAAATCATGTCGAACATCACCGTTTACAAGTGATGGTAGATCTCAAGGTAAAAAAACGCCATGACGCAAGCTTGTAATAGACGAAATAAATTGGCAATATGCGAAATCTTTTCACAATGTCTTGCTCAATAGACAATCTGTTACGGAATTACTAATAGGAGAATTATTATAAAATTAGTAAAGAGATGAAATATTTCACAAATACCTATTAGGTTGCGAGATAAATTAAACGGAATATTTTGATGATTGGCCATGATTAAAATCCATTAAGTTGTAGCAATAAATACTAGCTAATTATTTTGCATTTAGAAAATGAAAGTTTACTTTTAAGTCTAATTCCTATTAACTTTTTTCCGAACGTCTTACATAAAGTAACTAAAACCCTGATACTGTGAACTAAAAAACTAAACAACCTAACTGCAGCCAAAATATGTGTACTAAGGTAGTGTTTCCCAACCTTTTTTGTGCCATGCCCCCCCTGCCTTTTTAGAATTCTTATGACCCCCCCCATATGTAACATACATAACTTTTAATATAAAAAAATTGAATTGTTCACTTAAGAAAGAGGATTTGAGGAAGAAATGACTTAATGTTAACGAAACACTTTAAGTAAATTTTCAAAACATAAAGAAAAACTGAAATTCAAATTACAAATAATTATGGAATAGGTCCCCTTAGCAATCAAATTGCCTCTTTGTAGGGCATAGGTCCCTCATTAGGAAACACTGTACCAAGGTCAGTAAATAGAAACTACTTTTAATTATTTAGGCATAATTCGTTAAGTAGTTAAATAAATTTGCCACACATAAAAAGATTACACACTGTCTTATGTTTACTTTATTATGTTATTACCTATTTAGCCATTTCAGTAGGCCATTGAAAAGAATCAGATGGAACCGGGGATACAGGAGCTTATCATACAAGATTGTCTGCCAAACAACGATCTCGGAACTCGACACAAATACCAGTCAAGGTCAAAGTAATACATATAATTGAATGACTATTCTAATAGTTCTAGGCTTGGTTAAAAGATACTATTAAGACCAAGACTAGACACTAGCATTGTCTTATCAAACTGTAATAATTTACATACCACATGAAAAATTTACTGATTATTCTATAATCAAGATGGTAACCTCTTTTACAGTTGAACTTTTCCCAGTATATTTATATATATTAAAACTATGTATAAAAGCAAGTATATTACAAATAACCTTATATAATACAAGTATTTGTAATATAACACAAATACCTAATAATTAATATATTGCCTGTGTTTAGACAATTTTAATCCATCTTTATATACATTGCCCATCACTATTTTTATAAATATGTATTATCATAAATAAATGTCTTAAACATTTTAACAATATTAACTATTACATTATCTAAGATTAAATAATAAGAGATGGTAACCAAATAGGTTAAAAAGACCTAAAATGTCACCTAAATTTTAGTTAAATTGAAATAATATTATAAATAAAGATTAAGAGTTATGTCATATTTACTGAAGATCAATAAAATCTGATTTTTTACTATAGAACAAAATAGTTACTATAGTTAAAATTCAGACTTTTTATAAAAATATTGATTTACCTTGTATAACAATGGTACTCATGGTTAGACCATTAATTTATCTAACTTTTAAAAATTTACAATTTATATTATAAATTGTAAATATTTTACTAAGAAATGTGTATAAGTTTAGCAAGTCTCAATTAGGCTAAGCAGTATGTTAATTTCAGGAGAAGTAAGGAAATAAACAAAATACAATTAAAAGGTTTAATGCTGATAAAATTTTAAATCTTCACACTTCTCTTGAATACTTACAGTTTTAAGTATCTTTTTCCAACCAAAATGGTCACTGAGGTTTAAGATTTTCTGCATACTCTATCAGCTGGCATGTGAATACAATTCAGCACTAAAAATCAATATTTAACTATATACAACCTACCAAGTTACACAATATAGCTTGGTAACAACTGACACAATCCTTTGTTCACACTTCATTGATCAAATATTTAGCACCACCTAATGAAGAACACTTTCACTTTTTCACAATACACTTCACTCACCACTGAACAAAGAAAATTTAACTATTTCAGGAAAAAACAAAGAAAGGAGCAGTGTCATAATGGAAGATATACTGCACTCACGTTAACACTGACCTGCCATGATGTCAGCTGACTTGAAGAGCGGTGGCTCGGCGCCTCCGCAGACCCGGGAGCCACCCTGGTTGACACCAGTCAACGGCCCGCCCGCCGACAAGAGGTCGCAGACAAAAAAATCGATAGGTCGACAACCTCTCGCCGCGCTTACGAGTCGTCAGCCGGGCGGCCGTCGCTTTGCTGTCGCCCGCCGCTTAACCGATCCCGCACCAGAAACCCCTCGAGGCCTCAACGTTCGACTTATTACAGATACAAATTCGCCATTTTGAAACAGGAACAATGAAATATTTGCTATAGAACCGTACGACAGCTGAAAATATAGCCCGCGGTCCGCGAATTCGACAGCGGTAAATTATACGTATAGACGCTATACCATTGTAAATAAATACGTACTCTGACTAGAAATCCCCTCGTCACCGCTGCCGATATCCGACATCTCAATCCACAACGAATTCTACAGGCAATCCGCCGATCTTTCGGAACTTCTGGGACAACTGAAATTGTCTATGGATGCACGGCCATCAAACTTCACTTTCTTTATGGTTACACTTATTTCCGAAATTTAAACTAAATACCAAGTACTTTCCTCGTAACACACTTTTTTCGTATTTATATCACTGAAAGTATTATTTTTGCCCAGTAAATAAAATTAATTTTTACCCACAAAGACTTTGCTAGCGTAACCAAATACCAAAATGTGAAGAGTACTAATTAGAATGACATTTAAGGAATAGTGTCAGTTGTCATGATGGTCAAAATCATAAACTAACACCAAAGACAGCTAATATAGAGTAGATATTTACGAGTGTAAAATGTACAAATAAAAATAGATTAATATTCATCTTTTTGTACTTTTACTAATTTCTGTTTCAGTATCTACTCCAACACACAACTCTTGACCCTAGATACTTCTTATATGATTCTATTTAGCACAATATATTTGTGTAATAACGATTATCAAAACTTATTAATCTAACTTGTCCACAGACGGCTTCTGATTTGTCATTGTAACTTAGTTGTACAGTAATAGATGACGCTTTCCTTAAATTAGCACGATAGACGTTTTATAAAATGTAAATGTCTCCTTGTAACGTTTTTGGAATTGAAAACCTCTTACCGGCAATTATTCATAGATATCCAATAACCTTAGAATAATAACTAAAGGACCAGCCCTTGCGTGAATCATACACGCGTCATAGTGTAAATACTTATCTATGAGCTAATTCGGCAAGTCGTAACGCCAGAGATATCTTAAATAGTTATGACATGTACATATTATGATAAGAACTTCCTTGTTTTTTTTTTTTATATAGCTGCTAGTTTGTTTGTCGTTCTCCTAATTTATAAATTTTGTGCTGTCATGTTTTACTTTGTATTGTATTCATATTTATCAGTGAAACTTTTTGTGGATATGTCCAATGTGTTTATTTTATGTTTTACTTTTATTTTATTTACTGTGTAGAGATGTATCTGTTTCCTTAATAAATAAACAAATAAATAAGTAGTAAATGAAACAGGACGGGCATATACACAATACCAGAAAATGATTCCTCAGTCGAAATAATTGATCCGTGTGAAAGGAAAACCATCCTGCACTTTCAGATCGCACGGCACATTAGCACGGTGTTTTTGTAAAAATAATCAGTATTAAAATGCCCGAACTATATTTTCGTTAGTGGGTCCACTCTACAAAAAAGCATGCAATCATTTTTCATATTCTCCCTTTCTATGTGCTTTTTATTATACTCATTATATAATCCCTTTGGAAGCAGTATTATTTAATAATATTAAGGGGATCGCAGTTTAATTTGTAAAAATAATGCAAAAGGATAAAGGTGTAGAATAAAACATCACTTTAATATTACAAATGACTATAATTTTGTCACAATTTTCCATACAATGTTAATAACTTTTTACCTTATTCCTATTTTATAATACATTACTTAAATAATATTAATGTAGTATTAATTTATTTAAAATTCTTCCAGTTAAATTTCTAATTACATACGGATCGTTTTCAGATGATAAATAAAACCGATAGGACAATACAAAGTTGAAAAAACGCAATTTGAAATACTCGAGCAATTTTATACACTAAAATGTAATTCGATTAGATTTTAAATATATACTAAAATATTTCTTGCTTAGTACGCTACGAGAAGTATCGATAAAAACTGTACAAACATTATCAATCGTTACAGCTAGCGTAAGTATTATATAAACGGACACTCAACCGGCCTGACGAGAACTTGCGACATAGCTCAACAGTTTATGTACTATAATTAATTAATGATAAAGATAAATTGTACTTTATAACGTGACGCGACGCGCCGAAGCGGGACCGAATCAAAATAATTGACTAAAGTTAACACGTTATTCTCGATAGCTGATATGCCAGCCGTCCACAACGCGTCGCGCCGAAACAAACATACGAGAAATAAGCACCGTTATTTAAAAATGCGAGTCGTTTGAGTACTATGCAGCTTGGAGGCTGGAGACCAGCAACTACAAATTATCAATTCTATCAACTCTTAAAATTCCACGAATTACCGCTATTGTATTATCTAAAACCAGCCAAGAACAAATCGAAACGGCAAACAACAAGCGAATAAATTACAATTATTATGAAAAAATTGAGCTAGATTCGATATTCGCCTTTCGGAACTCTGCACGCGCTGTCGCGGGTAACTTTCATTATATTCACAGACAGTTTTCAACACCGAAAGGGCAACGAAAACTTGTATTTATTGCTCTATACATCTAGTATTATTGCTTACGAGTTCCTGCGTTCGGCAATACTGTGTTGATGAGGCTGACGGGCGACAAGCGAATATTCACAACCAATTGGCGATACGTCGTACGCCCTTGCGCCGGCCTTACATTCGTAGGCTCAGCGAGCCCACGCTCCGCTAAGCCCGCGTATGCAACCCAAGGCTTAACAAGAAAAAGAGTGGCTACACGCGGTGTACAAAGTAATTAAAACGGTTTCTACTCATTTTTACTTCGAAGGTATATTTACTTAGAAAAATCTGATTACACCGCGCGCAACAAGAGCCCAAATTCGGGTGCAGTATGTCTTGTATTATTGATGACCAAATACTCAAACAATAATTAAAGTTAAGCATCTCAAGACGTATGGTTATAAAAATATAGTTTGCTTCCAAAATTTATCCATTCGGATGTTACATTGAAATTATTTTTGATACTCGTACAATTAAGCAAGTATAATCAACCCAAACGTTACTAAAAAAATGCGTCGCTTTATTTAATGTTTAAGTACGGCCCTAAGGGTCAAGTATGGCGACATGAACTGTCCCGAATAAAGACTTCGACAGTGCGTTAGCGTGAGTCGTGCAACTATCAAAATGAGTCAGTCTTATCACCGACAGCGTCAAAACAAAATCTCTAACAAACAAAAACTGTATAACAATTGTACTAGTTATCAATAAGAGTTTTTAAAATTTGATATTGCCACGAAGAGTTGAAATTTTACAAAAATATACATGCTGTACAAATAGTTGAGCGACTCAATGCACTGGTCAACCCTAACAATGTTAGTTGCGCAGGCGTTTTCCGGGTGTCAAGTAGACGTCTGCGCAACGAACCGTAGCACTTAGAGAGATTAGATACATCGTTACGCACACATACGTACTTCCAACGTACCCGCACACAACGTTTTACGTACGTCAATGCGTGCGCGCACGTAACGCTGCGCACTTAAACTAACTCGTTGATAGAGACTTAGAACTAGACTTAGATTACTCCTGACACGGCAAAGTCAGCGAACGATTGTCGCCGAACGGTTCAATACAAGCGGTCATCGATTCACATTGCACACTAATATTCGAGACTGGAACACAATACGATCACAACTTATTCGAGAATAGGCCAAGAAGCTGTATCGGTTACCTAAACGTTAATATCAGTAGCTACTGCATAGGTACATTGCCTGCGTCATATTCCAATAATGGTAGTAATAATTTAAATGGGAAATTGGTAAAATCGCATTTAGCCTTATTCGTAACCGACACGAAACTAGAAAGTTAAGTACTCAAAAAAAATATGTACAAAAAAGAATTACGCATAAACATATAAGAAGTATAAAGCACTCATATTTACATGAGGCGTCTTCATAGCGAAAACGCCCCAACCGACATGACAAAAGTCACAAAACAAAACTTTTGGCAGTTAATATAAATATCACAAATTGATTTTACATTGTCGGAGAATACACTTAAAAAAATAAGTACGGTAAAGTAAGCGCGAGGCGAAACTTAAAATAAATAAAACTCTTAAGCAATTTTAAATACCCTGTTGTTTACATTTTTAAAATAATTTGACCGAAATTTGAATAAATAGATGCGTAACAGTGCGGCGATGCGCCAAACGAGAATTTCACGAAATAAATACCTAATATATATACATGGTGTTCTAATAGGAACAAAGAGGGCTCAACACACCCCATACAATATCACAAGTGAAAATATGCAAAACCTTACGCTACACGCCACTACTCGCTAACCTACTTACGTCTTCTCTTTGTTCTTATCAAAAGTCGTATAGGACTCGAAAGAGGCGGTATTAAAACAAATTACGTTCTTGGCATATCGGTTCACTACCCTTAATAGATTTTTGTATGAAAAAGCTAAAACGTGAATGTTTATGGACTTTAACGAACAAATGTGAAATCGATCTTGATACTTGACAAATCGTAAGAGTTGGAGCAATATTGATAAATAATGTCCACAGATATTAGATGCCCAGACTAAGACTGAGAGTAATTAGCGACAATATTTCTCCCATATGTCAAACTCCAATAGTTTTATGACATATGACAGCTATACTAAGCGCTAAGTCGATTCAGTATCTTTGAATCTACCAAAGACAAATACACTTCGAGAAAGGCGTGACCCGCCATCGCCCGTCAAAATAGTCACGTGACCACGCGTGAGCTGTCAATTATATACTATAGCGGTGTAGTTATATGTCTATAAAACATTTTTATTATTTTTGGTATTATGTCATTTTGGAATCAAAAAATCCAGACATACATATACGAATCGCGCGTTTAGTTAGTCCGTAATTTTTTATTAATGTCATTCGCTTCTAACACCGCCCCGATAGGCATCGCCACACCCGCGACGCATTGAGCACAAACCGACGGCTTGCGACCGTCCACGCGACTTCCATCACTAAAATATATAAATTCTTTCATGTAAACCTAGCTTTAAACGTATATGTCTTTATTACGTATGTTTTCGTTTTTACCTAACTTATTTTTGTGCAAAAAGAAATTTTGTACAAGATTGCTAACACCATACCCCATTCAAACGGTGACACGAAAAAAACGTACTAAAGACAAGGAAATAGTAAACTAGAAATGCGCGGAGATTTAAAGAATAAAAAATGGCAACACTGACGTGTGACTAAATCCCCGCCCACCTTTAGCGTTAACAAAAAACCCACAGCACCCTAAATTATGCATTAACTCGAAAATAAATCTATACGTAAACAGTCGTACAACATATCCTTAGAGTAAAATGGCGCACGAATAATAAAATATAGATTTTTAATGTAAAATTATGCTAGTCACTAGCGATCCGAAGCTATTTTTGTTATTAAAATCCGCAAATCTTAATAGCAAAATGTGGGTAACATTAAAATGCACGATGACACGTTGACACTGACAGTTAACATAAGAATGAGCGGGACAAATAATACACATCTCATTTGTGTGTACTATGCTCACTTATAAACTTCGCTCAACTAAAAGGCTCTCCATTTTAGACCAATAGCTGAGCGAAATTTATAAGTTGATTTAGGATTGCCTTCACGAAAAGATGTAGTCACTTAATAACTGTATAAAATGCTTAAATTTGTAAATACCAACTCCACGTAACTAAAAATAAATTTTCATAGGCCGCTCTTGTGACTTAGATAAAAAATTCCGTAGCGCCACGCGCGGGGTCGCAAACTTCAGTTAAATTTGACTAGCCGACACGAATCAAAGTGACTAGAACGCGACAAACATTGGCAAGAGATACCACCACTAAATTTCCAATTTGGAACCAAGACCGTCAATAGATGGCGCTATTTAAAAACTAAATAATACTTTAAAACAGCTCCATCTACCGGCGCCATTTCCACTAAATTAAGTACTCGACGTCCCCGCGCGAGTCGAATTCAAAAAACCCTTAAGTAAAAATTCCTAGGACCGTAAAGGCAAAACGTGACTCAAGCACGTTAAGAAATACGGGCCTTCTCGAAACTAATGTGATGCCTAGCGTTCCGAAAAAATAAATACATACAATATTTACAAATAAAGGATACAAATTAAGCTCATCAGTTCGAAGGGGGGCGATCACACTAGCACAGATTAAACAGTTGCTCATTTAAAAACGCCTCGTTAAGCGACATGATTAGAAGTAAAAAAATCACTATGAATTTGTTACAATTTTAATGTTACATTCGAGACTGTACAAATGTTTTTTCAAACCAGCATGAAGAACTTGCTTTTACCAGGAATACTTCGTACTTAGTGAGCAACTGTTTGCACTGTGGAGGGCAGAGATTCACTAACAGAAGCCACCAAAGCCGACAGAGGGCACCGACGGCACTGAGGGCACAGACGACTCCGCGTTCTTGTGCAAGTCTAGAAGTGGACTCGCTGATAGGTAGTGGGCCTGGAAATATACGGAATACTACAGCAAAACATTCATAAGGAGTTATTGGACATTTAATACCCTTGGTGAGTCCGTTTCCTATCTATCTATTTGGAATGAGGCTCCAAACAAACACAGACACAGCGCACGCTTACTACTAGCGATAGATGAATTTTGTCACAACCATATTTCTGACATGAATAAAGTTTTATTATAATTTTTTTTTTAAATAGTTCCATTTTTTGAGAACTGTTCGAAGACATATAGCAAACAATTTTTTTTATTATCAATGATATTTATTTTATTTTTATTTTTTATTTTATATTTAAATTTCAATTCGAAGTTTTTTTTCTTAGAACATTTTGGATAAAAGAAGAACTCTAAATGTTGATTCATAAAATACATATCTCAGCAACACATTGGAGTTTCATTCATCAGATTATTTATAAAAAAATTATTAACCATATTTTTTTAAAATCTATCATATATATTTATAGCTTTCAATAATTCCGGTTTGGAAATAATGTAGATTTCTTAAAAATAATTATAATTTGTTTGTGTTATCGTCTTATTACCTGCTGATGATGCGCAGGAGGCGGTCCTGCATATCCATTGTAGTAGGGCGTGTTGTAGGGCGCATACCCAGGGGCGTAGCCATATTGCCAGTCCGGGAGATAGCCCGGGGCAGGCCGCATCAGTTGGGTGCCCCATCCACCGCCGTAGCCCACGAATGGACCGCCGTAGCTGCAATTTATTTGTACATATGTAAAGACTGGTCCAATTTCCAACACGGGAGGCATGTCCCAATATAATAACAAAGAAAAATTAATGATTTTTTTAGGGATTAAGAAATTTATAATTAAAAAAAAAAAAAAAATACTGTCAAAAGTCAAAATTTAGTTGTTAGATTAATATCAATACTCACCCATTATTCCCATATGCCGGTGTGCCATACGCCGGATAGGGGGGGATAGAGCGCCGGAGTGTAGTCAGGCAAAGCTGGGACAGCAGGAGCTGGGGGCTCCGTTGTGCCACCCGTCGCCCCTCCACCAGTGCCCCCCTCCGCGATTGAGGGTATCTGGTCCACCAGGGATTCCAACCCTGAAAGACTTTTGGCTGAGACATCTTGATTTTTGGGCTTCGGTGTGCCAGGTCCGCTTTCGGTACCACCGTATTCGGCTGGAGAACCTGCAGAAATCATTGCTCGAATAAGATATATTTTATTTAATACTTAAAGGAATTCAAATAACTAAGAGGACAGTGGTATACAGTTTTTGGCAGATATTCTCCTGGCATAGTAAAGAATAGACTCTCTTTCTGTCAAATCGTTTTAACTCTGTGCAGAAAAGAGCAAGAACAATCCTCGGATGATTGACTTAGATTTCAATATCTCCACCAATATAACTTTTAACCATTTTTATTAAGTACTGCATTAAAAAAAAATCTTACCAGGCGGATGATGATGCTCAGCAGGTCTGAAGGCCGTAGACGCCATTGGAGAGAAGGCAGTTTCTTCGCCCACCGGGGGAGTCGATCTGAATTGTCAATGATTCCGCTTAATACTATGTTACAACTATTAAATTTGACCTAAAAAGGGCTTAAGCCACTTGGATTACACTGCTTTTTGTCTTTTAGAACTAAAGAAAATTATTCAGAAATGAGTCTGCCCCCAAAACCTATTGGAGCGTTATTGGACTTCAAACAATTAGTGTTAGTTAGTACTACTTTAATAATTCATTTGTTTAATTATTCTCACCGATAGCTTGTGAATTATTTTATATTAAAATTGAAATAAAATATAGCTTGTCTTGACAACATTTATATTCATTTATCATCCCAAGAAGCGGAAACTAATGACTAGTGTTAATTTGACATTTCATCATACAGATAATAAATCAATTATCATGCCCGGGTCTGATATCCAAAATTAACAGTATTCAAATTCATTAATGACAATCTGGGCTAAGCCGAGTAGATTAGCAGTGATGGTCTAGTGGCTTTATTGTGCGACATTCATCCTTAAGTTCTATCCCCGGCTGTCCACCAATAGACTTTCTATGTGCGCATTTAACATTCGCGCACGTTGAAGAAAATCATTGCGAGGAAATTGGCCAAAAAAAGACAGCGTGTATTAGGCTGATCCCTTACTTGCCTTTTAGATTGACAAATGATCATGAAACAGAAACAGCCCAGACCTATAAAGTCTGTGGCGCCACTGATTTTTTTTTTGTAAACTGAGTATTTTATCACAAACATACAGAAAAACATTGTATTTCGGTTAGTTTCCTATATTAAAAAATTAAAAATGTTTTTGTATTTATGGTATTTCATTGAAAATTGTTACAAACACTTACCTATTGAAATTACTAGGGAACATGGAGGGATGCTGATGTAACTGGTCTAACCGTGGACTCTCTGGGACACCGTTACCTGAAACACCTTTTCATATAACTCTCGTTTCGCTGCAGTTAAGTAGCTTATACTAAGCCTTTAATATCTTCGAATTCACTAAAAACCGACTTTGGTACTACAAAACAATTTATTAATTTATATATTTGTTTCCTGTAAATAGTGTATAATATAAAATATAATGATAAATCTTAGATTTGATGAGGAATTTAAATTATTGTGGTCTAATTAATTAAATTTCAAATTAATAAAAAAGGAAAACCCTATTTTTTTATTGTCTTCTAACTCTTTAGTTTATGAAGGAATGTGTAGTGGTGTGTAGCCCTATAGGTAGGTACCAAGGTTCTAGGTTTTAATGTATAGGCAATAATAATAATTAAAATATATAAAGTCAAAATCTATTATAACGACATCGAAGGGACGACTCATATTTGCAAGGGATGACCTTGTTATTATGTACCTAATACAATAGAATTCAGCCGGGACCTTTGATTTTGGTCAATATAACCGGTATAACCGGTGACTGTATATATATATTACGACATAAAACTCACCCTGCTCCTGCGCATAGTGGTAGTCGTGCGGCTTGTCTGCGTCATAGGGCATCTCCCTTTCGTACATGTTGCTAAAGGCCCCCGAGGAGGCCCCGGGCCCAGGGGACACTTCCGCCCCGCTTGCGCTGGGTTGCTATAAATAACGACACATTATTTCTACGAATCACAATTTAAGCTGCGCTGCGTCATATTAATCCTAAAAAATCTAAATCTAAATTCATTTACATTTTATTTAAAAAAAACGGCTATTTCATATTTAATAAATTATGCAATGTAAAATATATAGTTTATATAATGTAGTATGTATTACCTTATTATAATCCGACAGGGATGAATTACTATTGCTTCCCGGATGCATATCCGTGCTTCCCATGGGGCTTGCGTCATCCCGGGGCGGCTCAAAGTCCAGAGTTGCCATCCCGGGGGAAACAACGCCAGGGGAGGATATCGCTGCGCCGATTTCATGTGATAATTCACCGCCGTACGAACCCGAACCACCGTTTGAACCTCCACCCTGCACGTAAATTGATTTTAATTACTAGAACAGTCTAAAATAGAGTTCTGACACTCCGTAGGAATATTTATAATTATAATTTAGTAATAGTATTATTAGTGTATTTTCGCTCGTACGGTGAAGGATAACAAGGGAAACTGGCAAGCCTTAGTTAGACCCGAAACGTGGAGTGTGTATCAGGCTAATAACCAAGTAGGTTAGATACACTGATAGTAGAAAACTATAACGAAAAGAGATACAGAAATCAAAGACCAACACGGGTTGTAGCGCCACGGTTTTATACTAAGTTGCCGTATATCATCACACGAATCATTTATTTTGACGAAGGATAAATTTAGACCCAAAAATTGTTACGCTCTTAATATGGAATGCTGATCATTAAAAATATACACGTACAGTTCAGACAAGAGTCAAGACCAAGGATCCGGTGCCATGTTTTAAACACCATAAACGGTGATCGAACGACGTGTATAACGGAATAAAGACTGATTCACCAATTACAATTGGCTTTAAAGAAAAATTTATAATACTTTTACAGACGCTCTTGAATGTCCAATTAACAAGAATTGTAACATTTCTTCATGGTCTAAGAATACCGATATACATTTTAAATTAATTTTTTTAAATATTAATTAAACATACTCTGGACTAAAGTCTGCTGTAGGCAACCCATATGGATTATATTTATTGATTTATTAAATAAAATATAAAATACGTTTCATTAAATAAGCTTCTATGTTAAGGTGTTATAGTAACAGGATCATATACTAACAACATTTAAGATTTACCAAAACCTAAATTTGGAATCTTATCCTTATGCGAAATTGCATACCGTCTGTATTTTATTAACAATTTTCAATATTCGTGACTAAGTAAAGTGGTCTAAAAATAATGTTAAAATTAATAATTTAAATACTTCTTCATAACAATTGACAAATATATTTTGTATATCACTACGAAAAATATTTTCAGTGTCTTCTTATTGAAGCAATTTTATATGTAATAAATCATGGGCGAACGGACAGAAGGTCACCATGTCAGGTTACTCTTACTAAAAGATAGGATGATTGTCATTTCAGCAAGTTTTTAGAAGAGGCACGCTTTGTTCTTGTTATGATTGAACTGGAAACTCGGACGAGGGGACTGGTTAATCTCAGGGTAAGATTCAGAAACGAGACTTAAGCCCGTATTCCAAAGTGCCTCAAGTTACAATCTCCGCTTGTCAAATATGTCAAAGTGAATAAATGGAGTACTGAGGCGCGCCGGCCCGTGATAGTAAATACTTGTGTAAAACATTAAATTAATGTAATTTTACGATATTCTTTCTGAAATGGATTATTTGACTTGCGATAAAATATATCGTGTAAATTTAAAAATCATGTTCTATATACATTATCGTCATAAAATGAATTCATAGTGACAAAAATTGGCTATGTTTGGATTTTTTTCTATAGAGCGAAGTTATTTAAATCGTGTATCGATCTTTCAAAATGGATAGATAAGCTACTCAACTCCACCATATATTTTTTCCATTCACCCTACTTCAAGAAACGATGACGAAAAATGGAAAGAAACAATCTACTTTTTTGGAGTTTGGGTAACTTTCGTGCGTCAACATTGTATTAGATTTTGACATACAGGATTCATAGTTTGTGAATCCCTGAGTGGATGATTGTTCTAACGCACCTGTGAGAAGTGATGCGACTCGGTGTAGGCGGGCGTCAGGGGCGCTGGGGCGGCGGGCGACGAGTGGTGGCTGTAGGGCGTGTGCGCCGGCGATGGCGTGTACGAGTGCAGTGTTCCACCCGCAGGAGATGCCGCGGGGAACGGGGTACTGTTGCCCCCTGACATCACTCCCACCGCGGGCACGGGGGACTGCGAGTAGGGGACGGTTTGCGACTGGAAAGGTATCAACTTCATTAATACACAGATGATGGAATTAAAGTGGATAATAAATACACAATATTTACTTTGCATCTAAAGAATTCATCTTTTAGTGTCTCGCAGTGAAACACAAATAGTTTTAGTTTAAACATTGTAATTTAACTAAATTCATTTTTACAAATATAGGAGAAAACACAATAAATACATATTTTTAACACAAAAAATAGAATATAAAAATCTCTAAAAAAATAATCAATTTATGTAATTTAAATATAATTTTTTAACCCCAGAGCTGGTGCATACAGTGAAAGTATACCTACTACACTGCCACAGGTTAAGAAAATTGTAAATACTGTATAATACATCCTAATATTTTAAATAAAAAATATTACAATAAAAATAAATTTTTGTTAGACCATGATTATTCACCAAGCATGCGAAGGTTTTTTTAGGTTATTATGAGTTATATCTGAGTTTCATGAGGATGAAATTGTCATTTAACATGAAATATAGTTTTGGTTAAATTTAATAAAATAGAACCCATACCATATGGTAAAACCATATACATAATAAATATAAAACCATTAATAAACTAGTATATAGACTATGAAGAAAACTAGATATAAATAAATAAATCCATTACCTGTGCCCCAGGATCCCGGCCATACGCCATCTGCTCGTGGGCGAACCTAGGCTGCGATTGCGGCGCTGGGCTCGGCTGCTGATACGAAGGAGAGCTAGCGTAGAGGGGCGAGCGTGCGGCAAAAGTGCCCCCCACTCGCACGCCGGGGGAGCCAAACGACCCCCGCGGCGGAGACGGAGCCGAAAAGGCTGCTGGACTCGAGGGGAACTGAGAATCGAAATAATTATTTATGATGAACCCATTTTACATGCTTTTTGTGACGTCAGATATTGTTATGTCTCAGAGAACTGGAAGTAAAGAACTTCAAAGAAGAATTAACGGAAACGAGAACCGTTGTGTAATTTGAGGTAACTGTAGTACTGTATTCCGTGTTCAGCGTACCATTGGCTCTCTGAACACTGAACTATGACAAAACAGAATCATTGTTAAATCCTACATTATAATTTTTCCTTAATCCATCTTTTTCATGCACACTTTCACTTAGATTTGTTTCGCCTTTCACACACACACACAATTCACATCATCATCACATATTTATTTATTATTATTATTGTTAGAACATATCATTGACTCTATAATTACCTGTTGTCCCTGCCCCTGCGGCTGTGGAGTTGCGGCTAACCGTTGAGGTGTCGGCGAATAGGGCTGCGACCGTGGGGACGCGTACACCCCGCGAGGGGACACGTACCCGGCGCGGCCTAATCCCAGAGACCCAGAGACGTCTAATGGGGAGTCCATACCACCGCCTAGGAGAAAAATATCAATCAATGGAAATAAACTAGAATAGTTCCACGGAAATTACTGAACCACGACATTTTATAAAAATATTTTTTTCTTATTTTTACCCTATTGAACACTAATAACGATTTTAGTTATAAATAATAATTAATGACGTCACATATGTGATGGTAGATAGGAAATGGTTTCTGTTTCACAATGCGAGTAGTGTCAGGTATTCAAATAATTAATTAATATTCTATCTTTCTTTATTTCAATTAAGATTCCTTTAGCACACAATGTTTTTACTACTTATATTTGGTTGGCAAAAGAATCAAAATCTGAGTTACCTACTTAAGTACAACTAGGTTTTTTAACTTAGCACCAAATAGAAGATAGGTTAGTGGCACTTTCTGTATATGTACGACATTAGTCAATTCAGTTAACTAAAATAAGATAGAAAATATTAACTGATAGATGTTACCCTCAGAAACAAATAGTTTTTTTGTGTTATTATTTTAAATTCTCTATAATTGCTTAAAGAGCATATAACAATTAGTTTTTTTTTATTAATTATGATGTTAGTATTTAAAGCTTCAGCAAGGGCTTAGTATATGACTTATAACAATACGCACAATAAATTAATAATAAATAATTACCATTATTAGGCTGATAATACGGCGAGCCATCAGACATCTGTTGGTGTTGCTGGTGGTGCTGATACAGCATCCCTTGCTGGAGCGGAGATGGCATCTGCGAAGGGTAGTCACCGTGACCCATGAACTGCTCGTGCGGTAATGATGACATTGATGACAATTGAGGCTGGAGCATTGTATTAGGCTGAAAAAGGGGATTTGTTAGAATTTAGAGCATAATTAAAACTATACTACTTTAGGGAGTGTTCAAGTATTACGTCACGCAATTGTTGAAGATTATTGACCCCCCCCCCCATGTAACGCACCGTAACGTTTTACTGTACCCAATAGTAAAACGTTTCGTGACCAGCCAGTGACTCTTTATACCTAAAAGTTACCATTATGTGGTGTAAAGTACTGGAAAGTCGAAAATAATATTAACAATAAGGGCTCATACCCACGAGACGGTTTCAACACGGCCCGGTTTTTGGCCGGCGCCGGGTACAACTCAAAACCGCTCCCACACAAGACGGTTTGTACACAACCCGGTTTGTACGACCCGGTTGCCGCCTTCATACGCTCTTTTCATTCAATGAATTGCGGACGTATAAAATGTTGAGTGTTAAAAAGAGGAAATGTATTATTGCGTGGTACATGTATAAAAAACGAAAAAAATACATAAGATGACATTGGGTACCTCCCATGTTAACAGAAAGAGAAGATCATGGTGCATTTCATACGCTCATTCAGAAGCAACTATGACGAGAAATTTGAGAAAGTACTTTCGAATGAAAAAAGAAACATTATAAAAATGTTACATATTTTGGAACCCAAACTTAAAACATGAAGATACAAATATGGAGTAGTATATCTCAATTAATATTTCCTGGTCGACTTCAATAATAATATAAATATTGCGTTGTCCGTACTGGAGGTAGTCGGCACGGGGGGCGGGTGGGGGGGGGTGGGGCCGGTCTCGTGTACATGCGCTCATACTGCCATACTCCACTGCGCACCGGGCGTAGACGGGGCGAGCACCGTGCCCGGTTGCGCGGAAAGCCGGCGCTAGCGCCGGCGTCGTGTGCATGGCGTCATAGACGTCATAGTCCCATACAAGACTGTCGACCGGACCCGGTTTTTCGCCGGAGCAGGCCCGCGAAAACCGGGTTGTGGCCATGAGCCGTAACGCTAATCAAACCCCGCCCCGCATCATAACGTTTTACAAAACGACGCTCCCCCCCCAAATTCGTTACGTAATACTTGAACGCTCCTTACTTATTTTTCGTAATTTTTGATTTATGTGAATGTAATCATTTGGAAACCACACATTGGTTTGTGTTCTCTAACTTAATAAATAATTCTAACAGAAAGTTTGTTTAGTTTTTTAAATATTTTCTGTGCGATAAAATACAGATTAATCTCGTTACAATATAATTGCAAAATATAGCAAGGAATCTGAAATAATATCACAAATTACGGAGTCAGACTATAGAATATTTAAGTTTTAAATGACCAGTGTGGATGGACACTGCGATACTCTCGGATTCAGTTGACTTAGTGTTAAGTTAGAGTATTATATTGTAAAGTTAATGTATTGAACTAGACATACAAATCATACATAGAGCTCAATCTCTAGGCTGCATTAGTATTTATATATGTGTTTCTGTGCACACATTGATGAGTGCAAGAGAGCCAATTTATTAATTAATTCTGTTTATAAACTTCATCATACTAAAATAATATCATAATAATAAAACTGGGTGGTTTCATTGTTCAATTTATTGTGCACAAATATAAATTTCATACCTCATACAGATGGATATGCTATTTATTATTGACACTATTGAATAAACAACAAAAAAATAAAAATGGGTCCGGGTTAAAAAGTGTCTAGTACTAAAAACCTAGACCAGATTTGGGTTACACTGTTACATGACTATAGCTATTAGGGTCGATTCGACCAAACAAGAGTAAATCTTAATCTTAGAATAAATCGTCAGTTAATCGAGAGTAAATAAATTTTACGTTTTACCATCTACAAATTCTAAGAATAGTGGGCCTATTCGGGAATTGCTACTATACCGCCGTTTTGCACGGAATAAAAGCTATTCCTAGAATAATTTAATGGCGTCAGTCAGTCCAATCATCTGATTTCTGTCATTTCACAAAAATATGTATTCTGTGTTTTAATTTCAAGTCAACGCAACGCACTAAATTAATAGTCTGGCATTGTTTAATTAAATGTTTAAACAATTTATTATTTATCTATTTATTTTTAGATTTTTTATTTTCTATAATATTAGAATGAAATTCAACTAGGCTCAACAGAAGTTCCTTTTTAGACGAAAGCCTCAAACAAACAACAAATAAAAACTTTTTGTTGTCGTTTGACACCTGTTAAAAGCTACTTTTCACACTATAATACGGCAAAATCTAGTTGACATGATGTATGCTCTTACACTATCCCGTTGTAGAACAACATTTATTAGCCGAGTTTTATTTTCCATCACCATTCTCTTTGCTATTCGCGTATTGTTATTCCTAGCGCAATTATACTATCGATTACGTGGAGAAACGACTATGGATTTACTCGAGATTAAAATCATGGAATAGATTATTCCTGGTATAGTTACTCGTGTATAAAATATAAATTGAAGTTTGGTCGAATCGACTTAATGAGACAGTTGTCAAATAACATCGCTTTGTCAGTTGATAATCGATTCTAGATTGATATGAATATGAAAAAAATCTATTGTATCTTAATAATCATCCACATTTAAAAAAATGCTCAATTGTTCAAAGCATTTATATCATCAAATATAGTTGAAACATGAAAATAAAAAGTGATACATGATCCTATACTTTACATACGTATCTTGGACTTGTTATATTTATTAAATATAATACTATAATAATAAGATATAAAAAAGGCTTTACTAACATCTGAGCTCACCTGCGGCTGCGGTGGTTGTTGTTGTTGTTGCTGCATCAAAAACTGTTGCTCCTCCGGCCTTATCTTCTTCGGTCTGCCTCTCTTCTTTTTGGGCGGTTGTTCGGCGTTTGGATCTAAGTTTGGCGGAGCGCGTGGCTGCCTAGGTGCCCTCGGAGTGGGCGGCGCAGTTTCCCCATTCTCCAACTTAATCTTCTTCGGTCTTCCTCTCTTCTTTTTCAGGGGAACTTCTGTTCCATCTTCTAGTATGATTGTGTCACCCGGTTCCGGCTCCATCGTCAGCCTGTGGATGGACGTGCTTCGGTCCAGTATTTTTACATTTCGATAAACTGGTTTTGGTTAGGTAAAGCAAGAACATCTAAAGTCATTTGTTAGTGCACAAATACAAACAAGTATTATATGTATAGAAGTGAGTTTGTTACGCGTTTTCATGTCACCGTAAAACTATAAATACCGTTACATTATATTTATTCTATTGACATTTTAATCAAGTGAGAAATAATGCGTTAAATCATGTAGTATGTTACGGTTATATGAATGTATACGACGAGATTTATAGATTACGATGACATTACACACGAACTGATTTATGACCTAATATAGGTAGTACAATAAAACATTATCTTTTTTTTATATTTGAGTATATCAAAGAGTACGTAGATTAATTCAGCGTAACAAACAAACACTATTTTAGATGTAATTTTTAATTAAGTAAGTTGGTAAGCAAATCATGGCATTGCTTCACCAAGTATTAAATAATAAAAACAAATTGTTTTAAATATAAATTGCATAATCCTTAAAATATTAAACAGAATCCCAGGACACATTTATAGAAAACTATCATTCACCTGCGAATCTCCATCTCCTCCTGCGGACGTCTACTAGTATTATCAGGAAAGACCAGTTCCGCCTCATCCACGTGTGCTACTAATCCATTTAAGTAGTCCCGGAACTTCTTGAGCGCCGCGTAAAATGGTACTTTATCCGCTGCTCTTGGTAGTTGAGCGCATCTAGCTGATGATGACGGCATAACCCACATGTACTGGAATCAAAATTTTATTTTAAAATTTAGAGCAAAAAATACGCCAGGATATCTTGGCAATCTTTCATTTACTTGCAGCAAAAGCTTGCTTTTTTACTTGACAAAAAAGTCCTAGCAAAGTTTGTTTTGTTAAAAGAACCAGTTAACTTTACCAGTTATCATCATACTTTAATTAACTCAATGATTTTTATTCAATTTAAAATGATAAATATGACCGGCACTTTATATTATACATTGTTTAGTTTCAAATTAATTAAATTAAATTTGTTATCACAGGAAAAACAGACATAAGACATTCTTAAGCAGCAGACAAGAAGCGGGACCACGGATTGTTGTGAGTGGTCGGACTTTAATTCGGTAATATTATTAATTTCATCTATAATTAATTTTAATATAGTTGTTTGCGTCTTGTTCCCACTATAGTGCGTGCTCATACTTCTACTGCTGATAGCGGCTTAGAACGAAATGGTAGGCAATTAAATACAATGGCAGAGTTTATTTTCGTTAGCCAGTGATTCTCATTTGTGCTACGCCCTTGATCAATACATATAGTTAATGTAGGGAACATGTTTATATTTTATATATAATTCTATTGTACGTCATTGAACTCCTATTCAACGGCTGGACCGATTTGAATAAAGTTTTTTGTATGCTATATGTGATATATTTACCGTATTCGTCCCAGCGATCGTATCGGGTTGTTTCCCAAAGCAAAAGTCCTTTTTCCCAGAAAAAACTTCATATATCAGCTTCCCATTAAACACGGCGACTTTCGGCCGAAATGTCTGCAATTTCTCCAACAGTATCGCCGAACCTTCCTTAATCTCACGTCGCGTTAAGTCTGCTGAACCCTTCGTCGGTCTAGCCACCATATTCGTGAAACCGATGCCGAAGTTCAGTAACTGAAAAATATGATATTTTTATTAGTGAAGCGGTTCTATGCTATATATAAAATACATAAAATTCTTGTGTCACAATGTTCGTTCCCATACACCTCCGAAACGGCTCGATCGATTCTTATGAAATTCTTTATGCATATTCAGTAAGTCTGAGAATCGGGTAAAATCTCTTTTTCATCCCCCTAAATTTTATTTTTTAGACAAAACTTTTTGCTTTTATTTTTTATGATACAGCATACAAAATACATACAACCTTTAATTGTCGCCCCTCTACGATCAACCCCTATGTTTTATTATAGTAGATAGTTATTTTTATGGAACTACAAAAATGTTTCCTAGAAATAATACAAATGGCAACACAACGTTTACCGGGTCGGCTAGTATACCTATATAAATCTGTTTAGTATCAACGGACCACATAGATATTTAAAATACATCGTAAACACAGACTCCATTACAATTCAAAGTAATAAAATAATAATCTTACTAACACTATGACTTATGAACGTAAAATATAACTTTCAAATTTAATTTTCAAACCTTAAACTAACCTCTCTTGATATCAAAATAAACTCAAATTTGTCAATACGACATAAACTTACATAAGGGGAAATTTATTTACAAAAAGTACACCTGTCTCTTGTCATCACATCGTTAAAGCAATTTGACAGAAACAGACGGAGTACTTTATCGTCCAATTGCACTGATTTAGTTTTTATAAATAAGGGCTACAAAGTGTATAACATAGTGATAATTATGAAGTCCCGATAGTGCGTGTAGATTAGGAACGTATGTATTGGATTAACTACTTGCTTAGAACAACTAATCAGTGATAAGCCCTTTAGAAAAGAGGGCATGCATAATTAATATTGCAATTTCTATTTAACATCGCTTTGGTCCCGTGCGACGTCCCTATAGATTTCAATGTTTAGACCACTGGTCTTTGGAATGAAATATGTATACATTTATCAATACAATATATATGTCGCAGCCAACTAGTATAATTAGCCGTTTAACTAGCGGCCTGAAAGATATTCAGCCGTAGCGTTTGTTACAACATTTAAAAAACTGTCTGGTTAATGCTTAGGCCATTCGTACGAATGATGAAACGTATGACATAAAAAATACTTCTTTTAATCAACTAAAATCAAATTTTCGTCGCAGTTATAAAGAACTAGATGAGATTATAGAGATAACTCAAAAAAAATCCCACAAAATCTATTGATTTATCTATTTTTGTAAACATTTATTCTTATTTTTTATTTTCTTTTTTGACTATTATATACTTTTACACAAAACTATTATTTTTATTTTCTACTTAATATTATTGTTATTACAATATTTTTCTTTTTTTGCGACTGAGTCGCAAACTTGCTTTTGTGGACTCTGGTAGAATGACCAGCGCTGAGGAACAGCCTGCTCCTCAGCATAATGCTGAGCCAGGGCCAGTTACAACCACAACACACACGCATTACACATATAAAACGTACCTTGTTATTTAAAAGAATTAGATTACCTTTTTTTATTATTATTATTTTGTGTCTAACCAAAATACGACAAGAACTAGCTTAAAATCAGTTAGGTATGAGTTGTCCAATACGGCTTAAACATAGCTACTTATCTATTAAGACCTGGACGCATGCTGGAGCCAAAACTGCACAATCTATTTCATAACTACAATGTGTTGGACATTCTTCAAGACAGCACTACTGCTACACACCATCCATGTTCGAAACGGCGTATTTTGAAAGTTTCAGTTCCTGACCTTATAATCGAATAATAGCCACTAGACTAAAGAGGCAGTTATAAAAATATATTATCTACCTTGTAATCCTCATCAGCGCTCATCTGTTCCCTCGTAAGCCCGGACAGGTACAGACATTTCCAAAAGTGGTTTCCCGGACCCGCGTAATGATGACCCTTGTACGCCGCAAACAGACCCGGGTTAATACCAATCTGTGGAGAGTAGAGAATTTATTAATATACCTTCAGTGTACACCAGGTCAATAAAGTATAGAATTACTAATACGAAAGCTAAAAGCTAATTCTTCTCAAGCCGAAACATTGCTATTTCGTTGTGAATCGAACCAAGTATTACACTGAGCTAGGGAACGAATAAAATTGTAAAATACCTATGAGCAAAGGGGAGAGTTAAAACATTAACACGACATTGATTAATTGGCTAGGCATTTATATAAATGAAGAAAAAAAAATTTTAAGCAACATGCAACAAATATTCATTTGATACCTATAGATTCCACACCGACTTCTATAATCTTTACCGTTACTCGTTTTAGCAATAATTCCCCAATTGAACGTACACGTAAACGTTAAACAAACTAACTTAGGACTGGATTTAAAAAGTTCAAAGCACTCTCAATTACCTATACAAAAGATTGTTATACTACCCACATTTAGCGCAGAAAATCGTTTGTAAATATAACTAAATATACACAAAATTGTCTATGGGTTGACGACAAAAGAATTTGTGGGGTGATGAGATAACAAATGTGGAGAAGGCTTATTACCAGGGGTACATACTAAAAAACACAAAATAATAACGAACCTAGACTGATGGATACATGAAATAAAAATATATAACAATGCAAAAAAACTCAAGTCTTGTTTCGCGCAGCCCGGACATACGACTAATATTTAAACAACAAGTGTTTACGTTATCGCGGAATATGCTAAAAAGGAGTAGCAAGAACATCTATAGCGCTAAATCATCATGAGCACACCCCACATACACACCCTTGAAGTATTAACCATCACCTCCTCACCATCACACAGCACAGCCGAATTAGGTATTACTTATTTAATAATTTTTATTGATTTTTCCTTTCGTATTGGTTTTCGTAAATATTTAACTCTTTTATATATTACTAGCTGTACCCCGCCACGCTTCGCAGTGGCACATTGTGATTGAATGGTTGAGAAATGAGAAACAAAACAAAGTTTAATCTTGCAATATTGTGGGGAAAAAATACATAAAAACAATCCTTGATGCGGATTATATATCATGCTAAAATTTCAGCTCGATCGGTGCAAAACTTTTTGAGTTTTTGAAGCGTACACAAACCAACATAACATTTATATATATATAGATACATTCCATCTTTGGCTATATGTTTAGTATAATTGTTTTTTCTTTTAAATAATTTATGTTAGCTTTAGAAATACGAAATAAATAGATAAATAAAAATTCTTCAACACAGTGATACCCACCCAATTAGAGTTCACAATATCAAATTACTAATTAGGTTTTTTTTTCGATTACAAAAACGTGTGCACTTAGCCTTAATTAAATGCCTCAACAATTGCAATAAGGAAGACAATTACAGATTAAAAATGGAGATTTTCGCATACAGTAAACAAGAACTGCGTCTGAAATTAAATTTTCGTATCATAAATACGTGCAAACGATCAACTATACCTCTCGACTAAAGATCTCTAGTTTTAAAGAAAAAATAAGGTTTAACTGTCATATATCATATAGGGTATCATGTCATTGATTTCGAAACAAGTACGTCGCGATTTATAAAAAAAAAAAAAAAAAAAAATTTTTTTTTTTTTTTTTTTTTTTTTTTTTTTGTGGGGGGGGGGGGGGGGCGCCAAAAAAATTTTTTTTTTTTTTTTTTTTTTTTTCTGGGGGGGGGGGGGGGGGGGGGGGGGGGAAAAAAAAAAAAAAAAAAAAAAAAAAAAAAAAAAAAAAAAAAAAAAAATATATTTTTTTTTTCCCCCAAACCCCCCCTCTTTTAAAAAAAAAAAAATTTCCCTTTCCTTAAAAAAAAATTTTTCGCCCCCCCAAAAGATTTTTTTTGTAAAAATTCCATCTCACAGCTCATCCTTCTTAGGCAATTCCGATTTTCTTCTTATGATCTCCGCCATTAAGTTGTGGAATAGGGTGCCCGACTCCATACGATTGGCTACCTCCCTAACATCTTTTAAAACTCTTCTACATAACATTTCTTAACCATATCCTATGCTGCTCAATCGTGACTTTTGTAATTCTTGTATTTCTCATTATTTTGTATTGCATCACAATTCATGAATCCGTGAGATGACTTTTTAGTTTTTTTTATATTTTTTTGTATTATTTTAGATTAAGGTTGGTTATTCTATAAGATTTGGTGTACACTTCTTGTACTTTACCCATAATATTATTATTTTTTAGTTTTTTTCATATTCCCTAGTAAACTACCAGGAGTGAAGGATCAACTAAGAGCTACCAACAAATATAAATAGGACTCTCGATCGTACTCACAATGATGATGTCGAGGTTCTCCGCTAAGTGGTCGGGCAGCGTCCGTCTTGACACCTCCTCTTCGCTCATTCCATTGAATCTGTCGTGCTTTTTTCTTTCCTTCACTGGTCTTGGTATTAACGCGCCCTCTAAGCCTTCCGTTTTGATTTCCATACTGAAATTAACAAGGTAAATATTTAGATAGCTTTACATGTAAACTAAAATTTATTGTAAAATCAAAAATGTGTTTAAAACTGATTAAATCATATTATAATTACATTATAAAGTTAGTTTTGCTTGTATGGCTTTTGTCAAACTTTGATAAAAGGTCTAGGATTAATAGAATTTAATTACATATAAACTCATTGGCAATATACTTTCTTTTATAAGACGAGCAGCTTATGTACGCCCAAAAAAGGCAGTCATCGCAGCCTATGGACATACATTTTAATGGGTGCGTCGCTTAGATATGAAACATTTAAAAAAAAAAATTCAAATTTAGTCATTACCTACAGGGAAGGTTTTACTATAACTAACGTAGCCCTTAAATATAATTCCCGATAGACTTGAGATGAGAGTTATCAAAACAAGAATCAAATTAGAGAATGGTTGCAACTTGCAAGTGGGAACAACGCGTCAACCAATCAGAGCACTTGACCGCGCAGACGTTCCACGCTCTGATTGGCTGACGATGACGACATATTGAAGCCGCAACACGGTGCAAGCTATATCGAAGACAACAGCAGAGTTCCTTCACAAGTGGTCAATATTCACTAAACAAACACTTCACTTTAGCAAATCCCGGCGAGTGTTAAGTGAAAATCCTCTCTCATCGGCATCAGTCACGTTTCTATCGATTTTGAGTATTTTTCTATACTATTTTTGGAAAGTCTATTTGAAGAGGGCTTTAACCCTTTAGTTCGCAGAACAAAAAATTCTCAAAATTCGTATTTTTTTCTATTTATACGCTTTATTTATGAGTTAAAACTATACAGAAAAATTACAAAAAAATATAGAATGTGCCTATTTCGAGAAAACATATGTCGTTAAAATACGACACTGCGCATCCCTCTAAGATATAAATTGAATAATGTATGTCGTTGACAACCAACACTGCGGCATACTGTAGGAAATAAAGCAAAAAGATAAAACACGTTTTTTTAAATATATTTTAATGTTCGTTTAACAAACTTAAGGAATGTTACTCACTAACATGGTAATTATAAAACAATTTCTTTTGGCCACCAAACACAGTCTAAGGTTACATTTGTTACAAAGGATACTTGAGTATCCCTTTTTACAGTACTTGCACCTCCTTGAGCTACAAAAGTCGGCAGGTGCCCTAAATTGTCGAACCACGGCATAGGTGGTCTTGGAGCAGAAGGAAGTTTTATTTTCAAGTGCATCATTTTCCTGTACATCTTCCTGATGAATTCTGTTTTTCTGCAATAGTTCTGTCACTAAATCTATCCTAAATTCTTTTAGAGACTTTGTTTTTGTGTTTAGTGATCTCTCCTATATTGCAGCCATGCATTATTAACACAAATATCCAGAGCCTGTGAAAATAAAGCCATGTACCATCTTTTTGTCTTAAAATTGGAGCGATACAAAGATATCAGCATGTCTGATAGATCCACCCCGCCCATGTGAGCGTTGTAATGCTTCACTATTTGTGGGCAGCTCTACATCAACTTTAGATTTAGTTTCCTTGCAATACCGCTTTATCTTTTCTTTTGGATGTGAATCAACATACGGACTTGCTAATGTCACTACTTTATTGTCAAACCACTTGACTACGGCAATTTATTGGCATTGCACACAATCTGTTGATTTGGCCTCTTTCCTTTTTTTGCCAGTACCTTGTCTGATGACAAAATGGTTTGACATCCCTCAAACGATTATTCTTTATCGTCCCTAAGCTAAACAGGCCATATTCGTTTCGTAAATGTTGAATAAGTTCTAGGACGTAAAAAAATTATCAAAATAAACCGTTGAAGGCTTTTCTTTAATGGTCTTACAGAGTGCTATAACGACCTTAGCACCAAGACCCAAACTATTCTCATACTCTGTAAAACATCTCCCTGAAAGTATCCTCACCGCCGTAAGGGAGGAAATCATATATTAAGCCGGATACTCCTGCTCTTACAAAGATTTTAAAGCCCCATTTTTTTGGCTTTTTGGCAAATATTGGCGTCTACTTCCTGCGTGCCTTTAGGCAGGGCACCATCATTTCATCGACACTGTATTTTTTTCTTCCTCAAGCTGTAAACAGTTATTGCGAACACATTCCAAAATTGGTCTAACTTTGAAATACCGGTCGTCATTTGTGTCTGTTTGTCTACAAAATGAAGATATCGTCGTATTTTTTCATATTTTTTAAAGTCATTATATTAGCCACAAGGGGATATCTCAACGCATTACCTCAATAGTCTCTGTAACTGGCATTTGTACTACACCCATCAGCAAAGTTATGGCGATAAAATCTCTAATGTCATCAGTAGTAATGTTGATACTCCGGGCTGCTCCACTTTGAACTGAATACAAATTAGTGGTTATCTGTAATTAACTTGAAAATATTTTTCTGAAAAAAAGGCGTTAAAGTAATCTAAGGGTGACTTTACGGTTGCTTCGACTGGTGGTACATACGACGGTAATTCGATGATAGCTGAATGCTGAAATTTATTGCGTTTCCACTTAAATATTAAGGGTTTCCTTACAAACTTCTTTACTCGTTTTGAGACAACTCTAGACACTGCGTTTGTCTTTCTTTTAGAACGAGTTGTTGCAGCCGGGGAATTAATAAGTGGAGATAGCACTGATGAAACTGAATTCAATAGAGGTAATTGCTCCTGTGGCCTACCACTGGGAAACATTTTGTTTATTACGGGTGACAATGGAACGGTTTCTTCATTTGACAATACTATTGGTGATGAGGAGATGGTATGTTTTCTATGTCTTCGTCATCGGAAGTCAAAATATTCATACGGTCCAAGGAAGAGGGATAAGACTGTGGATCCGAACTGCAATAGGTTACATCATCATCATCATAATTTCTTTTTTGAAGGAGATTCTCATGTAGAGCCACTGCTATCCGACGACGGTGCCTTTTCTGGTGGTACTAGCGCCATTATAGCTTCGTAGTTGCCATTTTGGTTTTATCTGGAGCAAACAAAATCAAACCATACCAAACTACACCCAAAGCAACGCAAAAAATAAACATGCTAAACCGTTCACCACACATAACCAATAATATAGCATACAAGGTTATATAATATAGTATACAAGGTTTAAAACATTCAAGAAACAAAAAAAACTTATTGCAGAGTATTACGCTAGTAAACGGAGTGTAGCTCGTGAACAACGTCAAAACATCAAGTACCTTGCTGCATGTCTCGCAGTGTTGTTCGCCAACAAACACACCTATTTCGAATACTATAAAACGTTATTGAAAAGATAAAATAATCATATTAATACTTTAAAACATTTAGTAGGTATACTAGTTTATAAAATCAGTGTGACTTAATCATTTAAATCAGTTAATACTCACAAAAAAATATATATTTACCTTTAATGACGTTGCACATTTGGATGCCATCTTGCAAACGAATGTTAGAAAGAGCGCATAAAGTGAAGTTTGATATTTTTTTCAAATTGCGTTCTGTTTCACCTAAGCCGTGAACATGAATAATCATTAAAAATAAAAACGATACGTAAGTTTTTTTTTTGTTTACTATGTGAACAAATGGAATTGGGTATACTAAATCACTGTCTCCCTTAATCACAGCGTAAACATGATTTGAAAGAAAGAGACAAATGAGTTAGTATGTATTTGGATTGATTTAGTTTTAATGAAGTTAGTACTAGATTTAAAAAAATATTAATAAAAAATTTATTAATTAAAATAATGTAAAATATACCTTATTGCATTTATATATATTTATACCTATGTATGACTTGACGTATATTTGACATAACTATGCTTTATTTCAACTAAACTTATAATATGATAAAACAACCAGCCCACCGCGATAGACAATTAATAAATAATGTAACCATTTTTGGACATTTTAAAATCCACAAAACTCCGAAATAACTATGGTTCGAAATGTATTTGCTATTGCATGTGAAACCTAAGGTTTGATCACTGTCTCAGTAAAAAAAACAGTAAATCGCACTTCTCTCTTTGTGCTAATTGAGGCTACCAGTAATGTGAAAAGCATTAGCCCGAATCCACCTTGATCCGATTATTTTAGTGGGATTTTTGGCTAGCGGTATCGCGGTTCCGGTACAGAAATACTTCCTACGTAAACACTGCGCAACGCATCTATTAACAATCGCAGTGCCACCAATACTAGCTAATGTTAACTTCAGCCGCATATACTAAACGGCCCTTTGACTCCACACCAGAATCCCTGCTATTTAGAAACTGACAGTGAAACCGGGGATCCGGGGTCGCTCGGGGTCTACTGGAGTAGTAGTTTTAGCTTAGCATAGTAGTAACATTTTTTCCTAATAATTATATCGATGTGTCTTTGAGATAAAATCTTACTCGATTCTCGATTTTCACGTATCCTGACATCATTCATTTTAAAATTCCTTTAACATTACTAAACGTACTATTCGCTTTAAAGATTCACTTTTTTTTTTTAAATGACGTAACAATTAGAATACGATTAACCATATTTATTAAAATATTTTTTTACTAAAATAAGTCCCGACGTTTATGCAGCCTGCGTAATCCACACAGGCAGTACAACATTCGTATGCAAGTCTTGTAATATGGATACCCTTGGTTCCATGGTTATGATATACTCTCCCCGATCCCATACGATTACGACCTGCCTAACATCTTTTAAGATTTCTATATAATACCCTCCTAACCATATCCTTTCTATCTGTTTAATTGTGACGTTTGCAATTATAAAAATTTTATTAAAAAAAAATATAATTGTAAATAGATTATTTGTATGTATTTTAGAACCTACCATTTCATTCATGACTGTTAAGATTAGCTTTTAATTTTGGTTTATTAATTGTACAAGTCTACATACTTATCTGCTATTTTATTTAAGCAGTTTTTGCACTTAGCCCTTAGTATTTCTTTTTTTATTTATCCTTACTAGTTGCGTGTAAGAGATCGCTTCTTAGAGATAAGGCCGCCCGTTGCCACCATAATAAATGTTATCTTAATATGTACCAAATATGTAATGCACACACGCATTACACACTTAAAACGTACCTTGTTCTTTAAAAGAAAAAGAAAACAATTGTTATCTCTCATTCTTCTTTTTTTTATATAATGTCATTTTGTGTATTTCTGTGTGTTTTGTTTGTAATAAATGTTATGTCTTTGTCTAACTCAGCAAAGTGTTAATAAAAGAAATCTTAATTAAATCAAACTTACGTATAAGTCTACTATAATCGTATATATACATACCTTAATATAGCCGTTAATTCGAGAGATATTACAGGCGGAAAAATATAGGCTAATTAAAATTAATTACTATCCGTAGAGAGTGGTATCTGAAAATGTGGTCGGTTACGGAACCGCAGAGCTCTCTGACGCATGTCCTCGTGTGCACGGGTCACCACGCTAATTTTCATATACCTAACTGTAATTTGAGAGTGCACCGCAGTCAGTACTAGTTCGTGCGTTCGAAAAACAGCCTTGCACCAATGGAATGGAATGGAATTTTTTCTATACGTGTAGATTGGTCCTTCAATGAAGGCAAACATCGTGAGGAATCCGGCATTTTTTAATCGATGACACGTGTCAGACACAGAAGGCTGAATACCTACTTGTCTATAAAATAAAAAAATTGCAAAACGGATGCAATCCGAGGCCAAGATCCATATAGGGTTGTAGCGCCACTGGTTTATTATGAACTGTAATTGGCACATTACATCAAGCTTTAGTAAAGAGACCGCCTGGGGATGGGGTTTGCTTATGCTGGGTTGTAACCACTAATGGAGGGGGCCGATGGCTGGTCATGCGTCATACTCGTGAACGTAAGCGAATACCTCGAATTTCATCTTTAGTTTTGGGTCCATAGTAACATATCCAGCTTTCATCACCTGTGACGATGTCACAGTACAGTATTTGAGTCACCGCCGTTGATCTTATCTAACATTTGGCGACACCAGTCCATGCGAATGTGTTTCTGGTCGTCGGTTAAAGTATGTGGAATCCATCTGGTACAAAGCTTCCTGACGCCTAAATGTTCGTGTAATATTTTTTGAACTTGACTCATACCAATGCCTAGGCTTGCCCGTATCTGCTGATAAGTCACTCTCTTATCTTCCTCTATCATGCGTCGCACAGCACTGATGTTATCTTCAGTAGTCGCTGTTAAAGGACGTCCCTCACGCGGATCATCATTGAGATTGCTACGTCCACGCTTAAACTCGTTAAACCAATTGTAAATAGTGGCACGAGATGGGGCTTCATTAAGAATGCTATTCGCAGCCTATCATAGCTTTGTTGTTGAGTGAGCCCACAACGAAAGTCGTAATAAATCATTGGCCGAAAATTTTCTCGCGTTAGGTTCATTTTCACGTGTAACAAGAGTTTTAGATCTGCCGCCAGTTTACAAAAACAAATGAAAAATTAATGCAATATACTACATTAGATTACCAAAGAGTTCTAAAATTGAAATTCGAAAAAAGTTTTCATAAGCAATGGTTCTCACTGGCCAATTCTAAACATTTTCAGTGTTACCCACGTATATTGATAAATAAAATGCATCAAGGGTCTACTACTTTTACCGAACAACCTTTGAATAAGCCATAACTACTGTTTGTATCATAACTACCTACAGTACCTACACAAGCAAAGTAATTAAGTTAATTAATATCGTTAATTAATCAACACAGGATATGATGGAGTGGGTGTAACTGTTACACATGTCCTTATATCTTTCTCCCTATTCACAAATTCGACAGTAACCTGTTAAAAACCTTGGAGGCCTGACATGTGGGTGTTGACGGAAATCCTGATTTCTTTCCCGAGGTCGTATCGTGTGAATTTAATCGTTAACAAACCTGCAAACAGAATTTCGTGGGAAACGAACAGATTTATATCAACGTTTAATTAATTGGCTTTCGAAGCATATTTTCCACATCAGCGAATAAAGAAAGTAATATAATTTGGTACATATACACAGGTATATAATATAACTATAAAAGATATGAACAAAGTATATATGTTATACGAGGCTTTATAGGACGTGAAAAAGCTCTATTTGATCCATCAGTCTGTGTGCCTGACACATGCCGCCGATTTTCGTGTCTAAGGCATGCCGGATTGCTCTCAATGTGTACCTTCAGGAGAAACCTATTGAGCCGCCGCTTAAATGAATGAACATATAATGAAAAGTCAATTGCACGGCCGTGATTTGAACGCACGACCCCGGGTTTGAAAACACGTTAAAGCCACTGTTGTGCTATCTAAGAAAAACATCCCTAAATAATTCTCCCTAATTTTGGTGTTCCGTTACATGTAATAGATGACGTAAATCAACCAAAATACTAGTCGTAATTTCTACGAGGCGTAATGTGACCAAGTCACAAAATAACTTTTTAAATAAAAGTACAACCTATTCTTGATACAATTTTAGACTGTATTCCCCTGCATATGTATTTCCCTGCACGACGTACTTTAGAATACACAAAAGTTGTATCAGTCGCTTAGACAGCCATGGTAACCCCCCATCCAAAGCGCGCTATAATTTCTGCTACCTAATTAACTAATCACTAAAGTACTTTGCACTGGATAATGTTCTGCACATAGCATTAATAAAAAAATATGGATTCGAGCGCATCAGGCGTAACTAGCAGAACTAAGAAGGCCAACTTCTACTCTTAAATATCGAAATACTTCATGTCTATGGTTTGGACAACAATTTAACTGAATAAGTATTAATTGTTTATTTATTTAACAAAATAAGCTACCATGACAGATAACTCCAATGCGGTAACTATTAACATCACATACATACATACAAAACAATACATATAAAAAAACAACAACACAACATTAAATAATAATAGATTAAAATATTTACAAAAAGACTATTTCCTACAGTACTTACATGAAGCAAGCATTTCACTCAACGAACAATTAAAAACGTCTTTTAATCTACGCAGTTCATTTATTATTTTCATACATTGAGTGATATTTGCCGTTTTCGAGAGGTACGAATAGTAATGGCGGTCGATGACGCATCCTAACCATCAGGCACCTTTTCCTTTCCACGTAACAACATTAGATACATGGTAAGCGCAAATTCTCGGCGCACTCCGAGTTCGTTGTAACCCACACAACTTATTATAAGTTGGATACCTGAGCGGGTAAAATGGGTACACACTGCACATTCTACAATACAGGTGCCTGATGAATCTGTTTTATTTATTTATTTATAAAAGCTTGCCAACGCTCGGCACACTGGTACATTGGTGTTAAAATACAATTTTTAATGTGACAAGCACTTATAGGCAAACATAACATATACACTAAATGAAATCAAACAAAATAATTAAACTATGAAAACTAAACGAAAATCGATTTTAAAGTGTGAGGGGAGCAACTATGGATATCCAGACCCAGCTCGTATGACAGAATGCTCAATCTGGACATCGGTGAGTTTTGACCAAAACACGTTCGTTAGAAGAGACAAATGGAATGATGGGATGCCTGGGATATCTACAGGGTACACGAAACTTAAATTTTGTTAAAAGGTTGGGGCAATCAAGCTGATTGTTAAGTATCTTAATAAATACAAACGATACATCAATTAATTTTCTGCGATTCTCCAATGACAACATCTTAAAGTGCGCTAGCATTTCGTATGTTGGCAACTTAATTCGAGATGCCACTGGCGAAAAGAAAAAAAATTACCCGCTCCAGCATCAATACTTTCTTTCGAGTAATTATTAAGTTCGAATTTGACCTACTATTATAGGAATCTACGCACCAATTCTATTACAGTAAAAAGACTTCAAAGTCGAACGTTATTACGCAAAGCATTAATTTACTCTGCTATTCCAAACAGATCGCTAAATTATAGTTTTTCCAGGATGATTTCTGTGTCAATTATAGCATCCATTAGTCTTTGAGCAACGGTTCAAAGATTTCGGATCGATTCATTACAGGCTGTGATGTTTTTAGAGAGTCGCAAAGGGAGGTAGGAGTGTTATTACTAGGAGTTTTAAATTATAGAGATTAATTAATCTTATCAATTTCTTTGTTTTAAGCATAATGTATACCTGGTATATATATACCTGTATAGCTGGACGACGGCACATGGATCTGGCAAACCCAAGCAAGGGTACTTTGGAATGGGTTGGAGGAGCCCTAAAAAAATCTAAAAAATAGAAAAAAAAAACATTTTGGGTGGACACCCCTTATCACTTAGGGGTTTGAAAGATAGATAGTAGCCGATTCTCAGTCTTACTGAATATGCATAAAAAAATTCATAAGAATCGGTCGAGCCGTTTCGGAGGAGTATGGGAATGAACATTGTGACACGAGAATTTTATATACATAGAGATAATAGAATAAAAGAATTGCTTCGATACCAGTATTAACGCAATATTGGCAAAAGAATCCAATAGTTTTAACATTTAATGGATACCATACTAAACAAAAGATAGATAGATATTTAAACCACTTAGATTTATTGTTTTAAAAAAGACAACTATAAGGTAGCTTATCATACAGACGCTAATCTACACATTGTTTTGTGTTGTGGGTGACCAGATATACTCACAAAGACAGTGATACTCTGCACGCAGAACAACTTAATGCTTAATAAATTAAAATCGGTACCTTTTGCAATAAAAAATAGCCTATATTCGAGTACTATAAAGATAACATTACGTTTATGTTATTATTGTATTATTAGTACAAGGTATCCGATGGAGTGTGGATGTCACCGTAAAATTGTAAACACCGTTAGATTGTAATCTATCTCGCGATCCCTACACTAATTGAAACATGAAGTTAATGTAATGTATGTAATTTGACAACTAATGGTTAAATTAGGTTTAACTTTAAAATTAACAAATGAGGAAATAATCGATTCGATTAGGTTCAACTTTAAAATTAACCAAATGAGGAATAATCCATTCGATTAATTTACCGAGAATGTTACATCACTTATAACCAATAGAAAACGAGAATGTCACATCTCTTATAACCAATAGAAAAGTAGAAAATGGCCGTTTCACAATTTGACGGTTTCACTTGATAGATTACAATCTACCGAATAATAATACGTTAAATTGTGGTACGCTGAGGTTCACATCTTTCGATAGTTTATACTCGCGAGTTTTACAATCTAACGGTTTTTACAATTTTACGTTAACATGGACATCTCTTCCATTTGTCTCTCACCATCGCTACTATTCCAATCTTTACCCGCAATCTCTTTTATCGTTTACAATATACAGCTAACGTTTTTATTCTCTTTCACGTGAATAAGACGTGTTCGTTTATATCGCGTGACCTATTACAGTTTATACAATTTCGGTAGTTTCGTGACGCTGGGATGGATTGCATGGCGTTTAAAATAATCTCGTTCGATATTAATAGGGTTTAATCGAAAAAAATATCCATTTTAGATGCGTCGTGATATTATTTACTTCGATTAGACTAGGGGAGCGAGGGGCTAGTTGTAACAATTTTAACAAATAATTGAATATCATGAAGTGTATTGGCTAAATTACTACCAAATAAACTTTGATCGATACTCTAACTATTAATCTATGAAGTCGAATTGAAATATTATCAAATCTACAGGTAACTATCTCACAATTATGATTTTTTTTGAAAAAAGGGAAGTGTTACAACTTACCCCGTGGTTGGGGCTAGTTGTAACAACAACCAAAACAAAAAGGTGACACCTTCAATCTTTATTTTTCGCAGTTTTTAATCTTTCCTTTCCCCTTTCGCTTTTCTTTATCATCTTTTTGCTTTTTCTTCATATTCTACTCTCAAAGCTTCTTTTTCAGGCGTATCTGTCAGAATAGGATACTTCCTTTTCGTCTGCAAATTATTTTGTTTTTCGTGGTGGGCTTTGGTAATGGTCTAATCTTTCATTGGGAAAATTGATTTTGACCAGAGCAACTTGGAGTTGGTTTGTTCGCAGTTTCAATGTGGCGTATATTTCTGTTGTGCTGATATCCACTTCAGGAGCAGAATCTACTAAATAGTTGTGGATGTTCAAGATTCAACGATACATTTTCACTTTCATTTGAACATTTTTGATTGTTCTGTAGGATCTGGACGATCAGTAACATAAGAGGGCGCAAAGTCACTAGCTTGGAAAATATTAAAAATTAAAGACCAAATACCAGAAGCTTCAAAACCACTGATAATATTGCAGGGTTCAAGGCAAGTGATAATGACTCCTTCACTACACTTCGGATGTCATTAATTGCCATGTTTTTCCTGGATTATTATACATCCAGAGTTGTGCTTGTTCACGTGGTTTTTAAAAGGGCCGTAGACTCCTACAACCATAGTCATTGTGGGAGCAATGGGGGAAACGATAAATGATAACATTGTTTTCTTTTGGCTTTTTCGACAACTGCAATATTCATACGTGAGCCATGATTATCGAGCAGTAACAGAACTGGCTATTTCTTGGTAGGTTTCGGTATTTGATAAAATGATTATCAAGAATTCTTTTTCATCATCCACCCTGAAGAATTGCCAGCTCCAATGCAATCTTGAGGTCCACCGCGAATGAAAATTTCTGAGTATTTAGCCGGGAAAAATAAACATCGGTCGTCAGTAACTTACAGCAATCTGGGGCAAATTGTAAATGTTACAACAAACCCCGAGGTTTTGTTACAACTAGCCCCTAGGTATAGGTCTTAATATTTATCACGATAACTATTAAATCAACTTAGTATCTCGAAAACTGTTACACATCATCTTTTTTTTAGCATTAAAATACATAAAACTTCAAAGCTACGAAAATAGTAAAACTAACCGAAAATTTACGTAAGTAAAATTATAGGTTACCTGTCAACAATAAAGGTTTGCACACACCCACTCACTACGCCGTCTGGTGGGACCCTGGCTGTGTTAAAGTGGGGGCATGTTATAAGTTTAAGATTAGGTAAAAAAACGTAATAAAAATCAAATTCCTATTGAAAAAGGTCTGTTATATTTACCCCTGTTACAACAAGCCCCGCGCTCCCTACTTATATAGAAGAAGTGAAGTTTAGGAATATTATTTGAGACCGAAAAGATATTTTTAAGTCATAAAAACATTAATTTTTTTTCTTTAATTATCGTTATTGTGTGAGTTTTTGTTAAAATGATATGTCTATGAATTTCTAATTACTCCATAGTTCTGATGCCCATTATTAACTAACATATATATAATTTAAAACAATATATAAAGTAACTGTGAAACATTATTCTCTTCATATAGTTAGGTATATTTCAAAATCCGTTTCCCAATTAGAAACTGCAGTTTCCGCAGTCGGGCTTAATCCTCGTTTTTGACAGATCGAAATGTTGCTATGGCAACCACCTTTCTCCATGCATGATAGCCAGGGTCGTATCTTGAAATCGCAAGCTGCATTGCGTAAGAAATTGTTCCGTGATTTAAAGGCTTAATGAGAAAGAACACAGTTTAAATTTATTAAATGAAAAGATATATATATTTTGATAACATAATTTTGTATTTAGTTTAGTGCTGTTGAATATTGTGTGGTCAAAGGCCAGTGAAATAAACACATTTACAACGAAAACTTTCATTTTATTTGAGTAGTACATGCTATTCGCTCCACCATTTTATTCTAGAATATTTTTTAGTGGAAAAAATACTTGACATACTTATACATGATTATTTTGACTATGGGTTGCATTCCTATACTCTGCTCAGAAGGATGATCACCTACTTGTCTATTACAAGATACAGAAATCTGAGGCCCAGACCTAAGAGGTTGTTATGAAATCATTTTTGGTCTTCTATTTCTATTTCCTCAGTTTTGTAAATTAAATTTTGTTTAATCTCAAAGTATATGACAGATATAACAGATATTTCTAGAATTAGAAATCATATCTACTTTAATTTCTGTAACTGTAGCAGTCCAACGATTGTCTCTCCCGGGAATCAAATCTAGGTCGTGCAGCGCATACGAAACATGTGTAAGGTAACTAAATTTACAGGCTGTTGTTAGAATTTTCTAAATTAAAAAAAAAACAGTACTTTTGAGATGCACAAGAGAAATCATTTCTCTAACAATTTAAAATCACGGCGTTTGTAACCCTCCGATACGGCTTAACCGATTTCTATTTATTTTTGTGTATGTGGTGAGCATGGCCCAACCCAATTGTTTTTATTATTAAAGTAAATATACATACATTACGCCCCGCTAGGTGATTATACCAAAGACTTAAAGACGCTACGACAGAATTTATAAGAATAGCATTAAAAATGATGTGGTGGTTTAATAAAGCGATAAAGTTTTTACCGTACTTGATGGTACTCTCGTACACCAAACATAATCTATTACGCAAAAATGACAATGTAATTACGATAATTATTGCAATACACATATCACTAGGCACCAAGGCACGTTAGTCACGTACATCCATGCGTGTGACGTCGCCATTTTGCGATAGCGGGGGTGCTTGGACCATGAAGGCTGGGCCTTATCGGCGCTATAGCTATATCGTACAGGTTTATTCACGCAATTCTTATTGCGTCTCAACTGCTTTGAAGGGTGACAATATACTGTACGTACTCAATTTCAGTATTAAGATTTTCACGTTATTCCAACATATATAAATATAAATAATATTGAGAGAATTATACTACTTATTAAGTGATAATTAAGAATGATATTGGTTGAAGTAAGGTAAGTAAAAACATGTGAGCAGCGTCTAGTGGTTTAACGAGCGAATCTCATCCCTGTGGTCGTAAGTTCGACACACAGCTGTGCAATGGACTATCTGTATATGTGCATTTAACACTTACTCGTACAGTGAACGGAAACATCTGAGGAAATTAGTGTTAGACCAAAAAAGTCAATGGAGTGTGAGGCACAGGAGGCTGATCACCTACTTGCCTATTAGAAATAATCACGGAACAGATACAGAAATCTGAGGCCCAGACCTTAAAGATTGTAGCGCCATTGGTCAACAAGAACAAGCCAAGTCAAACGAGAAAATTGTTTAAAGAAAAAACATGATCAAAATATGTGATGACACCTGTCAAAAACCTTACACCGAAAAATACACATACAATAAAAGATAGACTTAAGCCAAAAGTTCGTTTCAGTTCACTTGTTGCTTCAAACAATATAAATTCACATTTATGTTTCATAAACGAACATCATAACAGTTTCGCTATACAACGATTCTTTTACAATTCCGTAACGGGAATATGTCTTTATACGAACGCTGTATCTATACATCGTATAGGTATAGGACGGCATAGAATCGTCTAGTCTAATCTGACTTTATCGCACTAGAGTGAAGTAGAATTTTTCTTTAAGGAAAATACTTTTCACTGACGGTCCCAAAATCCTATGGGACACGGGGCAGCCTAAATAGCTTTCAATAATCAAGTCCATGTGACACTTCAATATAAGTGTAGTCGACCCATTGGTCATTATCGGAAACGAGAATTTTATAATTACAATTTATGAGTGTATGAAAAACTAAAGGGCACATTTACGAGTAGTTATTACTAAACTGACGAATTACAATTTATTGGCTACAAGTGTAAGTTGATAACATTCTTCTAATTATTAACTAAAATATATAAATGTAACTAATGTTAGGTACATAACTCACTGTTAATTTTTTTTAGATTTAGTCGCTTGTGTATTATTCGTTAAATTACTTCTATTTATTATTCATTGTTGTTTCTTTGTATTCATTTATATTTTTTTCTTTGTGTTGGGTAACTGTTAAAAAAATATTAATTGCTGTACAGGCAGTCCTCGTACTTACGGCATGTTAGGTTCTCGAAATACGCAACGTAAATGGAAAGCTGGTGTGCTCCACACAAAAAAAAAAAAACTGCATTTATAATAAAGGATATACATATTATTATCATGTATTTTAAAATAATATATATGCACTTATGAAATGTATCATACAATCTTGGTAACACTGATTTTGTTATTACGGTGTTCTCTAAAATTGGGATCATTTTCTTCAAAAATTTTCATGCATTAAATTTGCACCAGACAAGTGATTCTCCTATGCCGGAAATCGAAACAAATGACGTATGATTGAGGAATAGTGTCAAAACATTGTTCGACGTAACTTGAAAGGACGTAAGTCGAGGACTGCCTGTATTTCTATAATAAGTTATCTGTTTCTTGCCTATTGTACTTACTATTGTAATATACAATTAATTAATAAGCATAATGTATTTATTATTGAATAAGTATATCTATAACTAATTAAATGTTGCAATGTGCTTAATGAGTAATAATCTTAAGCAATTGTACTTTAGCTTATGGAAGAGTTACTGTAATTAAAAAAAGGTTTAACGAGGTTCAAAGTTCCTTTTTTAAACTTAAACGATAAGGTATTATCTATGGGTCTATGGGACAGAGCAAAGACGGTAGTCCGGGGATAATTGGACGTCCTTTCCGGGGACAGAGCCCCCATTGATCAAACGTTTTGAGATTAAAGTATTTACAAAGCTTTACTGTGCAGTACTATTAGTAAAGTAAAACCACACATTCTGCGTGTATCTTGATGGGAATCAAGATATCTCCATTACTATAACGCAATGAATGGATTGCATTTGGACCCTCACTGCCAAAAAGTGTCGATGGCCGATGTGATCCAAGACTAAAACAAAAAATCGTACGTAAACGTTTTACATGAATTATTGAGAGTGGTGAGTGGTGAGGTGACGTTCACAGACAATCTCTATTCCATAACACTCATACACGGATCTATTTTTGTCTGAAAATAATAAAAGCTCATCTTTTCAGTAGCGTAGCTGTACAGCATCCAGCTATACTTAGCTAGTCAATAAAATTCCACTTCGCACCAAGCGGTTCTCTAAAATCTAGATTCCCGTATTTCAATGATAACGTTGAAATTAACCTAATCCAAAATCTTGATTAGTTCAGTTTGAGTAGGGTTTAAGAGACAGGCCTATACATAATTAATTACTGATTGCAATCTACATAGAACAAAAATCTATTCTATTGACATTTTTGCTTGAATTCATTTGCAAAGTGGTACATTTAAATTGATTAATTATTTATACAAAAACAATTATACAAAAGATATCGCCAAAAATAGAATACCTAATATATACAAAAAAATATCCATTTACTGACTTTCTTTTTTATAAATTTTATTATTACTTCGTAAGGGTGAAAGTGAAGAAAATTATTATAAAAAAACACCTACAAAAATAGCATACAAATTTCATTTTAAAAATTAACATATATTTAATAAATTATGTCTAATACTATATCATCTTCCTTTTAAAAAGGCACCTTGCTTTTAAAAATTAATATCATGTATAGATTTAAAACTTCGATGCTCAATATTTACAAAACAGAATTTAATAAAAAAAATCAATTATTTATGGCAAATATAATACAATTCAGTACGCAAATTGATATTTTATTTATTTTAAAATTAAGAAACCATTTTGGCGGCAACGTTTCCGACGCAAAAAATTTGAATATTATTTACAGGCCAACGGGCATAGAGGTCTTGTATTATAATGAGGTTTTTCTGAAACAGGTTTCGCACGGTTTTTTATCTTAGTGTGCATTACACTTTTACCGAACGGACTTAAAGCCCCTTGCACATTGCCATCACCGTTTCAAAGAAACAAAACCAACGGGTCTGATCACACAGAAGTTAACTGGCTAGCTTGGATTCTCATCGGATCTTCACAGATTTAGAGTAATTATATGTTATATAGTACATATATCTAAGACAGGTTAACCACAAATTATAGGAATGAACATAACAGAGACAAACTTCAAAGAAATACTGTTGAAATAGGTACAATACATACTTACAAACATGTAAAACAAAAACTTGGCGATTTAAAAGAGTGGCGAAGAGTTTATTGCCAGTTCTTCTCTTCGGTTCTACGCACCTGATTTGAAAACTGGCAGTAAATGTAAAATTGGAAGCATTGAATATATTTTCTTTTTTGACGTTCATAAGTGTATATTGTGTTACCTATATGAATAAATGATTTTGATTTGGAATAAGTCTATAACAGTTGTTAAGACCAGTGGCCTAGTGGCGTCAGCGTGCGTCTCTCATCCTTAATCGTAATTCGATCTCCGGCTGTGCACCAATGGACTTTCTGTCTGTGCGCTTTTAACATTCGCTCGAACAGTGAAGGAAAACATCGTTAGAAAACCGGCTTGCCTTAGACCCAAAAAGTCGACAGTGTGTCTGGCACAGGAGGTTGATCATCTACTTGCCTATTAGACTGACAAGAGATCATGGAACAAATACAGAAATCTGAGGCCCAGACCTCGTTGTAGCGCCACTGTTTTTTGTTAACAGATAATCATACTCAATACAAATGCTATTTTTCTAAATCTATACGCACGTAAGTTACTATACTACGGCCACTATAATGTTCCAGGAATTGACAGGCTCTTTATTTTAAGTGAAAATACACATTTGAGGGGTAGTTCTTTAAAACTGAAGACCACTCAACATAACACAAATTCACTAAAGAACTTTCTCTCAAACCGAGTAGTGGCCGACTGGAACAGGCTTCCGGAAAGTGTAATTAGTGCACCATCTTTTAACTCTTATCATCTTACTATCAGCTTATTAAGCTGCTAGTGTGTTTATATATACACTAGCAGACCGCCCAATCGTTGTTGTGGCTAAGGTTTTTGTTATATTACATAGTAGCAAACTATTCAAGGGAAACGGTAGGAGAACACCAGCTATTGGGACCACTATGCTTTTTTGGTGGTTATGGCATTAAATTGTAGCTTATGTGAAACGTTGATACTTTCAACACAGCGCCATCTGTTAGAATTGTGACTGCCAAATAATAAACAAATATTTTGCAATATTGCGGGTATTAATTGAGATGTAAGCTATCATATTATCTTTTAAGTTGGATCAAACTATACACAGTGTGCAAATTTGATTGATATCGGTTCGGTAGTTTAGGAGTCCATAGCGAACAAACAACGTGACACGTAATTTATATATATTAAGATAATAATATATATAAAAAATAAATCTATTAAAAGTTTGTAAGTGTAGAAGCCGCTTAAAGCAGTGGTCAAAATTTATTATGTTAGTTAAAATTAATTAGCCGTTTAAGACACGATGCGCCGGTTTTATTACTGTCTGTAATTCTATAGGTTTGATCTCGCCTTGCGCGTAACACTCTATTTTGGATCCTTGTTTTACGTAAGATAACTAATAACAGTTGCGTAAATCCAAACTACATAACGTATTATATATGCATGAAAAAAAATATGATGCTATGTTGGAATTCACGCCACGACGCTTTTTCTTGTATATATAATTGTTGAACAAATTTTTTTGACACCACTTACGAAATTTAGCACAAGTGATTGAAACTTAAATAGGCCGGCAACGCACTCGCGAGTCCTCTGGCATTGAAAAGACTTCAGTTAAAACAGTCAATATATTTTAGGTAGATAATTTATTTTCCAAATTATGAAAAATCTGGTACAAAATAGTTTAAATTTACATGTTCTAACGTATATATTTCAGTATGTCTCGAGTGAGGCATTCCGCGCCATATACCGCGGATATTCGCGTCCCAGTTAACACGCCAGCGAGCACCAACGACCTGTCCCGGCTTCCCATGCTAATCTTTATATTTACCAACATAGAATATACGACGAGAAGGGATATATTTCAGAGTGATATTTTTAATATATAAGTCATCCACAATACAAGTTTTCCAAATTCCGTATACAAAAACCAAACTAAGAGTTCTGGCACCTCTCATTCGAATTCTTCGCGAATATAACAGAATAAACACTACGTATCCAGAGATCGATATATTTGGTAGTGGGCTGATGTAAAAAAAATACATTTGTATGTACCTATCTGATACCTAATCCGCTATTTTGTTAGTAATTTATTGCCTACACTTTATAATATTATGTAAAAAATACTAGTTAAATCTAAAATTGGTAGTGTAATATTAATTTTATTATATTTCTGTTACTTTTACTTTTTATTTTTTGTAAAATTTATACTCACCATAATTGTCATATATTTTAAAAATGATAGCCTGAAACATATATTGTAGATATAGCATTATATATAATGTGGTGAACTTCAAAAAATAAACAGAGAACTTTATAATTCGTTATTCTCGTATGAAGGACAAAATTGTTCTTCATAAAAATGTTCAAAAAAGCTACCTCTTCCCGTATTCCAAAACATAAATCAATACACATCACACATATTGATACATTTTTGTATAAAAAATCTTTCCTCAAGAGAATGCTACAAATATATCCCTTACTGGCCATATTTATTTTAATTTTTTAAAATTTAAGAATATATCTTGATACATTATGATAAATATACAATTCTGTTAAATACCCAACATTCTTAAAATGCAATTCACACTACACACGATTGGAATTACCATTAACAAATGCCAACAAAAATGCTCAACAATGTGTCAAGATGTATGGCATCATAAAACATTAAGTCCATATAAAAAGGTTTCAATTAAAATTTCCAAGACATTTAATTACATTCAGCGAACATCGCTATGCCAATAAAAATTTTATGCACAATGTAACATGTCAATCAATTGGCAAGAATTATTAACCGCTGCTTCATTTTTTATATACTTTTCATTCATACACAAAACTTATGATCTAGATCTTGTTATTAAAATAACCATTTGATTGGAACAGACTTTAAATATTTATTTATATACAATTATTGATTTAAACAAAAAAATACATACACTATCGTTACAGTACTAAGCCAATACGATAATGTCGAAAACAAACAAAAAATTAAATACATAAGATACACAACTTAGTTAATTTAACTAAATTTTAAAATATACTGATTACATGAAAGTATTAAGGACCGCAAAGTAGACTTTGTAGAGTATTTTAGACAATATTTTAATATCCCAAGGTAAATTTTCCTTCCTGCTATAGATAAACGATTGTACATAGATTTTTATAATAAATGATTTGTTACTATTAACTAAAACGGATTTAACCCCTCTTAAAACAGAGGTGATAAATTGTAACACGAGATACGCAACCTTGAAGTGATATGTCCGGATATTGCGGCTGGCGAGTATCACTGCAAATACTGATAACGAGATATATTTTTGTTTTAAACTTCACTCCCTCAAACCTAAGGTATTTACTGAAATATTACAAAATCAGTGACACTCTAAAATGCCCTTGCGCGAATATTTCTGACGGTTTCAATGATATAATTCATGAAGGGTGGCCTCCTGCATCGAGTTAGGCACCGATGGTATCCTAAATTGATCACAAACATCACGCATATCATGAAGCGTTGATATGCTGTCCATGCCCTACTATATGAGTATTTTTTTGTTTTATTTACTAACCAATACTAACATAGCAACTAGAGCCGAATGGTTACTAACTAAAACTACATACGAATGTAATCTGAAATAAAGAAGTTATCATATAATATGTAGAGTCGAAAAGATATTAGAACATTTTTTAAATACTTCGTCCGTGGGCGTATTCGCAAACGGAAGTACAAACATACATTTTTCGCTAGATTCGAGCTGTCAAAAACTGATTCATATTAACATACTTGAAATACAAATTCTTTTAAAGGAACGAATTACTCCCGTATGTTCTAATACGTTTTTGACATTTGGGAGTTATGTTCCGCGACTCTCGTCTTTGAATCCTACCCTCAAAACCTTAAGTTCGTTCAACACTGGTACACCATGTAACTTGCACATTTGTACTGTATGTGCACAGAAGGCTGACTATAGTATTTTTTAAAGATTAGAATCATTTAAATACAAAACATAAATGTGAGGGTAGCAAGCACTACTACCCGTGGTACCCTGTTTTTTAATTTTGTATACAACATGTAAGCTAATGACAAAAATTATCGACATATACAATATATTGAACATCAATCAATCTAATACGACTTGATGTAGTCATAGATACTAGAATATCATACATTTTATCTTTATCTTTTTCTATCTAAATCGATAACGAAAAATAATGTTTCAGAATTTTTACAATACATTTCAAACGTACAATTTTTAAAATCTCCCCATACAACAGACGTTAGGGTGTCACCATTGATATGGGTCGCGATACTAAATCGGTCCCGGGGTCAGCGGCCCTGCGCCCACGCACTCGAACACGGTGCCATCTTGGAAGCACACCCACTTCGCTAAACCACGTATAAATTTTCTATAGGTTGTATATTTTAATGGACAATTTATATGTCCTATATTCTAAGCGATTTCAATAGTTTAAACACTACTGATAAGCGGGAAAGGAGAACATATAATTTTTATATTATAAAATATAGATAGCTCTACTTGTAGTTATTGCAGTTTTTAATCGAATCGCTGCTTTGCTCATGCCTAAAACAAGTTTATTATACCTACACACACTTTAACTTCTAAGGTTAAGACCGACACACTTTTGTGTGTTTCATTCATTACAATCAAGCCATTTTATCATCGAAATTATCTATTTGCGCCGTAAATCGCCACGTGTGTCAACTACTAAGCGTGGCATGCCGCGATACAATAATCAAAGTTTATTATAAAAAATCGTTAATTTGTCATCACTCACTAGGGAGCGTTCAAGTATTACGTAACGAATTGGGGGGGGTTTACGACGAGGGGCGAGGTGGTCACGAAACGTTTTACTTTCGTATAAAAAAATCTAGTACGAAATCCATCCAAAAGCCAACCCTCATCCGCGATTTGAGCGTAAATAAGGTTACACTCTCGGATGTATCGTCATCCGCTCACAATCCAATTGGCCGCAGCCGTCTTATGCAAGCATTGCCACTCGAAAGGTGTCCTACGTCAAGTGCTGAAACGTTGTTTGGCCTTGTCTTTCACTCGCAAGAGTTTTATAGGAATAACAAACACATTTATCTCAATGATATAATAGCATACGTGAGTCAAGGATGCCTGTATAAGGAGCAAAACAGTCAATTTGATTAAATAACATGTTCCTATATTTACTACACCATTCGTCAAATTTTCCATCAAAAATATTAGCTGACACATTCTTTATGTTAAAAAATAACGGTTGCCACAAACTTGCCAATGGCCTCAGCAGATGTTCTCAATTTCTTTCTATATTGGCAAGTGTTGGGTCTGACTGCTGATTTTCTCATTAAAATCACCTACCGAATGAACAAGCAATGAGCGTTTCTTAAGGCAATTTTCGCCGCGCACCACCACTATGTGGAACCGGCTGCCCACTGAAGTATTTCGGAACCAATTCGACTTAGGGTCCTTCAAGAAAAGAGCGCACCATTTTTTAAAAAGCCTCCTGGCAAACTTTTTTTTGCCCCCCTCCTGGCGGAGAAGAAGAACAAGTATGAAACATAGAAAAATAGAGAGTTAGGCGCCAAGCCACTACTTAAACACTGCTTTGCAATAATACACTTTTGGAATTAAAAATTCGCAGCGTAATTTTAGTAGGTACTTTGTCTGCGGCTTTAAGACGTTGAAAAACTTTGTTATATCTCCATAATGTTAAAATGCAACAAGTAATTTAACAAATATAGAGATATTCGTTTTAACTTTTGCCCATCATAATGTACTGAAACTAGTCAGTTCATTAAACAATATTATGTAAGAACCGCGTTCCCGTTCGCGAATAGTTCGAAACAAACTTCGTCTTTCAAGTTTCAAACTTTTACCGTACAAACGTACCACGAAAACATCGCAAGAATAACTTCAGTTGTTTTTGTAATACCTAAAAAACCTATTAAGAGCTTTTGGAATGCCACAGAGCTAGGCTCTAATAATATTCTAAGTTGACTCAAAACTGCTCTACGTTTTATTGTAGCTGAATGCCGTGTCTAACAGTGAAATAAAAATTACTATTATTTCGACTTATTGTTTTTATTCTTACATAGGAAATACTATTGCATACACAAATCACAAGTATGAATCATATGATACTTATTAGAGCAGTGTTGGACTAATGGATTCAGCGTGCGACTCTCATCCCTGAGGTTTGATCCCCGTCAGGGCACCAATGCACTTTCTATGTGCGCTTCAACATTCGCTCGAACGGCTCAAAAATTATATACCTAAAAGGCATTGGCCGCGCAACAATTATTGTAGTATTTTACGCTTTGGAAAATGATTGCATGTCTTAAAACCGTTGTTCATAGTAAACATTGATCTACTTAGAGCAGCATTACAACCGAGAATTACGTTGCGAACCACGTGATCAGCTGTTTTTATTATTAAATTAATTAAATATTATGAAATAACTTCAGTATAAAATGTATATAAAGCGGAATACTTCTAGAATTGGTAGAACAATGGTGTAATACATTCATAACAATAAAATTAAGGCTAACCTGACACGCTTAGGGTCGGAGTACCTTAGCACGCGCTAATAAGGCCTCTAAGCCCATGTTATCTCAAGATATAGGTCAGAAAACTGGTACAGCCACGCCTAGGTACCTTGGTACTCGTTATGCCAACGCGCTAAAGGGTTTTATTTAATTGGAGAATAGGATATACATATTTTAAGATAATACTGTTGCCTGTTAGATAAAAGATTAGGTAAGGTTTCTTGAACAATTTCACATCAAGAAGACAAAAAGAAAAAACGGTATAAATGATAATAATCTTAAATAAAATATCTCGTCTGAAAACAATCGATATATAAATCTGTGAATAAAAAGGTTTCTTGAAATAAAAAAACTTACCCATTTTCATCTTTAATTTTCTTCTTTCGACCTCGTTTCTTCGGTTGATTGAGCATCATCTGCTGCGGGTGCATCTGCATATGTGGATGCTGATGCGGGAGGTGTTCGTGATGTTGCATATGCGGCGGCATATGATGCTGCTGTCCCAACATGGCACACATAGCATCGTCCTCCACAAAGGAGTAAGGATCCTCGCACTCTTGCTTGATACCATTGTATAAGTCCTCACTACGTTTACCGAACTGATGTGGCATTTGTTGGCTCATGTCGTACGGCGCCTCTGGTTCTCGTTTGAAGTACGCGTCTTGGTTGTACTTTGGAAAGGGAAAGTGCTGGTATGGTTCCGGGTCGTGATGAGGTGGCGGCGCTGGAGGTTCAAAATGGCGGTAGGGGGAGGGGAAGGGCCGTTGTAAAAGGGGCTCAAAAGGAGGTTCAGGCGGAGGGGTGCGGGGAGGGACGGGCGCGGGAGAACCCTCAGCGCTGGAGGGCTTCCGCCGCGCCTCGCCGCTATTGCTCGTCTCATAGCCATCGTCCTGACTCTCCGCCGCTTTCGGCTTCTCCTCTCCGTCCTCCCTGAAACAGAAAAAAATATAAATTAATTTATATATAAATTACCGATAAACATACCATCATATACATTATTTTATCTTTTATTATTGTAATGTTTCCCTTTAAATGTTGTGCACACTGATGCACATGCATGTACGATGTTTTTGTAAGTCGTGTATTCTCTGTTAGTGTTTGTATGTGTTTCGTTAATGTGTCTTTTATATAATAAATAAAAATAGTGAAATGCCAAATATGTATTGTGTCAATATCCCTTAGGATAGCGTTCTGTATGAGGCTATAGGAATTCTTAATATCGTAACAAGATCATTAACCGCAAATAACTACATCCTTGTATTTAGTATCAACGTCGCAATATCAGACTTATTTACAAAAACCACTCAAGTATGAGTAATTATCCTCATAAACGATAAAAACTGTGCATTCAAATTGATATTATTATCAAAATATCAAGGTGCATGTCTATTAATTAACGTCGTTGGTATTAAGCGTGTATCACGTGGGTCGTAGGGAAATACACGATGACACATGAGTACAATACTCACATATATACTTCATGATGTACTACGAATTTTTTTAACTAAGCCAGTACAGGTAAGTAAAAAAAATAGTACACAAGAACTGAGCGTATTCCCCCTAATAGAGACTGTAAGTGTTATTGGACACTTTATGTCAAAAATCCTTTTTAGTAAATTAAGTTAGTTATTAGGGGCCGTTCACGTATTACGTAAACAAATTAATACTGCAATTTATCTCCCCCCCAATCCTATTATCAGCAAAATTAAGCAAATCTCTCAAAAATAATAGTACATAAACGTAGGTATTAATTTTTTGTAGGAATCCTCGAAAATGCATTTCGTTTTCAAGCAGACAATGTGTGGGTATTATGTGTAACAAAGTAAATAATTACTGTTGACGTAATCACCAAATAATAAAAACAAGGAAATAGAAATGAAATAAAAGAATTTCGATTCAATTTAAAGTTTATTATTTAGTATAATTGATTTTCATGTGACAATCTATTAATGTATGTACATGGCTTTTAAATAGAAATTCCTTACACAGGACGACAATAAGAATACCATAAATACTAGGTAGAATAAAGTGGAAGGACCAATAAAATACTCGAACAAAATACTTTTTACAGACACTGGCGCTTTTTTTCGCAATGACGTAAGTATGCAGGTGCAAATTATCGGTTTGTTTTTGAAAGGGGTCATATCAAGTGCAAGACTGTTTCCTTCACACCAATTAGTAGTTGGTATTGTCTATGTATACGTCCAAGTCTGATTCAATGTATTATAAAATCGAAAGGATCTTTTTATATTTACTATATTATTAAATAATATTCGAGGTCCACAAACAGAGGGTAGTTATATTATACCAAGAGGTAAAGAGAAGACTCTAAGAAGAGACGTAAAGACTTGACGCAAATTTTATAGCTACTATTTTAGTAAATATTTACTTATAACTAATTAAAAACTTGTGATACAATTATTATCATTAAATGAATATTAACCCATGTAAAATGTACCGTTATTTTTTACCTACCCTCAAAATTAGCGACCATCAAGTAGTTTCAAATATCGACTATTGAGTTACTATTAAAATTTTGAAAGGATACAGAGAGAAGTGTTAGTACATTACAATTACTACTAAAATCGTTACATCACACTTATATATATATAGAAAAAAAAACATTCCATAGTAGTTTGAACCTTGTTACATAAACTTAAAAGTCTTATTTTGAATAAGACAGTTAATTCCCCAGTATGCAAGTAAATTGTCCCTAATATCAATATAGTATATAATTGGCTAACGATATTCGACAAACAGTATAGTTTTCGTTTCGGTGAACCTATTTGTAATACGTTTTTATTCTATAGCAAAACATCTCATAAAACACGCTTAATTAACGAGTCGATCTTGACCGTATTTTTTTGAATACCTAAGTTCGAAGATGCCATTTTAAACATCCATTTCCTATGACCTACTATTTTAAAAGATTTTGAGAACCGCTTTAATTATGGTTAACTAACTATTTTAGCTTAACTTTTGGTACAAAAAAAGTTGTTAAACATGAACCGGACTCATTTCTTCGTCTGTTTCATTGATTGACATGTAGGTCGTTAGCCTATGGCCTAAACAAAATATTGTTTCACCGGCATTGACCACACCAATTGAACTACTTATTATAAGTTAATAAAATATAACCTAAATTTGCGTGGACATAAGAAGTAAAGAAACCAAATCGCTTTCTTGCGAATCTAAATGATAAATGAAACATATTATGAGATCTTTCGGAGGTGTTAGGACATTACACACTATGCAATACCAGTTCTTCAGCTTTGGTGAAGGCTATACCTCGTTTCGTATTTTTACTCATAAACATACTCAAATGTTCATAAAAAAAACCCGCCACGACTCTATCTAACAAATTCAATGCCTTATTATAAAGTAGAATACTGATTTAAAAGTTTAAACGTATACAGTGTAAATTTGAATTTGGAATATTAACTAATTCTTAAATTCTAAAAGTGCAAGGTTAATCAACACAAGGATGATTTAGAAAGTGCAACTTTAAGCTTAATTCGATGAAAAATGTATGAATGAAATTCTTATCACATCAAAAATCTTGAAGGACTTTTGAGACAGTAAATAATATTGCATACTTAGACTTTTGAAATCACTATATTAAAGGCCGATATTCCTCATGACTTTTACATGAAAATTATTGCGTCTTATTTATTAAAAACATTGTTGCATATATATACTACAGCAAGAGACTTAATTGGAGGGCAAAGCCTTATCTAGTACAAGCGATCTCTTCCGGGCAACTTTAGTAAACTACAAAGAAACGGTTTATTATATTTATTTAGGTGATAATCAGGGTAAGATAAGAGGTAACAAGGTGAAAATGGCCAGCTGGGAAGAGAAAGGTCGCACTCTCGTAGGCTGACGAGCTTGAAGTGTGGAAGATTGGGAAAAAAATGCTCATGATAGAGAGAGATGGAGCCAGTTGGAGGAGGCCTATACTCTATGAGTAAACAGAATTAGTGTGTGAATCTTTAGTACATATGGATTAATGTTTCATAAAAGGAATAAACGAAGCTTAATTATTATTAATTATAAAGGGTAAGAGAGTCGAGGCTAGGTATCGTAGGAAATGCCTCCCAAAAATCAATAACATCAAGATGCAACATATTTCATGCATATTTTTTTTATATCAACAAATACTAAGAAAATGACGCAATCATGTACCCACAGGTTGATAGCTCCACTGAATTATTACTATTTATTTATTAAGGTTGATTGAGAACTTTTATATAACAATACCCACTTCACGTGACAGCTACGTTGTACCTTATATAAGTATCTTTCTTCTTCAATGTCTGGGATACGTAACGACCGTTTCAATTGTTTTTATATATAAAATATTCACATGCCCTTTATGTAATAATTACTCTCCGACTTGAGAAATGTAAGTCTTTAGAGGTCATGAATAAAAATTCTACAATTTCACCTTAGAGAAAAATTGTGACTTGTGAGATGCGAATTTCGGGACTATTTTTTTTTTGTTTTGTTAACTTAGTACTCTAAAATAACCTAGTTCAAACTAAGCCTTTAAGAAAACCTAAACCAATTCTTAAAAGAATGTTGAGGGAGAGTGTATTGGATTGCTAAAATAGGTTGCCTATAGAAAATTTGTCGCAATTACCCGTAATTATTTTTGTATAATTAATTCACTGACATAAATTGCAACTATATTATTTAATTAATTTTACTCCATTTCAAAGGAAATTATCTGTCAGGATCTTTAAATAGCAGAAATTCTGGTGTGGGTTCCACATACCCCTGCAACTTCTATAAAAAGCTTTGAGCTCTGAGCCACAACGCAGTGGGATCTTACCCCATTATTGTAATAGTCATTGCTCATAAAAGCAAAAATGTATTAGGTAATAGAAAACACATAAAAATAAATATTCAATAGTAATTTGACATTTGACTTTTGACAAAGCTTTGTTTATAAATGCCGGTGATTGATGTACTTGTCAAACATCTCATTTACACATGTTATGAATATTTATAAAAAACATACCGGTGTGGGGTACATTCCGCGGCTACCGTAATAATAGGATAAACGTTCCCCCATAATTATCATAAACTACATAATATGATAAAGATAATTGTCTTGTACTTGTATCTCACATACGACCGGGAAACATAGTCATACAACACAAAAAAAAAAACTTAACTAGTATGCCAGAATGCAATGAAAAGAAGCGTACTAAAGATAAGAATACAAAAAGTAAAAAGCGAAAAAATAAGACAAAAACTAAAATGATGTATATGTATATATATAGTCTTCAATTATGCTCTAAAACAGAAGTGGCAATGGGCGGGGCATATAGCAAGATGCACAGATAAAAGATAGACTTTTAAGACAACTATATGGAAAGGCCAAGGGGAAGAAGGAGAAGAGGGCGCCGTAGAAAAATGTAAATAGAAGATATAGAAACGTTAGCAGGAGCGAATGGAGAAAGAAAGCCATGGATAGAGGCATTTGGAAAAAGCTGGAGGTCTATACTCTATACCCGTGAAGGGTTTGATCGGATCAATGGTATTGAAGGAAGTTAGGATAGCGACTAACAAGAAAAAAATATACAACTAGTTTAAACTGTATATTATTGTTAACAATTGTAAATATTATGTGACTAGGAACACACATAATTCTATAATTAGTCATAATTCTAAATATATGTCAGGCTCATAAAACACAGTTCTTAGAGCATCAGGAACCTAGAATATTTCTCTTAAAATAATTGAAAAATATATATTGTTCTAACTCCCAAATCTTTCTAAATCCCAACACGTGAAAAATAAGCCAGTAAAATAAATGTCCTTGGATTTTAGAAATTAATGTTTTCAACGTGTGCGCAGGTGATTAGTCACCTGTCTTTACAAACTGGTTGGCTAAGACGGCCACAGTGTGTTTAAAACAGTGCCAAGTATTTGCCTAAATGTGAAAACCTTGGATAGATTCAAACATGGGTTATTTTGATGATTAAAATGGGACTAGCCCATGATATAATTTTTTAATCAATTAATCCTCTTGAATGTTTTAGTTACTACTTGTTTACTTGTTTAAAATGTATTGACTTATTTTTTAAATATTTAAATTTGAAAACTTTGGACGGAATTAATAGACGCAACAACAACAATATACAACGCCATTAGCTGAAGTTTTACTTATCACTCTTTTATAGAGCGGGGGCAAACGGGCAGGAGACTCACCTGATGTTAAGTGATACCCTCCGCCCATGGACACTCACAATGCTAGAGGGCTCGCGAGTGCACTGCCTTTTAAGTATATGCTCTTTTCTTGTAGAATCCTATGTCAAAGTGGTCCGACTGTATGCCCATAACTCAAACTAAAAATAAATTTACTCATATAGGTAAACAAGTACACTTATGAACGTCCAGAGAAAAGATGTTAAATTAAATCTAAATTTACATTTACAACCAGTTCGCAAGTCAAGGGCGTAGAGCGGACAAGATCTGGCAAGAAACTCTCCGACACTCTTTTTCATCGCTAAGTTTTGAGTGATACAAATTGTTTGAACTGAAGCAAATCAATCCCAAGGATTAGGATCATTTAAATATTCGTCAAATTTATAAAATCTTTATTGATTAATTTACGTTTAACGAGAGCTTTGATATTCAGTGATAATTCTCTAATTTCATATTTTAAAATACCTATCAAAAGTTACTTAATCATGATAACTACGTGTCACTCTTCTTAAATACAAAAAATAAGAAAAATTGTTTTTAGACGTGACAAAAATGTTACCGTCACCATTTTTCATTCTAGTAGGTACCTACATAAACCAAATTTAGATATGACGTCAGAGCGTTCGTTCGTGTCCTTACTGTTCGTATTTATCTTGCGGTTTAGCCTCGGTTCGACCTCAAACAAAAGGCCTAGACAATGCGGATCGTTCACGCCATTTGAGGGACTTTTAAGTTGACATTACCACTGTCGTTTTAACGGACAGATTCGCTTTTATGATTACGTATGTGTATTTGTGTGAAGGGTAAATTGTCGCCCGGTCTCTATAAATAACCAGTCGTCAATCCTACGACACGTTTTTTCTATAGACAATCATGACAGTTAGTACAAGTTATAAAACGTGTGCCGTTTGTAAAATACAAAAGCATAAAGACGTAAATCCTACGAGTCGTACAACTTTTCTACAGACAATCATGATAGTTAATACAAGTAATATAATATTTTGTGCTGTTTGTAAAATACACCTTAACACAAAACCATAAAGACTAATTTCATTCACGAGAATTTAAAGAAATAATGAAACATCTTGCTATAAAAACTCGACGCACGCCGTTCCATAACTGAGCGATTTTTAAGGCAGTTTCTGCCACGCACTACCACTATGTGGAACCAGCTGCCCACTGAAGTATTACCCAACTAATTCGATTTAGGGTCCTTCGAGAAAGGAGCGTACATATTCTTAAAAGGCCGGCAACGCACTCCCGAGCCTTTTGGCATTGAGTGTTCACAAATGGCATTTGCACTTAATAAAAACACCAACAATTGTAAACATAGGCAGGCTGTTGTATTTGGAATATAGAACCCGGACGAAGGTACAAACCAAGATATATAGCGACAATTGCATCACTAAAGTACTAGAATATATTTTAACATAACGCAATTTGTCTTTTTTATATTTTTTTGTTGTTACTTTTTGGGTCTGAGAGCCAGCCAATTATAAACCAATTTGCTGTCCTCTTGACGAATATGTCTAAACATATAATTGTGATATTACAAGTTCAAAAACATTTATCGTATGTATCGAGACATTTTACAAAAGAGAAAAAAAAGAATCTCATTCAAGGTAAAACTCTATTTGGTTGTGCACCTGTTACAACTTTCTTTGTTAAGTTAAAAGGCATCGAACCCGTAGAATAGTCGCAGCAGGTGCCTAGACTGGACTGGCATCTCCTTTTAACGTTCAACATCCCATATGGCTGTGTGACGATTTGATCTCTACATAAAATCTAGATACGGGCCTGTAAAACCAAAATTTGCTTATTAACAACGTAAATTAAGTCATAATATTATATAAACAGTATTTTCAATTACAGTAATTCTTCCTATAACACGGTATTCATAACGCGCTTGTTTGGTACCATATAACGCGTTATGTACAAATAATACACGTTTAAATTTACTCTATTTTTATTTAAATCGAATAAGAAAAAACTATGTTATGAACGAAATAAGTGCGTACAAATATATAATTATAAATATCACAGTACATATAACGTATGCAATTCCGCGTTATATGTGGGAATACCCGTGTTATACGAGGAACGAAAATCGCGTTATATGATTATAAGAGTACCGTGTTTACGATTAAATGGGGTACCTAAAGATAAGATTCCTATACGACTTAGCGATGTCTCTCGTAAGTCAAAATACATTATTGCCTTACAGGAGTCACGCTAAGGGTTTAATCTTGTTTATGATCATCCAGAAAATATCTAATTTAAAAATTGGAATTTGTTTTAAATTAAGTAACACATTGTTACAAAGATAATAAAAATTGAATCCATCAAATAGCTGCAAACTCTGTTTTAGAAAACCGAAATTAAACATCGCACAGTATTTTTTGCTGTAATAAAAATTAAAAACATCAAATTAATCATTGTAATAGTAGAATCTCGGATTACCATCAACATATTAAAATTTACGCAACTTAACGTATTATAAATGACATAACCTTAAGCCCAATAATGTGTCGATTATGATACCGTGTATCGAACATAGGATTTCCGGGTTATACCTCTAATAACTTAGTGACCACTGATGGCTCAGTAGTATTGTTACGGTTTACAAAAGGTGCTGATTCTGTCATTAAAATAATCATATATACATATGTGTGTTGTATATACAAAACATGTGCCGGAATAAACCTAATATTCTATATTTATATCCAATTCGCAACACTTGAAATAAATATCTTAAGATATACTATCTTTACACTTCGATGAAGTACCACAAAAATACAATACAATTAAAATAATTAAATAAAAAGAAGGGCTACTGGCGGGCTTATCGTTATCCAGTGAACGCTTCCAGGCAACCACTTAAAAAAATAGATAAGGTGAGCGCAAGAAGTGCAAAACTACATATGATAAAAGTGATGGAACAAAACAAAGCAATAAAAACACATATAAGTAGTGAAACCTGACCATAGACCGTAAACAGTAGACCAAATGATTAAAAATTCGCGTCAAAACAAATAAGTTACCATGCCAACCGAAATTACCATGGCAACCCAAAGTCAACGGCCTAAGTCCCAGACAGAAGTTCGAAGTTAACTTTCCCAACTCCCAACTCGGATCGTTAAACAAAGTTTCACAAAGTTCGCGAGACATCGAATCTATATTCTATTACGCAACAAGGTCTCAAACGAGGCCACTTTAATATTAAAGGTCTAGTCATACAAATTTGAACACACACATGAACTTCATTAAGCTATGTATATATCAAAACTATGGAAACAAATCGTATGGAAGCCTGTCATACATTGTAATTTATGTACCAATTATTATAATTACACTTTTATAAAAAAGCGTTTAAATCTAGTTATTATACCACGAAATTAGTGTTTCAATTTTAGCATCTTGTTTGCGTCAACTCGAAAGGTTTAACATACATAAAAACAAATGATTTTGTAAGAAAACTCGGTTATAAAAACATCAAGATAAACACAATACACTCGGTCTTATATAAGATACAGATCAGAATTTTAAATTACCAACCACTTGTTATAAAATGGGCCATAAAGTTTCGCGCAAAAACTTCGCTACTGGACTATTATTAACTTAACGACTAAATAATATGATTGACGTGTTTATACAATATTAGGTTTGTGTTAGTAAAAGTGTTTTACGAGTTATTGGATATAAATATACTATATATCTTTTAACCTTTTAGCATTGTATACGTGAGCATAACAAGTTGCACACCAGGCAGGTTTAAACGATATATATTATATTGTATTGTAAAAATCTATATAATAAACATATTATCTCCAAACGCCTATTTTCGAAGGAAATAAGCAAGTCTAGAATAGATTTTTAAGATCACCAAAGACGCACACACACTTATACATCCCCACACACCTCAACAAGCAATTTATGAGTACATAATGTCGTCTATGTATGGTGTAATCCGTGTTGACTATATCAATGTTAAAATTATCTTTTTTTTAAACGTAAAATTAAGGCATAAATATAGTAAACTATTGGTTAATTTAAATAGGCCCCCGTGCCCCGCAATCGTAAATAAAAAAAAACAATAAAATTATGATATACTGTAACTAAGATAAGAATAAAATATACTTAACTAATCGTATGATTGCGACGCGTTGTTAAACTGTGAAGCAAACACAGTGAAGATAACAAAATTTCATAAAAGCAATTCAAAATTCGTATTCGTCCTTGTCTTTCGTATTCAGTTTAAACTTATTCACATAAGTTAATACACCTCACAATCAATAATTAAACCAGACAATTAACCGATTCATCCCGATGAAAATACAACACGACCGTAGAATTGAAATGAGAAAAACAGCTGATCCGAGATCCCGCTTACAGGCAATAAACATAAATGCCATTCGAGCTTCATTCATAAAATTGTTCACTTGAATTATTATACGGCAACGGGTGTAAGCGTGTGTAATACGGATCATTTGTGCGCCTTATTACCAAACAATGTCAATTATCGAGTTTTTATTTACATTCTTGTTTGAGGCGTTTAAGCGTTGCCGGCCTATCATTTATCGAAACAATGTTACGTCTCTAAGATATTTGTATTACTATGCCATGTATTTGTCTTTTGTCGAATAAAATATTCTTAATTTAATATCGATCAGTCTTCTATATTAAGTTTTTTTATTCCTGAGAAACAGATTTGGTTTAGATTAAACCACTACATGCCAGCAGGATTTATTTATAAATTCGGTTTTTACATTAAATTGTACATTTAGCGATAATAAGCTTCAACATTAAAAGCTTTTAACGAACTTTATGACCACCTAATTACTTTAACAATTACCAAGCATGTCAATTTGTACTTTATTTATTTTATTACTGTGTTTAATTTTTAAACATAAACCTTCTCATTTTGATTAATAACTTAACGCAATAAAAGGGATAGTTATCACCAAATTTAATCTTAATATATATAAATTACGTGTCACGTTGTTTGTCCGCTATGGACTCCTAAACTACCGAACCGATTTCAATCAAATTTGCACACCGTGTGTAGTTTGATCCAACTTAAAAGATAGGATAGCTTTCATCTCAATTTATACCCGCAATATTATGTTATTGCAAAATATTTGTTTATTATTTGATAGTCACAATTCTAACAGATGGCGCTGTGTTGAAAGTATCAACGTTTCACATAAGCTACAATTTAATGGCATAACCACCAAAAAAGCATGGTGGTCCCCATGACTGGTGTTCTCCTACCGTTTCCCTTGAATAGTTTACTACTATGTAATATAACAAAAACCTTAGCCACAGCATCGCTTGGCCGGTCTGCTAGTTATTCTATAATTTTTATACGAATAACATAAACAAAATTCGTAATCATTATAATGTTTCGAGTACTTTACAGCAGTGGTGAGCAAGAGTGCCATGAAGTTGAAAGAATTTGTCGGTCTTTATAACTGACACAATATGACAAAGCACCTAGACTTTAAGGAGGCTGTGTCTTTTCCGAGAAGCGTGTCATCCGAAAGGTATAGTCTTACCTTTAAACTACATTTCCTTTGATTGTGATTGGACAATAGTATTTAGCCCAAATTAGATAATCCCCCACGGAAAGCGGAATGATCTTTTAGTAGAAAGATCTAAACTTCTAAAAATCGATTTTTCCAAATGCCTTATAAAATTCGTACGCACTTTCCCAGAGATCAAATTGGTTCGAAAATAGTTTGCAAAGGGTGCCATATTGTGGTGGTACAAGGCAAAAAGTGCCTTAAAAAACGCTCAGTTTTGGAAGTACGGACATCCAGGCGAAACGGGTAGAATTTTGTATTTTGCCTGCCAGTGTTCTTCTTCTTCAGACATCTAATGACCCTTATATATAAGAATTCTGGCTGTCACCAATGGACTTTGAACACCACCGTAAGGCAACCGACACTTACTTCTTACTCTCACATTCATAACAAACGGAAGTCATAAGTGAGCCTTAACACTGCTACTAAACAAGAGTTTGAAGCTAAATTTCACCTCTGAAGGAGATTCAGAATCGCGCGAACTATGGCTCTCTTACGTTAACGTACGCCAAACTTATCGCTTAGTTTCATTCCCGTTGATTCTACAAAAATAAATACGTCCCATATAAAAGAAAGTTAATAGACATTTCCGCCATACTTGCCTTTCTAAAAAACACAAGTGAACAGTTAAAAGGGGTATATTGTTTGATGCCCCTATACCAGCGAAATGGTTGTACCCTCCGTTTGCTTTTGTTTTAACAACCATTAAGATATTTGAGTGCACTTTTCAAAAACCTCTAGATAGTTAAAATGTTTTATTTAGCTTGATTACTCTTTAAACGAATCTAGTTAATTGAAGTGCTGTTGTTCTACTTTTGCCTTACAAATTTTGATATATCAATATAAAATTTAAAAAAAACACTATTTATATTTCAGTTTTGGCATTTGATATTATTTATTTTGGGTTAAGAAATATCTGCCTAATTTAATACTAGCTGGTGCCGCGACTTTGTCTGCGCAGGATTAGTAGCTTATATTAGGGTAGCGTAGAAAAAAAACTACTAAAGATATTGACTATTTAAGATAAACATTTCCATCGTACATTACATACATATATTATGTAACTCTAGCGGTTTTGGCAGCGCACGTCAGAATAGCTCGCAGATGGTAGATTTTTTCCTACCTTCTTGATATTTGGACAATTCACACATTATCTTTATTAATTATGAATTGTAGTTGTTGTATGTGTTTTTCCGATGTATAAACTATATTATTCTAAAGTTTCATTGAAATCCATTCGGTAGTTTTTACGTGAAAGAGTAACAAACATACATCCATGCAAACGTTTGCGTTTATAATATTAGTAACATTCGAATCTTCAAGACCTTCAGAGCTCATTAAATGCCCGCTTGAACTTTAAGTTAAAAAAATTTATTAGTAAAAGTTTTCGCTAAAACTTTGAGTTCGAGTTTAGTTCGGTGGCGGTTGTTGTAGATATTTTCAGATATATATATGTTAAATGAAACACTTAAAATTTATTAATTTAACATAAAATTAGGGGTAGTAGGGTAGCGACGCTAACAAAAACAAACTTGGCTTATCTAGGGTTCATAAATGTCATCACTTCAATACAAGTGCAGTCGAACTTTTTGGACATTATCGAAAACCAGAATGTTGTATTATAATGTTAATTTATGAGTGTGGAAAAAACTAAAGAGCTCATTTTGGCTTCTGGTGTGCGATGATTACTTACATTTTGTATGCGCTTCTAATTATTATTAACTAAAATATATATATGAAGCTTAACTAATGTTAGGTTACGAAACTCTGGCTTCACAAAAATTTTCTTGTATATTAATAGAGGTTTAATCTATGTATTTCTATCGCTTTTGTGAATACATATTAAAAACGTTACTATATACTAGCTCTTTCGTAATTTCGTTAAGATATTGTCTAGACTTAGCACGAACTATGTTGTAAAAGTCAAAAACTTTTCGCAGTACAATCAATTCAATACGTTCGTAGGACTCTAATGTTAAAACAACTCTACTCATATCGAAGATTATTATAATTTTTACGGTTATTAAGCAATGTACGAGAGAGGACGCACCGCTAGTTAACAATAAAACATTTGAACACAAACAAAACAATACCAGTAAATATGTCAGAGCTCGCATTCAGCACCAACTTTCCTCGGCATTCTGGAAAGTGGGACAACTCCTGTTTAAATTTTCTATTTCGGGCCCGTATAATTGAGATACTAAACGCGTAGCGTGTATAGATTCAACTCTAGATATATCCGATTACTATTGGTTTTTATTGCAGCATACAAAATTCTTATGATAAACTAATAAATAACAATAAAAAATTTAATTTCCAATCATTACAAAAGTATAATATACAGCTTATATTTGTGACATACAGTGTTATCCTAATATCCTAGCTTCCTTCAGTACCCTCCCTCCAAGCTTTTCCCAAATATCTATGTACAATGTACATGGCTTTCTTTCTACATTCGCTTCCTGCTAACGCTTCTATTTCTTCTATTCTTTTTTTGGTGATAAACTAATATCACTCCCATATTGATTTATTTTGCGCCTCGGTAACACGTTGCACTTTGCTTGTAAGCACTTGTCATTGTATACTTTACTTTTTATATATTTATCGCCACCACGGAAACGAGTTCAATTTTAATAAGCACCTGTCAATATTGAATCTGAGTCTCTCTTTAATCGGCAGCTCATGTCTGATCGTCGTGGTCAGCAAGAAAGCGTCTGGAGCGAACTACCTGTATCCAACGGTTTCAGTCCAGCGCTCCTCTTATAACAGTGTACAGGTTTGAGGACAATGAGTGTCTCTTGTGTCACTTGATCGGTCCAACTGGTTGGTGAACGGCCACGTGATCTAAGTCTAACCTATTTTATTATTTAATATTTTAACGGGTCCTTGTCCTAATTCTACGTAGACGACGCCGCGGGCAAGCGTAAAACATTAATAAAACATTTGCTATTCATGTCTCTTCATGTATACAACCAGTGGCGCAACCCACAGGGGCAAGACAAATTTTGGCCTCAGATATGTTCGTTTAATCCTTTTTCTTTATAGGCTTTATATTAGTAATATGGCAGTTAATGCAACGCACTTGCGAGCCCGTTTGGCCCTTATTATATATGTGCCTAATACATGAGGTGGTTCTGACGTAGAACATGTAAGTTTCAATGCGGTGTTTACCTTCACCGTAGTAAAATCCATTGGTACACAGCCGTGAATCGAACGCTCCCAGGGTACCGCGCTTAGCATGAGCACATGTTGACACTGTTCTATAAACAGTCACATTTACGAGATCATTATAAAATCTAAAAATAACTTAAACACTAAAATTAGCATTGGAGCAAATGCTAAGTGAAAGTTCTCGAGCCTCGAGACGGGAGTTGTTTGCGTAATAGGAAACGATCCAACACTGCAAAACTTGTTGAAAGAATATCACCTCAAAAAAGTTTCGTAACATTCTTTGATAACTTTTTAAACCGGGGATTTTCATTGTTGTATTTCACCACTTGCTAACCCGAGCATTCTTGACACTTTATGCTTTGATAGTTATAAGGATATATAGTGTCATAAATATTCTAAATAGCTAACATTTTTAATATACTGGCAGGCAAGCAAGTATTTTTTTTTTGTCGTTCATGAGTGTACATTGTGTTACCTATGGATAGAAGATAGAATGGATAGAACAGTGTTTCCCAACCTTTTTTGTGCCATGCCCCAACTTAGCCTACCTAAAATTCGTATGCCAAAAATGTAACATACATATTTTTTTATTAAAAATTTAATTGTTCACTTAAGAAATATAATGACAGTTTTTATGAAGAAACCACTTGGAAATTGTTAACGAAACAATAAGTAAATGTTCAAAACATAGTGAAAAACTGAAATTCAAATTACAAATAATTTTAATAAAGATATTTCTATATAAATTTAGTGAGATCCGTGCTTGCTGCACTGAGATTTTATATTAGGTTCCAATTTGGTTAGTCTTCAGTCTCAAGTCTCCACGTTGTGTTTTATCCAGCTTTCGATATCCCCTCTTAACAATCAAATTGACCCCCCTATGGGGCTTGGGCCGCACGTTGGGAAACACTGAGATAGAACATACCTGAATGGCATAAGTGGAAGCCCCTTAACAATATTTTTTTGTGTTTCTCAATAATACTTAGGCTTAATAACAAATATTGGATGACCTCACAAAATTTAGGTTATTGTTGCATATTTCAAATTTGCTTGATTGGCAGATTAATAATTAGAACATACATAGAAATTAAACTAATATAGTAATTGTGTGAAATAGTTAAGTTGTGAATTGAATTTTTGTTTATAATTCAGAGGTGCTTAAATTGTTAACTTCAATGGAACGATTAATTAAATATTTAGATGTAATAAGATTTGCTAAATGTGTGAGAAGCGAATGAGAACTCGGGAAATAATGGCACCTTTGAATACAAAATCTAATGGACTGAATTTTACTGTAAAATAATATATGCTCTTTTTATAGGATAGGGGCAAACGGGATGCTCAAAACGGGCAGTCATCGCAGCGCATTTAGTGGGTTCGTTGTCGGCCTTAGAAGGAGATGTCCTTAGAAAATCATTGTTTAACAACTATTTAATGACTCCAAGTATCGACAGAAAGTTGTCATACGTATGCTAAAAAAATTGCATGATATTTAGCTGTCGTACGTGGAAGTTTCTAAGGAAAACGACCATATTCAACTGGCAATAAGTTTGCAAGGCCTTCGAAGAACCAGAGCAACGCACTGACCTTTTAAATACGTTATCAAAACCGGAACGTGAATTGATTTTATCGTGACGTAGCGTCAACCTCTATTTATAAAGTGATGTTCACGTTTATTTCCTGACTCCATACAAATTAAGACAAATACCTACAGAACAAAACCAATATTTCATGTTAATTTCCAAAACCTAGTTTGACGTAACCTCGTATGTGAAGGGTAATATCGTCACTGTAGAATGATAACCTCGTATGTCAAAAAAACAATTTTTTTTTATTCTTAAGACTCTTATGTCATTCAACTGTTATAATCATGAAGTAAGGACTTATTAATGTTATTAATAAGCCCTTTTTACCATCCAAAACTATGGACAAAACCACAATAATATTTTAACAAACATTGACGAAATTAAACATTTTTTTCGTTTCCTGTAATGTATGTTTCTCTGGACATACGAGGTTATCATTCTACAGCGACGATATATATAGATTTTACACTCTGCTAGGCGATTCCGATATCGTTCAAGCTAGTATTGCTAGTAACCAAGCTGGTTTAAGTAAGACCCTCTGTCTCTAGCTGGATTGAGCCCGAACCCTTAAAGGATACGCATTCTGACCACAGTTAACAAACAAGTGGAAACGTAGACATCAGCTAGTTTAAATATTTTAGGTGCCGTGAAAAGGACAGAATCGTGCGCAAGGATAGTCCATGATCCTTGCTGAGAGGTCACTGCTGGCGTAAACGGGTTTAAAGTTAACGACCGTTTATAATTATGAAGGTTTCATGATAATTAAACTATTCTTTACCGTTCTAAGTATCATATTATGTTCGCATGCAAAGAAAACCCTGAAGCACGTTCTCAAAGCACTAAAATAGGTATTGAGTAACTGGTATGGTGTGGTTATTTCTTGATTCTGTGTTCTGCTAAACCTAAGTGACGTCACGCCTGATAATATAATAGAATAAGTTATCATAACAATTCATTTTCTATATTCAGAATGATTTAGTAGAGAACAGTGCATATTACACTAACACACACATATATCTAAATGAGACAAAAAAAAACGTATCGTAACATATTAGTTATTGAAACTCATAGACACCGTTCAAAAACCGGGCAATATATTAATTACTAGCTGATCCGGCAAACGTCGTTTTGCCATGTATATCATTTATAATAAAAAATAAGGTTGATCGTAGAGTGGTGAAAATTAGAGGTTGTATGTATTTTTTAATGCTGTATCATAAAAAAATAAAAATGTATCTAAAAATTAAAAAAAAAAATTAGGGGTGGACTACCCTTAACATTTAGGGGTATGAAAAAGAGATGTTGTCCGATTCTCAGTTATACCCAATATGCACACAAAATTACATGAGAATCGGCCAAGCCGTTTCGGAGGGGTTTAACCACAAACACCGTGACACGAGAATTTTATATATTAGATTTTAAAAAAACTGACTATAAATACATGTCAACCTTATTTACCAACATTATACAGGCATTCAGAACGGTATCCATATTTCAAAAACATCTAAATCGATTTTAATTAAATTTTAACTGTTCCCTAGTATATAGCTGATTTAAATGAAGTTTCCGAGAAATACACTTTCTAAATTAAGCACAGATGAATACTCAACAGATTCATGAAATTACAACATCATCACGATCATAACGATTAAATTGATAACCTCGTTTTTGAAGTTGGCAAAAACCAAACGAGAAAGGTATTAACATCAATAAAGTATGCTTTGAGTGTTGGCCTAGTGGCTTCAGCGTGCGACTCTCATCCCTGAGGTCGTAGGTTCGATCCCCGGCTGTGCACCAATGGACTCTCTTTTTAAGTGCGCATTTAACATTCGCTCGAACGGTGAAGGAAAACATCGTAAGGACACCGGCTTGCATTAGACCCAAAAAGTCGAAGATCACCTACTTGCCAATTGGATTGACAAATGATCAGGAAACAGAAATCTGAGGCTCAGACCGAAAAAAGATTGTAGCGCCAATTCAACAAGTAGGTATATCTTATATATTTATATATCCCAATTCGTATCATCAACTTCTTTTACTTATTGAAGCAATTAACATCTTACTGAAGCAATGATTGAATCTACGATCCTTTTTAGATCAGTTAAAACTTGAACTAAATACGCTGGCGACGACTCGAAATGAAAGCATTTGGTTTGGGCAACATCTTTTGCAACGCGTTACGCAACCTCCACCAGGCAAAGATTTAGTAATTAGCATGCTAATTGTGAGTAATTAAAGTTTTTTTCAATGTCTGCATCACGGTCCACGGTCATTGTAAAAAATTGTGAATTTAAATAATTATTATAATTTAAACGTTAAGATGCGAGTCGTCAGATTAATATTATATATCGGTAATCAAAAGGAATTCTGTTGGTATATGTTGATCGGCCTATAGGTTTTCCAAGGAAATAGTTTAAAAATTAATTTATCTTCAGTACCTTATATAGGTACTGAAGATAATAATAAATTATTTATTAATATTTTTAGTTGTAAGGGTTCACGACGAAAACACCATTGTGTCTAGCCGGGATTTGAGCGCAAGAGCTCAGGGTTGACTCACACGCGTAATTGACGGTGCCCACACTGGCCATGTATCGTTTGTATCATTAGAAATAAAATAATAGAACTATTTAAATATTTTATACATTAACCTAGACTTACGACAGACGCGTGAAGCTTATGACTGATTAATTGGGTTAGAATTTATAAAAAGAATATATTTATTAAAATAATTATGAATAAAATATGCAGATAAAAAAACACCAGTCAGCTTTCACTTAGACGACAAATAATTTTGATAGTCTCCCATGACCATTCAGGCTGAGCACGCAAAACTTCGGGATATTTAAACTTTGTAATTACAAACTAGACCTAAACGAGTATATAGCACCGATTTTTCAGGAAACACTGATCTCTCTCTATCACATTCTTATTACTATTCGACAGAAAGAGACGAATATTTAGTTGCAGTACAAGAATAGAATTAATGAATTATTTCTCCATTAATTATGATTAAATAACAAGGCTATCAAAAACCAGATTTTCAAACACAAACATCGGATATGAGTCACACATGATAATGTTGAACATCTCCACTTCTCATATATCAAAGAACGTGAAGCTTGCTACGCAGTATGTAAAACATTAATAAAAAAATGTGTTGCTATGGCTAAACACGGCACGCTCTTTCTTGTGATCCTTGTTAACTGAGACAGGTAATATGAAAAATTTAACGTATTAATAATGTATCTGCACTAGCATGACTATAGCGTAAAATTTAATAGTTTATAAATAAGTCTTAGTCAACTATAAAAAAAATCAGTGGCGCTACCTTTTTAGGGCTGTATCTGTTTCATGATCATTTGTCAATCTCATAGGCAAAAAGGTTGATCAACCTCCTGTGCCTGACACACGCCGTCGACTTTTTGGGTCTACGGCAAGCCGGTTTCCCACGAACAACTTCACCGTTTGAGTGAATGTGAATGCGCACATAGAAAGAAAGTCCATTAGTGCACAGCCGGGGATAGAACCTACGACCTCAGGGATGAGAGTCGCACGTTGAAGCCACTAGGCCAACACTCAAAGCATACTTTATTGATGTTATAATACCTTTCTCATTTGGTTTTTGCCAACTTCAAAAAGGAGGTTTCATGTTGACCGTTATGTTCGTGATAATGTTGTAATTTCATGAATCTGTTGTTGAACTAATAATAATATTAGTTCGGATTAATATCAAAAAGGTGTCGACTACATCACAGGAGATCGAAGAGCTGGCAGCTCGGACAAAGATTTGTCTAGCTATTCAAAGGGAAAACGCTGCCAGTATCTTCAGAACCTTGCCTAAAGGGACTCCTTTTAATAATATATTTGAATGTAAGTTATTGTTATTAATTATATATATCCGAACTAACATACTATACATAATTCTGTCCACTAATCGCCACGCCAAAGTCACATACACTGAGATACTCTGTGTCAACCCAGTGGGCAGCGATGAAATAACTCAAATGTACTATATTATTTGCATGAGCTGCCATCCAAAGGCGTACGCCGCAAACGAAGCATGCAATTATACACCTAATTATGTATTTAATATGCGCGCACTGCGCAGGGTTACGCATCAGCTGATGCCAGCATTAACGCTAATTTTATCCATCTTCAAAATAAAAGGTGATTTCAAAATAAAATGTACCCTTGGAATTTTATGAGTATGTTTAGTGGCTAACGCTTATTACCTATATAGTGTATCTAATAATTTGCATTGCAGCTCTTCAATACATTAATAGATGAACAATCTTTGAAATCAATTCATCGAAACAATTGTATTATCGGAGAAGAGAATTTCCTTAAGACAGCGAAAAATAAGCAGAAATATGTTCATGAATAAATCATCCTTAAAGAATTATGGAAGTTCATAGATTTAGACGTAATTTTATGTTAAGGCTAGAACATGTAATTGTTTTTTCTAATTACAAGTTAGTATTTAGAAAAAATATACTTAAATTGCCAATTCCAAATCTAAGCAACATCACAAAAAATTTGTTGATATCATTAATTTTAGAATAAAATGAATGATTCTTTATATATTTATTCATTATTATTATTTAATAATAGCGACATTTTAGAAATATATACCATTAGCTAAATTAGATATATTTGGTTGTACCATTTAGACTCGAGCTGGTTTGTGTCGCTTGCTTGGCATTTTTGTATAGTACCTTGTGCTATCTCTTTCTATCATTTGTCCCGCTCGCTCTACGTCAATACTAACGAACGTATAGTGCTTTTTGTCTGAAGCAAAATTCACCTAATTTCATCCAAGACAACCGAGTAAAATTGTCCTGTATTTGTTCACATTTAATAAAATACAGTTTTAGACTTTAAGACCACGGATCACAAACTACCCGTTACAATAGATATACTAGAAACTACAATTCGATGTTCAATTAATAAAATAAATAAGCGTCCCCACTTCCTCTTGTCAGCAAAAGTAAGAAAAACTCTCAAAAATAATAGTACATAAACGAATTAATTTTTGGTAGGAATCCTCGAAAATGCATTTTGTTTTCAAGGAAAGACAATGCGTGTGTAATATGTGTAAAAATTAAATAATTACTGTTGACGTAATCACCAAATAAGAAAATCAAAGACACGCAAAACACTATATATACATTTGGTACTTAAGACAAGTTAAGAAAAATATTAATTATAAATATTAACCGTTGGTTAATTTAAATAAATAAAAGATTATTTCATGCGCTTTGCACAATACAAAGGTTGCGGAATTTTCACGAATGCAAATTATAAGTAGCCATTATATTTAATAGATGAGGACAACCCTAGGGACCTTGGACGCAGTGGTAAGCGGCAAAAGGCCGGGTATAATTCATCTTTAATTATATGTGTTTAAATAGACTACTATAAATAGATTTAAAAAAAAATCAGTGGCGCTACAACCTCTTTTTAGGTTTTGGCCTCAGATTTCTGAATCTGTTTCATGATCACTTTTAAATCTAATAGGCAAGTGATGATCAGCCTCCAGTGCCTGACACACGACGTCGACTTTTTTAGGTCTAAACACTGAAAAAGTGTAACAACATAAATAAAAAGTTTGACAGTTCGAGAAATATTATTTCGTCCTTCTATTATGTACTATTAAAAACTCTATATATACCTACCCTTTTCATTCTAGCGTAGACACGATTTGACAGAAAGAGACTAGTATATTAATTGGAGCTGAAGTTTAGTTTTAAAAGGTTAGGTTAATATTTATTTTATTATTTACAGCAAATATTGACGAGTCAAAATACACATGCTAATTTTCTATGGCAGTTCACTCACTATGACGTAAACATTACAGGTGTAAAATTCATTTTCCTAATAATAGCAAGGACCGATTGTACGAAGATTAAAAGATGTCTTTATTTGTATACATATATTTATTAAACTACTATTAACACCAATTAAATTACTCCCTGTATACCATTCAGTTAAAGGATAAAGATGTTTCTAAACTAGAAAGTCAAACACAAGCACAAGGTTTTGTTTATTGTGAAACTCGTAAACAATGCGACAATCGGTTAAAAATTAATAATTTATTAGTTAACTGGATAAGTCGAATCGTGTCGTGCAAAGTAAAAACTTATAATAAATAGAAATTTCTATAAAAACATTTATATTGTTTTAATTACAATGGCAGCTGTATATACAATTTATCCGATTGAAAAAATGACGATTGCTTCACAGTAACAGCATCAAAGAACAAACGTATATATTCCATACAATAATCTCTATTATTCTCCTATTTTGAAGACACTGATTACTAACAATGATAAACTATTCAATCAATATATACTTTCTTTAATATATGAAAACTGTTCGTAGTGTGTTTATGGGACCTTCGATAAAAGAACAGTCCAATATAAAAATAACTTTTCGTTTAAAACCAGAAGTTCCCCACGTATATTATTAAGTAGATATATAGTGTATATAGCGCAATAATTGAAATATATGACCTATGAAGACATAAGTATATATCACATCAATATAATATTGAAACTATTAAAATATACCAAACAGTGGACTGCACAAATAAATACGAAATATTGAAACTTCACAAAGTCATAATATTGCATGGAGCGACCCACTTCAGTTGAGTTGGCGATAACGAAGATATTTCCAGAGGCCTAAGCGACACTACAGATCGGTAGACCATAATGAATCAAGTCAAAGACTGCCATGCCTTTGACCGAAAATTCCTTGTAAACAAAGAAAACGACAGATTACATGTAACCCATGTAGGCAACTATTTTATAACAATTCATAGATAAAGAGATATATCATAGAGCAGTGATTCCCAAAATGGTCTATATCGACCCCTAGGGGTCTATGACAACCTGCAAGGGGTCTACGTCAGCGAAACAAAATTTGGGGGTCCATGAAATGAAAATGGGGGTCCACGATAGTGGATCTCAACACATACACTGATAGTACCTATTTACTTACATCATACAATATCAAAACATATACATTATATTGACTTATTGCTTCTGTTATTTTATTTATAGTTTATTTTATGTTTGTTTAATGCTACGTATATTTTACATAACAGATACAAAGTTTTATTTTGAATAGTTTTAATTTAAATTCAATTAAAAAATGTATAAATTAACATGTGTTTTTACTTTAAGTTTTTAACACTAAACTTCACTACAGTTAGAAATTTACAGGAAATCAATATCAGGTAAGTAGGGGGTCTACCCAACACGGAAAAACATGGCAAGGGGACTACGACACAAAAAAGTTTGGGGAAATCTGTCATAGAGCATCAAGAACCAATCAAAATAAATTAATCACTAGCGCTACAACCTTTTTTAGGTGGACCTTAGATTTCTGTATCTGTTTCATGATTTGTCAATCTAATAGGAAAGTAGGTGATCAGCCTCCTGTGCCTGACACACGACGACGACCTTTTGGATCTAAGGCAAGCCGGTTACCTCAAGATGTTTTACTTCACCCTACGAGGGAATGTTAAATGCGCACATATGAAGAAAGTCCATTGGTGCACAGCCGGGAATCGAACCTACGACCTCAGGGATGAGAGTCGGACGCGGAAGCCACTAGGCCAACACACACAAGAACCAATCAACATTCATGAAATATAACCGACTTGAAAAAACTTAAGGTTTACAATTCGACGTGGATTTTTAATGCGAATTTTAATGAAGTTTTTCATGACAGTACTTAACATACTGTCTTGGAAAACGTTTTTGAAAACGCGCCTTTGTTTTGCTGTCTCGTCGAAAGACTTAAAAGACATTGAACTATATTTAAAAAAAAGGGGGGGTGGGGGGGTTTTTTTTTTTGGGGGGGCTTGGCACCCTCTCCCCAACAAACCGCTTGGGGGGGGGGGGGGGGGGGGTGGGGGGGTGGAAGCGCAACAATTTTATTTTGGGGGGGGGGGGGGGGGGGGGGGGGGGGGGGGGGGGGGGTTTAAAAGCCCGCCGGCCCCCCCGGGCGGGGGGGGGGGGGGGGGTTAGTTTTTTTAGGAAGTAGGAAGGGAAAAAAAATTTGGTTTTTTGGGTTTTTTTTTTTTTTTTTTTCCCCCGGGGGGGGGGGGGGGGGGGGGGGGGGGGGGGGGGGGGGGGGGGGGGGGGGGGGGGGGCGGCCCGCCGCCCCCCCGCCGGGGGGGGGGGGGAGGGGGTTGCCCCCCCCCCCTCCCCCCCCCCTTCCTAAAATTTTTATAATTTTTAACTGTTTTGCGCGGGGGTTTGGGGGGGGATTTTGAAGGAGAAAATAAGGGGGAAAAAGGAAAAAAAAAGGGAAAAGAAAAAAAAAGAGGAAAAAAAAAAGAAAAAAGGAAAAAAAGGGATAAAAATTGTAAAAATTCCTGGCCCTAGGGGGGGGGGGGGGGGGGGGGGGGGGGGGGGGGCCGGGGGGTTTTTTTTAAAGAATTAATAGGGGGGGGGGGGGGGTGTTGTTGTAAAAAAAAAAAAAAAGGAAGAATTTAAAAAAAAAAAAAAAAAAAAAAAAAATAAAAAAAAAAAAGGGGGGGGGAATTTTGGGGGGGGGCGGAGAAGAAAAAAAATATTATTAAAAAAAAAAAAAAAAAAAAGGGTTTTTAAAAAAAAAGGGGGGGGGGGGCCCACCCCTGGGGGGGGGTCTCGTACTATATCACCTCTCAATGTCAGTGATAAAATTAATGGAACAATTATAATTAAACGCTTAATCGCTATTACGGATGTGACGAAAGCAATACAAATAGGTACTTCAGTCAAAATGTTTGTGTTTAAGAAAAACAAAGAAATAGCGCACCATAAAATCTTTAAACCTAAAAATTTAATTCAGTTAAAAGTAGTTAGATAAGTAAAATTCTAGCTAGATTCTAAAACAGCAGTTTTACTATTTATCCCATGCCTAACAAATATCTGAGATAGTATCTGAAACAACTAATAATGGAATTGATGAAATATAGTAGGAAGATGTGCAATACCAAAATCCCAAATGAAAGGGACAACAACAAAATACCTACTGCAAAAACCGTGGCAAGTTTAAGTGAGAATCTTCTCAGGCGTATGGCAAATGATCATAGAGTTTTGACCTCAACAGGACCTCATGATTTAAATTATAAAAATATGTCTGAATAGAACAAATTAATCCATAAAAAGTGCCATGATAATGAAATAAACTAAACAAGAATATTATCTCCCTTTAATGGGTAGGTTAGTAACAGTAATTTAATTATAGGAACTAAACCTACAAACAACTAACAAATAAGTCTAAAAGGTAAGTAATACACATGCTATGTTAAAGCATATTGTATTGACTTTTGAACCAAAATATATTCTATAGTATTTAAGCTTGCCTCTAATTGATGTGGTATGACATTATACACACATGCAATTTTTTTTACTCATTCTATTGTAGATTTAGAAATACATGACAAACGTCAAAGGTTAATGTTTATTCCTTGTTTATGTATAGGAATCTGTTGTTCTAATGAATAATTGATAAAATTGTAGTTCAATGTCACTAAACCAGGATTTGTTTAGATACAACAAAAATCTGTGAATTTGGATAATTGTAAACAGATAAGATGGCTATTTTAATATATATCTTAAATTCTATATATTAACTTTGATAGAAAATGTATATAGTGCCAGTTTCAATCAAGGCAACACAATAACTATTCCATAACATAAATGTGTTTGCAACACTGGGGGACTCACTAATTATTCTTAAGTTGCTTTAATAGCTATGGTATAAATATATCAGTTTTAAAATAGTTGTAAGTCATTGTGTGACTGAAGGTATAAAATTTAGACACACTCTATTTCTTATGGGCTGTCATATACCTAACAACAGAATAAGTTTTTGGTATCACACTTGACACAATAAATAGGGCTTTAGTTGCTAAAAATATTCAAACTTTAATTATTGATGCTAATTACATACTAAATCATAAAATACCATAATATAAATAACTATACAACTACAGGCTAAAAATAGGTGTACATGTCTATACACTACACTGTACATAAGCGTGGAAATCCCAAAAACCTAAGGTTTCAAGTCAATAATTTATTCATGTTGGAAAAAAATATTATTGATGTTATATATGCAAATTTAAAAAAGCTGCAGAATAATCTCTACATGTGGTAAAAACATGCATGTTATAAAGTTATAATATAATCAGAATAAATAATCCATAATTAGTTATAATTAATCATATTATTAATGTAGTGTTGACATGAAAAGTAATTAAAGCCTATGTATTACATAAAACATGTACAACTCAGTCTTCAGTTTATATCTTTGTGTAGGTGAAAATTGTGTATAAAACCTAACAAACAAAACTCAATTAAAACACAATCCTTCTTATTTGAACTATGCATATACATTAAATATTACATTATTCAGTAAAAGAAGAGTTTTCATGTAGATTTTAGGTAATATGTGACTTTAATTAACTTTTAAGACCTAGTTCACAAGTGTTGCTTGCAATTATTAAATTATCTTTATAATAAATAGAAATAGGCAATTAAGTTTCATCACTACCAACCATGAATTATAGGTATAATTACCTACTTATTAAACCATTATTCTTTATGGTTCAGAGGATCAGCAGAAATTACAAAATAGGGGTCTCCTCCGCTGAAATATACCTAAGTATACTTACTTATATAAAGTTTTTGGCTTTACGCTGACCAAATTGTTACCACCACCAAATATTGAAATTATTTATGTTAAGATAATCATAATGTGAATGTTCATAATGTCTACAACCAAACTATTTAGTCAATTGCATAGCTCTAGCAAATAAAACCATCAGTTAGAGCTTCAACATCTCTGCATGAATAAAAAACTAGTTAGAGCAAATCATGTAATCATTAGTAAAAAATCTTGAGAGAAAATTAGTATCAATTTCATTGAAAAGATTGCTGAATAGTAATTATTAGAGAGTTACTGATATTTTTGAGATAAGCACAAATACTAAAAATATAAACAAGGCAGAAATATTACAGAAAGCTGAGCTATAACTACAGCTAAAGTGAAGATAACTAGGTACTATGTTAGAAAAAAATATAAGATTCTTATTGTCTCGATTAAACAAAAGAAGTTTAATTTAGCTCAAGTAAATTTGATCAGACTATATAAGTGAGTATTGATGATTAAAAATCCATTGATTATGATTGTGACGTTTATCATGTTTGTAAAAAAGTTTATAAATTTATAGTTGTGTTTGAGGATCATAATATTGACTCAGTACTTGTTAATCATGTCAGGGTCAAAAGCAATAGATCAACATCACCTGAGCTGGCAGACCAATAGATTCAGTTTTCATAAAAGAATAACATGGCATGGCAAAGAATAACTTGGCATCACTGAACTCCTTGGAAAATAGTGAAAAATAATTACCAATTAATGTGGAACTGCTGCATTTGATAGACGGTTGAAACAAAGATTATGTACTGTCCTTGGTAACACAGTTTGTATTTAGCAAACACATTTTTTACACACTATCAACAAAGTATCTATAAAACTTGTGTTCTTACATACACTTTTATGCTCACTGCAGTATCCAATTTCTTGACGATTCGCGAATTCAGCACAAATCACGGCCTAACCTCAAAATGCACACTAATTGAAACAAATGACAAGCACAGATGTTTTCAAACACATTAATTATAGACTCGATGTAAACACAGCGAGGATATTACGCGAAATTTTATAAAGAACGTAAAAAGCAGCCGTTCATGTTAGCAGTATAGATTTGTGAGCAAAATGCTTTGTTTGAACTATGTACGTAGTTACAGCCTTCGCTCATCGCTGCACTATAGTATAGATATACGCGTACGTTAGGTATGTATCGTGCACGACGTATAATATGCACATAGCCATAATTCACTCGGTCGTTTCGTGAGCGCCAGGCGAGCCCGACTCAGGAACGGCGGCCTCCCACCGCCCAAGATGGACAAAGGGCGGCGCGACAGGCTGGCTATTGACAAAAACTGTAAACACGACTGACTTATGGCAATGTCCGATTGCCATTCATGCAGTAAACGCGGTCGCAGCGCTGGCGAGCGCCAGTGGCGAGTGGCGCGGCGCTGCGGAGGCGGAGGAGTCACGCTCGGTCGCCGCCGAGATCGCTATCGGCGGCGGCGCCCTGCCGCCCTGCGACCGCCGTGTCCTCGCCTAGCGCTCGCGGACGATCCGACCGCTCCGAAATGGCGCAACGATGCGGAGGCCGTGACGCCGCACGACCGAGAGAATGGCGACTTTGCGATATAACGAGAAATGAACGCAAGGGACGTTTCGCAACCTCGATGGATTTTTGAGAGAACCAAAATATTCCACCGCCTGCCGACGCGGGCGTTTTTGTGATGGCTCAAGGATATCCAGAGCGCAAGATACTCACTGCCTAGCCGTTCGCAGCGGGTCAGCGGCGTCCATGGCGCGCCCAGGCCCTGGCCGCAGCCAGGCTCCGGGCAAACGGCCTAGCGACGCAACACACTATGATCTCACTTAAAACACGCCGAGATACACCGTCGCACCATCTCGGCGATACAAAACATCGACCGCGACGTTTTAATACGCGTATAAACACTCCGCGAACGGTGTTTTGTTACATCGGTTGAGTTTTCTTTGAAAAATCAATATACATTTTCCCTGAGTTAGATACGAGCGAGTCGATGTCCAGCGCAGGTTACGTGCGTGAAGTTTGCAAGCTTTTTTAGCGCACCGGTGTTACCAACATTTTTTTGCCCATTTTTTGTATGGCTGTTGTGATTTTTTTTGTGATTTGTGCCGAACTTCACACTAGTTCGAATGGATTGGGTGTTCCCCAAAACTCGCATGCGCGGATGTCAGCGCCATCTACTGTATAGGAATACCAAGGCGGTAATTTCAAGTAATTTATTTCAACTGATAACTCGAGTTTTGTAAAGAACTATCATGACTAATGCAGATTTATTGATAAGTGTAATGGTAGAGTAAAATATAAAAGATATTTTTTATATTAAGTAATTTATTTTTCTTTTAGGATTGCTATGAAATAATGTAACTAGCAAATTTTACTATCTTTATTTGTCAAAAATATAAATTTTACAGCTTTAATACTCATAATTCAACCTTGTGACACATGAAATCATAAGCAATAGTTACAATAAATAATTTATCAAATTATTTGAGCTTCAGAAGATCGCCGTTCAGATGCAAATGCGATTCAGGGTTAAGTTGGAGGAGTTGAATCTCACTTTAAACATAAAAAGTGAAGAGATCACACCTCCACTTAATCCTTTACGCAATTTCTTGTTCATATCTTCTACTGCTGATGTGTCATGACGTAGGTGGGCTCACATATGAGCTGGAAAGATAGATCTGGCAGCGTTAAGCAAACTGTCAAGATCCCCTGTCCAACTCAGATATGTAGCCGTAATATCCGTCGACTCGCGTGTCCTGCAACAAACAATAATTAAATGTAAAATATTATGTGATTGTCGTGTATTAATTCCGTGTGATAATCAGAGTGCGCGCGCGCGTTATGTAGCTAGCGTGCTATCACCGCTCGAAAAGGTGCGGCGAACGTTCAGATAAGAGCTCTTTTTCCCGTCACGTTGACTATTCTAAATACCACTATTCATTTTCATAAAATGTGATTATTAGCGGCATTCATGAATTAAGGAAACACATGTGCCATGTTGCGTGATTACGTAATCGAAATATATGGCACTATTCGAGCTACTTACGTGTAGATGATAAAAATAGAATAAAACAAAATGGAGCACAGACTGATTACAATCACACGGAAAATTTACACCAGAAATTACCATTCAGAACACTGAAGTCAATATTAATCACAGCTCAAACCTCGATAGAGAGTCGATCAATCGATGGTCCCATATTTATACACTCGATCATATCTTCAGATACGATATCAGGGAATTGCCACGAGGTACGAACGTCCACCATGATTATGATAAGATTGGACGGTTCGTGGAATCGATTGGTCTTTACTGCTGATATCAGGGACGCAAACACTTTACTCCACCAATAGGCAAGGCCTTGATAAGCCGGTTCAGGACTCGAAGGTGTCAGCCGCCCGGGGCCGATGGCACCAGCTATCTGCATAGAACCACACTATGACTAGTTGTTTACAATGGAGATACACGTTTATTACGTTATATCTCGGCAATAGATAATTATATTTTCTCGTCTACTTGATATAGGGATTACGTGTTTGTCTGAAATATTAATTATTATTTCAGTCGACTCAAATTGAAATATAGTTGTATAAGCTGTGAATTTTATTTTAATATAGATATAGGATTATAATTGAGCTATCAATAATATCATATTTTTAAATCATTTGAAATCATTGATTTCTTTCGGAAAAGTTGGTTCAATGTTAACAAGCAGATATATCATGGTGTTAAAATAAAATTTCTATTAAGAGATATATAATTTAGGTATTATTATTAGAATAGGCATGTACGTGGAAGAATTTCGACATGACAGATAAGGTGCCTATCAAATGGTGTCATTTGATAAGAGTTTAGGTGTGCTTTCTGGAACAGATACAGGTGTAATTTAAATCATTTTAATTCTTCGAGTCGATATTACTTTAATATTACGCTGAAGAGTTTTTCAACGGTATTTCTTCCAGCCCGAATATATTGCGATGGGAAATGGATAACTCAAACTAAAGGGGCTTTCTTTTCTTCTTCTTTTTTCTACTTTTCGTATTGTAAATTCTCTTTTATATTAGTCAATATATCTAAGGAGGCTTTAAGTTATTCAACATCACGGTAATACTGAATTAATGCGAGTGGAAACGCAGGGCATAACACATCTATATATATTTCCATCATCGAAGCAGTAATAATTGGAGTCTTGCCCGTCCTAGTCCCTTAATAAGATATATTAGAGAATTATAACATATATATAATAAAGGTTTTTTTATTACTTAATCATGTTGTCGTCATTACGGTATGTTTTTCATGATTAACAATATTTCTTTATCGATATTTATGTAAGTTGTATGGAAAAACAAAAGTCAAATATCAATGACAATCAATTTTGTCACTATCAGAAATAATGTTTTTATGCCGGTAACGGAATTTTTAAAATCAGTACCAGATCCATACTATACCCAAACCTTAATACAAAATAATTGAATACCAGAATATATATATAGATAACATTGTGATACGTGGACCAACCAACACGCAACGTAATAATTTTAGCAAGAGGGCGCGCCAAAAAAATTGAAAAAGGGTTTGTGTTAATATTTTTTTAAATCCATATTTCTTAAGTCCATCTTTTAAAAACACAAATATATAGTATTTTCAATATTCTTTAGCTATATAGTAATAATTAAACATTAATAAATAGAAAATTAAAACAAATTCAAATGTTCGGTTCCTGTGTACCATTAAAGCTGGCAGTTTTCCTTGCTATATATATACTAATCTATATTTATCTTTAAATATATTTTATCTTTTAAATATATCTTTAGTAAAGTGATTTATATTGTGGTAGCTGTTTTAGACTCATAACATAGTAATAATAATGGATTTAAATTACTTTCTTGACACAGGAGTGTTAATTTAAATATACGTTCTTTAGACACTTTAGTAATTACTAATAAACCATAGATATTATACAGATACATGTTTTTTAAGCTAGTTTTATATAAAAGCAATACATAAAAAAGAAATAGAGCTTGTATTAATGGCTGTAAACGAAAATTGTCCGTAGGCTATGAGTGGGTGAAGAGTGAAAGGTATGGAGTAATATCTGGGGCCGCGATAACTTCGGGGGGTCGGGGTAAAGGGGGAAAATAGGGGGATAGGGGGCACAGCGCGGCCGTGAACTGGAACTTCGAAAACTTCTGTATTGTGTTTACATTGAACTTTGTTATGTGGGTTAAAGTTAAGCCGGAGTTCGTATGTGCCGTTTCACTGAATTACAAAGTTGACTCGCAAGTTTTCCTATCGATTTTCATCTTATGTTTATCAAATGTTTCAAGGTTCTTCGGGCATGCGTTAGTCTGACAACTTTTGGGTCATAATATGCGATTTATGCGTGAATTAGAGTTCATATATGGGTTGGGGTTTCGAGATCTTGTAATATACTTAATAGTGACTCTGGCCTGGTTCGATAACTCGTTGAAAGGCTGTTGGTGGGTTGTCAAGTTCAAACTGATTTTTTTAAATCCAGGATATGTTCGATCCCCAAAGTCTGGTGCAAGGGAGTTATTTTACCGCAAAGACATATGTCGGAAACCAAAGACGGTGTGTCTTAGCAATTTCTTTGTCAGCCTTGTTCCTGAGGCCTTTAGATAAAATACCGAAGGACACTTAACATAGTAGGATATGCTGGCCAAGATGATTTTTTTAGAGTTAAGGTATTTTACACATAGCAATGGTATCAATTTAAGACTAAGATTACATACGACATACATTTACGTAATTTGCAATTCAAACTCAAAATAATTTTATTAATATAGGTAAACAAGTACACTTATGAACGTCAGAAAAGAAGTTAAATTACATTTAGTACCAGTTCGCAAATCAAGGGCGTAGATCGGGCTAAAAGAACTGGCAAGAAACTTTCAGCCACTCTTTTTAATCGAGGGATTGGAAGTACAATTCCCGTGACGTTAGTTTTTTGTATTTTGAATTAAATAACTATTTGGATTTAACTGAATTAGTGTGATATTTTAACTATAATTATTAATACTAATTCATCTATTTATATTAATGATCAAAAGACTGCTTTAATTTATTTCTATTTCAATCACTAGAGTCTAGACCATAGTATATGAGTCTCATCCAAGTCTATAGAACGATCTTGATGATGTTTGAGTTGCGTTAATATCAGGAACTACTGAATCCAATAAAAATATGTGGAACCAGCTGCCCACTGAAATATTTCCGAACCAATTCGACTTAGGGTCCTTCAAGAAAATGTACCAATTCTTAAAAGGCAGGCAACGCACTCGCAAGCCCTCTGGCATTGAGAGTGTCCATGGACGGTGGTATCACATAACATCAGGTGAGCCTCCTGTAAAATAAAAAAAAAACTTTGTATTACGCATATAATAGAATTACCGAAAGCTGCGAAATATATATTACAATTTACACAATACACCCCCACAACTACGTTTCTGAAATTAGCTACGAATGTGTTGTTTCGAACTTAATATAGATTTGTATGTGACCTTGCTACCCCCAATGGCCGTCTGTAACCAATAATACAACACACACACACTTATTATTTTAAGCCAAAGCGAAACATAATACCTTGTAATGTAAAAAAAAATAACTAAATAATTTGGACACAGACACGTGTACATAGGCTGACAAGAATGTATCAAATAGCATCAACTCCCACCAGCTTCCTAAAGTTTATTTTCCTGTTAAAAATAAATAAATATATCTTAGCTTCTACTGCCCTGGTGCGTAGGACCAATAAAAAAAGATATTGCCTGCCAACAGCAGTTCCCAGTCGCTTTTTACTTTATAAAATAAAATAAATCAGTGGCGCTACAACCTCTTTAGCAGACCTCAGATTTCTGAATCTGTTTCATGATCATTTTTCAATCTAATAGGCAAGTAGGTGATCAGCCTCCTGTGCCTGACACACGCCGTCAACGCTTTTTTGTCTAAGACATGTCGGTTTCCTCACGATGTTTTCCTTCACCGTTCGAGCGAATGTTAAATACGTACATAGAAAAGTCTATTGGTACACAGCCGGGGATCGCACCTACGACCTCAGGGATGAGTGTCGCACTCTGAAGCCACTTGGCCAACACTGCTCTTTTTACTATATAATTGTACAATAAACTTAATGACCCTTCAAACTCATTAAAGTTATACAATAATTATTGTAAAAGCATTTTTTATATCATCTTTGTTCTCATGATGTTAACAGTCACAAGTCATGTTACAATCAAAGTGCTAATTGCGCATAGAAACTCCATTGGTGCTAAGTCGTCGCTAGACTTGAACAAGAATTCTATTCTTTTTAAAATCTAGAAACTTAGGGGATAACACTCCCCATAGGCCATAACATACCCCAGGTGTTGTGCACCCTTGGCCATTAAAGCGTTTAAAATACGAAAAATTGCATATCTGGGACACGTTTTGTGTCATCATCGATACGACTCGTTGCAGATTATAATGATGGGCAAAAATTAATGGTTATGGACGGGTAGGAAGAAGTCGTGGTTGCGGAACGCACGGGAGGGGAACGGTACATCCGCCGAGGAGCTGTTTAGACTAGTAACCCAAGTTACACAGCCAATCTGGTACAAAAGTGGTAAAAAGCAGAAGGACGTTGAGAAGGCAATGATTTTATAGAGGTCCTAGAGCAGTGTTTCCCATCGTGGGGCCCACGCCCCACAGGGGGGCTATTTGATTAATGTTGAATTTAATCTTTTCATTAAATGTTTTAAGGAAAAATATTATGGGTATCATTTATATCTAATTTTAAGGATGAATTTGCAAAAAATTAAAAGCTATATATGTTGACTAGTGCTGGGGGAGAGAACTTTATTAGTAAAGCTAAGGCTATGGCACTAAAAAGGTTGGAGAACATTGTCCTCTAGAGCATCATTTTCAATCGATAAAATCTAACAAAAATTACTTGCACTGCAAAACTCAGTTGGATTCGGTTTATTGAAGTAATGTGCAAGCAATTACAATTATGTCACTCTAACTGAAATTATACAATTTAAAACAATTACCAGACAACAATGTTACATACATATTGTCTTCTAATTGTCTGTATAAAGTAATATTTCATATAACAGCGCTTCAAGGGCATTATTGAAACTGAAAAGAATCATCTGTGCATCTGACCCACCCTCTTGTATATAGCCCCGAAGACAAATGTGAGCAATCCTTTTATCAAACCATGGATGATTAGTCTAAAAAAGTATTAATAAAATACCTGCGTGAACACGCGTCTTAGGCGTAACAAGATAAAAATATATTTTTTTATTTTATTATTTGCCTTATTCTGTTTCTAGTAAAAACGACACTAGCAATAGAAAAAAGGTGTTTAATACATTGAATGTTTTATTATAACGCATTATCTAGTTAAATAAAGTTTATTTAAATATCACAAAAATAAAAAATTTCTGCATAGTTAAAGAAATGGACATTTTTTATTTTAAAATGTTGACTATGTTAACTTCAGGGTGTCGATTTTTTGTAACGGTGTGCGCGCGCATCGTAAAAATTACTCTCAACATTTTTCCCTAACGCGCCAAAAGAAGTAATACTTCAAAAACTTTATTTATGGCAAAAGGGTTGTGACATAATTCATATATCGCTAGTCCCCACACTAGGGAGTCCCTGAGTTGTGGGTAACTAGAAAACAATTTTAATATATAAACTCATTTTGCTAATAAATTAAATTTAAGAAACTTAAATGATAGGTTTAAGAAAAAAATACTTGGAAATTGTTAACGAAACACAGTAAGTAGATTTTAAAACATATGAAAATCTGAACTTACAAATAATTATTTTTAAAACAAATTTGGAAAAGCCCCCTCGTGAATCTAGAAATTATCATCTACCTCACAAAGTGTATCTCTTTATAATAGTAGTAAATATGAATGGTTATGAAGTTTTATTAACAATAGTTCCTATGACGTACCTATGTTGGCAGAAGTTAAAGTGAGATTCAGAAATAATAGTTAGCGCGACCTGACTCCCGGAGGTCAATATCCAATAAATATTAGAAGTACAAAAGTCAGACTTAGATGCGCAGAAGTAGTAGACCGGAATTAAGTTCGTCGGCGGTTGTTGTATGGAAATGTTCAGATATATGTTAAATGAAACAATTTGTTTGAAGCTGGGTAACAACTGACTTTGATTGTTTAAAACATGAGCTTATAACTAAGATAACATTAGGGGTAGTGGGGTTGCGACACTGGATTCACAAAAAACTACCTTAGAATTATTGAAGAGTTCGTAAATCTAAGTGACACTTAACGAAAATGTTAAATTACAATTTATGAGTGTGGTAAAAACTAAAGGGCATTGAAGCCGATGTGCGATGATTGTTTACATTTTGTTTACGCTTTTAAATATTAACATAATATATTAGTTAAATTACATAAATCTCGCTATTGTATAGAACTTAGACGATTTCGGTTCCATTTTCGGTATTAAGAGTGATTATGAAAACAATCGCACAGATAAGAGTGATTGAAGAGGTGTTTAAAATTTCGGGTATACATTGTTTGACAATGTATAGTTTTAGCGTTTGATGTAAGAGATTTCATTAGAAACAAAGCAGCATAAAACAATCCTTCTAATAGCAGTAAAATCCTCTATCAATTTTCTTATAATAATAGTTTTAATTGAATTAACAGTTCATATGAATTGATAGTTCATTCCGTGGGCCCAGAAACCGCACAGTGGACACTGGACTCCAAATCAACATATAAGCTTAATACGAAGCTAAGATTGGTGTCAAGGAATATAATCTAATAGCTGATAGGGCCACACCTGAACCTATTTTTCACTGTTATCAAATGGTATCTGATTAAATTCACACGAAACGTTCCAGTGCAAGACAAGTTGTACTAAATAACAAATCACAAACATTGAATTCTGATAAAGGCTTGCTACGCTATTAAATGTAACCAAAATTTGGTGAAATCTGTAGGTTTATGTTTTATTTACGCACACCTTACGGTATATCTAACATAAGTTACTTATTTTCGACTTCAAAATCCTAGTTTAGTTTTTCATAAACGTAATTAGAATGTTTCGGACAGGGTCTTCACCTAGATGAATTAGCGTCAGTCAATAATAGAGAGAAGATGGTCAATTACAGGGCAATGGGATTCACTTTATGGTATAGAATTAAGAGCCTGACACCTGACAAGTTTCGACTATGCATAGACTTGGGAACATCTTGGTAGTTAAAACATTATGATACACCCACCGTAGTCAAGCTTTGCCCATAAAATATGTATGAACAATTAACAGACGTAGACGCACATCGGTTATGGTACTTAATAAAATTTATTCATAATTACTAAATGTTTATATGAATATAATTATACGTAAGTATATCATTTAGTGAATGCCCGAATATCGGATAACATAACAACCTAATGTTGTTTTTTACAGAAGTTAGATAAAATACCTTGTATAAAAATGTATACCCCCTGTATATGTTCCAGGAATATACTTTTCGTCTCGGTTCAGACTCAGAAAAAGTGTAATATTTACTCTTCATTATAATAATGCCAACAAAAGTATTTTATAGGTAGCTAATCCACACGAGGTGGTTACAAAAGAGTAAATGTTTGTTATATTTTAAAGACACAATAATTATAATGGCCTTAATTATTGTGTCTTTATTCGTTTCGTTTGATCGTTGATCAAATATAAAACTAAATTGCAGGATTGCGTAAAGCAAACAACTGTTTGGTCACGTGGATTTATTCAGGAGATTAACTCCTGGAGAAAACATAATAATGATTTAGGTATGTGTAATTAGTAACGCAAAAGGGACCAGGTCCAAGGGGAAATGGTTTGATAGTAGTGACAGGGACAGTCACATTTTTGGGAATATGTTATAAAGTATAAACTTTGCATTGTAAAACGATTAGTAAATAGTGAAATTCATACCAGTCACGTCAGCCACTACAAAGGTACCTTGTTTTTATCTCGTTTTTTTACACTTTATTTATTGAAGGCGCACGATAAAGATAAGTGGCTGTCGACGTATTTATCGCGGCCTATCGCAAAAGAACTCGCACAAGGAAGTTATATTATGCCAATTCTTTTAATGTTTAACTATGTATGATTATGAAAATTTGATTCGATTTTGTTTCCTAGGTGTGATTTGTATACTTATAATTAGGTATTTCACAGAATTTATAGACTGTAGAATTAATTGCATTGATTCTTTGTTTCTTTGTATGGCTAATGATTTTTGAAAGAATTGGGTGTTACCTAGGTTGATTTCATTTGAATAAAAGTACCTATAAATATCGAAAATTAAAACTTAAATCAATATGCTACCCTTAACAAACGTCCAAGTTTACTTCACAAATACCAGTCCACAAATATAAGTCCAACTTTCAATTTTATTTTCTGTATTGCAAGAAGTAAACTTTTGAACAATGCATATTAGTCCGTTCATTAATCAAAAGTTAGCACAAGGGCTCGTCTGCGCCTGCCTTCACCGCCCACCCCTTTTGTCTGCTAATCTATAATATACAAGAATATAAGTACAGATCACTATGTATATACATTTTCTTTTTAGGTGTTCCTCAAAAATCTTACAATATTGTTATATGGCAACACTTAGACAAATAATTAATTTGACATATAGCTGACACACAACCACGAACAACAATCTGTCATTTCGTAGTTTGTGGAAAAGACGAAAACCTGTGGCCGAAAACTTTCGAGTCCAAGTACAAACATCCCAAGTATATTATATTTTATGATTTCGTAAATCTTGTTTATTTTCGCAATGGACGATATTTGTCGTCTTTGTTGTTCCACCAAATTTGTAAACAACTACATATTTGACGAAGAAAAGGCGTTGTTTTCAAAAATGTCCATGTATTTGCCAATAAAGGTATAACTTATAATGTAATCATTAGTTTCTATGTTCTATTTTCGCCTGTAGAATTTTAGGGCTTAATATATTTAATTTAATTTTAGGTGGTCAAAAATGATCCTTTACCCAAGAAAATTTGTGACAAATGTAGCTGCAAAGTCAATGATTTCTATCAGTTTTGTAATGAAACAATCGAAGTCGAAAACAGGTAACCTTAGATACATAAATTATTACAATACACTTTGTACTTACGATAGATAATATATAAAATTATTCGTTTAAACAACTATCTGTAAATAGTATTTATATAAAACATTATTTGGCAAATTTTTTCATTGTTTTAGAGTTAATATGGAATTTTAAGTACACATTTTTCAGTTATTATGGAAATAATATTTAAATAAGTTTAAATAAAAAATACATGAAGAATTTCTTTCTGTCAAGTAATTTAATGCAGTCTACATTTGTAACCTCTCTATAAACATGTTAAATATGGTGTAAAATAACCACATTTCTCTACAACAAAGTTTATTTAATATCTAATTTTTGTTCCACAACTGGTTTTCAGACTCAGGAAAATGCTATCCCTGCAGTTAGCAATAACTGTACCAAATCCTGTAAGAAATACACTAAATTTAGGCATCAAAACTACTGATTATCTAAAAAATGAACAAAGTACTCAGACAGAAGAAGAATTTCAGATAAAAGTAAAAATTGAACAACTACAGTCACCCATTGTTATAAAACAGGAGTCGGATTCATATGATGACAGTTTTGATCACACGAATGGACACGATGGACACGAATCAGACAGCGATGATAATCTCCTTATAGAGATTAAGAAAAATAAAAATCCAAAAGAAGAAAATGAAATAAATGGCCATGTGCAGTCTGCACAAAAGAAAAAACATGCTATGTTGCACGCAGAATTCTTTGATATGAATTTGAAAGACAGCATTAATTTAGAAATAGTTAAAGATGAATCTGATGACGGATTTGATAATATGGATTTTGATAAGGAAGTTTATTACTGTTGTATCTGTTTTGTTAAGTGCGAGACAAAAAGTGATATGATTAAACATTACAAGTAAGTCAACTGGGAATTTTAATTATAGGTTTTTAGGTTTTGTACTTTTATTTAGACAATCTTATATGAGTATAAATATATTTATGTTGTTAGGGATAATGTTGCATTTTAATAATGAAAGAAAATTTAAAAAGGTCCAGTAGTTTTTAGTTGGTTTGTTACAAACATACAGACTTACAAATCTCACTTCTTTGATAATTTTAGTATAAACAAGACCACATTAAGAACAACATTGTTTTATTCAGATTTATGAAAAACAGTTTAACAAATAAAAATATTTTTTATTACATGCAAATGAGCCTGTTAAATGTTAATTTAGATCCACCCTTTTATCCTTTATGTTCATATGTGTGCAATATGAATAAATAAATTTTGATTTGATACTAATTGTGTTATAAAATGACTGCTATGAATACACAATATAACTTAGAGAATAAATATATTTTATTGCTATATCAGAAATAATAAAATTTCCAGGAGTCATGTTGATCAGACACAAGATATGAAACCTCCAGCAGCTCCGCCATTCCCAGCTGAAGGTAGATGTGAAAGATGTCGGAAAGTAAGATATCTTTATTTTTATGCTTATCAATCTAAAATGCTAGTAGTTGTTATGCTAAAAATTTATTTATTATTTAAAGCCTTCACAATATATGGCTTAGTTAGTAGTGAACATAGAGTAGAAGATTTGATAATAGTTATTCCGGGTTTAAGAGCAGTTTTTTTGTTATTAATGAAGCTTGGAAATGTTTTTAACAGTTTGCTATATAAAAGTCAGAAAACCAACCTTTTAGTTAGTAAGAAGGTAATTTTCTCCAATAAAAAGCTTATATTGGTACAAATTTGAAGGCATTTTTTTTTTATTATTTATAAATGCCCGTTGCACGTAGCCTTCTGATTATTTACCGAGGCACAGGACGCTGATCACCTGCTTGCCTATTAGATTGACAAATGATCATAAAAGATACAGAAATCTCAGGCCCAGACCTAAAAAGGTCCACTGATTTTATTTATATAATTAATAGTAATTAATATTAATAAATTTTACTTTCAGGTAGTGCGAAATCCGAAAGCATGGCGTACACACTGGCAGCGTCACTGGAAACGGGATAGACGACCTTATAGATGTACACTGTGTGAGAAGTCTTTTCAGGGTCATCAGCAAATATTGAAACACGGTAATTACATTAACTATTACCTATTATTTAAAATTTTAATATAAAAGTAAATAATTAAGAACAGCCTAATTGAAAGTCAATCAAGGCAACCCTGATTACATTATCGAATACTACAGGCAAGTGTGCAACTATGTTAACAAATAATACATACAATAACATAATAACAGACAAACATACTCGCAGAAAATTCTCTTTAAAGGTAGCTTTATGTGCAATGGTCTCCTTTGCCTATGTGTGTGCGACATAATGATATAATAATTGCACATTTAAAAGAGATTCTTGGTGCACAGGGACTCGAAACCATAACCACATACTAAGAATTCCAAAGCTTTATTTTGGGTTGTTTATGTGGTTAGATCTATTGTGATGTTTTTTTCTGATATTGATAAATAAATTCATGTTTGGTTCTGTTTGCTTATGTTATTTTAATGATTATTTTAAATATTCATAAAAACAAAGTATAGGACTCTTAACAAAAGTTTTTCGTCTCTTTTTGTCTAAATCTTAATATATATAAATTACGTGTCACGTTGTTTGTCCGCTATGGACTCCTAAACTAACGAACCAATAACAATCAAATTTGCACACCGTGTGTAGTTTGATCCAACTTAAAAGATAGGATAGCTTACATCTCAATTTATACCCGCAATATTATTTTATTGCAAAATATTTGAGTTAGATAACACAGCGCCATCTGTTAGTCACAATTCTTACAGATGGCGCTGTGTTGAAAGTAGGGATGTTATGGAGCTCCGTAACCGTAACCGAAATAATCGGATATCCGAAAAAAATATATATCCGTAACCTTAACCGTATCCGTTTCACAACTTTCGGATAGTTTCGGATAAGGGCAGAGTCCAAAATCTAGATAAAACTACATGTTTCGACAGGCTCTTGTTAATGGTTTCAGTTCTCACAAAAATAATTAAAAAGAAAACATTTAATATGTTATACATAGGTTATAAGTTAATATGTGCAATGTATAAAGCTAAATGTTTTTATAAAGCTATTAAATTTATTGCACTTTTATTTTAATAGATAAAACTGAGGAGGAGTATAATAATTACTTACCTATATGACCGATTATAATACCAACTGATAACCTAGACTAGATAAAACCTATATATAAAAGTAAATTATATACTATTTGTGTTTATATTTTACTTCAATCTAATAACCGTAACCGAAACTATCCGAAACTAACGGATAATCCGAAATAATTACATATCCGTAACCGTATCCGAAACCGATATAATTTTATTCCTATATCCATATCCGTATCCAGATCCGAAATATCATATCCATAACATCTCTAGTTGAAAGTACCAACGTTTCACATAAGCTACAATTTAATGGCATTACCACCAAAAAAAGCATGGTGGTCCCAATGACTGGTGTTCTCCTACCGTTTCCCTTGAATAGGTTACTACTATGTAATATAACTAAAACCTTAGCCACAGCAACGCTTGGCCGGTCTGCTAGTATGTTATATAGACGTACATAGGCGTACGTTAATTAAGACGGTGTAAAAAGTATTTTTCTTATTAATGTATATCGCTTGCCCGGGGGAGCAAAGCCGTAAAGCACTATTACAATTGTTTTAATGTTTTCTCATTTTTGACTTCCTCTGAGTGATGTACTATAACTGTCAGAAGTTTTGTAAACCATTTTATTGTTAAAAACAACGATGTCTTTATCCTACGAAAATTATTTTGTGCACAATGTTAGTAATACTCTTTTACCTAATTTTACTTTCCTGAAATAGATATCTATAGGTCGGTTATCGAAAGCTGGCGGGTTCACAGTACTCACACTAATGCAATTTCACATACAGTATGTTTCAAAATATGATTTTTCTGCCATGCTATACATTTTAGTCCACTCATACACGACGGACAGTCTATTCATGATGTATTTATGATTGTATTTCAGTTTGACATCACGTCTCGCGCTTATTCACAGACACTACACAAGCACAAAGTGTAAATGTGTTGAAGCCGCCAGCTTTAGTTAACATACCTATACAACTATTTACAAGTTTAGATTGTAATTCTACCAAATAAACATAAAACTCATTGGTCTAGTGGTTAGTACCCCTGACTGCGAAACCATGGGTCCCGGGTTCGATCCCCGGCTGACACGAACATCGATGTGATGAGCATTTGGTGTTGTGCTTAGGTCTTGGGTGTTTAATTATGTATTTATATGTCTATCTATCTATAATATGTATGTATATCCGTTGCCTAGTACCCATAACACAAGCTTCACCAGCTTAGCATGGGACTAGGTCAATTGGTGTGAATTGTCTAAAAAAAAAAAAAAACTTAATGCGACAGTTATAAAACAAATAAAGAGTGGTAATAAATTATTACGGTCTAGACATTCGTCAAAATGTGCCGTCGTATGTGCGGTTACTGTGTCGTAAGTAAGAAATTAAAGTAAAACAATCGAAACACGCATTTTCTCTTCAGTCTAAATAGATAAATTACTGTAATGCACATTAAGTTATTTTTTAACCATTTACATTAAATACAAAACAATGTTTCAATCGTCAAATAGTTGACATTTCGAGTATAATTTTGTATATATAATGTACATAATATCCTAGTAATAATAGCGTTACCTTCTTTAATTTTTACTGAAAAAAAAAATAGATTTTGCTTTAACAACTTTTTTCCCCGGGGCAAGCAATAATCTATTTTATTCACCATAAGTACTACCAAACCATAAGCCCGTTTTGAAGTTAGGGTACAGACCTAGATGCTGTCTAATATTAATAATATATAATATATAAGAATTACGCATCTATAATTACTTATTTCAGGTCTAATACATAAACCAGAATTTGAAAACCCAAACCAACAACCCAGCAAGCCCGTTAAGAGATTTGTTTGTGACCTCTGTCCCGAAGGATTCGTTTATATGAGGTAATATAAAGTTATAATGGCTAGCAGCTTAGAATCTTGGAAATAAATAGTCTATTTTATAATGAAGTATTCTAATGGTAAAGGAATTTTTGTTAGCTTTAAGATTTTTTTTAAATTAACTACTAAGAGTAACTTACGGTTATAGTGTGATTTAAAACTTATACTAAATGGACTAATTGTATAAATAATTTTGATAACACTTTTTATAATGTTAAAATTTTGGCTGTTATGCTGTTAATAAAAAAAAAATTAGAATTTATTGATTTCTATGTTTTGCTTGCTATTAATAGCAATATAATATTAAAACATCTATGTTTGATATTTTTTCTCCTAAACATAAGAAATGAAAGTTGATCCCAGGGGGTCATGACTCCCATGACCCCTTGTCCTTGTTCTTCTTAATTCAATCCTTTCCAAGAAAATGCACCATATAATTGTATTTTTTATTCGCATTGTAAAAAAAAATTAACTATTTAATTTTTTTTCTCAATAAACATGAGTGTTACAACTCTTTTGAAGTTATACTTCTTTTGGCGCGTTAGGGAAACATGATAAGAGTAATTTTTTACGATGCGCGCGCACACCGTCACATAAAACCGACACCCTGAAGTAAGCTATATTCTAATGTTAGAATCGTTTTTACTACAAACGTAGAATAAATTTTTGTAAAGATTTTTATCTTACGCCAAAGAAGTATAACTTCTAACGCGTGTACATCAGTACACACGTTTTTTTACATAACCCTCACAATTTGCTTTGTTTGTTTTAGGTGTCTCCTAGCCCATCGCAATAGCACTCACCCCGAGGCATCGTCTCGCGAGCTAGCTTTGCGCTGTGCACTTTGTAGTCGGTCCTTTACGCATCTCAACTCATTGAGGAGGCATTTGAGATCGCACTCGGGCGATCGGAATTACCTTTGCAATGTCTGCGGGAAGTCGCTCACGTCTAGGGAACATCTGAAGTTTCATATACGGATTCATACGGGATACAAACCTAATGTTTGCAAGTAAGTTTAGAAAATATTGGTAAAACGATTTTGGTATAAGTAAAATCGGAATCGGAATGATAGCATTAAAGGTAAAGGGACTAAACCGTTTTTCATTTGTTTTAATTTTTAAATTATCTATCTAGGTTAAGACTAGGTTTGTTACCCGTACTTCATTATAAAGTATTGTACGTTATTTCAAGTAATTGCACTCTATGAGAACAAAAAAGTACACAAAATACTTAATTTCGCGTGATGTAATTTCATTGTTAGTAAATATTTTTTTCGGTAAATGGAATTAATCGATGTTTAAATATTGATTGCATAGATGCTGTGCAGTTGTTTAGTCGAGATACTCGTTACATACAAACTGCAAAAATCATAATAAAAATATATTTTTCAAAAACCTACTATATAAAAAGTTGTGCTTTTTTTGCCTTGTTGTTGGCCTAGTGGCTTCAGCGTGCGACTCTAATCCCGTCGTAGGTTCATCCCCGGTTCGCTCGAACGGTGAAGGAAAACATCGTGAGGAAACCGGCTTGCATTAGCACAGGAGGCTGATCACCTACTTGCCTATAAGACATATGATCATGAAACAGATTCAGAAATCTGAGGCCGAAACCTGAAAAGGTCGTAGCGCCACTGTTTTATTTTATTTTTTATAATAGCCAATGTACTTTAATTGCAAAAAAAGGTGGCAACACTAGTTGTGTCTGGGAAATGTATATAATGGAATAATAAAAATTTTGTATTAAGACTATGAAGCCTGAAGAATATAGCCTGTGTGCTTGATAGACTTTTGGCAGTCGAGATTTAGCTCGAACTATAGAGATATAATAAAATCCAATACGATGACATACCAGAGTACTCCGTGTAAGTCCCGTCCTTGAATCATACAAGAAAAGGCAGTGTTAATTGCGCTAAATCAATAAGTTGACAACCGTGATTCGAATTCACGACCTCAGGGTTAAGAGCGCTGTTACTAGACAAAGACTATTTAATAATACTTCAAATACAAGTTTTCGAAATACCAAAAGATTTTAATTTATCCGGGAAATCGAATTCACAATTTTACACGTTCAATTGTTTGACAAGAATTCGGGAATAAACTAATGGACACTTTATTCATTTTTTTTTCTGAAAACGCTTATAAACGCTCACTTGCGTTGCATCTCCGATGACTCCTGATAGGCTGTCATTCTTCGAAGTCTTCTGTTCGTTGCCAGTCTAAACACTTCTTCTATTGGCAGTCTTCCACTTCGACTTAGGGTCCTTCAAGAAAAGAGCGTATCAATTCTTAAAAGGTCTGCAACGCACTTGCGAGTCCTCTGGCAATGTGAGAGTCTATGGGTGGCGGTATTACTTAATATCAGGTGCACCTCCTGCCCGTTTGCCTATCATGTTTAGCCGCAATTTGCAGAGTCTGCAAAAGTATAGTTTCTGCTGGAGGAAGTGGATGCTATGGCTGTCTTATTGGTGAACACATATCCTTGAGGTTTTCAGATTCCCATTAAAACGATTTGCCTATTGATAGGCATAGAAGATTTTATATGCTCTAATTTGTAAAGACGGAATGCAAAAGTTGTGTTGATGATTAATTTTGACATTTCAGAACTTGTGGCAAAGGCTTCGTAAAGAAATGCAACCTGACGTTACACGAGAGGGTGCACTCCGGTGAAAAACCCTACGTCTGCTCGCATTGTGGAAAAGCATTTTCACAGAGATCCACACTCGTCATACACGAAAGGTATAACCAAAAAATACAATTTTGTATAAAATTTGAGTTCATAATAAGTTCGCCATTCATTCAATTGTAAATCTACACAAAAAATCTACCCACATAAATTTTGTTCTGATGCTATAGTAAACGTTCCGGGTAACTAATAAATAATAAAAACATTTTAAAAGCTTTTGGGTGGGTTTTAAAAGAAAAGAGGCAAATAGCTAAATTATATTTTATTTTGATTCACGATTAATCGTTAAAAACAAAATTAGCAGTGCTAGAACCTTGTTAGATCTGGGCCTCCGATTTCTATATCTGTTTCATGATCATTTGTCGATCAAGTAGGTGATCAGCCTCCTGTGCCTAACATACGCCGTCGACTTTTGGGTCTTAGGGCTCCCACACAAAACTGCGAATTCGCATCGCATCGCAAATATCTGCGAATTCTCACGAACGCAACGCAAGAATTTCCGATCTGCTTCGCATCGCACATTCCTGCAATTTTACGTCATCCTTGGTGACACCATTTTAGTCCGCTCTGAGACAAACAATTAAAATGTCAATAAATACATTTTGTTTTACTTTACCTGATAGTCAGTCAAAAGCTCTTCAAATGAAGATATGCTCATTCTAAAATAATCAAAAAAATTATCTTCAGTTCTCAACGCATAGTACTTTTGAATAAAATAGTTCCCATCAGAGTTCATAATCGTAATGAATGGATGAACCCAGAATCTTCTTTTTCTTTTATATCTATTTAATAATAACAGCAGTGCAATAATCTTTTTGCGATCCATCTTACGCTTCTTAAAAACACGTTCAGTACGGCTGGCTTCGAAAGAATGGTCGCCCTATCAAACGGTTTGACGCACTAAATCGTATCGCAAAAATTCGCATCGCAAGTTCCTGCGATGCGAATTCGCATCGCATCGCATCGCAGTTTTGTGTGGGATCCCTTAGGCTAGCTGGTTTCCTCGCGATGTTTTCCTTCACCGTTCAAGCGAATGTTAAATGCGCACATAGACAGAAAGTCCATTTGTGCACAGCCGGGGGAATCGAACCTACGACTTCTGGGATGAGAGTCGCAGAAGCCACAAAGCCAACACTGCTCTAAATCCTAATCGTTACAAGCGAAAAGCAAAAGATCTATTGACAATTTTCACAAGAAAGGAACATTTATTTTCAAACACTATTCGTAGGTGGCGCTACGTACACTTTTCTAACTATAAATATTTATTTAAAAAAAAAAAAAATTATTGGGACAACAATTGCTCTAGTCCAAACATAGAAATGTGACACATACCATCTTTCCATTTGATATTTCCTTCCTATAAAAAATAAAATCTAAAATAATTCAAATATTCCAGGTACCACAGCGGCGCTCGGCCGTACAAGTGTGAGGTTTGCGGGCGTGGCTTTGTGGCCAAAGGGCTGCTGTCGATGCACTTGAAGACGTCGTGTGTTGACCTTCCAGCGCCAACTGGAAGAGAAATGCATTCCCCTAAAGTCGAAAGAGTTGATCTTAGGTAAATAAAACATTTGCTCGATTCAAATATGTATATTCGAGTATTTAAAGTATTAAAAGCAGCCTTCTGTGGGCGTATTTGGTACTAAATACATTGTACGGTACGAATTTTATTGTATGGAAAATTTATAAGTTTAAGAGAGAACCTCTTGTTGGAAATTGTTATTTTGGATGATCATATGAAAAATCTCATTAAGATATTGTTTAACTTTACATGTCTTAAGACATTGTATGCTTCTCTATCATATATATATATATATATTTAAATTGTGAATGTACAGTAGGACCGAATTCAATAGATCACATTTTTAAGTTTAGGCTCCATAGCGACCTGCTTAAAACAATGTAATAGAAAAAGGTATTCATTGATGCAACATTCAAACTGAAACTCAAACTCAAAACGTCAACAGAAAATATGTTAAATTGATTATTAATTTACATTTACTACCAGTTCGCAAGTCAAGGGCGTAGAGCGGACAAGAAGAACGCGCAAGAAACTTTCCGCCACTCTTTTTAATCGCCAAGTTTTGAGTAATACCAATTGTTTGAACTGAAGCAAATCAATCCCAAGGATGAGGATCATTTAAATAATCAAACCTATAAAATGCTTCATTGATTAATTTACGTTCAACGAGAGTTCTGAATTTATTCAATGATAATTCTCTGATTTCGCTTTAGTTAGTTGTAAAAACGAATACAATTTCCATATAAGGAGTGGTTTGTGTGTACACTCAAATTTGTTGTTTCGCGTATTATACTGGTGAACCATTTAGTTTTAAAATCGTTTATATTTTTTGTACATACAACAAGGCTTCAAGAATATATTGACCAGACAGTGTCATAATATTCAATTCCTCAATTATAACGATGTTCACCTCTTTTTGGGACTGAAATTGTTTATTATGTTTATAATGGTTATTACGAAAGGCTTCTATTGTCAAGCTAAAAACCTTTCATGTATTAGGAGTACTGCAGTCATCTCTGGGCCGGTGTTGCCAACTTGTATATTGGTGACGTGTTAAATGTGATCTATTAATTAGGTCCTACTAAATGTTACCGGACCACTGAAGTATTTTAAATGACTAAACTAAATTAATGAAATTTTATGTTTAGCGTATTACAAAATGTAATTACTTAGACTTGGTATAAAATCGCAAAATTGACAGGCCTTAAGACTAGATTAACGTTAAGACATTCTGCCGATTTCTTAATAATATAGATTTAAATTTTTAATTTCAGGTTGTTGGAACATTAAATAATGCTAAAATAGTTTATTGCATAGGTGTTATTTTTTAATTTAAGTTTTAAAGTTCCTTGTATAAACATGTATAGATATAATACGAAAATAAATTTCATCAATTTTCATGTAAGTAGCACATTTTGATTGAATAAATATTTTTAATTAACTGACATCTGTTGGCCTATATCAGATACTAAAGTGTTTTAAATGGTTTTAGGAGGTTATGGTTTATGTTACCGTTAGGGTCGGCCTTTTAATCACATATATATCAATGACATTAAAGATATATTTTTTTATTGTCTTCGTGCATAAAATGTATCGGCACGTAAGTTGGAAAAATTTTGCGACCGAAATGAGGGTAGTGTACAATAATTTTAAAAGGCTTTTGGAGAATGTGTTTATAGCAAAAACATTGTTAGCGTTTTTGCAAATACGGAAGTGAGATACAATTCACTCGCTAAAGCAACATTTAGAAAATGTACCAAAACGCACCTCACCTCTAAAATTTTGATTATATTTTTACGCTTCAACATATATTATTATTAGTATATTATTATTTCAATAAAAGTATAATTCTAATTAAAACGATCTGCTCTGTATAGTCTCAGTATATATTTGTTAATTAATCATTTTTCTGAAGAGAAAACTAAGCCTTATTAAGGTTTACGTAAAGCTAAGGTAGTGTTTTGGTATTTTTTAAATATTGTATTAGTATATTTATGTCTGTATAAATTTCGTATAATTTCTAGTAACAACCACCATCAGCCTGTAAGTTTCTCAGACTCAAATTTTGAAGTTGTTTAAGGCCCTTTGGCCTGCACCATTTTAGTTCTGTTTTATCATCAAAGTTTTCCTGATAAATTTTATTAAAAATATAGTTTTATTTAATTCCATAAAAAATACAAATATACTACAGAAGACATTATAACAGTTAGTGATAAACAAAATTCTACCTCTTTAAAAGTTTCTACCAAAAATTTCTCTACGTAACGAAAAAATTCAGAGAAATGACATTTCTCTCTTACTCTCACATTGTGTACAGTCCTAACTATCCTGCTTGAAGGCCATAACAAAAGTTGAAAAGGCTTTAGGGTCTTAACGTTATAATTTAGAAATGTATATAAACAATTTGGTATTAAACTTTTACAATTAATTATATTTTAAAATCCTGTATTTTGATTATAACACTATCTTTACAATCAAGTTTACAGTATTTACAATTTTCTGAACCTACAAAGTAATAATAGAAATAATTAAAATGAAAAAAAAAAGTTTGGTCCCTGTGGCAGTGTAACACTATCTATCTAAAATAATTCTTTATTGGGTATGTCTATCGACAAACTACGGAATTTTATACGATTTCACCAGTAATTTTGTTAATTCTTTGGATTATTATATGATCTACTACCGATGGATTATGTAATAAATTAAGCACCTGTTTTGCATTTTACGTGCACAAAAATTGTTCAAAGGCTAGTGGTTCAAAAGGAATGATAAAATGGGTTATGTAAACGTTAATTAATTATTATTAATTTAAATAGTGACGAGTAAAGTATTTATAGAGGTGACCGTTTTTAATTGTACCTATAGGAGAAAGAAAATGGACAAATCTTACGGTGCATTTGTGTTTCACAATAATGATTTATAGCTAAATTAATAAACTTATCATTTTATTTTAGGCTCTTACCTAAACAGTGTTGCTATTTAATTACACATCGTAATAGTATGAATATACTAACATGACTAAGGAAATAGTATTGTTCTAAATCTAATATTTGTTTATATTTTAATTAACTGTCAATTAATTTAAATAAACGTAAATCGTGGAAAAGGACAATATTACTCACGATAATGTATTTATATGAAGTGTCTGATGTGTCATAGTTATAATTTTTCACTGATAAAAGCACATTTCACCATCTATTGAGTTTTATTTATATAGGAAAGCTTTAAATATCTTGTAGTACTTTGGATATTACATTAATTTATCAAATTATTGAGTGATGATTTTAATCAATTCCAGACTGGTAAAGCTGTGGACTTTGGTTAAGTATGATTAAATTATTTATGTTTGTTTTTAACATTACAAGATGAAATTTTTCACATTAGTTTTTCTCTGAAGAAATATTAGATTCAAGTTTATAGTTATGTAGAAAGGATGGAGAAATATTCGAAAGAAACCGTAAACTGAATTGATCATGAATGCAAAGTTTACTTCAACAATATGAGGGTCTATTACCAAATACAGCAGCTGATAATCGCACAATTCTTTACGATCACCATGTGTATCTTCGTGGACAGATGAAGTAATAAGAAACACTTTGTGTAATCATTTATTCACATAACAATTTGGTAAAATAAACGACAAAATAGTTAAATGTAGCAGTTTCTTCAAGACAACCCTCGGCGTGAATAAGGTAAACAATTAAAATAATATACCAAAAAACTACTTAAAATAAAAATACATGCATAGGGTACAATAAATTAAGACAAAGGGTTAATTAATGTATTCTAAGATGTCTGTTAAATGAAGGTACTATCACTAGTGAAGGAGGAATTGAAAAAGCTGAAGTGAAAGAAATATAACTTTAGCGAAGTTATTAACGAAGGCTTATTGGAGCCAAGAAATTCAATTTTCTCGGTCTAATAGCCACTGATTCTTACTAAATACTAAAATTTCTAGCTTAATTCATAATACAAGCATTTTTATTCTTGGCGAGAAATTTGTTCTTTTAGAATATTGCCTTATTAGAGTTTTGACCCGTAACCCAGCAAAAAGGTAAGTATTCAATTGCATCTTATTGATCATGTTTTAAGGTAATGCCCTAGCTCAGGCATCGTGCCTCAAATATATATATATAGTACTAGCGGACCCGACAGACGTTGTCCTGCATGATATTTCAAGCGATTAGGATATTAAACAAAGTATGAATGTAACGACTGCATCGCGATCTGCCGGGCTGATTTGTGAATCTGGTTTAGATTCACAAATCAGCCCGGGCTCCACCCAAACGATTTCAAAAAAAGATCATTCAAATCGGTCCAGCCGTTTAAGAGGAGTTCAATGACATACACACGTACACGAGAATTTTATATATATATATATGTTATGTGCGTGTGTATGTGACTGAACTTCTCTCAAACGACTGGACTGATTTTGATGAAATTTTTTGTGTGTGTTCAAGGGGATCTGGGAATGGTTTAGATTCAGAAATCAGCCCGGCAGATGGCACTGCAGTCGGTACTTTCATACTTTGCTTAATATCCTAATCGCTTTAAATATCATGCAGGACAACGTCTGTGGGCTCCACTAGTATATATATATATATATATATGTTATGTATCCTATCTTTTAAGTTAGACCAAACTGCACACGGTGTGCAAATTTTATTGAAATCGGTTAAGTAGTTTAGGAGTCCATAGCGGAAAAACAACGTGATGCGTAAGTTATATAATATACATTTTTGAAAACCCAACGACCACCAAGTACACGGTAGACCCTGCAATTTGCAAGTAAAGCACGCTGAATGTAGACAGTTTTACAATTAAAATCAACTCGTAATAGTAAATTACTGTGTTATTTCCGTAAACGTCAATTTTAAATATTGTAAAAGTCACCTAATAAATAGTTAATAAATAGTTACTACTTACGGGCTCTACCATATTTTTGTTAAAATATGCTAACGCCCGGATAAAATAATTGTGTGATCCTAACATTTTCCTTCGAATATTTTACGAAAATGTTACCTATTATTATTTATCGGACTTGTTAAAGTAAGATAGGAGGCTCACCTGTTAGTGATAGAGCCTACCGAACTCGCGAATACCTTGCCATTCTTTAAATAGCATAGATACTCATTGCGATTCTCGCTCGCATTGTTTCGTAATAATCCTACGGGTGTGGCGACGGGCCTCCAACGCGTCTCCGACTATTTGCTATATCAACAAATGTGTATGTTTGACTTGTCAGTGCCCTGCCAGCCGTGGTCTCAAACAGCCGTTTTTGCTCTCGTGTATTTTTATTATCATCGCGTCCTTGACGTTATTTTGATTCGGCAAAACTAATCCATGTGAGTATTATTTGAATATAAATTCCTATGTTATTATCATATTTCTAACGTTATAAAGTGTTGTTGTATATGCTTCGTGAAAAATGTTTATTAATTTTCTATCGTTTTAAGTTATTCTATGCAAAATGCTCCGGCTCGTTTATTACTTGTATTATTTTCTATATAAAAAAACGACGTCTTCTGATCTCGGAGCTTAGTAAACAGATGATAGGTTGATGTATTTTATATCATAAAAAAATTAGCTATGAAGTTTTTGGAAATTCCACCCATAAATATGAGAAATGTATCTATATTTAACATTATCGAAAGCTCATACGAGAAAGGCTCTCAGTAACTAGTTTGTACGTAATTTTTACGCATTTGAATTTGTTTTTTATAAGTCACAGTTCCTCGCTAATATATTAACTGAACATTCGCACATCTTGGAATAAGATAAAATTCGCGTTATATCTACAAACAAGCGATAGATATAGTATATGCGTATCTAAAAATTATGATAATGTCGAGGCAAATCAAAAAGTAATTTACGCAAAGCACATGAATCAGCACATATTTTTAATAATTCGATATTTAGTAATGGCGTAATTATTTTTTTCTGTATAAGCAATTTTAAAGTAATTAAGTATTAAGTATTTCTAATTCAACATTGTAATTTATTCTTTAGTTCCAATCTTTTATGTTGAATTCCGTAAATGGAAACGTAATAAACAAGAACAAAATAATAACAACATTAAAATAGCAAAAAAAAAAATTCAAATAGTAAAATAGTTTGCTTATTAAACATCACATTTAAGCATTTTTATAAGTAGATGAACTTATTAACATCCTTAGTCCTTTTTTATCATCAGAAGTTTAGTGTCGTGTTAAAAGACTAAACATGTATTTTTCAATTGAATTGTTACGTATGTTACAAATTTAGTTAAAAGAAAAACTACATAAATTAAAATTAACAGAACTCAAATATTATTTCTTTTAATAATAACGAGACTTAATATATATTTGAAAGAAAAAATATTAGTATATTTTTCCTTATCTAAATAACATTTTTATTATGTTTTTGTTAACCTTTACTCGTATCTGATACGCAGTATTTATTTTGATGAGATTTTAGCATACATATATAATAGTTATTTAATAATAATCCAGTGACGCAGGAATGCATCCGTTTCTTTGATAATCATTATTTCATAGAAAAGTAGGTGATCATCATAAGTGATTTTTGGATTTGAGACATGCTGGTTTCCTCACGATGATTTACCTTCACCGAGTTAGTTGCAGACGTAGAAAGTTCATTGGGATCGAACCGACGACCTTAGGAAAGAGAGATGCACGCTGAAGCCACTAGATCAACGCTTCAGCAAAATATTTATTTACATAAATCTTTACAAAACCAATCTGAACTTAAAAACTGACTTACAATATCATAAATAATTAGCTGTGCTTCTGTAGCGTAAAAAATTCCTTGATTAATAACTCAGTACAAAATCATTCTTAATTTCGAACCACAACTAGAACAAACAACGTCTCCATCTTTATAATGTTAGTGTACGGTTCCTGGGTCATCGGAGTGCTTTAGCCTTTAAATAATAGAGAATTTCAGTTTTATCTATATAGTGGTTAATATTAACCACTCGCGTGCAACAATAGAATATAAGCGAAATCATGAAATGTTAATTGCTATGAAACTCTTTTCAACTGTTACTTTGCATTCATTGCAAAGTAACAGTTGAAAAGAGTGCCTACGTCTGGCTATGCTCTCGGGGCGTAACTACGACGATTTAGGTAATAGATAACTAAGAACTTAGTCTGAGTGAGCAAAATGCACAGCCTTGGCTCGTACAATTAGTAAATACATTTTTAAAGTAGAAATAAAACATTGTAGTAATAATCTGTGCCATAATAATTTTGCTCTTTTATGTCTAATGTGTAAATATGGTCAAACTGGTGATAAGAATGGCGTGAAATCATGAAACTATAAAAGTGATTTGCAACATCATTCATTACCATAATTAGGAATAACAGAAAGAAAACACAATTCATAATTTGTTCAAAAAGACTTTTCCATATGGTTCTCCCTTAGTGGATAAAAAAATCTCTCATTCATATAACTTTATACGCTGATGGAATATGAAGGAACGTAGAATTTATAGTATTTATTTAAAAAACATACTGTATTTTATTGAGCGTTTTCTAAGGCAGTTTTTGCCGCGCACCACCGATCCACCGGCAACGCATTTGTGGCACCAGCTGCCCACTGAAGTATTTCCGAACCAATACCACTAAGGGTCCTTCAAAAAGAAAAGAGCGTACCACAGGCCGGCAACGCATTTGCGAGCCTTCTTGCAATGTGAGTGTCCATGGCGGTATCACTCAACATCAGGCCTCCTGCCCGTTTGCCTCCTATTACATAAAAAAAAGATTGTTAGAAAACTCTTAGCGCCTTTCAGACCTGTGTTTTGCCAGAGCTCTAAACTATCCATCACATAAGCACGCATTAAGAATTAAAAAGTAATAAATTATGCCGAGTTAATAAAACTCTTTGTTTTGCCCTCGCATTTGTGCATCTGTTTCGGGGACCATAATATATTACATTATATGATGCAGAATTTGGTATGGCATACTAGTTTGGTTTGGCACGCATAGAAACATCGTTTTGTACGCAGCCGAGGTTTTAACTTCAGAGTTTAGAATTGCATGCTAAACCTGCAAAATATTCAAAATAGCACATCTTTTCTCCTCCTACTTTAAGATACTTGTGTTAAGTATAACAACGAAATAATCATACTTTACCAGTATAACTACGTAATATCAAGATGTGCGCAAAAAGCTAATTGTCACAATTGAACGTCTTCATCCGCGACAATTAAATCGTAATCGCTTTTTAAGATTACGTATCAGGGCAATTTATAACTTTAAAAGATCTTTATGATTTCTTACTGAAAACTGAAGGAATTCATGTTTTTCTATATATGTACTCGGCTTCCCGGCTGAATTTTTGCCATTGGAAACTCAATCTTCAAGCCTCTTTTATATTCTCAAACACCCGTATGCAAATACGAATAATCTGCGTAATTCGCCAATGTTTTGGGTTTTAGCTAACTATTAAACACAAATAATAACATGTTGACTTTTTGAAGTGAAACTTCTTTATCGAGGTTGGAAAAAAATGTAGTGTAACATTTTTTCGTTACGCGTCACATTTTTCGGTTACGCGCCATGTTGCTTTTTGAAGTCAAACTTCTTTATCGGCGTTGGAATGAAACTTCTTTATCGACGTATGGGAGAAATTTTGTAGCAAATCGTCACGTTTTTCAATGATAGTAATAATTCTATTACAATTAATGAAATTCTATAATAATCTTCGTAGTAATAAGGTAAAATGAAATATTTGTATTCATGTTTATGATAATAAAAGCCTTTTGTTAAACTTTATCTAATTTTACGAATTTCTGTAAAGTTGCATATAGTAGATCATTTTTCGAAAAATAAGATCATAAAGAAGTTTCACTTCTTACGTGTGTACTAGTACACGCATAATTTTTTTTTTACCTTACCAAAGAGGATGTGAGGAAAAAGTTTTTAGGGGGTTTTATTTAGCAGTAGTAACAATTTAGTTATTTCTTTAAAATATTAAGTGGTCGTTTGTTTAGTGTTTAATTTCAGTTTCGATTTTTTATCTATAGGTACTAAATTGACTTATGTTATCTGTTTCGTATATTTTGTTTAACAATGTAATCCGTTTTGGCTTCGTATATCGATTAAAAGAGTGTTTTCTATTATAATATGGATATGTGTAGCTGTAAGATAACTTTTAAATAAATAAATAACACTTGAGGTGTTAAATCTCATATAAATATAGGCCTATTCAAGGAAGTCGGATAATTCAAAGAGAATCTTTGATAAAATATTAATAGCTTTATCCGTATATTATATACAGATTATAAAAAGAACTGGTATACAATAAGTATAATTATTAACAACCAGATGTGTTAATATGTTGTGTAAATAAAAAAATCGCGGTGTGTAATAATAAACTTCACAGAAATTCTATCCCATATATTCAATATATAAAATTCTCAAGTCACTCCTCCGAAACGGCTCAACCGATTCATATGACATTTTTATGCATATAAAGTAAGTCTGAGAATCGGCTACTATCTATCTTTCATCCCCCTAAATGTTAAGGGTGGTCCACCCCTAAATTTTATATTTTTATGATAAAGCATACAAAAATACATACAACCCTTAATTTTCACCCCTCTACGATCAATCCCTGTTTTATTTGTTAATTAAAACTTATGAAAAACCTAAACAGTTTTAATTCCGGAAAACCGAACAGTCTCTAGGGTAGCATTGCAAAATGTTCCATTTTGGTATGTACTAAAAAGGTAGGCTAAGTAAAATCACATTAAGGAGAAACGAAGTTCGCGGGGGCAGCTAGTTTTTATATATAAATATATGTTTGGATTCTGCGAGTCAATTCTAACTCAATACGGCTTAAGTGCACTCATTGTTGTGGGCAAATAAATCACGAGGGTAGCCAATTGGTCATCCTGTGACGGAGTTCTAAACACTATTGTGCGGTCAATTAGTCAATCGGTCGGGTTTTGACCTGTTACATAATAATAAAAAAGTGCTTGTATACAAAGTACACAAGTCAGAAGTGAAACTTCTTTGGCAAACTAATTTTTAAGTCTTGTTCATATTTATACAAGTCTAAAACTTTAGATTTCCGAGACTTAGAGGGCGGGAAAAAGAAGATATGTTAGGAATTTAATTGTCTCAATTTAATCAATTCAATCAATAAAATATTAAGTCTCGAAAATTAATACAAAATATAAATTAATTTTTTAAATTTATTTCTTCGATAGTAAAAACACGTGACATTTTAATCCTTCATTTGAGATTTCAATAAATTATTTTGCATAAAACATAAAATACTAATATTTCATAAATTCTCTTTACGAAATTTTAATTTAAAAAATATAATTTCTATAAGGTAATTCGCCCTTCTCACTCTCTCTCAATGAGAGAGTCTCAATCGCTCTCTCCCTTTTCTTTGACAAAAACGCGACGTTTCCGTAAAAATGTATCCTCATGCGCCTAAAGAAGTTTCACTTAAAAAAATCTATTCATGACAGAAATAGGTTGTGGCAAAATTTATCTATCGCTGGTCCCCACAGGAGGGTCTTATTAATTCAATCGGTTTCTTAAATACTTATTAAAGCTGTGCTGTGTTTCAGCCGAACCAACTTGGTCATAAAGTGATGCCTCACTCGATAAATATATAATACTAAAAATCAGTACTTGGCAAGTGTTTCCTACTAATAAAAATAAATAGTATACTTACACAAACGGGACTTAAGAATGCGTTCGTACAAGTCGGGTTTCTCCACTTGAAAACTCGTTCGGGAAATCCAGCTTGTATTCTATAACGTTTCTCTCTTAATCTGCGAAGTCCCATAGTTAAGTTTTATTTACTTTCGTACATTGTATGTCAAATAAACTACGAGGAGTGTTGGCTTCAGCTTGCGACTATCATTGCTGAGGTCGTAGGTTCGATCCCGGCTGTGCACCAATAGACTATCATTCTATGTGCGCATTTAACATTTGCTCTAACGGTGAAGGAAAACATCGTGAGGAAACCGACATGTCTTAGACCCAAAAAGTCGACGGCGTGTGTCAGGCACTGGAGGCTGATCACCTACTTGCCTATTAGAATGAAAAATGATCATGAAACATATTCCGAAATCTGAGGCCCAGACCTATTTAAAGAGGTTGTAGCGCCACTGTTTTTTTATGTCAAATAAACAATATATTGAATATTATGTGGAGGAAGGAAAATGTGTTCTTCCTTCAAACTAAAGGGAGGATTCTCGAACAGTCCAAATGCTCAGCAGCCAACACTTGTAGATAACGCTATTTAGGGTATGACGTCATCTCATTGATTGTAGAAACAGATTGTAGATCTCGCTTACAACATATAATAAAATTGTAATTTTCGGCAAGACGTTTGTATTATGTGAATTAGCTTTAATTAATTTGATAACGTTATAAGAGAAAGGGCTTTGATGCCTGTATATTACCGTGTCTAATAAACGCATGTGAAACCTGGTCACTCACTGATAAACAAGAAAACAAACTAAGAGTATGTCAAAATTGTATCGAAAAGGTCTGTAATGTTCTAGGTCTGAAACAAAAGACATGACAAAGTTTAGAAATGCTGTTACTTCTAGTAACGAAGTAAAAGATTAAAATGAAAATGGACAGGACACATTATGTCAGAAGAGAAAGATAAATGGACGAAAAAAGCGACGGTACGGCTTCCTCGCTATGATAAAAGAAAACGAGGAAGACAAATAAAAGGATGGAAAGATCATATAAGTAGAGCCCTATGTGGCTACGTAAAGATTGACACCGAGAAGAGTGGAAGCTCTTAGAGGAGGCCTATGTCCAAGGTCAAGCTGTAAAACTGAAATTAACCGGCTTGCCGATTAATATTATTAGTGTTTATAGTATACTTCACTCACTCCACACTTACGCAGAACGGAAGTGCGTTGCCGGCCTTTAGAAAATTGGTACGCTCTTTTCTTGAAGGACCCTAAGTCGAATTTTACATTAACCTAAGTATTTTTACAGTAATGTAATGCATGTCTCTCGTTTTATTTATTGGTCTTCGTGGATTTCTTTCTAATTTTATCAGAATTAATCTTAACTACACGGTTTTTATAATTCCATTCACCAACTGATAAAGACTTCCGATAAAAATATCAATTAGACTTCCGATATAAAATACGTTTACTATATGTTGAAATGAAGGTCTACGTCATCATTTACATGATCTTTTGTGATGGTTCAGTACAATTATTTTTTGGTTGTAAAAAATAGATATTTATTAACATTATAGCACTTGAACATAATTTAAGTTAATTTGTCAAGAACATCATGAGCAGCAGTGCTGGCCTAGTGCCTACAGCGTGCGACTCCCGTCCCTGGGGTCGCAGGTTCGATCCCCGGCTGTGCACCAATGGACTTTCTGTCAATGTGCGCATTTAACATTCGCGCGGTAAAGGACAATATCGTAAGGAAACCGGCTTGCCTTAAACCCATGAAGTTGACAGCGTGTGTCAAGTACATGAGGCTTACAATATAGAAATATGAGGCCCAGACCTGAAAAGGTTGTAGTGACTGATTTATTTTTTAATATATTGCTATTGTACGTAACAAATGTATATAACATAATTTACATTTTTTACATAATCACATATAATTATAATTAATAACTGCGTTTATAACATACATTGAAGATAGGAAAGCAATGACATTGCCGCTAATTAGTTCTAAATTCATTTATCATTAATTAGTCATTGAACTTAACCTGACCCTTGATTATCGGCTAATGTTTGCTATAGAAATAAATTGTACGCGATTATCGTGGAAAATTTATTTAAAACATAAAAATTATTGCAATTTTGAATAAATTTGTTATTTCATTGATAAGTTAGATAAAAATCTTAAGGGATAGTCTAAATAATAATAATTTTAAGCACTTCAAATCTGTGCCTATTTATTTATTATAAAAAAATTAGATTAATAATTTGTATTACATAAACAAACACGCACTATATGGCGTCTTTTTACACATGATATTTTTATTATTATTCTATGACGACAATCTTATTTTCTTTTTATTAATAATTAAAATATTGATATTGCTTTTAGACCTAATACAAAAATAAGATATATTTCAATATCACGAACAATATATCGAATTATATCTATACCTAGTTGTACAAATGCTGTCTTAGTTTTAATTTATTATTTTCGACTTATTTTGCGTACTGCTCTCCCTTGACTTGCCAACTAGTAGTAAATGTAAATTTAGAATCAATTTAACATCTTTTCTGTTGAAGGTTATAAGTGTACTGGGTTTCCTATATGAATAAAGTTATTTTGAGTTTGAATAGAAGAACACTAAGTAACTACTTATTACCTACAGGTCTACTATATGCAAAAGGCAGTGTAAAAAACAAAATATGTAAGCCTCCTGCCCTTGCCTGTAAGAAAAAAAAGCGACATTATACATAATGTTATTATATTGGTATGTCCAATCTAAGAATGCACCGTTTCGTATTGCGTCTTTCGACTAAAATTCCCACCGCTGCTTAACCTCTGCCCTCTTCGCTTCCGTGCCTGGCACAAATTAAAGTAACCTGAGCTGAGCAAAGTGGAAGGTGAGTGGGTGAAAATCTATTATGACAAGTGTCTTGAAGTCACCGATATTTGAACCAGAAATAGTAAAATTCTATAGAACGTAACTTAGCTATTAAGAATAAATTAAATGGAGTTGATAAATTGATTGGTCAACATAATCCCCAATTCAAAATCGGGTAAATCTCTTCCGCAATGCCAATCTCAATTTGATGGACCCACGTTCATTTAAGTCTAGATGAGAACACATTCAAGTGATATATCGTTAATAGATACAATGCAAGTTTGTTTCCTATCCTGAGAATATTTTTATTTATAATTTCTAATACATATACTATATTAAAAGTATGTTTGTGTTGAAAGTTATTGTTTCTTTGTTTATAAAAGATTGCCAAGGCGGCAAACTGATACATTGGTACAAGAAAAATACAATACAAACCCAGCTAGTTTATCAGATTGTTCAATCGCATATCAAATCCGTGATTTTGGCCAAAACGCGTTCTTCTAAAAGGAGGGATAAATTTAGTTAAAAGGTTATTAACTCGAATTTAAATTGAATTACAAATTTAAATAGCTCAATCGATATTTAGCAAATTTTATACTTCTCTCTACTAACTCTGACTTAACTTTGACTCTTATGCAAAAGCAAATTGTCTTTGACTCTACATATTGCTTATTTAACTAAGTGATATATATGAAGACTTATGCGATAAATATCTGCGTAAGTATATATGTACAAATATATAGTTGTTAATTTGATGTGCTCGAAATGTAGCTCGAATCTTTAATTTCACGTACAAACGAAAACGAAAACTAAAATTATAAAAAGACGTTCCCCGGCTGCGTCTGTATGTACGCTGTCAACACAAAAATACAAATATTTCATAAATTCTCTTTACGAAATTTTAATTTAAGAATATAATTTATATAATTCGCCACTCTTTCGTTCTCAATCTCTCTCAATCGGTCTCAATCGCTCTCTCCCGTTTTTTCGAGAAAAACACTGCACATTTCGTGACGCTAATATTATTATTATTGCGTGTCATCCGTAAAATTTTTACCCCCATGGGCCTAAAAAATTTCAATAATTGTAATTGTAATAAATGTCTATTACATTTAGACATTTATTATTAAAATTGAATATCAATAATGAAGATAAAAAATTACGGAGCTTTTGAATATGTCATGCAATTTCTATGTTAATTACGATTTAAATAGTAAATCAGTGTGTGGGAAATAACACAAGAAAAACAGATAAAATCACACCAATTTCAACAATTGCCGACATTATATTAAATACAGTTTATAATAGAAACACATAATAATTGTTTTGACTGGCAGTTTATTTCAAGTTTTTATACGAGTATAATACCTAAGTACATATTATATAGATTATAAAAAGTGCGTGCGTACAAAGTACACATGTCAGAAGTAAAACTTCTTTGTAAATTAATTATAACTAAGGTAAAAGCTTAAAGGTAAATGATCATGTACCAGTATATGATCACTCAATTAATTTGTATATCTATATTCAAACTGCGTTTACTGCACCAGACATTATGCGACAGAATTGCCATCTAAAGTTCTAATATGTAACTACTAAACGAATACATCAACCAGTAGTGTGTATTTTTCCTTGATCTTCCTTTGACAAAAACGGTGCAAATCTTCGTGACGCTAATATTATTATTGAAGTTATACTTCTTTAGGCGCGTTATGAAAAATTTATGAGAGTGAAATTTTACGATGCGCGCGCACCTATGACACAAAATTGGGAGTGTGATTATAGCGTGCGCGAGCGAGATAGGAATAAGACAATCTACAAGTAAAAAGAAATAGAATATGCGTGAAGTTCGTATGCCAAGAATTTTGAATGACCATAATGACATTTGTCATTTACCTTTTAAACAAATAAAGGAGTTTTGATTATTTTTTCAAAGAAATTTATTAATTTTATATTGTGCAATACTGCCAAAGCTACAACATACTTCTTAGTGTTTGGTAGAGATGTTCTAAATATATAATAATATATACTTTTAACTAAATAGAATTTATGTTACACTTAATGTAAGAGAATAATAATAAATAATTATTTATTTAATTTTTCAAATGTAAACTGAACTTAATTGACTATAATGACTCCTTTTCCAGTCTTTGATTATTTAATTGTAATTAATTATTTGCATGCAATCAAAAACTATTTTTAATAATGCCAAAGAAGTATAACTTCTTACGCGCGTACATAAGTACACGCACCCTTATTATTATTGCGTTTCATCTGTAAAAATTTACTCTCATGCACATAAAGAAGTTTCACTTCAAAAAATGAAGTGGCGTAACACGCTACCTCTGAAGTTTTCCTAAATTTTGTAGGTTGGCGGATATCGTAATATTTTTCTTTTACGTATTTTCATTAGCCTTCTGTGCCTGTTAGACGCCCTCGATTTTTCTATCTAAGGCATGCCGCGGCGAGCATTACCTATACTATATCGCGCAAATAGATAGAAAACGTAGTTAGGGCAAAGCCGTAATGCTCCACACAAAGTTCGAGTTTTGCGGTGGGATAATATATAAGGTTGCGAATTTTTAATCATAAGGTTGTTGCCAAATTTTGGAACTTTAAAAAAAACAGTCTTTAGTTAAAAAAAATTATCTAGCCATTTCATTCTATAAAAAAAGTCTTTTATATAAAAAAAAATAAGTTTTCTATTTATCCAATAATTATTATTATCACTATGTAAGTTAAGTTAAGTAAAAATATTGTAAATACCCATTAGTCGTACTTGTATCGTATTTATAACGTGAAAATAATATCGTTGGATTTGAATGCGGTATTTTTTTTCTCATCTGATGTTAAGTCATACCGCCGCTCATGGACGCTCTCAATGCCAGCGGGCTTGTGAGTGCGTTGCCGGCCTTTTAGAATTGAAATTTAATTTGCTTCAAGAACCTGCTAGCAGAATATCGGAAACATTATTCAGAAATTTGATTAATTTAGTAGCGTTTTTGAGTCCTAAAAACTATGATTTAGGCGATTCTTAAGAACGCAGCAAGAACTTGTTATTTGGAATAAAGATTTAAAAGCCATTTCATGAATTGTATCTAAATCTTTGTTCATACTTTGATAATTTAAAACAATTTGACCTTTTACGTTTAGAATATGACTTATATGTCAAGTCTATATGTATATGTGCAGTTTGGTGTGACGCTCGTGAGGGGAGATCACCCACAGGAAGTTATTAGAACTAACTCTCTTTGGAACTAAGATATAAATTTGTTTTGATTTTGATTTTATTTATTTTTAATTATTTTTATTATTACTTTATAGGTTAAGAAAATTGTAAATAATGTATTTGTGTATATATATATTTGGTACAACAAAATTAATCTAATAAATAAAATTATTACCAAATGTATATTGATATATACAATATATGTAAAGATATAAACTTTGAAGAGAAAAATAACTTCGAATTATAACGAAGAAGGAAAAGTGAACTGGTGTCTTAGACCCAAACACAAAAGATTTACTAAGCAGATTTAAAGCTCACCCTTTTGCCTATAAACAAAAATAATCAAAGAATAATAAGAGAAAGGTAGCGCCAGTGAAATATGATTATAGTTCATTATTTATTTCTTGATAAATAATTAATAAAACAAATAAATAATTATATTTATAAACGTTTTTAATAAATATAATAATACATATCGCATATTTATTTTGTGATAAAGATACAGTTACCAATTTTTTGTTTATTTAATCTAAAACAATAAATTATTGTAAACAATATATTGTTTATGTTTGATTAAAAAAGAGGACAAAAAAAATTCTGTTCAAGATGTTGTTTTTAATCAGTTTAGTTAAGATTATATTTGTTATTTCTGTTTTTTGTTTTTTATTATAGCGTAATAACCTTTCAAATTTCAAAGAGGTTATGAATTCGACAAGTATTTTTTTTGTATGTTCAAGCAAATAGTAACAGCTCCTTCATTCAGAGATATGATTTTGTAATCAGATGGGTTTTCGGAATATTGACTGAAATGTCTTATGAAAAATTAGAAAAACGCTCCATGGCGACGTGATTAGCCGCTTCTATGACGATTTTTTATGATTAACCTATATGGATGAATGGTTTTAGATTCTAGATGAATCGAGGCATACAATAGTACAAAAATAATAAGCATCCTATAGCATAGCATATATTTTAACTAGAGGCTAACGAAAAGGGACAAATTTCTGAAGTATCTAAAAATCTTTATGAATGCAAATGGTCCATTAAACCATGACTGTTAGACGTCAAAGTACACTCATTTTATTGCTTAATATGTAGACATAATTTTGACATAGTTTCATAAATATCTGAGCAAGCTTTTAAGGTAGTATAAAGGACTTTCGTGAAGGCCCAGAATTTGTTGAAAATGTTATTTCGACTTTCAAATAAGATCCTCATACCCCTATAACCAATTAACACTTTATACATGTAATTATATTAATATAATGCCAATCAATACATTTGTTAAAAGGCAATAAAGCTGTGGTGGTGGGACCACCGTAACTCTACGATTTTGTATTTAAAAAAAAATACTTTCTCGCTTACTGCGTACGCTTAGTGGTACCAAATATTGCGTAAGCGAAAAGTATGCAGTTAATACTGCATATATTTTTCGGTTGAGTGATATGTTACTACACTCTATGTTATCAGTAAAGTTTCGAACTCCCGACCCCCCGATTGTAGCCATTGATAGTGAAACAATAAATAATTTTTATTTATGAAATTATGGTAGTTGTATACCTTATGAAATTGTTATTTTACGACAACATATACCTACGTGATAGCTGTCCTGAAAAGGAAAAAAGCACTTGAGTTAGTGTTAGTGCACGTTAGTCTTAAGTGCTAAGTGGAAAAAATAGTAGAAGAATAGAGTGTCTTTCCCTTAATAGAGACTGTAAGTAGTGTTATTTTATTTTTACATTTTTGGTACAGAAACAGAAAACAGATTTATTAAATAAGTACATACAGTTATTACACACTAAACAACATTTGTAAACCTGAAGTCCAATTTAATCTGTACACAGCATTTTAGTGGCATCTTCAGTGCTGGTTTACTAAAAATTAACTATTACATACAGTAAATATATAAATTTAATGACAAAAATATTAAGTTATTCAGGTTGCAAGTCTTTACTGCGAATAATCTTTTTAAATTCATAAATACTATTGTGACAATTTCAACATGAGAACACACCCAATTATAATACTTGCACATTCAAGCGAGCGGATCATTCTGGGATACGTTGTTGTTTCTTGTGGGTATCATATATTGGACACTTTATCTTAAATAAATACAGTAAAATAGGTTTTTAATTACTTATTAGTAATGAATAACTATTAGTTTTAAGCTAGATTGTAATGTTAAATGATGTCTTTGTGCAGAGACAATTTATTTACCCAGAACCCTCTTGAGTTAATAAATGAAAGTTTGACTACCTGCAGTCGCTGATGAATGTACTTTGGAAATGGTTTTATGAATATTATATTATATTTTTAAATTATGTAAAACCTCAATAGATTAAATTACTTGTGGTTCGTCAACGTGGCGCCTTGAAACACGTGATGATCTAGCTGTAACACGTCATGACGTCCGAGAAAAATATAGAAATAACCGATTTCTCCTACATGAAATAGAAAATAAAAAAAATATCAAAGCTTTCAGGTTATTTTAGTGTCAGTTTTGACAGGAAAATTTTACGGAAATGGAAACAGGACTGGCTGAAAGTGGCAAGTAGCAATGATCTTATGTAATGTTTCTTCTGATAATAAAGTTTATTTTCTCCTTCTCCTTCGTTAAGTCGTTGTCTTAGAGTCAGGTCGACTATTTGGAGTCGATGATATCAGACATAGAAGGTTGATCACCTACTTGTATGGTGCAATACACGCCAAAGCTGATCTTTGTACCGAGAAAATACAGTTCTAGGCAATAAATGTAACACAAACTTCGGAACAACTGATATGATAGGTTTTGTTACCTATATGTACTATTAATATAATATCTTTTAAGATAGGTACCTACCTAGCAATCAGAACCGTTCGATAATTAAAACTTTGCCATTATAATTAATAATACAAGGAATAAAAATAAATACATTTTAGTTTTGGACTAGGGATATAATTTTAATTACAATTAAACTCTTGCTAAACAATTCCAACTTAATGTACTTGTATTTGAAGTAAACGTTGCTTCAAAATAAAAAAAAATATGTTTATTATGGAATATAAGATACAGGTATCACTTACTCCACGTTATCAAATTTGAATCGGTAGACATCAATGCCTACTCATCGGCAATGAAGCCAGAGGGTGTAGGCCGAGAGAAAAACCCGGCGTAAAAAATTCTCGGTACTCTTTTAAAATCAAATCATCATAAAAATAAACATTCAACATTTTATTTCACTAGAAAACAAACCCAGTGCATACAATCGTTAAATATGTGTAGTTATGTATAATTACAGAAAATCGAAAGAGTTGTGTGTGTTATGTTATCAAGGCCATTTTGTGTTTGTATGGCAAAGATGTTTCGTTTGTAAATAGTCGAACATACCAACAGGTTTTCTAACCTCATAAATATGTATGTATAAGTTATTTATTTCATACTAGCTGGCCTGGCGAACATCGTACCGCCTTACAGTCGATTCTTTATTTTTTTTAAATACTTATTCTGCTATTCGGGACACCGGTCTAGCTAGTAAGATAAAAAAAGAAAGTTGATAAGACAACAAATACATTATGTCAAAAAATAAAAATTTACCTTCCCGGAACCCCTCCACTAACACTTGAACTTTATGATATGGTATTAAAGTTCAAATGGACTTTTAAGTACATATTATTACGAATATTTGGTATGGGAATATAGAAAAGTGTTGTTTTTAGACTTTTTCACTCAATTTTTTTTTTAATTTTTCTCTCCGTAAGAACCATCCTCGTACTTCAAGGAATATTATAAAAAAAGAATTGGCCAAATTGGTCCAGGCGTTGTTGAGTTACGCGCTTACCAACACATTTTGCGATTCATTTTTATATTATAGATAAACGATACTTAGTAGTAATCAGCACTGGTATTCTGTAACTTCAAACAGCGATATCGATACCGTCGAAGGGTAGTATTTTAGACCCACAGAGTACCATTTTCATTGAATGCAGTCCACTTAAAACAATGTGTTATATCACTTAACGTTACGTCCGTGTTCCCAATATGGGACAGTAGGCATTCACTTCCTCCTCCTGACTCCATCCACTGATCCTCCATCGCCCTAGGTTTTGAGCCTCGTATCCAAGTCGTTATATCGATCGTTTGAGACAGCTTCGTTTCCGTTTTCTTGTGGATTCCATTCAAGAGAGATAACAGGGTAATATTACTAATAGGTACAACAGATAAGTTAAATGGAAGCATATGTTAATTTTAATCATAACGGTCCTACAGATGAAGGGACTTTGCAAATAGTTTTGACTATTAGATAATATTTTTTTTATTATGTAAAACCTCAGTAGATCAAATTACCTCCGACTGAGACACCTGGTTCAGCTACTGGAACCATGGACAATCAAACTGCCGATACCGGCATAGAAGGCTCGCAAGTGCGTTGCCGGCCTTTACAGAATTGGTACCTAAATATAAAAAATATCAGTATCTTATATAAAATTGAATCACATTTTACGTAATGTAATTTATTTTGTGATATCAATGAACAAGTATTGACTGGGATTGAATTAATATCGCTTTTACATTTGTTCAAGTGTCGGAAGGCTCGACTCTACGTCATAGCCACACCGATGCGCTGACGCATATTGCATTTGTATGCGTTTTGACATAATTATAATAAATTGTAAGGAAAATTTACGATGTTTTAAATATGGATTCATTCTGAAGATAAAACATATACTGGGCTTAACTTTTTGTTGTATTTGCTATCATTATTGACATATATTTGTAATTTATGGTGCCGGGTGGAACTTTATAAGTGGCATATTAAATACTTATGTACTCGAAACGTTGACCTATGTATGATTGTATAATGTAATAGACTCGCCTTTATTATTAAAAATATTATTTAGCAGTGTTGTCGTAGTGGCTTCTGCGTGCGCCTGTCACAGAAGGCTGATCACCTACTGGCCTATTAGAAAACGAACACGAAATAGATACAGAAGTCGCCGGCCCAGATTTAAAAGCCTTTTTTTACTAAAGTTTATTATGTAACCAAACCAAAGACAATTTACGTATATTATTTATCCTCTATTATTGCTGTATCTGTGGTCACTAAACCATAACGTAAACTTTGACTCTGTTATCGCTCGACTGTTATCATAACGAAGTTGCACGCTCATTATGTTTTATATTGTATATTTACCTTCTCTACTGTTATATAAATGTGTTGGCTTAGAATATATCTTGAGATATATAATGATTGGTTGATTCATATAGAGAGCAGGTTATTAGGTACTTATTCCTAAAAAAATATGTTCTTTTCTGGCAGTAGTTTTCATTTGCGTTCCCTTGACAATATAATTCTTGAAACCCCTACACATGAAACTGAATTCTATCACTCCTCCTTTACTGTGCAATGTAAAACTTTGGAACTCCTTACCTCTTGATATCAGGCGAGATCAGACTAAATTTATTTAAAAATCTTCTTTTTGATTATTTATCTTTTACCTCGTAATTAGCTACTTATATTGTGACTCATTACATATCAAGGTATCGAAATGTAAATAAATAAACGTTTTACGCACAAGTCTGTATATACGGCGCTAGGCATTCTGCCTAAAAAGTCTCGCAGTAAAATGTTCGACCAGGGAATTACTGTCCACATTATCTTTGTCTGACACACGTCTTACTCCTTATAAAGGAATGTAAACCGAACTAGCCACTTGCGAAAATAGAAGCGGGAAACAAAATTTTAACCAAGCGTGCTCTTCGTTCGCAAAGTACTTTCATCTGAAATTTCACCCCTATCACCTCGATGTCCGTCGTTACACAACTGTATATTTCTTAAAGCTGCTCTGCTGTTCACAGCCACTAAGAGAGAGCCCGTCGAGGTATTTTCGATACTATTTGTCGGAAAGGAGCGTACCACTCGCGACCATTGAGTATCATTATAAGTAGATTAACAAAATTATACATAGACCACCTGCTCATTAGCCATTAAATAAACCAGTAATGATAATAATAAATATATAATTGATATCTTATCATCTACATTCTAATGTTATCACCAGACATTTCTTCCAATCAATAAATAACCCACGGACAGCTTAATATTTATCATAGAAAATATACGTGCTGAGTCTGGGAGGTTTTAAATTAATACACAGGATTGGTTTAATAGGTTTGAGGTATTATAATTCTTAAGTGACGATATGATTTGGTATGGGATGCTACTTGGGGGCACTCGTTAGCCACGGTATACCTCCTTCGGACAAGCATAAGAACCGGCGCGGCCGCAGAGCAGACGGAAAAATATACGGCTCAAATATAAGATTCTTTCCTCCAACTTTGATTTTGTTCCCTTTGGAGAAGAGACTCTTGGGCCGTGGGGTTCAAGCGCACAGCTAATTAAAGTTTTAAGTTGGCGCCTGGTAGATACTACCGGTGACCCCAGAGCTGCTCCTTTCCTCGCTCAACGAATAAGTATCGCAATGCAGCGAGGAAATGCGGCAAATGGCTAGAAGGCTCACCAAGTGATACCGCCGCCCATGGACACTCAATGCCAGATGGCTCGCGAGTGCGTACGCCTTTTAAGAATTGGTACGTTCTTTTCTTGATCACCCTAAGTGCTTGTTCACGTTGACTTACGCACGTAACGAATGTGAACACTTGGATATTACGCCATAATATGTTTGATATTTCCCGCTAGTCAACGTGAACAAGCACTAAGTCGAATTGGTTCGGAGATACTAGCTGGTTCCACGTAGTTATTGGTTTTTCAGTGTGTTAATAAGTTATTCCGTATATGATGGTTTAAGATAGACACACTTATCATCTATTATACAAAATAAAACAAACGTTGAGAGAAAAAACAATAATCTTAATATATATATTTCTGAACTTCTCTCAAACGACTGGACCGATTTTGATGAAATTTTTTGTGTGTGTTCAAGGGGATCTGGGAATGGTTTAGATTCACAAATCAGCCCGGCAGATGGCACTGCAGTCGGTACTTTCATACTTTGCTTAATATCCTAATCGCTTTAAATATCATGCAGGACAACGTCTGTGGGGTCCACTAGTTACTCTATAAAATTTTAGATTGAACACATTTTCTAATTATTAGAAATTGCTTCAAATCTTGCTGTGTGTAATGCATATCACTCTGTATATTATATCAGCCATAAAGATATCTTATCAATTGTTATAATAATGTGTAAACTGCCTAATATTTTTTCACAAGACCTAAATATTTTCAAGGTGTCAGTGAAGTGCTAGCAAATATGCAGATGTGCTGTATTTTAAATTGTTTACCGAAATGCTTTCATCGGTACGTATTTTACTGTGCCATATTTTATTAATAAAAAAATAAAAAAAACATATATAGAACTTTTATCGAAAACTCTTACACCATCTGCCTGCTGTGAGTGAGAAAGGTTCTCATTTAACAAAATAAATCTAGCTGAGCCAAGGACGGACGCTAGTCTAATATATTCTCGTGTCACAATGTTCGTTCCCATACTCCTCTGAAATGGCTCGACCGATTTTTATGATTTTTTTATGCATATTCAGTATATCTATATTCAGTAAGAGAATCGGCTACTATCTATCTTTCAAACCCTTAAGTGATCAGTGGTGTCTATCCTGAATTTTTTAGATTTTTTTTTTTAAATTATGATTCAGCATACAAAAATACATGCTACCCCTTTAAATAATTTTCCCCTATTGTTATTATTGTAGATAGTTATTTTTATTGAACTAAAAAAATGATTCCTAGAAATAATATACATGGCAAAACAACGTTTGCCGGGTCACCTAGTTATATATAAGAAACGTTATTATGTGGTGATAAATTGACCCCAAAATCTCAGTAGGGCTATGTAGTGTGGACTCAGTTTCCTGGCTAATTAAGCCAGCCTCGCTGCTTCAGCTCAGAAGTTTCATAGGCCCTTCGCAGGCTTCACGGAGCGCCCTCACAGCTCCAAGGATTTCTGTTCGTTGGGAAGCCACAGCCACGCATTCCAGGACTACGTGGGTCCTGGATTCCTCTGCGCTGAAACATCCTCAGACAAAGAGATGTTCGTTAAGGAGACAGTGGCCTGTAATTGTCCCTATCAATTTTTTTATTCTGTTGAGGCTTAGAAGTCGCTTTGTAGTCGCTAGCGGTTATACTGCAGTGCCATTTTGGACTGCGTGCAATCCCTGTTTTGCGACCAATGACAATTTTGGAGTTCTGTGGATACTTGGCGAATTCACTTCGCACTTTTTTTAACCTAACCTCATTTCACGAAATGCCTTTTCGAGGATTCCTACAAAAAATAAATACGCTTATGTACAATTTTTTTTGACAAGAGGTAGGGGCGGGATAAATTTCAGTAAATCTGCTTACGGAATACTTGAACGGCCCCAATGACATTTTCCAAATACGGGGGCTGTATTAAATTATCTGGACATACATCTGTTTCCCAGTAATTTACAAGATCAGCAAACGGTCCCTTAAAATATAAATTGCTTCATCGGAATCTTTGAATAAATATGTCTTAATCAGCACCTAAATCGAAGTTATTTTTTGTTAACAGAAAAAACATGTCTACGGTCTTAGAGAACGGATGCGCGGGAGTCGATACACACGTAAACGGCCACATCCCGTACACAAATGGGAATGGTACCATGAATGGCATACATAATACAAACGGAAATGGCATCTCCAATGGCATCTCCAATGGCATCTCCAACGTCTCCAATGGTACCATTAATGGGACACATGGTGTAAATGGCAGCGGAACATCTTGGGAGAAGCAGTTTCTACCACCATCACTCCAGCTTGAGGACAAAGCTCGCGCTCTTAAGGTAAGTCTTTATGGAATTAGCATTCCAGGTCCAGCAACACACTTGCAAGCCTTCAGGTGTTACAGGTGTCTGGCTGGCGGTTAGCAGTCTAATTGCTGCCCTGCCTGCTCGTTTGCGCATAATAAATTCCAGTTAAAATAAAAGCCTTTGTTTCCTCTCGTAATTTTTCGTAAGACTGATGATGAACAGACAAAAAAGTTAATCCAAAACTATTTTTTTGGCATTACAATATATGTTATAATCGCAAAAAGATTATATGATCTACATATACTTAAGCGTTATATATAATCTATGAATTTATGAATATATTATCATAGTAACATATATATGCGTGGCATGATATGAATTTTTCATATTTTTTAAATACTATATAGTTGATTAAATATATCTATATATAGCCTCAGATTTGTGTCTGTGATCATTTCTTTTTTTTATAATAGGCAAGATCTCAGCCTTCTGTGCCTAACACACGCCTACGACTTTTTGGGTCTAAGGCATTGCCGGCTTCCTTACGATGGTTTCGGAGACAGAAAATTCCATTTTTTTTCAATTAGACCATCTAAAATGGCACTTTTGAACGTCAAAAAAAATACAAAGAAGATTCTAGTTGCCCCTTCCAAAAGGTAGTTTCGTGTGGAGAAGAATGGGCAAGAAATTCCACACTTACTCTTTTTAAAATAGGTTTACAATATTTTGTTACATTTGTTAAATAATTATATGTGAAGACAATGACATTGATCCCTAAAGACCAAGCTGTAGTTCGAACTTACGATCTCAGGGATGAGAGTCGCACGCTGAATCCACTAGTCCAAAACTTACTGATTAAGTATGTAGATTGAAAGAAAATCAATACCTCATAATCCTGAAATAATAGTAACAGTTTTTATATTAGGTTTCTTCATTTGATGTTGTCAATCATGTCTTATTTCAGCTGACTATTATCTCTATCTAGGGTAGTAATAATGAAGTCAATAAAAAATATACAAGTCCAATCATATCTAAAATATTATTTGACTGTACCAGGGTAAAACTACTTTAATACAAAATAAAAACTAAGTACGTATTAAACTATCTTTTAAACTGGAATTTTATATAACCAAACAAGGAAAATGTTATCAAAACAGTAGTTTAAATAATTTAACATGAATAATCAAAAAATATCATTGCAATAACAATAATGTCATTTCTCTTATCATTTATTAGGTGATTACTTCAATAAAAGTAGGGTTAATTTGATAGCTAGGAGGTTAATAGCTATAATATAATGATTTGTTTTATATAATATGTAGTCGTATGTATTTTTTATTAAAATTTATATTGATTGAGTTAAGTAAATATATTTTCTAAACCTATTAGCTAGTAATTTCCTTTTCCCTTACACACACACATACTACTCACGTATATTTGATCGTAGCGTTATGTTATATAAACCTTAATTAACGTCTATATTAATGATATCTTACAGTCTTCTGTCTCTTTACTTAGTCACTTTTCCTATCTCATTAGATATATTTTTTTAAATTCCTTTACGCAAACCTTGTTCCGACAATAACGCACAGAAAAAAACATTACTTGCACTCGAATGTGCATGCACATTTTAGCGATAAAAATAATATCTAGGAAGGTTTTTATCTAGGAGGAAGAACCAGTGGCAGACTAACAAATTTTTAAGGTAGAGGCTGTGAAGTTTGTACCGCCCTCGCCTCTACATTTGTCACATCCGAAATTATTTTTACAAACCAACAATTTCGTTGAAATTGCACGTCAAATAATTTTTGAATTTGATTTTTGAGAACAAAATTATACACACACTAACCAGTTCGCAGCCTCCAACCAGTAGTATGATTGACACGTATAAGTTGATAGGGGGAAGAGCGACGAGGGAAATACATTTTCTGCAATTTGGATCTTTTCACTTATACAAAGTGTGGCACAGAGGTGGATTACTGGTTGGGGGGCGGCGAACTAGCTGTTTTACTCTAGAATATGGAAGTTTGCTATACTCAATGTGCAATGACATGTGAGAGGGAAAAGTTATCTTCAAACTTTGTTGCAGACTTCTATTTGTAAAACATTTGAAAACGTCAAAATCTGTAGTAAAAAAAATTCAGACACCATATTTGCCGCCCCAAAAATCTGGCGCCCTAGGCTACTATTCAGCCTGCTGGTAAATCCGCCACTGCATGGGGCGTTTTATCTGTTTAGTATCAAACTTATCAGCTTCCTTGTACCTGACATAAAAGGCATTCTCGGCGCTTTAAGCGCGACTGTGCTGGTACTCTGTAACGCTGATGACCTTGGCATCGCATACAAAAACTCAACGTCAAAGTCACGCTTAGTGTAGAGTGTATCTCCAGTCCAGAGATCACCAAATCAATCTGGAGACTACACGAGACATTTAATATAAATATGTGTCCACGAGTATTATTAGCTGCATCTTGGTGTCAATCAAGGCGCCATCAGTCTTAATTGCCACTGACCCGATGAATTGAGCTCGGCAATGAGCTTCCACTTGCAATTGTCGTATTATTGGAAATAAAACCATATATATTTCTTAGACAATATTTATTTATAAGTAAAAATTTCGTTAAACGTAAATTAATCAATAAAGCTTTTTATATATTTGACGATAATAATGATCCTAATCCTTGGGATTGATTTGCTCCAGTTCAAACAATTTGTATGACTCAAAACTTAGCGATTAAAGTGGCGGAAAGTTTCTTGCCCGCTCTACGCCATTGACTTGCGATCTGGTAGTAAATGTAAATTTTTAATTAATTTATCTTATTTTCTGACGTTCATAGTGTTGTTTACCTATATGACTAAATTTATTTTGAGTTTGAGTTTAATAGGATCGATTATGTGTTTGTAATGAATAAATTAAAAATCTACTGAATCAATATCCAAAATTCAAAAATGTGCTATCGAGACAGGCCACTGGTCTTAAATATTTATTGATTTTTATTATGATATTCATTATCTATTTATACCAATTGAGTAACGACTTTTTATTTGTACTACTCCGATCCAAATCTAAATAAAATAAATAAATCGTTTATTTGCAAAGAAAAGTACATAAGCCGATTAATTATAAAAATCCGCACAGCCATATAAAAATAGTCATGCAAATGTCATATTAATGTTCATGTCATATCAAGAACATTAACATGATTTCATAATAATCAGTTATTTATAATTGTTGTCAAACTTATGGTCTGAACACTCTACCACGCTATAAAGGCCCTGCCTTTAAACATTTAAAACGTGTTTAGTTCTCAAATAATAAATGAATATATTTTGAATTAGCCACTCTCTACGCCGAGAGTAACTGAGGCTTATGTTCATTGAATAGAACTGAAGCAGTCAATTGCGTCTCAAATCTCAATTGTGATTGGTCAACAGTATCTCTAGAACTCTCATGCGACGCCGTCCATCATCTCATTTTCAAAGGGTTTTTTATAGAACTGGCGATCAGCTCATTTGATGTTAAGTGATACCGCATATGAAAACTCATACTGCCAGTAGGCTCGCAAGTGCCTAGTCTTTTAAGAATTAGTATTCCCTTTGGCAATTAAACGAGTTATGTTTCGCGATGTTAAAATTTCCAATTGTATAGCAAACTAAAGTGCTAATTTCACATCACACACACACGTTCACATCATTTAGGCTTACTTAAATGAAACAGTATTCATTAGAAATCCGTACCGGGAACATTCGTATAGTCTACACTCTGCATCCTACAGCCTCCCAATATACACGAGTCTAAATTTCTTTGATATTTTAATTTATATATATGCACTATATTTGTTTGAAAAAGCTGGATTTGGAGTTTATCGCGTCCAGATAGACGTCGGGAAAGTTTATTTGTAGTTTAAGCCCGCAATAATTGTTTTATGTTCGGTCCCTTTATAGCTATTAAGATATAAGTAGATATGATTGCAACGATTGTATATTAATTGCATTGATGTTTTCGCTTAACAAATATATCGTCGCTTACTAGAAGTGTTGGCCTAGTGGCTTCAGCGTGCGACTCTCATCCTTGAGGTCGTAGGTTCGATCCCCGGCTGTGCACCAACAGACTTTCTTTCTATGTGCGCATTTAACATTCGCTCAAACGGTGAAGGAAACATCGTGAGGAAACCGGCTTGCATTAGACCGAAAACATCGACGGCGTGTCAGGCACAGGAGGCTGATCACCTATTTTATACAACTTAATTTCTAGATTATAAAATTAGATTTTTTAAGGACGTTTTAAAACAATACATTTTGATTTGAACAAGATTGAGATTCTGTACTACTATTAACTGCGTTTCGAGAAAGCTTTTAAAGATATTTTTGTTTTTTATAACCTTATCAATATAAATTATCTAAGTAATTAACATAATCAAGTAAGTAATCCTTAACCTCGACTCAAGCGCAGCTGATAACGAATTGTTGCGGGTCAAAGATTGCGACGCAAAAGGAAAATAATATCGAAACTAGATAAATATTGTTATATAATCATGTTCATAGTGTATATTATAATTTTTATTAAGGGTTCGTATACGACTATAATACAGCTAGAATGATTAGATACAATTGGATTACAATTAGATACAGTTGGATGCCTGGAATATCCATATCACAGGTTCTTACCTAGCTTGGAAACCAGTCTCCTAATACCTTCTTAATTGTAATCGTACTGTTTGTTTCAAATGTTTATTAGTACAAATGTAATTAGTTTAATTACAGGTAAAAATAATTAAACTCCCGTTTAGTGCGAAATACGCTCACACTGCTCAACATTTCAAAACAAAAGTTTACTAATTATTCCTACTAAAGATGTAGGCAATCTAATAGTAAATGAGTCCTTTTTTTATAGCTTATGAACATTATTTAAAATAAATTGGCAAATGGGAAATTTGCTAATTGGGATTGGTTGTTATAATTATATATTTAAAACAGCTAGGCAAATGACTTGGATGGATGACGTTTTCTCACTTGCCTAGCCTGTTGACTGTTAATTTAAAATTTAGTTCCACTTTCTGCCGCTCTCAAACTCGAAACGAAACTCATCAAACTGTCTATATGGCGTCGGCAAACCACAACTTTGCCAATGTTTTCCAAAATTTTATTAAAAACAACAAGTACAAAGGAAGAGTGTAGTGACAATAATAATGTGAATTTAGCTGTGATTGACTCAAGCAATTTAATTTTTTTTTTTAAATTTTATGTCAGATGTTCCATATTTATTTCTGCCACATGGTCACTCTATCGTACGAATGGCCTAAGCATTAGCCAGCGAGTTCATTAAATGTTGTTACAAACGCTACTGCTAAATATCTTTCAGGCCGCTATTTAATTCGCGCTGTTTATTTTAGACTTCAGAGGCTAGGCTGTTAATTGAACGGCTTATTAAGCTAGTTGGCTGCGACATATATATTGAGAATCTTATATGTAACCAAACTACAATTAAAGTGATATATTAAACCATGTTCCATCCTTATGGCACAATTACATATAGCATATATCGGATGTGTTTGGTTTTGGTAAAATAATAACTTGATAAGAACCAAAGCCTAGCTCTAAGAAATTTATACATAGAAAATATTATTGTTTACAAATAACCATCACGTACAAGATTATAACTTAAAACTTTCCTTAATGGGGTTATCTATATTACGACAACTCTATTTTATATCGACTAATATAATATTGATATAAATGTGTTTGCTACGCTTTGCCTTTCCAATGAAAACCCAACAATTAAAATACAACGCCTATATTCAGATTAACTAAATCTTAACTTTTAACTTAATTTTTATTTATTTCTTCACATAATAATATAATCTAAGTCTCAGAAAACCACTGTGAGTAGTCAAACACGAAAGTACTAATTCGTCACTGTCAAATTGTCTTTACACTGTGATAAAATAAAATCTATATACATTTATTTCCTAATTTAAGATATGTGATACAAATAAATAAATGCAGAATTAATTGCAGGTGGAGTCAAAATTATCGGGTCTAGTGCTCTGTGGTGCCACCTTACGGCAAGTGGGTGAAGTTTTCGCTCGAGAAATTGAAAATGGTCTACGCGAGAAGCCATCCAGTCTTCAGATGGAAAACACATACGTTCCAGAACTACCAGATGGCACAGGTCAGAATAGTTTCTGAACGGATGACTATAGAATATTTATTTTATTGTGTTTTTACATTCAAAAATTTATATCCTAAGGAGATATATACATATATATATCTCCTTTACTCAAATCAATGTAACGAAAAAAGGCACACACACAATAATTGTCAGTCGTAAGGAAAGAAATACAATGGGTAACTGATAATACTCGTATTACATTGTTTATTAAAATCATTTGGAATTTATTTTTTAAAATTTTCTTACTGCGTTTCGTTAACAATTTCCTAGTCATGTAAACCTATCTAAGTTTATTAAGTGAACGATTTTTTTTTAATATTAAAAATTATGTATGCTACATAAAATTATTTGAAACGCAAAGGTGGTATGGCACAAAAAAGGGTGGGAAACACTGATCTATAACTTAATAATTGGTATAACCACATTGAATGGCATCGGGCATACTGCATCTGTTTCGAATATCATCAGAGTTACTTAAAAGTAAAATAGTGTATAAATCTATTTAACATATTCAGTAAGCCACAAAAGGTATATAACTACGATTTAGCGAGAAATTTATAAACTATACCCACTGTATGTGAAATGTGTGTTTAGCATTATAATGTCAATACTATAAATATAATATTTCGGTAACAAAGTGTAAATATTGTGATTGTTTGAACAGAGGAAGGTGTTTTCCTGGCGCTCGATCTTGGCGGGACGAACTTCCGGGTCTTATTCTTAGAATTAAGGGGAGGTCAGCTGGTGAGAGAGGATGTCAAACATTATCACATCAGGTATGTGTGTTAAGTGTATGATATATTGCTTTCGTTGTTGCGTATTTGAACACAAGAATTTATTTCGAATAAAACGGTGTAACTTTCAAATAAAAAGGGATTAATAATAATCAATTAATAAATATAACAGTCTCATTTCCGAGGAAGGTTTTTTTATGTTTTTTTGTAAATTGATTGAATTATTACAATTATTGTTGAAGTCCCAAAAATCTTGACATGATATCCACTCGGGCGAAGATAGTATGTTAAAATTTGCATTAGAAAAACTTTTATCGAGTATTTTGTGATCACTAATAGTGATTAGTCACGTCTCTTAAAATGTCTGCCGTTTTATTAATGTATTTGACTGTTATTAAATTTTGTACTCCAGCAAATGAAAAAAGGATTTAAAATAATTATGTAAATCTAAAATTTCAGCGATGAACTCCGTGTTGGCCCTGGAGTAGACCTCTTCAACTTCTTGGCTGACTGTGTGCAGGACTTCCTCCGATCAGAAGGCATGGAGAAGGATGAACTGTCTCTTGGTAAATATAAGTGTTTTTACTTCGGTGCAGTAAATTACGATGGGACAGAGAATGTCCATAGTAATCTTCTAGTTCTTAGTCTTGAGTCTCGCGTTTCAAATTTAGTATATTTTGCCAATTATAACTTTATAAGAATCAGTGTTTTATGATTTATGACATTTGATTCATTCATTAGATTGTAATAACTCCTGGGTTGACCAGGAAACTCTGGGTTTTATTTCCAGAGAGACTTTTTTAACATTATTTCGAAGGGCGTTTTCTTAAACAAGCACAGTTTAATACTATTTGAGATATCTATGCTAAAGTCCTTCTTTTCCAGGTTTCACCTTCTCATTCCCCTTAAAACAGCATTCCATTTCATCTGGGGAGCTCACAACCTGGACTAAAAGCTTTAACTGTGAAGGCATGGCTGGTGTGGATGTAGCGGCCTTACTCCAGCGGTGTTTGAATGAAAGGGGTTTGAAGGTTACAGTGCAAGTTCTTCTGAATGACACCACTGGAACCTTGGTTGCTGGTGCTCACTTAGATCCTGAAGTCGCGGTTAGTGGCTGCCTATATTGGCTAATGCGACTTTTTCTGTGCATTAAAGATAAAATAAAGATCATGTATATTTCAAAACATGTGTGCAGTTGGTAGAAGTGAAACCTTCAAAAATTTTGGTTTCAAGATAATGAGACGAATGTAATTTTAAATTTTAAGTTTAATATCAATTATTAATTTTGATAAAAACTAAAATCATTAAAGTTTAAAAGTCGATGAAACGAAAAAGCGACGGTAAAAGGAGACGGACACATAAATTCATAAGATTTATCGTGGGAGAAAATGAGATAAAAAACAGTATCAGTGTATAAACTTTAAATTAGGTTAGTAAGAAGTTTTCACTTCAACAAATTATCATTACATTTTAATAATTACATTTTATTTAATGGTTGATCTTTATCTATCTCCAATACAATGAAAACTATATATAGCTAATTCTGATGATCTTAAATTGTAGTTGAAACGTAGAAAACGTTACTCGCATATCAAGAATTTTTATTTAAATCGAGAAACAGGCAGTTTACACATTTATGTAAAGCTTACAAGCATATGTACCACGGTGCGTAGCTAAGTGCTTATTTTTTTAATGCTTTTTCTACTTTTTAGATTGGTGTCATTCTGGGTACCGGTTCCAACGGTTGTTACATGGAGAGGGCTGATCGTGTCATGCATTGGGAGTCAGCCCATGAGAGAGTCCACGATGTCTGTGTCGATATTGAGTGGGGTGCATTTGGTGATAATGGCTGCCTGAACTTTTTGAGAACGGAGTTTGATAATGAGGTCGATCGGAAATCGTTGTTGGCTACGAGTTTTACGTGAGTTTCGCTTTTTGGTATATTATAGATTTTGGTCTCACTGCGATTTATCTGCGTGGTCCTATTTACTTTGACTAATTGTTAATTGAAGCATGGTGCAATGGTTGCAGTTCCTGTAAAATTGGCGATTAAAAAGAGTAGCAGAGAATTTAATTACAATTTTTTTCGCCCGTTCTATAACTTGGATTTGGGAATTCATTGTAAATGTAAATAATGACTTTGCGTTTCTAATTTTGACATTCATAGTTATCTATATGAATGAACAAATTTCGTTTGTTTCATTACTAAATTTTTTAGTAGTTTATTGTGAATTGAAAATGTTAACCTTTCTTAAGAGGATATTTATGTTCTAAATAACCATAGACGAAAAACAAAAATTATTTTAAATATGTATAAATCGAGCATTGTTGGCCTAGTGGCTTCAGCGTGCGACATCCTGAGGCTCATCCCTGAGGTCGTAGGTTCGAGCCCCGACTATGCACAAATAAACTTTCGAGAATAGAAATTCTATGTGCGCATTTAACATTCGCTCGAACGGTGTAAGAAACCGTCGTGAGGAAACCTTGCCTTAGTCCCAAAAAGTCGACGATGTGTGTCAGGCACGGGAGGCTCACCTACTTGCCTATTAGATTGACGATGTTCATGTAACAGATTCAGAAATCAGAGGGACAGGCCAACCTAAAAAAGGTTGTAGTGTCACTGGTTTCTTTATCAAGAGAGACAATGTATATAATTTTATTACATACATTTTTCTAGTGACAATGTGAGATCGTTATGAAAATTATTTAAAAACTATCTGTTCCCTACCACGCTTCGCTGTGGCACATTGTGATTGAATGGTTGAGAAATGAGAAACAAAACAAAGAATACATTTAATATAAGTTTAATTTTGCAATACTTGTGGAAAAAAAAATGAAAAAAAAAAAAAAAAAACAATCCAAAGATTATATATTATGCTAAAATTTCAGCTCGATCGGTGCAGAACTTTTTGAGCTTTTGAAGCGTACACAAACCAACATAACATTTCTATATACATATATAGATAGGGTAATTTTAATAATTTTCATTAGATTTGTATATTTCGTCTAATTAATTGTTAAACGTTGTTTTGATTTTTCAGATTTGAGAAATACATTGGTGGTAAATACTTGGGGGACCTGTTGTGTTCAGTGCTGGGAGGGCTTGCCAGGGACGGTGTCTTCCCTGCTGTACCCACATGGGGAGAACTTGCTAGTGCACACGTCAGCATGTTTGAAGAGTAAGATTTTTATCTTTTATTGGCCTGGGTAGGTAGGTAACTAGGTACCTGATTATTTAAGATTTACTCTATACGATAGGCACTGTCATTCTGGAGTGGAAAATTATATTGGCTCAGGATTTTTCTCAAAAATATATATTTATTCATATAGACACAGCTTAAAGACAGCCTGTCTACCATATGCTAACAACGAATTATACCATATTTCGGCCATACAATGCGCACAGGCAATGAGAACTTGATCGTGTTTGGTAACACAGAAGGCAATGGCCGTTCACCAACCAGATGGACCGATCAAGTGAAAGACTCATCGTCCTTAAAACTGTACACTGTATAAATACGCTGGACAGAAACCGGTGGAAACAGACTCCGCTCCAGGTGTTTCCTCGCTCACCACGTCGCTCAGAAACGAGCTACCGACTGAGGAAAGAGAGAAATTGGTCTGAAGCTTAATGAAAGTTCATGATAAGACTGTAACATCCAAAAAAGAAATAAAATTATGAATGTTTGGAAATACGTATTTTATTTAAGTTAATAGACGCTAGCGAAGCTAAGAGTCTAGTTAAATGATCTCTTATTATTAAATTATTTTCAGAGAAAATTCAGTTGGTGAGTGGAAACGTACGGCTGAGGCTCTTTGCGAAGCCTGTGGAGGCTCTACAATGTCACGCGCCGACGCCTTAGTCGCCCAACATGTCGCCCGTGTCATTTCAAACCGAGCTGCGCAGCTTGTATCTGTCTGTAAGTACATTTTTTTTATAATAAAATCTTTATTCATGACAAATAGGTTGTGACAAAATTCATATATCGCTAGTCCCCACGTCTGTGTAGTGAGTGTTTAACCAATAGATGTCGCTGTGTTACCTTGAATCGCGGTATTGTATTATCGTAAGAATCGTACATTTAATTTTCGATTTTACTTGTAATTTTATACTTAACAATGCGGATTAGGCTCTTAACTAAACTTTTTTAAATTGATCAGCTCACTACTAAATATATTAAGCTCTAGAGTCTGGCTAATGAAAGAAGATAACGAAAAAGCGCGGCAAATTAAAAAAAAATAGTATGGTATTTTGTGGACTAAACTTACTCGATACTTGATTTTATTATTTTTTACATTGATAGTAACTGTATTTCTTTGAAATTAAATACTATACTTATTTAGTATTTAATAATACTTAAAAATTAAAATTACTAGAATTGCATGGAAAAAACAATGAAAAGGTTGTTACCACACACATTTTTTTTTCAAAGTTCTGGGATTTAATTCTATTTTTCTGCTCTAAATCAGTGAGCTTACCAATAGTTCTCACGAGTATTGCATGGACTCCTGCATCCTCCAGATTTCCTGCGAAAGAAACGAAATATTCTATCAAATAAAAAACAAAATGGTGCGTGTACTTATGTACGCACGTAAGAAGTTATACTTCTTTGGCTTTCTTTTTTTTTTTAAATATTAAATAATTAATATTCAGCGTTAATAATTTAACAATATTTCATATTTAGTATATTATTCAATTATTAATTAATAACAATTATTATTTATTATTTTATTAATTTAATTTAATAACTAGGTATGTTTCATAACCTTTTAACTAAGTAACAATAGGTCTTTGTGAAAAAGCATTGCTAAATGTCTTTGAAAAAATAATTAAAACTCCTTTATTTGTTTAAAAGTTACTACAAATGTCATTATGGTGATTCAAAATTCTTGGCATAGCTGCTAACGTCACGCATATTCTATTTCTTTTTACTTGTAGATTGTCTTATTCCCATCTCGCTCGCGCACGCTCGGCGCCCATACTGATAATTTTGTGTCACGGTGTGCGCGCATCGTAAAATTTCACTCTCATAAATTTTTCATAACGCGCCTAAAGAAGTATAACTTCAAAAAAGTTTAGGCTAGTATACCTGTTAACTATTCGGAAAAAATATATAATAGAAATAAAAATGAGTAATTGCATGAAGTATCAAGACAATAAATCATACTAACCTATGAAATTCAATGACATTCTGTGTTGCCATCCTGTGTTTTCAAATAATTCAATTATCTTCTTTCATTAGCCAGACTCTAGAACAGTAGTGTTTATTATGTTATATCCGCGAGAGAGAACTCCGAGTTTGGATTTTGCAGACTGAATTTGGAAAATTCTGCTGACTTTGAACTTTGGAAATGAATAAGAGGCGACAATATTAATGCTCTTAAAATGATCATACATTTATATTACAGTAGATAAATAATTATTTTTATACATTTGTAGGTATCTCAACAATTCTGCGTCGTATGGAACGGAATCACACGTCCGTGGCCGTTGACGGGTCCGTTTTCAAAAGACATCCGCGTATCGCGAAACTCATGAACAAATATATCTCATTACTGGCTCCTAAGCACAAGGTAACATTTAGATAATACTTAGCATGATTCATATTCTGTCTTTAGTAATCTTTAGGTAAATTTTTGTTTGTTCTTCATAGTGACTTAAAAATAATAAAAAGCCTTTATTTATCCACATCTTATTTGCATATAAAAATAAATATATACTCCTTCTCCTCCTCACCAGCCACTTTAACGTTCCGGGAATTGAGAAGCTCTTTATTTTATACACATTTGAGGGGTAGTTCTTTAAAACTGAAGACCACTCAATATAACACAAAATTCCCTAAAAAACTGTCTCTCAAATGTAGCAGTGGCCGTCAAAAGAAGTATGTTAGTATTGTTAAAACGATATACTAACACACTCTCTTATTCACTAAGGTGTGTTGAAAACAGTTGAAAAAAAATGCAATTAAGTTATATATATATTTTTAAAGGATTTTTTTTTATTAAGTTTGTTATGTAGAGCTGGGATCGCTGACACAGGTATTTTTTTACTTGAAAGGGTTCCCAAATCTTTCAATTCAAAATTTTAATCAAACACATTATAATGAATAATTGTTGTCAAATGAATAAACACATTTTTAATATTCATTTTATTTTAACTTAATTTTGGACGCTTAGAATAGTCTATAATGTAATATTTTCTAAGTTATTTATTTGATCTATTATAATCATTATTACGAAAAAGACGGTCGCTGCTCAACTTCTTCATTTGTTGTAAATACTTTGTATTAAACAGAATTGAAGATTTCGTAATATTAATAAATGTAAAGTCTAGGAACGCAACTATTATGAAACAAATATAATAATCTCAGCATTTATCATTTGATATAATATATCTCCACAGGTTGTAAAAATCTTATGAAGGTCCTTTAAGGTATATTTTTTTACAGTTCACACTATTAGGCGCTGAAGATGGAAGTGGCAAGGGGTCTGCGTTGACAGCAGCAATTGCTGCCAGAGTTGCTGCAAGGCAATTCTAACATTAAATACAGGAATGTACTCGAAATGACTGACTATGATATAGAAGAGTAAATTTAGACATGAGTATTGCCTTCTTTTTCTAACGATGATGCTTACTCTATTCCGATTTTTAATTCCGTAGAATTGTGACAGCCATCATTTTTTGACATGTCAGAGATGGCAAACGTTTTTGGCCGGGCACATTTTTCAATACGAGTCTGAACACCTGAGTCTAAACATACATTTCATTTGCTAGTGAATGTATCCATTTAATTAAGCGCATTGCTCCACATAAAACTGGTTTAGAGGCGAGTGATAATTACGTCCCTTTTCATCGCAGTAAAAAACGCACAAGTTAAGATAACATTTTATTTTATTGAAAAGGTTTACTAAACCTGGAATTAGTAGGCAGGGATGCCAGCTAAAGAATAAAATAAAGTACCTAATTAAAGTTAATTCGATAAATTGTTCGAGATATTGAAATATTTGTTATTTTTGTATTAGGTCACTTGACTAAGTAAATATTATGATTTACCTTTTTGTAGGTAAAACATAAAAATACGTAGCATTTTATTTTTATTGCCCTCAAATGGATTAAATTTGTCCCTTTTTCGATGGAGAACTTTTTTTGTAGCAACACTTATGAAATGTCAAAACTCTACGGATTGAAAAATCGGAGTATATGTCAGCGGTTTGAGAGGGATGGCAATATATTTGTTATAACGACGTTTTAGTTTGGTAAAAGAGACAAAATTTATTGGAGTTTTTGTCTGATATTTGTATATGTATTTTAATACGAAATAATTTTACCATATAACATGATATATTTATAAATTTATAGTAAATATTGTTATTATTTTTACTATATATTGAACCATACTGTGATTGATGCACCTCGCAATTAAACAATTGTTAATTGTAGTGAACTTTCAGTTTCATAATACATTCCTCCATAAACAATGTTTTAACCGTCAAAACTTTTCAATTTGTAAAGTTAGTTTTTCTATATTTCGAATCGTCAGATTTAATTGATATTAAAATAACGATAGGAAACTTCATAGTCCATTTGCAAAGAGTTTCTCGCTTAAAAGGTATAAATTATGAAAATTATATAAAGGCCATGTAGAACGGATGAACAGAAGCGGTTAAAGCGAGAGAGGTATGGTAAGTGGAGATCCGTTGTCTCAGTCTACCTTCGCGAAAAAGGCGTGATATCATACATAAATAAATTGCCAACATATGTTGTATGTAAGAAAAGGCCCACCATGATCTGTGTGACTGATTTTGGTTTTTGTAAATTACTAAATATCGCCGAAAAACGTACGACAAACATTGCACCGTTTTACGTCTAAAATTAAAATTTGTTGATCAGAATTTTAATGTAAAAAGGAAAATGATTAGATCGTGATATTTTTTCAACGTTCACACTTTTGTCACCGTTTCCTATATATTGTTATTAAGATACACTTCAAATATATTTTCGATTTTATTGTTGTAGGAATAGGATAGAATTTTGCTCGATGTCTCGCAAGCCGAGTTAACCATTTACGTAGATATAGTTTAATTTATGTGCCATATCCATATATAGATAATTAGACCATTCAAATTGCATATCATTATGTTAAGTGGGTTGTTAAATTATTAAATATTTATATAATTTTAAGCATATTTGAACAGGTCACTATGCGACAGTAGTCCCTGCGATTATTTACAAGCACTTAGAACTACTTATTGAGATTTATGTATATCCCTAAGGTAAAACTGTATCAATTAGGATTGGTCATTTGTAAATTGAAGCTAGGTTAGTAGATACTATAAGTATGTAATTGTTATACATTTGTTGTTACAGGAATATATAGTTATTAATGAGATGTTATATATAAGACTTATTGAAGAATAAAGCTTTTTATGTATACATATTTAATTTCTCTTTAATTTAGTTTACTAAGCTAAGAAATAAACTTAACAATTGGCTGTTAATCTTTTGTCATTAACAAAATGACAATTATATTATCACGAGAACTTAATTATTAATCGCCATCGGACAGCAGTTTTAATTTTGTAATTTAGACCTTTGGACTCGTAGTATGTAATTTTAAAGCACTTATAAATTTATTAAATAGAAACATACGAATGTTTTTTAAGGTAATTAATGAAATAATTGCACACCCTTACAACACAACAGTTAAGGGAACTTAGGAGAATTTTCTACTTGCAATAAATCTTTATACACTATAAGACACAGTCACCATTTCACAGCATTGATGTCCCGATATAGTAGAGTACTAAATGACACAGAAATTATGGGCGAAATTAAATATAAAATAAAAATAGCCTTTTTTTGATTACTACATTAGATTACATTAAGTCCATATCTAACTACTTAGTACTCGACCTTCGTCTGAGTGAAGGCCTGAGCCAAAGCAATGGGCTTAAGTACCACATAAAAATAAGTAACCAAAAAATCTCGCCAACTAAGTAACGTGCCTCTAAGGGACACCATTATTTATCCTTCACAAATAAAACAAAATATTAAGCAAGAAAGAGTTTATAATTTTAAAATAACAGTAACTTTAGTGTTTACACTAAGGCTGCTGCCTCGAATTTTGCGGGCAGCGGGGCGGCAGCGGCGGAGGCAGCAGCCTTAAGGTCTTAATTTTCTATAAAGGTAACATTTGAGTTTCATTATTTATGCATACAAGGATGCATTATCTGTATTAGTATTTTCTTTTATAAAATCTAAAATTCAGCATATAACGATAATTATGACAAAACGGACTACATTTATATTAATATTATAAAAAGGAATTTGTATTTATGTAACGAAAAACAATTCAGCAGTATCGGAGGTTGCAATGCCTAAATAATAATATTAAATATGAAGAAAAAATTTAATTGAATGCCACTAGGCCATAAAAAAACTGTATGAAATATTGATCAAAAACACTATGTATCGAAAAATGCTAGTAAATATTCCAATATTTGACGACTTCACTATTGACTTTAATTTTAAAGAGGTATATCTAATCAGATGCCATCAAATCATTAACTGTTAGTATACGTACCTAAATTTAAAATACGATAAATAAATCAGTGGCGCAACAAACTTTTTAGGTATGGGCCTCAAATATCCCTATCTCTTTTATTTGTCATTCTAATAGGCAAGTAGGTAATCCGACTCCTGTGCCTGGCTATCCGACACACCGTCGACTATTTGGGTCTAAGGCGAGCCGGTTTCCTTCACCGTTCGAGCGAATGTTAAATGCGCACATAATAAGAAAGTCCATTGGCGCATAGGCGGGGATCGAACTTACGACCTCAAGGATGAGAGTCGCACGCTGAAGCCACTAGGCCTATTGCTCTAACAACTTAAATTTACTTATTAACAATAGTTTTATATTGTTACCGCTTTATTAGTATCAAAATTTAAAAAATTAATTAAAATTTAATTTAAATAAAATATGTGAATAATCAAAATTATAAATTTAACTTAACAATAAGAGGAATTGCACGAATAGCCCAATTGTTTGTCTGCTTCAATCATGATCAGGTCACTTCCACTTTCTCCCGTACCTTCCGAAGGATACTCTGCAACTCTGATGCTGATGTGGTTCTGTACTGCTCGCGGATACACCACCAAAAAATAAATGACATTTTGTTATAAATTAATTAAATAAAACGACTATCCAATATTGCATCTTGTAGAAGCTATTAAACCCAAAATCTTACCCCAGAAATATTTCGTTGTACGAGTACTTGGCTGTACAGGCGTTTCCCCTCATCAGCCCCCAGGACTCTTTCAAGTTGTGCTCTGGAGAGGGCAAACAGCTGGTGCCCTGATACATGCAGTTGCTTTTGAGCAGTCCGACTGAAGCCTTTTGCTTCTAACCATGATAACACTTCATCTGGATTCGATTTCTGTAAAATAAAATTAAGATAGCAAATAAAAAAAACTCTGAGTCCGTGGCCTACAATTATGGCCGTGGCCACAAGGACCAAACTTTTTAAATTTGTTTTAATTTTCTTTTTATTAATTTTTAATTATCCTTTTATTATTACTATGTAGGTTAAGAAAATTGTAAATACTGTATGTTTGATTGTTATTATTACTAATAAACGTTGTATATTTTATTTTAATATTAAATTTAAATAATTAAAGTAATTATTTATTTACCGAATATAACTGATAGAGAGATAGATAAATTTACCTGATGTATGAAAATGTCTGGAGTCTTCTTGATTTCGAGCCTACGTTGAATCTGTGGCAATACAGCCATCAGCTCCTCGTGAAGACCACTGCTGGTGCTCATAACAGACTTGGTAGCTGTAACATGTCACGATGAAGTTAAATAGCCTTGATAATAATAATAACAATTTATTTGCAAGAATATGGTACAATCTAAAGTTCGCATTCTGCCACACATAATGGCGTGCAAATTTGTCTTTGAAGAATAGAAGTTATAATTACATTACAACGCCATATACGAGTAGTCAATTCTTATCTTTTTTTATCACTACATTATCACATCATCATATAATGTCTGGTTTTGTTAATTTATAACTGATTCTCATGAAACCGTGTTATTTTTTTTCATTGCTTCTCAACTAAGAAAAGTTTTGAAAGGAAAAAGCTAAAGTTAGAGAAATTGATAGTTTTTATTGATTAATATTGTATATATTTGTTTTCCAGAAATGCCAACCATATCAATCTCACCTACTAAGTTTATAACGACTTGTGTAACCTTTATCGTCGCTTCTGTGAATTCGCTGAAAAGTATGTTAGGTACTTACATTTCATAGTATCAGTTTTGGTAACCGGTGGCGGTGGAGCAACCGGCGGTTCTGGCGGGGGCGGTGGCGGAGGAGGCGGAGGGGGAATTGGTTTTTCTGTAACGAGTTGTTTGTTTGTGAACTATTTTATATCTCAACTAGCGGACCAGACAGACATGCTCTGTACACATGACATACTTAAAAAAAAAAATTTAATTATAAATCTAAACCCTTCTCCAACACACACAAAAATTTCATTTAAATCGGTTTGTTTAGGAGGAGTTGGTTTACAAACACTCACAGACGACTTATAAATTAAGATGCCCTGTAGCCTAGCCATAATCTAATATGATTGAACGTGTCTGACATTGGCAGACACATTTATGTCTCTGACAATGTAGGTATAGATCATATACCTGAAACAATTTTAGATCTATACCAGCCAATTATTTCGATAGAATTGAACCCATTGCTATATATGCTAAGAATTATTATTGTTACATTATTTTAAACGCATGTCAACGTACGTACGCAACGCGTGAGTACGCATAAATAAATGTGTGCACCAAAACTAATGCACTCGTGTCTCTTTTTAATACAGCTTAAACACGATATGACAGTAGAGACAAAACTTTTCTTGAAGAGGGAAATGGACTGATTTAGTTCTTATGAATAAGGAAACAGAAGTGTTCACAGACTAGACTACACAAAGAGATTTCTAAAGACCTATTATAAATAGTTGAAAATTAAGATCCTTTATAGTTTATGATTAAAATAGGTTTTAACAGTCAACACTTACCCACATCGAAAACAAACACACAAAGCAATACAAACCTTATAAACACTGTTAATACATGTTTTGAAACTCCACACATACAATAAACTGTTATTTTTTATAGTTTCGTTTTGTTTAATGTAAGCCTTATTAGATTTTGATACGTCACAAGGAGAAAGGACAGAAGGAAACCACAATTGGTAGATTACGAGTTTATTATAAGATTAAAAACTCATTTTACATATAATTTCTGAAAGCGCGCAAACAAAAATCCTGTAAACTTAGAGGTTATTACAGATTAACCATTGATAATAATATATCTGTCTCTGATTAATAACTTCCCACGTATATCATGAACAGCTGATAGCTCACGAGGTCAAAGACCTCAGGTAAAAGACCTTTTGACTGAATTTGCGATTATTTTTCTTTTAAGCAAAATGTTTTTGTATTTATTTCTCATATTTAAATGTTCACAGGGTTTTTGTTGATTATAACATATTTTAAATGTACGTCTTTAATATCTTAAGATATGTACATTATCATTAGCGATCACAGACGCTATTAAAAAAAATTGCATATAAAAATGTTTCATTTCTTGGTATGTTGAGTATTTTAAATAGAAAAGAGCAAAACTTTATAGAAATATATAAAAGCCTTAATTAAGGCGCGCTTTCGTATATCTTACATTATTTGTTCGCTCTGTCATACACAGAGTAATAAATATAGTATATAAAAATAGACTCTGTTTTATAGTGTAGAAAACGTAGTGTTTAAAAGACATTGCCAAGCGCACACCGAATTACACTAGCACATAGCAACACACAAGAAACCAGAAATATAAGTCAAAAACTTACCGAAATTTAAGAAAGTCTCCAAACCAAACAGTGTTAATATTATATCTAGCTTTTTGACATGATTCGTTAGCAATAATTTAATTCTCAAGGGAAACTCATTCACCATCGAAAAGAAAAATTAATGAAATATAATATGATATTTAAGTTTCGCCTGGAGGCTTCCTTAAAATAGGAAACAATAAGATATTTCTGTTTTTCATCTAAACACCATGGTTCTAGCCGCTACAGCTTGTTTGTTGAGCTGATTCGCGATTAACTTCACGCTAGTTTTGTGATGACCAGTCTGAAGTTAGTCGAAATCTTTACAGTCCTTACGCTAAATGCAAGTTAGTACGCGGTTAGGTATCTACATAATAAATATAAATTATGACTTATTTTACTCGGAAATATCTTCTTTATATATGTAAACCGAAAAAGAATGGTTATAGATTAGGCTTAGATAGGTTTTTGGTCTATTTTACTTTTTTAAATCTGTTAACAGATAAAGATTATTGTGTTATACATATAATGTATGTAAACCGTTTTATGTATTGGTTTTTAGTATGTTTATGTTATTATAAATCATTTTGCCTTAAACTTTGCGTTGTTAAGGAAATCCTAGCCTAATTAACAACCATTATTGAGCTTGTAGCGGCTAGAAATAGCGGAATTCTCCCTTTTTGCCAATACGTTCATTGCGAACCCACTCCGCGCCCGCCCTACCCGCTGGCACTGTGGGACTGCTTCCGCCGGAACCACGTCCGCCGCTTGTGCCCTCCTAGAAACAAAATTATAATCATCTATTTGGTTAAGAGAAGCGTAAGGAGACGATATAAAGGATAATGAATTATGGTAATGTTCAAAAATTAACCTAAACTTTTCATTAATTTATGTACTTCTCCTAAAAGGCATTGGCGTATATTTTAGTGTTTATCATTGAATAATTAGTAACATTTTGTATTATTATTTTTAAACAACGGCTTGAACTATTTGTATTTCTTAAGTAATTGAAGCGCAAGTAAAAGCTGAAAGACGGGGAGAAAATAAAACTATAGTATTAACACTACGCCGTGACAGACAATGCAAATTGTCGATAAAACAGAGCAAGCGCCAACTAGCGGCCCAGACTGTTTTACCGACGTTTGAACAGATATTCAGGGTGTCGGTTTTTGTGACGGTGTGTTTTTTTTTTCTTTAAACTAAAACTATATTATTTTCGCTCTAATACTAGCTTAAACTCCGGGGTATTTTTTTCATAGTACGGATTTTTATGGAAATTAGGTGTAATAAAAAAAGAAAAACTAACCTGATAATGAGTATAGATGGGGTTCGGGTACAGGTGAGGTGAAGAGGGTGGGGTGATAGCAGGTGCAACGATCGTGTGCGGGACATGTGCGGTCACACCCCGCCGGTTTCTGGCCTTCCACCATTTCCGGGAGTCATCTAGCACCTGTAGACAAATATAATTTTTAATTATAACGATTATTATTTTATGTTTCGTCAAACGGTTACAAAATGACAGTTTTATATTTTTAAAGCAATGTATTAATTTTATAATGAAAAACAATTAAATTTAAAAATCTTGTAAGCATTCATACAAAATGTTTGTCTTTCATAATTTAAAAACAAGTAGCTCATGCGCAATATATTCGTGAAAAGCATCCCTTGAGATTGATTTTATAGACGGTATTTTACTTTTAAAAAACGTGTGTGTACTTATGTACTCGCGTTAGAAGTAATACTTTTTTGGCGTAATAATTTTCTTCGGGCACTTTAGAGGGACGTTTCCCTCTTCGAATTGCATTTTTCTTGCCCATTTTAATGTTCACTTCCAATCGAAACGATATAATATCTACTAATCATGATATTTTACAATAAACACTATGTTTTTTATCACATTGGAACGGGTTTTCTCGTATAGAAATCATTATTTTGGTTTAAATAAACACGACTCTGAAAACACTACGCCATGACAGACAATGCAACTTGTCGATAAAACAGAGCAAGCGCCAAGTAGCGGCCCAGACTGTTTTACCGACGTTTGAACAGATATTCAGGGTGTCGGTTTTTTGTGACGGTGTGTTTTTCTGTTAGTTTTAGTTTTGTAATATCGTTTAAGTAGTCTACAAACCTCAAGATATTCTCCGCGAACCACAGTTAGTTCTTTATCATTATTAGCAGTCCGTGGATATGTCACACGCACCACGCGACCACCACGAGCAGCCACACCTTGCGCCCAGGCTTCACCCAGATCATCTGAAAGTATTAACATATTCTATATTATATTAAAGTCAGAGTTATTTACAATAATTGTAATCTGTGTGCTTTGGTGCAGTTAATGAAATTACGTATAAAATTGTTACTGTATTGTCACCTTTTAAGGGCTTTGAAGTTAATAGGAGCCAAACGGACAGGAGGCTCACCAGATGTTAAGTTATACCGCTGCCTATGGACACTCACAAAAAGGCTCGCAAGTGCGTTGGGGGTAAAGAATTGGTACGCTCTTTTCTTGCAGGACCCTAAGTCGAATTGGTTCGGAAATATTTCAGTGGGCAGCTGGTTCCACATAGTGATGGTGCGCGGCAAAAACTACCTGGAGAAACGTTCAGTTGTGGAACGACGGACGTCGAGGTGATACGGATGGTATTTCTATATGGTATTTCCGTGTGCCTTGACGTCCGATAATGAAACTCAGCTGCAGCTATTAGTCCGAACAACTCCTCTGAACACTCTCCATGGTAAATGCGGTAGAATATACAGAGAGACTCCACAACGCCAAGGGATCAAGCCACACGGAAAGTGACTGGTCGTTGACGATTCGAGCCGCTCTTCTTAATACGTTAAAATCATGTGCTAGCTTGTGATTAAATAGATTAAAATGTGTGATATTTCTTATGTAATAATTACCATCATCTCTTTCTCTTTCAGGAGGGCGATACTGTGCCTCTCTTTCCGGAGAAGAAGCAGCCGATTCTGAATCCTCTGCTCTGGTACGGGTATTCCTGTAGAGATTTTTAATTGTCATTATTCAGGCTACTACTAAAACCTTAGTAACGGGACTAATATTATTCGTTCAGAAAATCGTTTTCAATGATGTATAATATTTTCTAGTATATAAATAAGAATAGCGGAAATAAATTAATTAAAAAGTGATTTTGCTTTGAATAGTTGGAAGACGAAGAAGATGAGTTGTAATGAACAATGCATAACCAAAAATGAAGTTCTATTGAAAGTTCAATGACAATGTAACATAGAGCAAACGAAGATGATACCTTGGGAAAGGTGCGTATTCCCTCTCCCCATATACATCCGGTTCGTCTCTTTCAAACCCGTACCCTTCCGCCGCAATCGCTGCTGCTTCCTCTACTCTTCCTTCGCTTCGGCGTGGTGATGGTCTTTGTAAAGGACAACACATAAGCATGATGATGAGGAGAAATAAATGATAATGGTCATGTTTATGATTTCAAACCCCACGATAAACGAATAAGTATCGCTATACAACGAGGGAATGCAAATGCGAAAAAGTTTTAACGCAAAAGTACACTGGGACCAAACTTTTTAAATCTGTTTAAATTCTATATTTATCCACTTTTAATTATTATTATTACTATGTAGTTAAAAACTGTATACTGTTTAGTTTTGAGTTCAAACATGTTATAAGAAATATTAATATAATATTTCAATAATCTTGCCATTATGTTATAATAGCCCATTTGTACTTCAGTATTTAAAGAATTAAGGTCAATTATAATTGTATTACAAATATTTCATAATAGATAAATTTCTAGACGTGACGTGACAACAATATTATTGTAGAAATACTTTATTAGTTGACGTAATAGATAACGTTGTAAATTTTTTAAAACTCCTTTTAAACACGTTTTGTAACATCGATACGATTTCTAAGAAAACATTTAAATGTACATTGTAATGGATAAAAGCAACAAAACTATGAACCCATAAGCAATAGTGCGTTGTCTGATTTTAGGGAGAATTTTTTTTGAATATTTGGAGGTCCTAGGGAAGTGTGCAAGATATGTTTAACAAGGAGTTGAGATTGAGGTATCTGCTACCTTCTTAACGGCTGATCGTCCACTTGGTAGTCTGGCGTCCATCCATCCATGAAAACTGGCTGGTATGGTGGTATAGTTGTCTTCCACTGTTCTCTGTAAATTAATATATATACATTTATGACTATGCTTTAAGATATTATAAGTTATTGAGTTGACTACAAAGTATCAAAATCTAGACAATATTAAATAGTATTTAGGTAGTACAATGTACTATTTATTTCCAACACACGTATACAGTATTCTTAACCTACATAGTAGTAATAATAATAATATAAAAAATTGATTAATTAATTAATTAAGGAATTTGACGAATATACTAGCGAGTCAACTAAAAGTTTCCAAAGCGCGAACAAATAAAATATTCCTTTTAAATTTCGTGTAAAAATTAAAACACTCACCTCGGAATCAACCAAGCGTCTCCAAGCGAATGCCACAATTCAGTCTCTTTACTGGTCACACAATTAGCCAATAGATTGAGCGCGTCCCTCGTCAACAAAGGCTGTATCACCCGTGAGGGTAACCTGCCATCCGCCACGTCCTGCGCCGCATCGACAATCAAGGCCAACGGAGTGAATAGAAAATGCACCAGCTCCGGAGCATTGGGGTCGTGAATGTGCGTGCGTAATCTCGCTAGCAAATTAAAAGACAGCTTAAACTTCTGCAGGACGTCCACGAAGTCTCTCTCAGGGGGTGGACGGGTCCGTAAAGCGAGCATCCCCTCCCCCGTCCCCTTCTTCCCCCCTCTAGATCGTCGCCGACGTTCCAATTCACGTGACGCAGCTGCGGCGTGCTGCAGCCGCGCTATGAATTTTTCTATGTCGTCAAAGCAACGGTTTAAAATTGCAATGTCCTGTTCGTAGAGACGTTCAGAGCCGGTGGATGAGGCGTCATCTCTTTCTCCCGCTGAACCACGATCGCGGCCCAGTTGTGCAGACATTTGCTGAAAAAAAAACATTAAATGGACATTCGTAAAAGAGCTATTATAGTGATTATCAACTAGATAATTACATCTACGTAGTATTATATTTTGTAGATTTACCGTTGTTCTAAATGAACAGGTCTTTGAACGCCAGCCTTCAGGTTTGAGAAAGAATCAGCCACTAAGTTAATATGACATTACGAATTAAAATATTTTAATTATCTAAATATATCAATTGTCACTTCCTTGATTAGATATTATCAGTATAGAGTTCGTAATTAGCCATGTTGCTGATTTAATTAAGTGCAGAAATAGGCAAAACGAATATCAATCAAAGATAATTTTGATAATAATTTTTGGAGAATTTTTATTCTTTGTTTGAAATTTATGGGTTATTATTATAATTATTATATTATGGGTACTTTTAACTTGTCCCTTCTCTAGTACCTCCTGGATTGTTCCAGGTATGTAAGACAAGGCCTACCTAACCTGATTTCACCATCTACGATTTCCTTGTTAACAGCTTCTTATCGTCCGTTCTACATGGTCAAACCACCTAAGCATTCCCATTCGTATCGTTGTCTTCTCCTCTTTTAACACACACTACTCACGTATCTCACTATTACTTATCCTATCACACAATGTTACACCATACATATTTATTAACGCTCTCATTTTCACGGCATTATTCTACTCTCATTCTCTTTCTGCCACACCCAAGATCCACAACCGTATGTTTCAAGCATTCTCCTCGGTACGGCTCTGGAGCCTCGTTTGAGAATTTTTTTGTTTATACATAAAGGAATGCAATGCTCCATAAACTCTATTCCCAGCATTTACTCGGCTCTCTGTATCATCGTCATACTTTCCACCCGGAGTAAACATACTGCCTAATTACACGAACTTATCAACTTCTTCCAATTTTTTTTAACTTGTTTAATTTCTCATATCTTACAATTGAACGCTTTTTGCAAATAAGAAATGAGATATTCTTGAAAATAATATAGTGTTTATACTATATTATGTATATACACTATATTTAACTTACGGTAATAACAGCCTCCCATTGTTGTTTGGTAAACGTGCGATACGCTGGAGGCATACTATTCAACTAATGAATAATCAGTGATATTGAATTAATCCAAATATCATTTTCGTACGCTTTATTGTGCGATGTATTATCACCTGCAGTATGCTAATAGGTACGAAGCGTTCTATTCTTCCGTTAAAAGTTAAACGCAATGTGAAAAACAACGAAAAACGAAGCCTTACAAAAATGACAGACATGGTAACACGCTCAAAAAATGGGCCGGTCGCTTTGCCCGAGTTTGTTATGGCAGATGGGCCATAAATACCCTTACTTGGAATGGCCCAGTGGTTAGAAAAAATGAGGAGCAGAATCCGGGGAAGATGAAATATAAGAGATAGCGGGTAAGATTGGAAAACAGTAAAGAAGATGACAAATGGAATAATTTGGCGGCCTTCAATCTGTCGAAGGTTACTACTACTAATATTAAATACATAATAAGTAATAACAACATATATATAAATATTAAAATACAATGTAATAATAACATAAACTTAATGCAATCCCTATTATAGGACCTACTCGAATAAAGGCTGTTTTTATTTTATTTATTATCACCTAGGACTATATACTATTTACCAAGTTAATTTCTTGAAATGATAATTTTGGAAATCTGTCCTCTATTTGGCGGTTACGACACTTTAAATTACTTGAACTTTCAGACCCCTGTATGAAAATTTTGACAATAAGTCAAAAGTAGTTTTAAAATCTTCTATAGACATACAATTGTACTATATTTAATTCAGATAAGATAATTTTAATCCAACCTAATCGGTGTATTATAAAGGTAGTAGAAAATCATCTATCAAATTTAATTCCAAGTTAAGCGAAGCGACCTTGCTAGCTGAATTCTGATTATAGACCGAAGAAGAAGTGGTCAAGAAGGTGGGCTTATGACCTAAATAGCAGGAAAAGACGTATTTCTTGCCGTATTTAATGATAACTGCTTATATATTATTATTATTATATACCGAATGTCTATATAATGATTTCACATAAATGCCTATAAATATACATAGAGTACTTCATTTAAAATTAAAGAAATCTTTATATATGTCTATATGAGGTTTATTGCTACGCACGTTTATCGAATATATGTTTCGTTTGAATATATTTTAGCCACGCAACATAGGCATTTGAATGTTATCGTTGTGATAAGCCATAGTACGTAAGCGTGTTTCTGATAATACATTTCTAGTAAACAGTTATAGTAATATACTGTGTTATTTTTTTTATGGAACAGGCCGAAAGAGGGCAGTGGTCTCATCTGATGTTATGTTATATTGCCGCCCATGGACACTCACACACTCGCACATTGCAAGTGCGTTGCGGCCTATTAAGCATCGGTACGCTCTTTTCTTGAAGGACTCAAAGTCCAATTGATTCGGTAGACAGCAGCACATACATACATAATTTGTTCTAAAACTGTTCGACACTTGCCCGAGAAATACCTCGGCAAGGCACCTCTGAGTATCTTCAGTGCAATCGTACGCAAGCAGTGAATATTTCTAAGTTGCAACATATCGTTGATATGTAGAAGAAACAGGGACGGAGATAAGACACAGCCTTGTGGGAGCCCCAGGGTTCACGGGTTTTCGGTAGGAACATGCGCCGTCGATAACGACCTTGATGCTCCGATCAGCGAGAATGCTGGAAATCTAGTAGGATAATTTTTCAGGGAGCTCATAGGTTGGGAGCTTCGGAAGCTCTCTGTGCTACACTCGATCGAAGGCTTTCGTTATGTCCTATAAAATTACCACTAGTGGGTAAGGCCTTTGGACTAGATTATCTCTGTCCATCTATGTGTAAAGTAAACGACAAGGTTGCCAGCTACACCAAAAAATCCGTATTAACAATCGCCAAACAGCTGGTGGCTCTCTAGATATCTCAGGAGTTCGCTGTTAATAATAGTTTTTATTATTTTAAAGATCAAGGAGTTTATATCTTAACATTGATTTTACTGTACTTTTTGGTTATCAATCAGGCAAAGTATCTTAATTAACACATTTCTAGGTCCTATTAATTATAATTAGACAATTGAATTGATTAAAGTAATTGTCATAACAAACTTTGACAGTTAGGTTAACTTTTTAAATGGATATTTTTAAGTTTAAAAAGCCCAGCAACGCACTCGCGAGACTTCCAGAAATGTAAATGACCATGGGCTGTATCACTTTTCATCACGTTAACATCGTTTCGCCTGCGCTATAAAAAAGTTTCACCTACCTGTCGCCTCGGTCTGTCCATCTCCGTCTCCTTCTCTCTTTCTCTTTCCCGCTCGATCACGAAGTCTCGACCGCCTTCTGAGCCACCGCTGCCTATACCCCTGTAATATAAGGTTTTATGTTATCATTTGTCTTTGAAATTAAATAGTCCGCATGTAAATAAAAACACGATTTATTGTATGAATACAAGGCTTGCACATACACAATGAAAGACACAATTATATCTAGGTAACATTTTTGTAAACAACTGTGGAATTTATATATTTTGATAGTAATTTAGTTCACGTATGACGAAACCAAAATTTGCACCAAAACGTATAGGCACAATTTTGATCAACGCATCGGTAAAGAAAATATTCTAACCTTTCGCCAACCTAAATCTAGACTGTCTAAATCTCTACTTCTTCTTTTACTCTGAACTAAAGAGCCACGGTAGCACAGGCTGATGACCTACTTTCCTATAAAAAAATGATCAGGAAAACAAATGCAGTCTGTTAAACTATAGACAGAGGAATAAAATACCATATCGTAGAACCAGGTAATCTAAAATTTAGTTGAAAGTGGAACATCACTTCACTTCACATCTCACTCACACACTGGTTTATCGCGAGGTATAAGGATGGTCCTAAGATATTTATCTTAAGATGCATTTATCTGATACGTTATCGTTTGTACTTTAAAATATTAGGTCACCAAAGAATTTAACGCATTCCTGTTTGTATTAAGATCGCCAGAATTGATTTTGTAACATCGCTTTCCTGCGAAACAAGTTTGGACTTGAAAATAGTTAAAAATATTTATTTTAATTCAAACTTAAACCTACGTGTTTTCACCAGTCCAACTATTATTTGTTGTATGAAGTGGATTAAATCGTGGTTAAATTTAACAAATGAATATTATATAACAAATACTTTAAACCAACAAAAGGCTTTCAACATACAAATATACAGTATTTACAATTTTCTATAATAATAATTAAAAAATTATAAAAAATAAATCTGAAGTTATATATTTTAGAATGCTAAAGACGATATTATGATTTGAGATACAAATTGAAAAAAACTTGAAGAAGTTTTATTAGTTTCAATTAACTTGAACACTTTCACAGCCCTCAAAGATATACCTCAAGATCATTTCAATTAAATTTCTAAAATTCTTTAGATATACCAAACACTACAATATATATTAGAAAAAATAAGGAATATCCTATTTAGGAGCCTTCAGATGACCCGAAAGAATTGATTTGTCAGAAACTCAAGACAAAAAACGATAACCATAATACTCACTTAAGAGCATTTAATTCTTCAACAAGTGTCTGTGCACTGACGTCATGGCATTGGAAGATGTGTAACTCCCGTCTGGAGCCACCAGGGGAGCCACCACCACTCTCTGGGGCCCCTACTACAAAGGCCAACACGTTGTTGTAGAGTTCAGCAGGTTCTGGCGATGTGAAGGCTGTTGGTGAGTGCACCCAGTTGGCTGGGAAACGCTCCATTATGGACTGCAAATGTTTTACAATGATTAATAAATAGCAATTATAGTATTGCGACTACGGTGTTTGGCGTATTCGCTACAATGAAGAACTTTATATCATCCTTGACGACGCCAACATCGTCCAATTCAGAAAATGCAACAGCCTCAACCTCAACGTCAAGAGAAAACCCGGTAGACCAAGGCTGCGTTAGTGGGATGGAGTTGTCAGGGACCTCGAAACAATAGGAGTTCGAAGAAGCACGAAATAGATTGCGATGGCGAAATATACTTGAGCAGGCCCACAGGGGGCTATAGCCATTGATTGATGATGATGATGAAACATTTATAGTGTTTTAACTTAACTTACAATGGTAAAAGCTATATGGTATATATATGTTTTGGTATAAGCGAATTTTACTATTTTTATTATAGATAATTTTACTGTTCGTAGCAACTACAACTGGTTGAATATAGAACTCGGGTCTTAGGGCAGTTAAAACGTTTTTGTATCTTCGTAATTACATAGATAATTTAATTTATTAATAATAGTATTTACAGCTGTGACAATGTCCTGAAATGGAGGACAAGCACAGTCAGCGAAGCGTTGGCCAGCCTCCCACTAGGTAGATAGATGATCTGGTGATATGCAGAGCGAAAAACCGGAAAACCGGTCGTACTGGAAATTCAGGAGATGCCTATGTCCAGCAGTGGACGTCTACAACTACTAATTATTATTAATTTGTAGTTGTTGACGACTATTTATATGCTGGACACTACAAAAATAGTCATTCCTTAACACATTACTAAATCGACTTCTGACTGAATTTGAATGTTGTAAACGAAACTGCATTTGGGCTGCGCAATGTAAGTAATGCAATTTAGTACGAATAGGTACGACTTTAAATCGATGGTTAAGAAGAATGTATCAGCCTCTACTTACCCCAGTTTCATAATCCATAACTAGAACCCACTGATCCTCAAGAGATAACTGCATCTTTTGACTCCATATTCCTGGGGAATGGAATAACCTTATCAAATAAAACATAGGTACAAAAATATTTTAAGTCATGCGTGGAGTCTGCAAATATGTTATATAAATAAAATGATTTAGTAGATATATTGCAATTGCAGTCACTGTTTATGTTATTTTTTATGTAACATTATTAGAATTAAGTTTACATAAAAGAATTGTAAGTAAAAAATTCATCATGTTCGTAGAACAATGTCGGATTTGAATATTGATCATATTTGGATGCTACATTGACTAAATATTACAGCTAATCAGTCGGTAAAATGACAAAAGAAGAAGCATGTGATTTTTCTGGAAAATTGTGTATTTTAATGTTATACTTTTTATTTTGTTTCAAAGCAAACCGTTTTGTTTGCTTGTATGCCAATTTTCATAATAACAGAATATGAATTAAACCAGTTATGACAAAAAACTAACAATATTATATTATTTTGAAATGGCTGCCCTGTAAAGTTTACTATTTGTCAGATCCGTCACTATTCTACGACTATGACGAACTTTACCGTTTGTTTTCTCCAACTGAAGCAGTCGTCGCATGCCATCAGCTGGGTAGACGATACCCGTCTCCCTGGTCACGGTAAACGTGGCCAGATGTTCCAGAACATACACGGCCCTACCCCGAAGACCGGCTAACTGCTCGAACTCATCCATTGCTCGCGCTGCCTATGATAAAAGTCCATTTAATGCCAGAATGAATTATATATTTTTTTATGTTTTGTAAACAATTTTTATAATATTTGTATTCAAAATGTATTGTAAAATATAAACACGAACTGCCGTGCGATTCTGTTAATCCGTGAGTTCACCTCGCACTAACGACACTCCCTTCGTCACTCACGTCATTTTTGGAATCTCATGGTATTCTGTTAAGCAATTTCACATTACGTCTTGACAAGCGGAGGGAGTTTGTAGTTTATTGTTTATCAGAATGCCAAATCGTAAAATGACTGCTGCACGACTGAAAATGACTGAGCGCGACCGCCGCTGCGCAAACCGCCGTGAGAGTTCGAAAAGTAAGTTACAGAATCGCCAAGGCTGGTACTTGAAAGTTGCAAGAATACGTTTGTACAACCCTACACTTTGTTATATTAGTTGAAAGAACTTGGTTTTTAGGTGGTACATGACAGAGAGTGTCACAGTGCAGACAGAAATATCGGAATTTGGAAGAGGCCTTTGCCAAAAAAAGGGCACACGGATATTTAAAAGAATGAGATGATTGAAATATGTGTTTAACTGTAGGTATGTGTTTAAAGTATTTGAAATAAAAGGCTATTAGCATTATATGTGTTAGGTTAACACCATACGTTAGGCCTTCAAACAGAAAATGAAGAGACATAGTATAAGAAATTAATGTTTTTTACACATGTCCAGTTTTATTTTATACCCGCTGAGTCTAAAACTAATTTATTTCACGATGAGTAAAAGGGTTTTTACCTGCGAGTCCCCCCCTCGGGATCTTCCCCCCGCTGTTGCGCCGCCACTCCGCATTGCCATTTCCGGTCAGTACCTCATCTTCATAAGAAATTTGTTAATTGATCTGAAACAATATATTTTTGTTAGCCTGTTAGATCTTTATGACAATAGATAATGCAAGTGTTAATCATACAATTTGTACAGTTAGTACACGAATTCTATTAATAATAATAATTTATTTATTGGAAGAATATGGTACAACAATGTGTAAGGTGGTACAATCGTAAGTTCGCATATTCTGCCACACACAATGGCGCACAGATTTCTTTAACATTTAACATTATTAGTCATATGAATTGGTCAATTCTTATATGATTTTTTAAATTTATATCAACTACAATGCTTCACACAAATAATCATTTATTGAATAGTAATTTTTTTCCAAAATTAATACACCAAGTCGCTTTTCAAAGACTCTAGTTGGAAGATCTTTTAATTATTTTTAAAAGAATCCAACCAGGCTTCCGTTCTGTCTGAGCGTCGTGGTCAGCAAGAAAACATCTGGACTATCAGTTTCCACCGTATTCTGTCCAGCGCCTTTCGTGTACAGTTTTGAGGACGATGAGTCTTTCACTTGATCGGTCCATCTGGTTGGTAAACGTCTACGTGATTGCCTTATCTGTTACCAACCACGATCAGTGTCTCCAAGTTCTCTAAGCACATTATATGGTCGAAATATGAGATTCCAGATGTTGTACCAATAGTTATTCCAAAACTACCGCGCGCTCCTAAAGTTTCTTATATACTAACGGAACGAGAGAATAGATATTTAAATGGCCTGTAACAACTCTAATATTTGATTTTTTGGGATAGCTTACACCTAACATCATGAGTTAAAAAAAATTATGCATTTGGAAGTAATTAGTTTTTTATTATTACATCAGCATAAGATTATGGACAAATCGTGCTCCGTGCGTTGTGTTTATCTAGGTTAATGTCAACAACAAAATACCTTAATTGTAAAATTGTGATAGCCAATGGGAAACGTCTTGAATATGTTTTTGAATTAAAAACAATATGATAGGTAGCTGTTTTACCCAGTTGCTAATCAATTGATTTTAATGAAATTTACATAGATTAAGCTAGTCATTAAATTGTCACGCAGCCATTGATTGTTGTCTTGTAGTTTTGTAAATGAATTACTCGAATGTTTAATCTTTACAATTAATTGAAATATCTAAACATCGACATTGCAACATTATTTCATTTATGTGAATGTGACATTAAGACATGTATATCTAAACGATATCTTGTTAACCTGTCCTATTCTGATACTGAAAATATTCTTATTGTGCAAAAATAGTTTTAATATAAATGTGTAGAAATAATTAATATAATTTTTACTTTATCTAAATCTCTTGTATATTGTGCATAATAAAGTTTTTTCTTTCTTTCTTTCTTTCTTTCTAGTGCATTACAAACATTCTCTTCCTGAGTTCAAAAACTAAAAGCATTTATTCATGTAGGTAACATAATGGATTGACACAGTGGAGGAGGACCTGATGCAAGTCAATAATTGGCGAGAGGTGCCACAGGACACTGCGCTGGAGTGTTTCTCGTTTCGGAAGCCAAGACACTTTTTGGGTCGCAGAGTCAGCGAAGTGAGTGGGTAAGGTAATTAAGCCTCATTTATTCCTTGAAACATTCGTTGATATTTACATAAGATACCACACATTTAAAATGTTATTTCCTCAAGGACATCATAGACATCATATAGGCCTCATCCAACTGTTTCCTCTCTCTATTTTGAGCACTTTTCTCCCAATCTTCCCCACCAACTAACATCTTTAGCCCACCGTGCAAGAAGGCGAACTCTGTTTCCTTTCCCTGGTAGTGTCTTAATATACACTTATGTACGTCATAATAATGGTTATAGATTTACATTTACATTTCCATTCCATTTTAAATTTAAGTCGCCAAAGTAATAGATGTCATTCGTGGTTTAGCTATACTAATTTAAAAGTTTTATATAATGTTTTAATTACAGTACGTAAATACAAGATTCTTTTGAAAGAATGCCGGTCGAAAGCTGATTGCCCGTACAAATGAGTGTGAGGTAATATTTGATGTAATACGCCTGGTTGTGTAAAATGTTAATCGTCTACAATCACCGTCATCGTCTAATTGAAGGTGCAATAAAAATATTTGGCTTACTATAGTAAAAGTACTCTTCTAGTGGGACCGTGTAGAAACCCTGAGGTCTAGAGTTCTATTAACCACTCATAATTTAAACAGATATAACGGTTAGGCACATATTAGGCTGATCACCTACTTGCTTTTTAAGAAATAAAGCGAGAAAAATTAGTCAAATAATTTGAATGAATTTGTTTAAGAAATTTTAAATTTACTATTCTAAAATGAAATCCTTATTCAATTAATATTTTTCTAACTTCTAATCATTTAGGACGAAAACTGAGTATTCGTATGGACTCGAACCCAGGAAAACTACGCTGGTGGATTAGGTGTCCCTAATCACTAAATTTCATAAAATATTTAACGGAACTTGCATTTTGAATACTTGTAGAGCATGTGACAAATATAGTATTCTCCCTTACACTCATGTGTGTAACATACATCTGTCCCTTTCTATCACTTTCTCTAATCCATGGTAAACAGAACACATAGTAGTAGAAACTGGTAGAAAGTGTGTGAGAGTACAATTTTTGTGTAGAATAGCAATTGTTTAATTTAAAAATTTTAGACCTTAATATATTAAATAATTTAAATAAAGATGACGCGACCAGGGCATTGACCTAACAATGTAGTTTTAAATAAATAAAATAAAATAAAAAAAGCTTTTTATTTATTTCAAAAGAACAAAATAAACTGAATCCTATTATATATATTATATATATATATATTTTTTTTTAAGAAAATAAATTACACTATTTTCTATCGGTAGGTACCTACCTACTATATTACATCTATTTTCTAATTATTTTGCAAGAACCCTTCCACAGGGATTCTCCAAGGATCTCCAGGTATCTAGGTCTTAGGTGAATTGCATTTAGCTCGAGCCAGCGGTTTTAAATTACTTAGTAGTAAAACTAACACGTAAATACTAAGTCAGTCCATTTTCATCTAAAGCGGTCTCCTTTTAACATAGCGTAAATACAGTTTGACAGAAAAAGACAAAAGAGAGTTTTTTTGATAATACTAATAAATCAATTTTAGTTTTTAGTATATTGAATAGCTATTGAATGTTTTGTCTTTATCGCTCTCGTGTCGTAATGTTATCACATAAACGGTATAAAAGATTCTCTAAGTAATAAATATTTTTTTTTAATTTCTACATTAGACAGTTTTATGGGCACCTTCAAGAATGATGTATTGTGATTTAGGTTCGATTCCCGTTTGGTGCGTTAATTAGAATTAAACGTTTTCACCGTCAACAATGGATAAGAATCGACAATTCTTATAGCGGGTAATTTGTATCAGTCTACCTATGAAGGTCGCTGTTAGGTCAAAAATATTTATAATTAATATAATTCTGTTTCGATATTAAAGAACATTTTCTTTTCAGTTGTAATTGCTGTTAAACTAATGGTTATCGTTGTAAGAAGCGAAAAGAAAAATATCTTAAGATGTTACGGGAGTATTGAGTTATGCGTTGAAGTCTTTTATAACTAAAATTGTTTTTTTTTTTTTTTTTTTATAGAACGGGGGGCAAACGGGCAGGAGGCTCACCTGATGGTAAGTGATACCGCCGCCCATTGACACTATCAATGCCAGAGGGCTCGCGACTGCGTTGCCGGCCTTTTAAGAATTGGTACGCCCTTTTCCTGAAGGACCCTGAGTCTTATTGGTTCGGAAATACTTCAGTGGGCAGCTGGTGCTGTTTATTTGTTTATTGTTGTTAATTATCGGCCATTGAAAAGTTTTTAATTTAAAGATCTAACAACATTGAAACATCAAGTATACCTCTGAACGGTTTTGAGTATGTTATTTATTTATATGATTGATAAATAATTAATGGATAATATGGTATCTTCGAGTAGAGAACGTTGTGGCGGTTCCAAGAAATACCTATACAAAATCCTTTACATATTTTTCTACATTATACATTCATGACGCCACATCTTGTATACATTTAATAAACATTTAAATGGTAAAATACTTGTTTTAGGTACGACGTGACGACGACATATTCATAAGTTAGCTCTTAAAACATTTGTGAATAAAACAATAAAATATAAGTATGTAATACGATAGTTGTTAAATCTAGAAGAGAGATCGAAACGGAGAGATGATTCAAAGTGCTAATTTCATGTATGAAGGTTGTATAGGCAAGGTGAATTGCATTGTTAATCGTTTCACAATCGCATTCCGATACCACTGTACGTCACTAGAACTTGGAATACCTTTAAATATTTCCTGCAAAACGGTGCTACTTTGTATAAGGGAAGTTAATAATAATAAATAATTATACAATCTTAAATGGATATGAGATTGCTTCTCTGTCTGGGTTTGGGTCTGTTTTGACCATAGAGAAAGAAACTCCAGTGGTGTAACGTGCCACATATTTTTCTTGGCCGGTAATTCATGGATATTAGTATTGCCAGTATAATAAAAATGAACCAAAATAAGGGGAATACTTTGAAGTCATGCAGGCTAACTTAATAACTTATTGAAATGTCTTAATAAAACATTATATACTGGTATGTAGAAAATAGAGTTCTAGGCTGAAATAAATGTGATACAAATATGGGAGCAACTGATATGATAGATTATGTTACCTGTACTATTAATATAACATCGTTTAAGTCACCGTGACTACGCACGCTTTAAAGCACGCGAAACGTCGGATAAATTTAAAATTATGTTAAATAGTTGTAAATTTATAATAATACATAACTTCAATCCGGTTAAACAGTTTTTTCTTTAAATGTGTAAAGGTTATGTAAATCAAAGACAATACTATCGTTTAAGATACCTAGCAATCAGAACCGTTCGATAATTAAAACTTTGTCATTGTAATTAATAATGCAAGGAATAAAAAAAATACATTTTAGTTAAATTATGAGTTGTATTTGAGTGCTAACTGATAATGTCAGTCTGACATTTCAAAATGGCCACGGTAGTACCCATTTCAGCCGCTGGCCAAGAAAAGTACCTATGTGGCACTGTACACTGTACAGTTTACAATCAAAATTATAGCACAGAGTGACAGTCGTATGGAATATTAGGGAAGTTAACAATATTAAATCAATTTTATATCTTTTTCTACCTTAACTTTGGTATTAATATATTTGGCAATTTGAGGTTTCTTACGGTTAATTCCAGTTGGAAAATTATTAAAATTATTTGGAATTTTAATTCAATTTTTTATTATGTTTTTAAATTTACTAACTGTGTTTTTTTAACTAAGTCCTTGTCATACCTAAAGCCTATCATTAATGTTTCTTAAGTGAACAATTCAATTTAGATATAAAAAATTAGGTATGTTCCATAGTGCACGAATTTTAGTAAAGCTAAGGTGGGTCATTGCACAAAAAAGGGGAAACACTGGTCTAGTGGTTACAGCGTGGGACTCATCCCTCAAGTCGTAGGTTCGACCCCGGCACTGCACCAGTGCACTTCCTATCTATGTACGCGTTTAGCACACGCTCGTACGGTGAAGGAAAACATCGCGAGTAAACCAGTCTGTCAACCAAAAAAGTCGACGGCCTTTGTCAGTCCTGATGACATAACCTATTAGAAAAAGCAAATGATCACGAAATAGATTCAGAAATTTGAGGCTTCTGTTATATATCTCCTGTTATATAGCGCCTCTATATATATATATACACTTTTACACAAACATATCGTAGAAATATGACAAAACATCCTCTCGTCATCGCGAAACTATGCACGTACGGAATTTCGCTTATCGTCTATTGAATAATTAACTCTATTCCAAAGACATTGAGTTTACTTTTCATCACCTTACACACAATCAAGTTGTATGGCATACAACTATAATCTATAATAACATCCAGTAAGGTACATATTCAAAAATGGACATTTTTATCAGTCGATTTAAATACCACTTTGCGTAATTTCAGAATTCAAATTGGATTCGTATTAATTGTAGGATATGATAAGATACGATTTATCTAGTTTTTAATTTATTGATACGTATCTCGATCGAAGCTTATAATAGCATCAGCAGATATTTGTATTTTTAAAGGTAATTTTAAGTTTGTAAATTTAAAAAAAAAGGGGCATTCATTAATACAATTGAGCTACGCCGACCGTAATTATACTAATTATATATTACATAATTCCTCACATTACTTAATAGATAAATAGATTTATATTTATAATGAGCGTAGTTCGGATTCAAAAATAGTTTTTCTGATGAAATTGTCCTGTATTTAGTATTTTTGCCAAGTTTTTTTTATACGTCCAAAACGTAAGAAATAAACATTAAAAAGTACACGTTCTATGAAATTGCCCTTTGGGACTGATTGATAGATCATTTGATTAATTGCAAATTGTTTTACAGTTAGGGTAAGTTTCCAAGAGTTTAAAAGAGAGAAAGGTATCCAGGCGGACGCGCTTAATACAGTTGATGGGTAAGAAAGGCAGAAAAAGGTAAAAAAATCAAGAAAGAGAGAGGTAGTGCCAGTTGGAGGGGGCTCTTTAAGAAGTCCTTAAAAATATAGCTTCTTATAAAACGTGTTGTTTCATGAATCGTTTACATTTTTTTTTTTTTTTTTTTATGTAACAGGAGACAAACGGGCAGAAGGCTCATCTGATGTAAAGTGATACCGCCGCCCATGGACACTCACATTGCCAGGAGGCTCGCAAATGCGTTGCCGGCCTTTTAAGAATTGATACGCTATTGCATTTTAAGGCCTACGGAGGGATGACGGTATAATTGTAGTAAAAGTTGTTATTATAGTTATTTTCAGTTTCCTTGTCACGTATACGTAGTATTTAAAATTCCATTTTATATTTTTTATTAAAAAGACCAATATTAACATCACTCTCATATATTTTATTGGAAATTACTATAATTTATGAGTAAGTAATTATTACTTCATTTACTAATAAGCCTTTAACACAACTTTATTTCTATTTAAACATTCAAAATGTGCTTAACACATTTAAACATTATGGACAGGTGAAGGTCGTAGCGGCGACATTCTTGAAATATTTACGTGCCCCGTTGACCATCTACTTAACTTAAGTACCTACTAGGCCAAGTAAGCAACGTATTTGGCGAACATTTTTATGTAATTTTAAGTATGATGAATATGGACATACTTTTCATCTACCAACAAATTTAAATTTCATTTTCATACTCATACATTGGATGCTAAGTTTTATAGGCAAAAGTGATTATTTACCAAGATCAAGGGATTCAAAATAAGTCACTCAAGTGGAAAATGTCGCTCCCGACCTCGTGACTTCTACGAGAAAATAAGTCTATGAAGAACTACATTTATTAATTTCATTATCACGATTTTAATCCGACTTTTAACAATCAATTTTGTGCGTTTTTACTTAGTAGTCAGTCTGTTGATACTGTACATACTATAAAAGGTTCATCAATAAAAAACAGTACAACCCATGACATTGTTACTTCTGATTCATTATCATTTTTTAAGAGCCTAGTAGGTTCATCCTTTCATTCCTCAGACTTTTTGGGTCTAAGACATCTCTATATCCTCACATTCCTCGACCACACGAGTGACTGTGGCGGCGTCCATGCGTCGGGTTGTCTCTCTCCCTAAAATATGGCGAGGGTTCCGATGGGTGGCCATGCGTCATACTCGTGAACGGGTGCTACTAGTGGTGACTGGTCGGACTTGAATTCGTGTATGCGGTGATGTTTGTTATTTCGACTATGTATTTGCGTGTTGTTCCCACGAGAACGTAAGTGCGTGCTCCTATTTCACCATGCTGATAGAGGACAAATCTTTGTTTTTAATTTATTTTATTATTATAAATTACCTATTAATTACTTAAGATGTCATGTAGAACCTGCTCCTTACAAACGTTGTGTAAAACAAAAATCTTGGCGATTAAAAATAGTGGCGGAGAGTTTAATGCCAGTTCTTATCTTCCGTTCTACGCCCTTGATTTGAGAACTGGCAGTAAATGTAAAATTGGAAGAATTTAATGTATATTTCTTTTTTGGCGTTCATAAGTGTACATTGTGTTACCTATACGAATAACTGATGAATGCGCAAAATGAAAGCCTCCGCCTCCAGCCGAGGTTCGAACCTACATCATCAGTACACTAAAGCCACTAGCTACCACAGCTTAAGGTTTGCCTATGTATATGTATCACTAATCTTCTATAAAGGTACTTTGTTGATGTTTCTGATAACGATAAGACATTGTGACCACTTGGTTTAGGTATTGTTATATTTATTTTGACAAAGATATTGATAATTCAATCACAATACAGTCACAATATACTGTCAAAAATCTATACTTTAGACTACTCTAGAAGCTTATGATTCAGAAATGTTATCAGAAAAGTAATTAATAACACATTAAGTATCGATATGTAACCGATTAATCAATTGGAGACTCATGTGAGCATTTTTATCTAAATGGTATTTTGTATACGCAATCTAGCGGCGATACAGGCCTTGGTTCGCATGTTATCATTTCATTGGTGTTTAATCAAGAAGACAATCAGCCTACTGTGTCTAACATCCCAATATACAGTGGCGTATCAATAGGGTGGCAGGGCTAATGCCACGGGCATTGCCCAAGAGATATTATGTTATATGGATGAATGCGAAGTCTCCAATACGCATTGGGCTAGCGTGGGGACTACAGACCATTCCCTCTCGCCGAAGAGACGAGGCCTATGGCCATTAGTGGGACATATACAACGTGTAATTGAGTACAAACTTCTAGAAGATTATTAAAATTAAACTGAGTAGGGACGATTTTTGATAGGGCCTCATCAAAAGAATTGCCACGAAATGGTATGGCCCCGGATGGTATAGTTACCACTGCCAATATACACAGACTTCTAGTATATGATGTAACACAAACATTAGGGTTTAAGTCTTACCCTTGGACAGTTACTTTCGATTGTCAAAAACATATTAGTTTTGATATGCGGGCGCTAAGTCTCGACTTTGAAGGTAAGATTCAAAATCAAGCGCTAAGTGTGACTCCCATATGTCTACGTCGTAGGATTTTGACATATGAGAGTTAGCGCTATCGTTTCTGAAACTTACCAAAAGCTGAAAAGTGAAAATCGTATTTTTGTGTGCTACCTTTATATTATCGCTGTTATTCAAGAGTCAATATTGGTATTCTTTTTAGCTTACAGTTATTGCAATAAACAATTGGAGTAAAATTTAAAACCATTTATTCTTTTAGGCAACACAATGTACACTTATGAACGTCAACAAAGAAATACATATTAGATGTTTCTAATTTTACATTTACTGCCAGTTTTCAAATCAAGGGGAACGGGCGAGAAGAACTGGCAATAAACTCTCCGCCACTCTTTTTACTCGCCAAGTTTTTTGTTATACAAAAGTTTTAGGAGCTGCAAAATTTTCATCATATTCCACATGACATCTTTAAGTAATTGATAGCTAATTAATAAAAAAACAGTGATTTGTCCTCTATCAGCAGTAGCCAAGGTGAAATAGGAGCACGCACTTGCATTCTCGGAGACTTAGATCGAGAACCAAAAACCAGACCTAGCTCGTTTATCATATACCCAATACCCAACCTGTACATCGGTGAGCATTGGCCAAAACACGTCCTTTGGAAAGAAGGGACAAATGGACGGATGCCTGGGGTATCACGGGTACATGAAATTTAAATTTAGTTCCAAGGCAATACCTGATTGTTAACTATCTTAAATGCAAACGATATATCAATTAATTTTATTCGATTCTCCAATGACAACATCTTAAAATGTGGTTTCGTACGTTAGCAACTTTTTTCGAGATGCTATTGAAGTAAAGTAGATACCACACTGATCTTTTTAGTAAGCGATTCTAGTTTTCTCACGATATTTTCCTACAGCATACAAGCAAATGTTATTCATATTAAAATTACATAGGGGAACAAACGACCTTAAGGTTAAAAATCCCTTGCACTAATTAACTTAGACAGCTCAGTGGCTTATACACGTTTTTATATTTTGGTTTAGCATTTCGCAATAACGTTATATGAGAAATTATGGCGTTATTTATTGAAGCGTATTTTTAAGATTTTCTGTTAAGTATTACAAAGTACTTCAAACAAATATTTTAGGAATGGAATTGCAGTTTGGGCCTTACAGAAGTTAAAGAAATGATGTTAAATGTAATTTAATATACATTTAAATCTATAGATCTAATTGGAAAACAAAGGCGTTCGTTATCTAATCACGTAACTGTAAATAATGTATTAAACATCTATACATAATACACATTTTAGCGGACAAGCGTAACAAAAGTCGAAACACTACACACTCTTTGAAGCCTAGTGAACCATACTGAATGTAGACAGACTTCCGGTTAATTCATATCCGCTGTGTTTTTATTTATGTCACGTCTAACTGCTATAAATTCATAATATTACTGACCATAGAAGGTATATCGGCCGTTAGTTTGTCGGATTATAAGCCTAGATACATATAGCCAATAAATCTAGTGTTTTAAAGATAAAAATTGTAATTTAATTAATGTGCAATCTTTTGAGGATATTGCTAAATTATGCCACGATGAAGTAATACCTAATTAACATTTAAAATGTCTTACGAAAGTTCTTTAAGATTCTAAATGTTTAATTGGTTTTACTAGGTGTTCTGTCTGCTGAAAAGGTGTAAACATGAATTAAAATACAGCTGGGTTGCGTACACTCGGAGCAACGACCGGTCGGTCAAGTCGCCATCTATTGGCCATCTTTCTCGCCATTATATCATTACTTTACCCGTGTTCACAAGACTCTTACTCAAGACACAGTAGCGAAGTACTTTATTAACAACTAGAAGACTTTCTTTGAGGGTTATTGAATGGCTAACGACTGAACCGTATGTGTGGAATCGGGCTGGGAGTGGCGTCGCGGGAAAGCGGTACAGTCGACGCCCTCAATCCTATTATGCGCATACGCAGGCAAAGCTGTCACATCAATTTCATTACTAGCTAATAAATCAAGTGAGAACTTACCGTTTGGTAGTTTTAAAATGATGAACTTGATAACACAATCACATACACGCTACGATACGCGCCTGAACGGCGACCCGGTGAGTACTGGAAGCCTCGGTCGTACATTCACGCCCTCCCCTCCTCAGCGGAGCCTCCGCAGGTGATACGTGGTACGGGTGGCAGTGGCTCATCGCGACCGACAGCGACCGCGCGTCTATCAAGCTCCGGCCATGTCTGCGAACGGCTCGGCCGCCGCCGAATCGCGGCTCTGCCACGTGCGAAAAGTCCCGGATTTCGACGGCTACGGATTTAATTTGCATGCAGAGAAAGGAAAACCCGGCCAGTACATCGGCAAGGTGGATGATGGATCACCCGCAGAAAAGGCCGGGTTGCGACGCGGCGACCGCATCCTTGAAGTAAACGGACACAGTATCGCGGGCGAGACGCACAAACAAGTAGTAGCTCGCATCAAGGAGCGCTCGGATGATGCTGAATTGTTGGTAGTGGCCCCGGCGCCGGGAGAACCAGTTCCCGACTTAGACGCGCCCGAACAGAAACAAGCCAATAACGTATCCACCGAGTCGACGTCGACTACTGGTTCCACAGGCTCCGATAGAACGGATGGTGCTTCACCAGAACCGCCGCGTCTGAATTTACAGATGACAGCGGCGGAGATGCGTGCTTTCCTAGCTGCTAAGAAGAAAGTGGACCCAAAAAAGGTGCCGATGGATCTCAAATCCAAGTTCGATATCGTTAAGAAGTTGTGAAGTGTGTTGCGTGCGAGCGTATAAACCTACTCTAGTACATAATACGCTGTTGGCGGGCGCGCAGGTGTATTGCGATGTTGCCAGTCCGCGCTGAGACACTGTTTTACCTGGGTTCTACCATGTCATGTTTGATTTGTGATCGTTGCTGTACAATTTTTGTATCTACCGAAAGAATGTAACATATCGTGCCTTTTTAATTGCCATTGAAAGTTGTACATAGGTACTGAGTTTTAAGGAAATTGAATATTTTTTTATTTATGTGCGTATCATATAAATTTTATTAATTGATTATCTAATTGTTTAGTTAGAATAATGTTAATTAAATGCAATTATTGTTGAGTGATTTAATAAAGATGTTGAAAGTGGTTGGACTTTTTTTTTATGAAGAACCTGAGTCACGATGACATGACTCCATCATAATTTTAGTTTTATTCTTTGATAACTGCTATCTCGTCGGCTATAATTTATAAAAAAAATACGCATTGATTGTTCAACAATTGCACAAATTTAATAACATAACGTTAACATCGCTTTTGACAAATGATAATGAAAGAGAAGTCGACTGAAAGGTGTAAAAGAGATAGTTTTGATAATTTTAACTGTATTGCACGTTAAATTAACTATGTATGTATTTTTATTATAGAAATATTAAAGATTATTTATACACTTCAGTGTGGGAAAATTATGCCGTGGACAATTACTAATTAATTTTTAAATTAAAATGTACTAAAACAAGTTTTTGCTGTAAATGTACAGTATAATCTTTAATGACCGTTTTGAAGACAGATAAATCTTTGTTATAGGCCGAACACTTTGAGGACACAATAAATATAATTGTGTATATATATTGACATTGCGACATTACAACAAAACAGAATATTTGTGTCTGTATCAAAGACGTTTTAATTTAATTTTTAGGGAGTCAAACCCTGGATTTCAAGCGTTACATTTGGTTTTATGAACTATCGTAAACTCAGCTTTTTCACATTTATTTATTTTACATAGGGGATATATTAACTTATCTACTCTTATCAAATATCACAAATATTTAGACCATTTAGATTGTAATCCTATTTATCTATTCCTGATAATAGTTATCAGTGTGAAGGGTTTTATTAATTATGCAAAGGAATCGCATAGTGTTATAATAACCCAAACGTGATTATAGGTTATAAATGAATATAGCAAATAAAAATTATAAATTGAAAATAAAGTACTATGTTAATGGATTTCGATGGTAATGATTGATTAAAAAAGAGATTGATACTATAGAAAGAATAATAATTAATTATTAGATTACATAAAAACGTCCCTCCGATGTGGTACCCTCCAGGTTCCAGGTGAAGCGATCCTATTTTGATTTCTAATAACTTTTGTTCGACTTTACGCTGCTGCGTGTACATGCAAAATTTTTCAGCGTCATTGAATAACTGGAGAGGATTTGGAAGGACCTTTTTGTGTATGTCCACGCATAACTTTTGCGTATGAAAACGCTATATATTTTTACTTCACTTGTTCTGTTACTACTACAGTGATGTATCTGCTGTTGCCTAATAAATAAAACGTCATTTGATGACAGAGCTGTCAAACCATTTTTCTTAGTATACTTTAATACTTTAAAAGAATTTATATATATTATGCAAATCAGAATTTTGAATATCGAATAACGAACTACTATATATTTATGCAAATTACCCAAGAGCTCACTAACTTTTAAACGTAAATAAAAAAATGATTTTTAAACGTTTAAAAGAGCGATGTAACTCGGTGACGAATGACGAATCGGTCCAAAAATAGTACTAGAAAGGCACACACCAACTACCACATTTTATGTTCATATACTTCACCCGCTATATATTAAACAAGGCGATTTATTCTGTTCATTCCACCTAAGCCCATAGAGTATAAAACGATAGCTTATGCGAGACATGGTCGTGACAAGGACAGAGATAATAACGTGTCGCTCCTTCCCACGCTCAGAGGAAGATGTGATTATAATACAAAGCATGAGTAATTATCACTAATTTGCTATTTACTTATTCATGAGACTTTCGTACTAGTGAATAAATACTAAGTGTACTAGCTGCCGCAGGTAGATTGAATCTTATGTATTAAATTAGGTATAAACATGATTTATTTACCCCGTCCGGGTCTGTCTAAATACTACAAAAAACTACAGAACTGACTTTTTGAAGGTGTTGTGTAACGAAGGTCACATTTGATTAAATTTTTATATAAATTCACTGAATTTTTACGACTCATAATAAGACAACCGACAGACATTTATGCATAAACATAACAAGCACAGCCTTGCGATTCTGTAACTCACTTTTCGAGCTCACACAGCGGTTTTCGCAGCGGCGGTCGCACTCAAATCATTCGTGAAGCAGTCATTTTATGATTTGGCATTCTGATAAGGTCCCTCCTTGTAGTTTATTGTTTATATATATGTCTGCTTTACGACTGATTTGAGCGCAACTACCTCTGTGAAAACCGCTGTGTGAGTAACAGAATCGCAGGGCAGAAATCTTTTTTCTTAAAGTGTATTTTTACAGCATTTTAAGCGCGCACTACCATTATGTGGAACCAACCAACTTAAGTATTTCTAAAACGAATTTTACTTTGGGTCCGCCAAGAGTGTACCAATTCTTACAGAACCGGCAACGCACTTGCACACTTTCTGGTGATGTAAGTGTCCATGGGCGGTGATATCACTTAACATGCTAATACATTTTGCCTGTTCTAAAAGGAAATAAACTGTATTCATTTATAATTACATTTCATTAGATTGTATATATAACGTAGCTATGCACACACTTCGTTCTCCAAAACAAAATAAATCTATATAAGAGATCTCAGGGTTAAGATTCAGCGACAAGACTGGTTTTAATGTGGACTTCCGTGTCTAGGAGACAAGAGACAAGAGTATATTTAAAAAAAATATAGTATATCTACAATATAACCATAAAAACAATTAACTACCTACATCTAAACGTGAATAGGTATCATTTTTAAAGAAACGCAGGTTTTACTACAGATATGGTTGAAATATATTTTTGTTAAAATTTTCCTAATAGATATAAATAACTTAACAAATCATTTAAATTCAAAACCTAAGCGGGGTTACATCGCGCGAATGCCTTTGAGGTCATTTGATTATGTCGAGGTCATTTGACCAAACAGTTATCTGTAGATGTAAAAACTGTGAAGTCTGTTCATTGTCACGGTTAATTCGCTAAATTTAAATCCTAAGTTAATTGTTAACAGTAATCAGTTATTATATAATGTTCTGATATGTTGGTTAACTCACCAACCCAAACCATCTGGATTGACATATCTATGTGTTTGCAAAATCGAAATCAATTTTTCAAATAAAAATGCTTCATAATCTGCTATGGTGTCAGTATAAAATAAGATACAGCTATAACATAATACGTAACTCTTTAGTCTATGAGAGAATTTTACTCTAATTATTAAGTTGAATTATTATACACGATATATAGTGGTAAGGTGGAAAGCACTTTCATCAGTAATTATGATCCAATAGCTCAGTATGTATTATTTTATTTTTCCATGATTGCCTGTAACAAATCGCTTGTTAACAAGCGATAAGACTGCCCCGTTTCCTAATCATTTATGTAATCAGTCATTTTAAGTATGTTTAAGGTAACGAAGTATAAATAACAATAAAGTTGATGGAATTTTCCTTGAATTAATACGTTTTCCGTGGACGATTTTTGATATAGTTTTATATCATCATCATTTATTATAAGTAAAGATTAAAACTAATATAAATTATAAGGGTTGCTTAGCAAACAGGATTTAGTTAGTGTAGCCATCACGGACCTGCAAGGAAGTTTGGGAAGTGTGGACATCATATGTTTCACAGAAACTTTTATTAAACAAGTCTCTTCATATTCTCGGCCTAATCAACGCCGAGGAGGTTCGTGCATCTTAATAAAAAACAATTTGAAATACAAGGAAATTTGTTACCCTAGACCCCCAATTCCTCTCCAATTCGAATATTGTGGCGTTGAAATAAGTAAATACAGCTTAATAATAATATGTATTTACCGGACTCCTACTTTAGATGTAACAGGTTTTTTATATAATTTAGAACAACTTTTAAGTAACCTATGCAGGAAACGCAACAAAAAACTAATTTTATGTGGAGACTGGAACATAGACATTTTAAAAAATAATAAAAGTTCCCGCGAACTTATCTCTATTCTTCAAAATAATAATTTACAAAATCATGTAAAGCACCCAACACGGAAAAACTCCTGCTTAGACTTAATAGCAAGTAACATAAATGACACACACTCGGACCTCCACTACTTGGCACTTTCAGACCATGAGACCGCACAATCGCTGACTTTTACACTCGAAGAAAACGAAAATTTTAAAGATATTCCAAAATACTGGTATATATACAGACGAGAACTCAATAGGGAAAACACTAATACATTTATTAGGTGTCTATCAAGCCTCACCTTCTCGGACGTATACAGCTCCACCACAACAAATGAAGCATTCGACAACTTCCATGACACTATAACTTTGTTTTACAATTTATGTTTTCCGATCTTAAAAATTAAAAATACATTCAAACCTATCAAAAATAGATTCTTTACTAAAGCGCTAAAAAAATGTTGTATAAGAAAAAGAACGTTATACCTAAAATATCATTTAAATAAACACAATAAAAAACAAAATAAATCTGCATATAATAAATACTCATCTATTTTAAAAAAATGTATACATAAGTCCCATCAGCTTACTAATGTAGAATACATAAATTGCGCAAAAAACAAAACTAAAGCAGCCTGGAATGTAATTAAAACAAATACACGAGACATGACATTTTATTCAGGAATAGAAGCAATTAATATTGATAGCAAAACATATGAATCACCACATGAAATATGCAACTTATTTAATGACTATTTTACCTCACTGCCTACAAAAAATAAAACAAACAATTTGCCAGAAGCCAAAATCCCTCTAAATCATAAAAGTATTTTTCTTTCCCCCATAAATAACACGGATATATTAAAAATTATTACATCGCTAAAAAATACAAAATCTACAGGATACGATAATTTAGATACCAAAACAATTAAATCATGCGCTTTATACCTACTTGATCCACTGACATACATAATTAATCTATCGATAGTAGAAGGAATCTTTCCTGAAAAACTAAAAATATCAATTATCAAACCATTACATAAAAAAGGAGCAAAAACAAAAATGACTAATTATAGACCAATAACTTTAATTCCCATATTATCTAAAATTTTCGAAAAAGTATAATAAAATAGAGAATTTCTTTTTATCATACGATATTTTAAAAAAAGAACAGTTTGGTTTCAGAAAAAATTGTTCTACCACCCTTGCGTGTTTTTCCCTAGTCAAACAAATTACTGAATGCTTAAATGATAAAATGCTTATAGGTTGCATCTTTCTAGATATGACAAAGGCTTTTGACTTTGTAGGTCATTTAAAAAAATTAGATTGCTACGGAATAAGAGGTAATGCTTATAACTGGGTGAAAAATTACCTTGAAAATAGAATGCAATATGTGGAAATAACAAAGATTTGTAAACTAGAGCAAAAAACCTATAGATCCAATTTTAAGAAAAATGAGTACGGAACACCTCAAGGCAGTATTTTGGCCCCGCTACTTTTTCTAACATACATAAATGACCTTCCAGATGCTATACACCAGAACTGTATACTATTTGCTGATGACACTACACTTATAATAAAAAGTAAAAACGAACAAGACTTAAAAAACAATTTAATTAAATCTCTAGACGACGCCATTAACTGGATGAATTCCAATAATCTACAAATAAACATGACCAAAACTAACATAATCCATTTTCAGACATATAACTCTAAAACACAATTAGACTTACAATATAAAAGCAATAAACTAGACATAATGAACGAGTGTGTATTTTTAGGTATAACGATAGATAAATTTTGTAGTTGGAAGTCACATATTGAAAAATTACAGAACAAAATAGACAGTTTTGTTTTTGTGTTAAAGCGACTAAGGGAAACTGTTAACCATGCTACGGTATTAGCTGCTTATCATGCATATGTTTCATCTATACTTAGATATCGAATTATAATTTGGGGAAATTCAGTCGAAGTAAATAGGGTATTTAAGGCTCAAAAGAAATGTATTAGAGCAATTTGTAGAGCAAACTGTCTTGATAGTTGCGTACCTTTATTTAAGAAGCTCAAAATTTTATCTCTTCCATGTATTTATATTTTAGAGATATCCTTATTCGTGCACAGAAACATACATATTTTTAAGTCGAATGTAGAAGTTGAAGTAAGAAGTAGACATGGGAAGAATTTGGCTGTGCCAAAAATCAATCTGGAACTGTTTCGGAAAAACAGCTTTTATATGGCAATTAAAGTCTACAATAAATTACCAAAAGAATTAAAAGATCTTCCGTCTAGATTCTTTAAAAAGCGACTTAGTGAATTGCTTTTGGATAAAGTTTACTATTCAATAAATGATTATTTGCATGAAACACCGTAAATGATATAAAATTAATGATGAAATGTATATAATATAATTGCTGTAGGTAGCACTTTTCGCAGATTAACCTCGAAAATTGCAGTAAAACATATAATTAGTAAATTGAACAAAATTTTTGAACCAACACAACTTGGCTTTGGCACTAAAGGTGGATGTGAAGCTGCTATACACGCTTTGCGCACGCTTTTTTCTAACGAAAAATTTGATGTGTTGTTGAAAGTTGACGTCAAGAATGCATTTAATTCAATCAGCAGGGACACCTTGCTGACTAAGTCTTTTGAAAACATTCCAGAAATATATAACTATCTTTTACAGTGTTACTCAGAGCCATCAAAATTAACATACAAGAGTTACGAACTCTCTTCAGAAGTTGGTTGTCAACAAGGTGATCCTCTTGGGCCGGCTATTTTTAGTCTCGCAATAAATTCTTGCATACAAAATTTAAAATCAAATTTTAACGTCTGGTATCTTGACGATGGTACTCTAGGAGGTAACGCAGATGTAGTACTTTCAGATCTATCTAAAATAATATCAGATTTTAGTTCAATGGGTCTAACTTTAAATTTTGATAAATGTGAAATATATCTCCATGGTGAGAATATGGACACCGACCATACAATAAAAAAAATTAATACCTTAGCCCCAAATATAAAAATAATAAATAAAAAATCGCTGTACCTCTTAGGAGCACCGATTTTCAAAGAAGGTTTTGAAGAATACATTAACTCGACAATATCAAAATTTAAAGATCTTTCTCACCGTCTTCTGGATATTACAGCACACTCAGCTTTGTTCATTTTAAAATTCTGCCTTTTTATTCCCAAATTAACTTACGTACTTCGCTGTAGCCCTCTATGGAATCATTCAGTTTTTTTAAGTGATTTGGATAATCTTTTAAAAACTTCTTTGGAATCTATTTTAAATGTTCGTTTTGATACACCTTCTTGGAATCAAGCATCGCTTCCTGTTCGCTTTGGCGGATTAGGAGTACGCAAGATAACAAGTGTAGCTCTTCCAGCGTTTCTCTCATCTGCTCACAAATCTAGCAGTCTGGTAGGTAAAATCCTTAGATATTATTCTACAAACTACGAGATTGCGGATTTAACAGATGCAAGAAACGCGTGGATAGCATCCAACCCAGGTTTGAGTTTGCCTTCTAGCGTCAACTTTCAAAGAAGCTGGGATGATCCTCTTTGCAAATGTGAATTCAAAAAGTTATTAGGTCACATTCCAATAACAGACCGTGCAAGGTTGATGGCTGTGGGGTCTAGGGAAGCTGGACATTGGCTTAATGCTTATCCTTCGCCAAACACTGGCACCCTTTTAGACCCTGAATCACTTCGAATTGCCATCAGCCTACGCTTAGGAGTGCCCATATGTACTCCCCATAAGTGTCCCTGTGGTTTTGAAGTAAGTAGCCTTGGACACCATGGCCTACACTGCCAAAGAGTGCAGGTCGTTTTTCTCGCCATGCCGCGCTAAACGACATTATACGCCGCTCTCTTGCCTCTGTCAATGTTCCAGCAATTTTGGAGCCAACAGGCATCGCAAGAGACGATGGCAAGCGGCCGGATGGAATGTCTTTGATCCCTTGGAAAATGGGACGGGCTTTAGTATGGGATGCTACCTGTGTAGACACCTTTGCCCCGTCTCATCTCCTTCGGACAAGCAAAAAAGCTGGCGCGGCCGCAGAACAGGCAGAAATTAACAAACGGCACAAATATAAGAGTCTTTCCTCCAACTTCAATTTTGTTCCCTTTGGAGTAGAGACTCTTGGGCCGTGGGGTTCAAGTGCACAGGCGCTTATTAAAGATTTAAGTTGGCGCCTGGTAGATAGTACCGGTGACCACAGAGCTGGCACTTTCCTGGCTCAAAGAATAAGTCTCGCAATACAGCGAGGAAATGCTGCCAGCGTTAAAGGTACACTGCCACAGGGACCAAACTTTTTAAATTTGTTTTGATTTTCTTCTTTCTTCTTTAATTATTTTTATTATTACTTTATAGGTTAAGAACATTGTAAATACTGTATTTGTGTAAATAATAAATAAATTAAATACATAAAAAAAAAAAAAAAAAAAAAAAAAAATAGGCTGGATAATATAGGAATTGGCTTTGAATAATATTGTAAAATTCTTTGGGACGAATTTGCGCGCCATCGTGTGTGGCAGAATATGCGAACGATTTATGATTGTATCACCTTAGCATTTGTACCATATTCTTGCAATAAATAAATAAATTATTATTATTATTATTATTATTAACTATCGCAATACAGCGTTAATACTGCCATCGTTAAAGGTACACTGCCACAGGGACCAAACTTTTTAAATTTGTTTTAATTTTCTTTTTATTAATTATTTTTGCAACGTAGGTTAAAAAAATGTAAATACTGTATATTTGGTTGTTATGTTTATGTTTTAATAAACGATTTAATTTTTATATCTAAGTTTAACCGTCATCTAACCAGTTGGTTGGGTAATATAAACTATAAGGTACACGTTTTAGCTCAAATTGTCATTTAACGAATATATTAAATTAAAGAGACGTATCGCAGTTAAATGTTTATTATTACCTTCCTAAAAAAACATTTTTTAAGTATAATTAGTTATTTTTAATGAACATAGAAACGGTAAGATTATTAAAAATTATTCAATTTTAAGTTTTATTATTCGACAGTTTTCCCTAAATTTTCCTTTGAATGCGCAATATACAACTCGCCTAATACAATGCAAAGTGAAACTGCCGACGAAATATTCACAATTACAAGACTTTAATACCGGATATAAGCATGTTTTGTAAACAAGACGAGTTTGAAATCGTGATATGAATAAATAAATAATGAAAGTCACAACCTATTCTTCGTATACATCAAACCTTCGTGGTTGGCTTCTTCATACTGTCGAAATAGCCTGGTGGAAGCGACTGCTCACAGCAGGCAGAGGTGATACCACAGTTCATGGACGCTCATACTTTCAGAAGAAACCGAGGGTCTAGGTGGTCATGACCACATACTAGACAGGGTATTAAGGTTACAAGATAGCCTTTGTTAGAGAATATATAGAAATCTGAATCTGATCTTAAATTATCATGATTCATGTGCACTTTATAGTTTTCATGTGTCCTTTTTTTAGTTTAGTTTGTTTTTTGTACCTGTTTAGTTTTGTCTTAATAACTATATGTAATATGTTTTTTTGCACTTCTTGCCTACCTTATCTAATTTACTACATTTTTTTTCTGACAGTTGACTGTAAGAGATCATTCGAAAGCGATAAGGCCGCCAGTTGCCCTCCTTTTCATTTGATTATGTTAAATTTTTATAAAGTTATGCAACGAAGTGTTAATAAATAAATGTGTAAAAATCCAGAACATTTTATAATATCCAACTTGAAAGTTGTACGATGAAACAAAACTTCTACCGGTTAGACAACTACTTTTATATATGCCGTCTATTTTTGAAACAAACAACAACCTCACCACAAACCCAACCTACATAATCTACCCAAAAAACGCGCTTTCTTTGCCGAACGCTTTTTCTCTTTCAGAGGCCAATTCACCTTTAATGACTTTCTTAAAGACAAAATTTTGACTAACGATTCAAATCTTTATTCATTCCTTCTTGTGCAACAGTAGTTTAATTATAAAATTGTAAGTGTTATGGAGAATTTATTCAGTACCTAAAATCATATGTCGTGGAAGAGACACGACACAGGGAATCCTAGTGGACTAGTGCACTTTCTCTTTTCACTATACATCCATTTTTATTATGTGAAAAAAAAATTTCTCTTTTTCTTTTAGTACAATATGAACAATCTATGCTTGTGCGCCTTACTCGCGTTCTAAATGAAAATATTTTTGAAGTGAAACTTCTTTATCGAGGTTGGAAAAAAATTTAGTGTAACATTTTTTCGTTACGCGTCACATTTTTCGGTTACGCGCCATGTTGCTTTTTGAAGTCAAACTTCTTTATCGGCGTTGGAATGAAACTTCTTTATCGACTTATGGGAGAAATTTTGTAGCAAATCGTCACGTTTTTCAATGATAGTAATAATTCTATTACAATTAATGAAATTCTATAATAATCTTCGTAGTAATAAGGTAAAATGAAATATTTGTATTCATGTCTATGATAATAAAAGCCTTTTGTTAAACTTTATCTAATTTAACGAATTTCTGTAAAGTTGCATATAGTAGATCATTTTTCGAAAAATAAGATCATAAAGAAGTTTCACTTCTTACGTGTGTACACCTAGTACACGCACAATTTTTTTTTATATAAAAGCGAATTAAATTAGCGATAACAAGTTTTATTTAAATGTAGGTACGTGTTCCGAAAAGACTTTAGATTTGGTTCGTTAATATCTTAACGGGCAGCTGGTTAAATATAGTGACGGAAAATGCCTTAAGAAACACTGAGCTGTGGAACAAACGCAATGTTAACATTCATTCATACAATGTAATTGAATTGGATAATATGTCGACTGTTTTTTATAGGATAGGGGGACAAACGAGCCTACAGGACGCCCATAAGTCAATCATCACAGCCCATGGACAGCCATTTTAGTGGATGCGTTGCTTTGATGGAGGAGTATGATCTCTTTTTAACATTTGGAGGTCGTACCTGGGACGTCCACCGGGATTTAATTACACTGTTCACTTGTTCGCAAAAGAATTAGCTGTGTTTAAAAAATAAAACACCCTTGAAATACTGTAGATATGTTTTAATATAATTTATGTGTATGTGTATAATTTGTAAAGTCATATTTTCTTGTATATTTATATACATTTTGTTTTAGGACTTAAATAATAAATATTATAAGAAATAAATATGATGATAATTAATATATGATACCTATAAACCCAATACCCATATGCCCTCTGCCACACAATGTGACTGACGGGGGCTATAGCCAAGTGCAGTTTTTTTTATAGAACAGTGGGCAAACGGGCAGGAGACTCATCTGATGTTGAGTGATACCGCCGCCCATGGACACTCTCCAGAGGGCTCGCGAGTGACCCTAAGTCGAATTGGTTCAAAAAGTTTGCACAATAGAAGCTCTGTATTCCAAGTGGAAGTTTTTACAACCATGCCTTGATAAGCACGAACACCAGGCTACAATACACACCGACTTACAAGCCACCCTCGGACTCTCTCAACCGTCCAACCCGCAACCCGCAGATATGATATTGTACACATTATACATATAATCAACACCAGAGCCTTGACATGTTGGCATCGACATCAGACCACAATATACAAACTGCCAGCTTTCCTAAGCTAAGCAATCATACAGATAGCTAACACACAGGAGAACACAAAGACATTTTCCACTTTACACAATATCCTAGTTATAAAAGAACCAGTGGCGCTACAACGTTTAGGTCTGGCCTCTGATCTGTATCATGATCGTTTTATTCTAATAGGCTGGATCAGCCTTCTGTGCCTGACACTCGCCGTCGACTTTTCGGGAAAAGTATGCCGATTTCCAAACAATGTTTTCTTTCACGCGTGTGCGCTCATAAAGTCCATTGATGCACTGCCGAGGTTTGAATGGACCTCAGGTATGAGAACCGCACGCCGAACACTGCACCTGAAAAAACGTACCGGCTTACGTATTAGCCGAACTTTAATACTGTAAACGCTAGTCCAGTTAGTTCTATCTAACCTTGTTTGAGCGAGATAGAAACATGCACGAAATATAACACTCACGTACTAATGAAAATAACGGAAAGACCAATCAATTGAAGCCTACAACTATACAAATCAGCAATAGGATAAGATTCATTAGATAATTCGTTTTAATTATTATGAAAGTTAATAAATGTCAGTTTTCATATAAGTTTTAAGTGGGCTGAAAAGTTCCTTAAATTTTCTTATAGAATTTGATTTGATTATTCAATAGCCTTCGAGAGCGATACAACGATTAAAGCGGTAATTTTTGATACCATTTTTATATAACGATTTGTGTTTTTCAATTTTGGCGATTACCTTATAATCAGCGCAAAATTTCTCTCCAGCTAGCATTCTTTTGAGCTCTGAGAACAGGAAAAAGCCTCTGGCCACTGTTGTTGGCACACTACATTGGCGTAAAAAATAATTGTTATGGAAGCGCCCTGGCACAAAATTGTATCAAATAGCGAGTCAGTTAGAAACTCAGTGAAAAATCTATACATAAAAAACATATAAAATACAATTTAAATATTTGTGCATTAATTAATTGGGTGGTTAGTTCAGTGGGATAAACATAGAAAAACTTGGCAGACTTATATTTAACGGCTAATGAAGTCACAGTAATTAGTTAGTTTAAGGATAAGCTGAAAAATTAAGATGTTAAAATTGTGAATATGTTTATAGGTTAAACTAAACTTCCTTTCACTATGTTCATAACGAACGAAATTGCCTTAGTAAAATAAATAAAATCAATGGCGCTACAACCTTTTGAGGTCTAGGCCTCAGATTTCTGTATCTAACAATCATTTGTCCATCTAATAGGCAAGATTGATTACAGATCAAACATGGTGTAATAGTTGCAGCTCTTCACAAACATTTTGTAAAACAAAAAACTTGGCGATTAAAAAGAGTGGCGAAGAGTTTATTGCCACTTCTTCTCATCCGTTCTACACCCTTGATTGAGAACTGGCAGTAAATGTAAAATTAGAAGCATTTACTGTGTATTTCTGTATTGACGTTCATAATGGTACATTGTGCTACCTAAATGAATAAATGATTTTGAATTTTTTTGTCAGCCTCCAGACATACGCCGTCAACTTTTTGGGTCTAAAGCAAGCCATTACAATGTTTTCCTTCACCATTCGAACAAATGTTAAATGCGCACATAGACAGATAGTCCATTGGTGCACAGCCGGGGATCGAACCTACGACCTCAGGAATGAGTCGGACGCTCTAGGGAAACACTGCTTTATGTTTACAGGTTTATTGTTTACATATACAGCAACAAAAGTAATATCAATTCACATATTTAAAGGGCACACAGACAAATACTTTGCGGTAATTTACCTTAATACAAATTGGTATTAATTTTAATACCAGCAATATATTATCAGTAATAAACACATTAATAAAGATCCTTATGGTCTTATCATTATCATTTAGATAATCATTATCAATACGAAAAATGGTCGGTGATTAAAATGTGGTTTTACATAGTATGTTATTTAAAAAACAGCATTGATTTTTCTCTATCAAAGAAATATATGTTGAAAATATTTTTTTGACCTAAAAAATATCTGCAACGGCTGTCAAAGAGTTACCTATAGGTATGTGTCTGCCCCATGCCTCATGGAGTTTCACACCACGTTTTTAGGTGTACCTACTCCTTATACATAAATTGTGCCAGCATCACAATACAGCAAGTATATGCCTGCCACAGGGACACACTTAATTTTATAGCATTATCATATGAATAACATAGGTTAACATTTTTCATTGTCCGTCGAGTGAACTGTCAAAAGTTCTATTATTTGTTAGTGCCTATAGTAGTTAGTTTTTTCTTCTATTATTATTTAATTTGGTTTTCCTAATTCATTTCTGGTGTTTGTTTTTTTTATTTGTCTGTAAATTTTTATTCACTTATCAATTTAGGGTCACCTGCTATAGGAGTGTTTTTATAGAAAAATAAATAAATTCGTACAGTTTTTCTTGTAAATTTTTGCCTATATTAAGCTATAAGGAAAAATAGCTTAAGCTATAAGGAAAAGTTATTTTCATGTCATCTTATTTATTCATATTGTCTTTCCTCGTGTGCGGTTACTCATTCTGATGAGTCATGCGTGCGTAATTATTTCATCAAATTGAGATAACATTCTTATGATACTCTCAAGGATTTACTCTTTAATAGGTTAGTGAATGAAGCCTGTTTGATACAGAAAAAACATTTTTTACACTATTCAAATTATAAAATGTCAATGACATATTCCCCGATTTTAATCCTACTAATATTGTAAGTAAGGATTGTAAGTATGGATGGATGTTTGTTACTCTTTCACGTAAAAACTGCGGAATGGATTTTAATGAAACTTTACAATAATATAGCTCAAACACCACAATAAAACAAAGGCTACCATTTATAAAGATATTGTGTGAATTGTCTAAACTATCAAGTAAGTAGGAAAAATCTACCATCTGCAAGCTATTCTGGCGTGCGCTGCCAAAACCGCTAGAGTTACACATATGTTATGTATGATGGAAATGTTTATCTTAAATAGTCCTACAAATAAACCCACCACAGTTTATATCTATGTCTATGTGTAAGCCATTATAGCGAAAACTACTATAAAAATTTATAATTTATTTCAAAAGCACATTTGGTAGTAATAAATAGGTTCCTAAATGAAAATAGATACTTTTATCGCTTCTGGTATTTAAAGTAGATAAAATTTGTCTTTCACGCTACATCATTTGGACAAATATTATTATAATCCTGCGCAGACGAAGTTGCGGGCGCCAGCTAGTATACTAATAATATTAAATAAATACAATTTGTTTACTTAACAATGAAGTCGTCTGTTTCTAGAAAACTAATGTATTTAAAATATATGTTCGCCTACGCTTAATACGCACCAAACTATAATATTCATTCTTAAGTCTGCATCTGGTAAATCTAATACAACAAAAATCTTATAGCACCATCTCCTTTCGAAGGTTGGCGACCACTTTAATTTTGGATGACGCACTTCTGAAACCATTGCCGAAGATTCTTAAGCGTCTGCGGCCAGATCTACTACCTTGAATGATTAGTTGAAACTAGTATAATCAATTTTAAATAAAATGTAGTTTTTTCTTTTATAAAATACTTGTTTTTATAATATTGTCCATCTAGATATTTACGTACGTGCGAGGCGATCATTATAAAATATTAAGAAGAAAAATAATTCATAATTTTATTACTTAAATCATGTTTGTTTCAAGTATTCTTATTTATGTGGGGGTGGATCTAGATGGTGATTATGTCAGAAATAATTATTTACTTTTTTTTACACATATTTACCCACTTGTCTATGCGTGAAAACGAAATGCATACTCGAGGATTCCTAATAATGAATACGTTTAGAACTGAGTAGGGGAATAACAGTGCGTTATTCAGTTGTTTAAATTTTTCATACCAATTTAAGAGCTTACTTTTGCTGATAAAGCGTAAGAGGGGACAGTTGTAATAAATCTCCTTACATATTACTTGTTTCAAGATCATTTGTCAATTTAATAGGCAATTCGGTGATCACCTCCTGTGCCTGACACTTGCCGTCGACTTTTTGGGTCTAAACATGTCGGTTTCCTCACAATGTTTTCCTTCACCATTCGAGCGAATGTTAAATGCGCACAAAGAAAGTAAGTCCATTGGTGCACAGCCGGGGATCGAACATATTACCTCAAGGATGAGAGTCGCTCGCTGAAGCCACTAGGCCGAACACTGCTCACTGTAATACTTGAACGGCCCCTAAACTAAAATAACAGTTAATCGATTTCAAACACTCTTTCATACCTATTTCACGAATAATTAATATTTAAAATTTGAAAATACGCTAAATAATTAATTCGCATCTTTGTGTCACATAGACGTTTTATCATTGTCCATTTGATATATTTTCTTACTAATGACGTCATGTACAGCTTCGACAACAGTTTAAATTTTCCTTTGAAACATTCCTCTTAATATACTCACATATTTCGTTCTCAAATAGCTAGTAAAAGTGTGAATTGTGCAAGCGGAACTTGCATAACAAAGGAAATGGAGCTTCATTAATTCGCAATCAATAATCATCTAATTAGTAATACTTCAGTGATATATTAACATATCGTAACGTGTATATGTTCTCTTACGTATGTATGTTAGCTTAGGCGTCGTTGGTTTGGTGTATATGTCGTAGCCAACTAGCTTAATAAGCCGTTCAATTAACAGCCTAGCCTCTTAACTAAACAGCGCAGTTGAAATAGCGGCCTGAAAGATATTCGCGTTAATCGCGATATTCGCGATAATAGCGTTTGTAACAATTTTTAATAAACTGGCTAGCTAATGCTTAGGCCATTCGTACGATAGAGTGATCATGTGGCAGAAATAAATATGGAACATCTGACATAAAAAATATTTCTTTAAAAATGAAATTGTTTCAGTCAGTCACACCTAAATTCACATCATTATTGTCACTGCACTCTTCCATTGTACTTATTGATTTTCACTAAATTTTGGAAAAAACTCTCAAAGTTGTGGTTTGCCGACGCTATGTTGACAGTTTGAAAAGTTTCGCTAATTAAGCTAGTTGGCTGCGACATATACACGGTCTTGATTTCTTAAAGATCTATTTAGACAGCAAAAAATGTACAGTCTAAATGTGCAGTCTGCACCTCTGTCCAAGCTACAGCCAAAACAGCCGTCTCTGCAGCGTGCATCTCCATTTCCTAAACTCCCTTTAATAATAGACAACTAACAATTGTATTGATCTTGTGGTGGTGACGCTCAAATCATAATACCCAACCACAGCAAGAAGCTGATGACCTCTCGTTTAAATAATAAAATAACATTTACCAATAACCCTAAAAACAGGATTTTTACACTCCCTTAAAGATCAGAAGTTAATTGTTGATAGGACGAATATTTTGTCTGATGTATGTCGTAAACTGAAAGTAATTTTACCCTAAATAAGGCTTGACTAGACTTAAGTGACTGAAAAATATCTTAAAATACTAACATTAAGTAGAATTGTTAATCATTATGGATCTTGTGTTCGAAAATATGATTTTAAAACGTTTTTCCTTGCTGTCTCTTAGCTTAATAATTGAGCATTAAATTTCGTTTTGGAGATTTGGGTTAAACCCATTAGTAAATTGATTTTCCTTATGATTTAGAATTAGAATTATCCGTTAGTAATGTATTGAAACCTACTCATAAAGTGCATTATGAAGGTTACAGTCATTAGCACTGATAGGAATCACGTGTTGATTTCGTAGATAAGGCAACAATGGCTGGTCATATTTGCATAGTATTGCGTAATGTATGCATGTATCCAGTGGCGCTTCAACGCTTGGCCACATAGTCCTGCATATGTCTCATATCTTATTCTTCAGCCTAACCCACGTCTGTTTGACCTCCGCATGTCAAAAACGTCAACTCAAGACATACCTCTATAGTTTTGGTTATAGACTTATTAGGCTCGTTTACGCCGAGTCAACAACGTGCGACAGTGCCGCATGCTACACATTGCGGCATGCGGCATCTTGAGGCATGCTACAAATAGAAAGCATTTGCGGCACATGTGGCATACGGCAGCCTATTTTACCCCGAGGCAACATCGTGCCTGCATAATTTCCAAAGCTGTTTATGGAGAGTTACTAGTCTACCTACTTGTTTGATCGAGCGGATACACCATAGAATATGGCTGATCAAGTAAAGTAAGTTGGTGGAAAAGAAGATTACCTACTTCAGAAGGCCCACGTTTAGTTTACTAATAAAGATTAAGGCAGACGATAGGGACAAAAACTTTACCAGAATATGAACTGAGGACTTTATTATTATTATTTTTTATTTATTTATTTATACGTTCTAAAACAATGTGTATGCCTAAAAAATACAAGAAAATATGACACTATAAATTTAACACACATACACATTTACATTTTAATTAGTTTTGTATTTTTTTAAGCCTAAACATTTTTTGTTACACCACTCCATGACCGATAATTCTCACTTTCCAAAACAAATACAAACAAAAAACATAACCTACAAACTGTTTTGACGAACGAAAAATGTCGCATGGAATCCATTGTGCCCGGATACAAGCTGCGACTGTGGCAGACTGTCGCAGTGCGACGCAAGATGTTGCCATGCCGCACGGTTCTTGCCACAATGTGCGACATTTTTAACTTTGTAGCATGCGGGCTTGTGGCATGTGCATGAATAACAGCTACCTATCCTCTGATAAAATTTAAAATGAAAATAATGGTCTTATTTATTAACTTTAGAAAATTGAGAGTGATAAGAATTATATATGTATTATATAACAGCTATTTAAGGCTTAAATGCCAATATGATATTTAAAATAGTATAAACTTATGACAGTAGTATTTTTTATTATTTTAGATTAAGGGTCGATTCGACCAAACAAGTGTAAATCTTAATCTTAGAATAAATCGTCAGTTAATCGACAGTAAATCAATTTTACGTTTTACCAGGTACAAATTCTAAGAATAGTGGGCCTATTCGGGAATTGCTACTATACCGCCATTTCGCACGGAATAACAGCTATTCCTAAAATAATTTAATGGCGTCAGTCAGTCCAATCATCTGATTTCTGTCATTTCACAAATATGTATTCTGTGTTTTTATTTCAAGTCAACGCAACGCACTAAATTAATAGTCTGGCATTGTATAATGAAACGTTTAAACAATTTATTATTTATTTTTAGATTTTTTATTTTCTATAATATTAGAATGAAATTCAACTAGGCTCAACAGAAGTTCCTTTTTAGACGAAAGCCTCAAACAAACAACAAATAAAAACGTTTTGTTGTCGTTTGACACCTGTTAAAAGCTACTTTTTCACACTATAATACGGCAAAATCGAGTTGACATGATGTATGCTCTTACACTGTCCCGTTGCAGAACAACATTTATTTGCCGAGTTTTATTTTCGTTCACCATTCTCTTTGCTATTCGCGTATTGTTATTCCTAGCGCAATTATACTATCGATTACGTGGAGAAACGACTATGGATTTACTCGAGATTAAAATCATGGAATAGATTATTCCTGGTATAGTTACTCGTGTATAAATTGAAGTTTGGTCGAATCGACCCTAAGTTTGGTAACTTTATAATTTTTCAGTATTAGGTACTTGTAAATTTATTTTTGTTGATTTGGTTATGCACTTCTTGCACTTTACCCATTATATTTATTTTCCTTTTAGTTTTTTTCCTAAGTAGGGTTGCCTGGAAGAGATCGCTTGTTATTATTATGCCGCCCGTTGCATCCCATTAGAGATAGATTATTAAATTTGTGTTCTTTGTTTTTATTTAAATGTAAGGTTTAAGTTGGCGTCTGATAGATACCGGTGACCCCAAAGCTGATGCTTTCCTCGCTCAACGGAGTAGGATAGTATTCAGACCATATGTTTTGAAAACAATTATGAATAACTTAACTGTTCTTTATCACATTATGATAATTAATATGACATTTGCATTTCTATTTTTATATGACTGATGTTTTTTTTTTATAATCAATCTGAATGTACCACACTCTTTGCAAATAAGCGATTTATTTATATTGGTCATATTTTTAACCGTTTAGCATTATTACGAAGGTTTTTTACGATAATTGCAAATAAAATATGTAAAACCAATACCTTTTTCTCATAAGAAAATGTGCACCTATTTTCAAGGCAACAATGCTACATTAGTAACATACTATATTTATCTTTGCTAAACCACAGATAACGACGAATAAGGATTATGTTATATTCTAAAGAATCCTCGCGTAACTTTGCCTCTATATACAAGGTCGCATGTATATGTGACGTCATCATTTGATAACTAGGTTGAGGATATATATCTATGTTACTACTCTATATAATACATGTATACAGTGTTCAACGGACATAAATTATTTTCATTACTAGCCTCTGACCGCAGCATAATAATAATAGCCTTTCATTAGATTCATTTACATTTAAACTAAAATTCAATTTTAATCCTCTTCTAGTGTATCTGTGTGCCCTTTTTTGGCAAAGGCCTCCTCCAAATCCCACCATTCCTCTCTGAACTTTGCTACTCTCTGCCATTTCCTGCTGTTTCTTTAATGTGTACTATCCACCTTCTGAGTTGTCTCCCTCTTTCGTTTGATGTACCTTGGGCACCTGTTTAGTAGTTTTTTGCTCCACCTTTCTGTTCCTCTTGGCATGTGCCCCGCCCATTTTCACTTTAGTTTATTTATTGTTATTGTAATATCTGTTACTTTAGTTATTTTTCTTAACGCTGTATTCTTTATTTTTTCTCTTCTTTTCTTCCCTATCATACATCGTTCCATCGCTCTTTGACACATCTGTAGCTTTGTATACTGCGCTTTAGTAGGCGCCCAAGTTTGTGATCCATATGTCAGTACAGATAGTATACTAGTATTGAAGAGCTTTCTTTTAATTACCATGCTAATTTTCTTATTTTTCATGAATTCTTTAAGCGCTCAAAAGCTCTTCTATGCTTTTGCTATTCTTTTTTTGATTTCTTTTATTTTGCCGCAGCATAGACCTCTTCAATAATATTATATTTCAGCCAATTCACATAAATCCATAATTAATATTTTACACCTAAACATTTTGCCCTAAAGCAGAAGTGGCAATGGGCGTGGCATATAGCAAGATGCACAAATAAAAGATGGACTTTAAAGACAACTATGAAAAGGAGCAAGGGGAAGAAGGAGAAGAGGTCGTTCCATAACAAGGTGGATAGAAGAAATAGAATCGTTAGCAAGAAGCGAACGGAGAAAGAAAGTCATGGACAGAGGTATTTGGAAAAAGCTGGAGGAGGCCTTTACCCGGCCTTTACCCGGTTCCGACCAATGATACTAAAGGAAGTTAGGATATTAGGATAACAAGAAAAAAAATTATACAACAAGCTAAGCTGTATATTCTACTTTTGTAATTATTGGAAATTAAATGGGCTTTATTATTATTAAACCGCTTTGAACCACACTATCTATTGATTAAATCCATACAAATCTAATCGGTAGTTTTTGAGTTTATCGCGTTCATACAGACAGAGAGACTCAGTCGGGAGACTATATTTAATAATAAAATATATTCACGTTTACATCTGTTAAAGAAGTGTGTTTTAGTAAAAGGTTGGTTTGTCACTTTTAATATTAAATTGCATTAAATTATCGTGTTAATTGAAACACGAGTTGACCCGTTAACATCCTTGCTGTGAATTGTGATGCACGCGAACGATAAACTTTATTATAACTATATTAAAAATATATGTATCGTCAGTATAAAGCCTGACACTACTATGTTGGTTACTATGGCTACCACTTTTATACGAGAACAACATCGTAACCATATGTTTAAGCTAGGGGAGCCCAAGAGGGGATTTCGGGATTTACTAAAGCGCGGCAGATTAATATATAGGGGGATACCTTGTACCCGGTTAAGTACCTCCACAAAATATGAGGCCCATATATAAGGCCGCACGTGAAGGAGACAGGATCAGTTTAGTAAAAAAATTGACCATCAGAAATTCCCGAGCGCGTCAGATTAAGGTAGGGTGAGTTAATTACATCCTAAAAAGTGTATATTCCACTAATCTGACAATTTGAGAGTGACGGAAAAAAGGGGAGGGCAACAAAGTTGTAAAAAAAAACGTCATCTCGACATTCTCGAGCGTAGCTAATTTTTTTTTTATTTTGAAGGAAATAATTCAAGAATAATGAAAAATATATAATCTGACGATTTCCGCAAGCCGAAATAACAAAAATTCGTCGATAAAGTTAAATGCGTGCAGCTGCGTGATGCCTACATTTCCTTAAACCGATCGGAATCTACTAAACGGCGTTCTAAATATTTCCCTCAAAATTACATTTTCTGTGAATTTGAACCGATTCGGACCGATAGATTTTGAGAAATTTTGAAAAATCTTAAAAAATAAGAAATATTTTTTTTAAAGTGGTTTCTTTATCGATCAACTTCAAAAACTAATCCGCCTTTGAGCTTGAAAAACCACGTCGATCGCCACCAAGCTGGTCAAAAGCGGTTGATTCGTTCGAGAGATATCGTACACGAAAGAAACCCGAAAAAGTGTTTAATCGGGATTACTCCGAAATTTGTGGTTCGATCAATTAAAATTGCAAAATCACTTATGAGAATGATAAAACTGCGTCGAATGCCGCCAACCGCGTGAAAATTGCTTGATCCATTCAAAAGTTATTGAGGTTTGAAAATTCCAAAAATAGTGTTCTATGAAACTTCTATCAGACTTTCGAGCTGGGAGAGCTCAAATGCATAGAAATGTTATTTCTTTGAACTCAGCGAGCTCAAAATATCAATTTTAAGCGCCCAGGAATGGAATTAGCGGGAAGTTGCAGGGATGGCCCTTTAGGTGAACCGTTTTTCTATTTTTTTTTGTCAGATCAGGCGAATCCCTCTAGATAATCGTCAGATTATGAGACAGTACGTTTAGAACATAAAGAGGAACCACATATATCTTAATCTGACGCGCTTGAGTATTTCAAAATTGCGATTTTTTTTGCAAATTAAGAAAATGGCTGTGGGTTTGCGTCCCATCGAAATCGTCAGATTAGTGAATGAGAGCTTTTTTTTGGTGCACTTAACACTCCCTTAGAAAATCTGACGCGCTCGATAATTTTTTTTTTTTTTTAATTTTCAACCCTTAAATACAACCACCCGCATCATGCAAACGATCAGATTAACATACGTACATTATTAAAAATACGTAGGGCATAGATGCTATCAATATCTGACGCGCTCGAGGATGTCCATGCAACAGTTTTTTTTACATATTTAACTATCTATAGCCGCTTCCCCCACCGATGAAAAGGAATTTATCACATAACATTTTTTTCTTCTTTTTATCTAAGCTTTGCATCCCAATAGGTCTCTACGACGCTCGAGTAAATCCCCATTTAGCATCGTGGGCTCCCCTACCATTAAGCTAGGTAAATAAGTAAGATTATTATTGATTATATACGATTAAATTTTTACAAAAAAGCTTACGTAAAATAAATTAAATGTATAGTAATATATGTTAATTACGCGATGTTGTACCATATGGCTTAGTAAAATATCAAGGAAATGTTTACCCTAAATAAAAATTACAATAAAAAATATGTTTATATGCGAGTCTGTCTCGCAGATTATCAGCTGATACTCTAGAGCGAGCAAAGCAAAAATTACTGTAAGATTCTTCTGTACCGTATTCACTGACGTACTAAAAGCGTTAATCAATGTGTGAATTGGAGTCATGTTATGTCACGCTTAGCTTTTTTCAAAATGACACTAGTGTGATAAGGACATACAATTCAATAGGTTTACTTTTATTAAAAGGAAGATGAATAAAAATGATACTCACTTAGGATAATTTATTAAAAACTTCACACATTTATTACAGACTTAATCTTAATATATTAATAGGCAGAGTTAGTGTATCATCATATTATGATAGAGCTAAATAATGTTTACAAATAGTAAATTTTAAAATATAAAACGCCTGATGAAATTGTACGAGCAATTCCGTACTTTTATACTTTTCGTAAATTGCCACTAGAAGTATAAGTAAAGCATACATTTCTCCTTTTTTAATTATAACAAAATTTTACTATAAGACAGTTTTTATTTTGAAATTCATTCAAAACAATAATATTCTTACTATTTTTAACTCATTACGTGTTTTTATTGCATAAATATGTATTTACATATATTTTTCTGCCAGTAATAAATTACCTACTTGCATCTTGCATTACATTTATCCAAATGGAATATCCAAACACGAAATACTACATTTTCCTAATCACAACCAAAACAGGACATTGGGCAACCATCACAGTTCACTTGAGTAATAGCATATCTAACTTAAAACATTATCAATACTGAAATAATATATTAATAAATTCGGTTTTATCACATAGGTACGTTACACGGAACTTACTTTCTTTTCCAATAAACTTAATTGTACTTCTTTATCTGATGTACTGATACCCTTAAACGTATTCTCTATTTCAATCAAAGTCCTATCTTTTGTTTCAGGTAACAATACATACATAACCGACAGACAAAATGTTAATGTAGCGGAATAGACTAGAAAAGCACCCTCTACACCTATTGACGAATATAAATGTGGTGCTGTCTTCATAGAAATCACAAAGGCGGGTGTCAAAAAAGAAGTAGACAGCGTTGAACCTAAACTTCTGTAAGCTAAAGGAAATACTTCGCCACATATGACCCAGTTTAACGGTACAATACCTATACAAAATGAGAAAGTATACGTTATCATTAATACCATAGGTAACACATCAACCAACCACGCCTGGTTCATATATCCAGAATTTCTCGCATACATAAACACTGATATTGTTGTCAGAGACAAAACTGTCATAACACCACTGGTGAATAAAATTGTCCTTCGCTTAAAATTCTTTAGCAAGAATATCGCTAAGAACGCACAAATTGTTCTTAAGAAATCAATCACAGTGAACTGCCAAGTGACATCAGTCAAGTTCTCCTTGTTTAACACTGCTTGAAGGATGACATTTCCATAGGCTGCCAGCATATGCGCACCTCCAAATTCAAATACTATCAGCATGCAGATTGCGACGATCGATGGCTTAAAGAACTCTTTCTTCTTAAAGATCTTCATTATACTTTTGAATGAATTCAACGCGTACCTCGTTATACTAAAACTTCTATAAATTTCCTTTCCATTCCCATTTTCGTTCAGTTCACGTTCTTGCGTCTGTATCATTTTTTCTAATTCTTCATTCTGTTGCTCCCCATCACCACGAACCCATTTAAAGGCCTTTTTAGCTTCTTCGAACCTGGATTTGGAAACCAACCAGTATGGTGATTCTGGAGAAAGACTGATGATGACCATTGATATAATTGGGAACATGGAACAGACAATCGCTGTATTCTTCCAAGATAAATAGGCTCCCCAAATATGGGATAGCAGAATTCCGAGACCTAATGAAATCGCGAACGTTCCCAAAAATGCCCCTCTGTACCTTGGTTCAGTATACTCAGCTACCAGAATTGCGGCTAACGGAGTTCGTAGTCCTAATGCAAGGCCATGGAGAAATCTAGCAAGGAGGAACATTGGGACTGTATTTCCAAATATAAAGATTATCCAGCCGAGAAGAGCAGGTATTGTAGAGATGAAGTGTGACTTCTGTCTGCCAAGTTTTGACATGAAGACAGGTGATATGAAGTTACCGACGATACCCATGAGGCCAACTGATGATGCTGAAAACAAAAGTTAAATTACAATGTATTACAAGTCAATTGCTAAGGTGATCTGACTATATCATAATATAAAATAATGTATATGTTTCTTATTTATAAATAAAAAATAAATGATTTTATAATACAAACATTAAGTAGGTATGTATTAACTGAATAAAACTCAAATACGTATAAGTCGAAGAAATTATCACTTTTTATTAAAATATATTATACTAATTGCCTTTTGTTTACTTATTGTTATTATAATACTTTGTCTTTCAGAATTAAAATATACTTCAAATCTACAGTCAAGTTTGGATAAATAACACAAACCTATCCATGAAGTATCATGGTCAGTCAACGTGACCGGTCCACCATCTCGTATTAACTGTGCAAACAGCACAGCTGGGTAGCCGTGAGCGCAGCCATGACCGACGATGTTAAGCGCCGCACCTGATACCACGAAAGCCTGAAATGTAATTTAAGTAAAAATTATATTTGGATCAATTTTCCAACCTATATTAACTATTTGTTAAAACTATTTAGATAGTACGTCCATAGAGTACCGTACGTATAGAGTTACAGTCAAGATATTGGTAGATGGGTGGATCTCTCTACCATAGACTTCTTTAAATGACCTTTTTAAAAGTCGTTACTGTTTTAACGCCTGTTGTAAGTTTTCGTGCAAAAGCTTTGTTATACAGCAGTCGCAACAGTCACTATATAAGCAAATATATAAGACCTAATTACAGAGTATTGTATGAATAAATATATTTGTATAGACTTTTTGTTTTCCAAGGACGTCAAGGCAGAATACAAAATACCATCCATATCACCTCGACAAACGTCGTTCCACAACTGAGCGTTTCTTCTGGCAGTTTTTGCCGCGCACCACCACTGTGTGGAACCAGCTATCCACTGAATTATCTCCGAACCAATTCGACTTATATAGGTACCGCAGCACATCTTTTAGAGGTAATTTTATTTTGGCAATGTTATATTTACTATGAATTATAAGAGAGGAAATTACCTGTTTTAAAAAAGTCTTCATCTTAATCGACTACATGTGCAGGATTCTGAAAAAAAAGTTAGAAAGTTAATGAAACGCTGTTAATTTAGATTTTAATAATCTGTAAAAAAAAGAGTTTTCTATTTCGAAGGCATTTTTTTTAGCTACACTAGATAAAAAACATATATCGCAAGTACAGATACCGGCAAATGTAATCTGTTTTGGCTTTCTATACTGCCTATGTATTTTGTTTTATAATATGTATATTAGCTGTAAGATTACTAATAAATAAATCATTTTAAATCCAATACAACATTCTCTCTACAAATATAATCGATAATAATTCAAAATTCCTATCCGCGATCATTTCTATCATGCTTTTCCTCTTATTCCCATCTAGGCCTAGGACTTATTAATCACATAATTGATATTTTAATTTAATATTCAATTGCTAATTGATTATTATCAATGAATCTATTATTGTAACAACTTTGTCCTTAACTGCAACTCATTATGCAATAAAAATAATTACTGGGACTTGTTTACACGTTTTGTATAATGATGTTACATAATGTCCAAGAATACGATGGATAACTGTAAATATGTTCTGTAGTTCTTTGTTTAATGATAATAATAATTTGTTTGTTTAAGCTATTAGCTTATTAGCATTATAGGTCCATATGGTTTTTATTGTGTTAGTTGCAATATCTCTATATATATAAAATTCTCGTCTCACAATGTTCGTTGCCATACTCCTCCGAAACGGCCCGACCGATTCTTTTGAAATTTTTATGCATTCAGTAAGTCTGAGAATCGGATACTATCTATCTTTCAAACCCCTAAGTGATAAGGGGCATCCACCCCAATTTTTTATTATTTAGAATTTTTTTATGTTTTTTTTTCACCCCTCTACGATCAACCCCTATTTTTTATTTGTTAATTAAAATCTTATGACTTGAACTCTAAAGTTTATGTAAAGAAATATTCACAGAAAAACCTATAAAGTTTTCATTCCGGAAAACCGAACAGTCTCTGCGGTAGCATAGCAAAATGTTCCATGTTGGTATGTACAAAAAAGGTAGGCTTAGTAAAATCACATTAAAGAAATTCGAAGTTCGTGGGAACAGCTAGTTATATTAGTAGATTAACTTTAAAGTATATTTTTTACATAGAAGTCAACTTCGAAGTAGAATACACTGTATGCCTATATGTTAATTATTTCTTTTTTTATAAAGATGAATTTTGCAATATTTGTGTATGTGAGCACCATATATCTACTTAATAATATGGTTTTCTGCTGCACCTATTTTTATAACACCATGCGCCTATTTTATTTTAGTATAGTATTTTTTGTTCTAGGTACATGATCTTCACATATAATTCTCAAATCAATGGATACAAAATATTGTACAAACTATTGTAAAAGAGTAACTGCATGTGCCCGTTTTAATATTATGATTCAAAGTCAAATCATTTATTTCCATTTGGCCTATTAAAAAGGCACCTTTGAAAGTCAAAATTAAAATATAAAAAAATCACTCTAGTTGTTCCAAAAGGTAGTTTCATATGGATAACAATGACGTTTGACGAGTATGGAGATTCTTGCCCATTGTTATCCATAAGGACAATCCAGCCTTCCCGCTATTACCGCCAGCGTGTTAGGGCTCCCCTGAACATAAACACCGTCCACTTCTGCACAACCAAACATTGTAGAGGCATTGCAGTAGCAACTTACATCCTGAACACATACATTTTTTTGTATAAAGCAGGAACACAGGCTTACATAAAATGTTATACAATATGTTCTAAAAAGAGTGAATTTTACCTCACGCGAACACCGGCTAACCGCCCAATGACCATATTATCGAGGTCTATAACTATTTAATATTCTTCTCGATAGTATTTTAAAAAAATATCTCTTTAATTGTTATTTTTGTTCTGCGAAACATCTATTAGCTAATTTTGCATGTTCCATTGGACTTTGGATATGGCCAATTAAAATCTACACGACGTAGTCAATGTCCCGTCTTAAGACCAAGAATTAAGGCCTCCCCAGATATTTTTTAATTATTATAATTTCTTTATCTTCTCTAAAAATACTGTATCTCCAAGCACTATATTGGTTATGGTTGAGGTGAGTCAGCCCGTTGTAGTACATTGATATTTGTAAATTATGAAAATGAATGTCTAATGGCATATTACTCGCACACACCGCGTGAAATTCTGAATATAAAAATGACCATATTATCTCTTCAATTGATATTTTTGTCCTGCAAATACATCTATTTGCCAATGTCCCATTTCGAAAGCGATCAAAGATTCAACAAACACTTGCCGGGAACAAAGGCTGTTTTGTAACAACGCTTTAGTCTGCATTATTTACGACTTTATTGTGACATCAGTAGATCTAACTACTGACTAGGAGCCGGTGTATATTGTATTTATTAAACAATATTTTTGTTGATATATATTGTTTTATCTTAAAATTCATTAGTAGTTTAATTTTTAATATTTTACCTACCCTTCACCTTTTTGATTTTTTAGGGATAAATAAACATTCGATATTTTAAACAATAGTAGTACAAGCCAGGTTCTTCCCTCGTTGGGGTAATTTGATCCATTTTTAAGCATTATTTAACTGAGATATTTATAGTAAATATTAGTCAAAGTCAGTAACTTATATACTGAATGAAAATAAATCACGTCGGTCTCCGCAACAGTTTTAATTTTAATTTATTATTTATTTTAATAGACCCACTAACAGACACTTGAGAAAATAATGAAAAAAAACAATATAGCTACAGTGATTTACGTAACATTAAAATACATATTTTTTTTGTAATGGTATATAAAAAAATGATTACCCCACAAATGTTTTATAATTTTTTTCTATGACATACATATACACATATATTATAAGTTATACGCTTACTGTACTTGTGCCCGAGTCTTTCATCATTTGGATAACTCTAATGTTTATCTGTCTATGCTAACCTCCTAAAATTAAAATTAAACATTTAACTCGAGAGTTAAACTTTTCTATTGCGTTTGAAGCTTAATGATGCGATAAGGAAGCGATATAAATAGAATTCAAATAAATTGAAATGACCAATCAAGCCAATAATTGGCACAAATGCGCAGACGCATCGCTTTACGAAAATAAACTTTTTTTATGTTTCACGTATTGTCAGTGTAATTGATTTCCGCGTCAGTTTTTCATATTTAATCATTTTTGATAGATTGTAAAACCTTGATAAATCGATCGTTTTACGGTGTTTCCTCATTTCTTGTTGAATATAGGTATTATTATTTTTTTTTGTTTCGAGAAAAACAAATAAAGATTGAAGGTATTACAAATATCATTGTTTTTGTGATTATTCAAAGCCCTTCAAAAGAAAAAGAAAGGGGTAGACATAAAACGTCTCGTAATTAAATGCTTTACGGATTGTTACATTTAGAAATCCAGCATCAAGTCTAAAAGACGCCATGTGTTAACAGTCGTCTTCTAAACTTCAAAATCAAAGAGACTATCTCTTTAAAACCTAGCAAGTCTCACGTGTATTTGTATCTCTTTTATTAAAACTTTCCCCGTCTTTGTATTTATATAAAGGAAAAAAAAAAAGGATTTTTCAAAAAAAAAAAAAAAAATTGTTTCTCTGAAATACAAAGAAACGACATTTTGTCCATCTCTTTTACTAATCCACTAAATTACTTTACGTCATCCGCCTTTTTATGGGGGTTTTCCCCGGGCGCGCAAATTCAAAATAAAAGAAATATCATTCCATTACATTTATAATTATAATTTCTTGTATTGTATTGTTTTTCGTGTCCTGTGGTGTGGTGGTTCGATCTAGAAATACTGTATCTCCAAGCACTTTTTTGGTTACGGTTGAGGTGAGCCAGTCTGATTTGGCACTGTACCTGAATTGATATTTGTAAAGTACAAAATAAAAGTCTTATGATATGAATTATTACTTTGCGTAAATACTACTCGTTTGAGGTTACTCAAAGTTTTAATAAATAAGAATGATCAATTATTTATACAAATAAACACGACTATAGCTAGTTCTGGTTTAAAAGTATACTCTTTTCTTTATCGAAGGACTAAAAATGAACTAAAAATAATATTTATTGCTAAGTTAGCTTTAGTAAGTATTTTATAGTTAGTAAGTTTATATTATTTTCAAGGTTTTAGAAATGCCCAATAAGTATCAGATAAAAAAATGTAATATATTACGAAAATAAATTATTTTTTTATACACTTTTACATTTTTTATATTGTAGAGCATAAATAGTTTTAAAAAATTACAACATTATAACGATGTTAAAGGTACACTGCCAAAGGGACCAAACTTTTTATATGTGTTTAAATTTTTCTTATTTATTATGTAATGTAATTAATGCGAATATATACGTAAATAAATAATTTAATTGACCTTAAGTAAATAATCCTTTGTTATAAATTATTAATGAATGACGACTTCTTCACGACTCTTTGAAACCTTGTTCTTATCGGTTATAAATCAATTGATAAACTTATTTTATTTAAACATGCAGATTTTGTTTCCGTAGTTGCTTACGCAATTTATTTTATCTTTTGGGCCGTCGGTTCGTTTTCCCGGAAAATATTTGATTAAAATACTCACAAGCTTGGTATTTGTTATATAAATTAAATATAATGGTAGACGCAAATCTCGAAGACGACAAATTCGATAATTTTTTAATTTATTCCTTAAACTCTGAGAAAGGTTTTTATGAAGAGAAAATTTAAAAACGTGTAAAATTTAGTTTTATTTAATACTTAGTTTTTATGTCAAGTTATGCTATATTCAAGTCAAAATGTTCCATATGTTGGTATGTACTAAAAAGGTAGGTTAAGTAAAAAAATCATATTAAGGCGAAACTAATTGCGCGGGAGCATTTTGTACAGAATGAAATGCGAAAATTGTTCAACAATGTCAGAATATCAAATTTAAAACACTTTTTAATTTTTAATTCATTTACATTGAAAATATTGAATTTTAAAACCAGCGGTATCTTTTTATTGAACATTATTTTTTAACAAATTTATTTCGTGTGTCGTAATTAATACTTATTTGTAAAATATGGTTATATAAATCCTATTGTTTATAAAACACACAGAAAAAACATATCAATAGACATATTTTACAGCAATTTCTATTAAAATAAACAATATGGGGAATACAATAGGCATTTTTTTTAAATTAACTATTACTCTACCTTCGTCTATTCCTGACTCGTGCGCACTTTTTATATTTGATTTATAATATTTATCGTTAGTCGGTCTGTCTATCACACAGTTAAAGTTGAACTAAAACGATTCCAATTTATCATTTGCTTAAGTCACACAAGCACGGCCTTGACATTGCTATATTTCTAGTTAAGGTTGTTTATACACGATTGCCACAATCTGACACGAAGAAAAAGTTTTGTCAGAATTAATAATTTTGCATATACAGCTTGGTACAACTTCATATGTAGCTATAAAATTGAGTGTTAATTTCTACTATATTTATGTTATTCACCAACGGCGGCTGGACATTTAAATACATATAAGTATTATTTTAAATTAATAAAGTTTAAGTTACTCAGAGTTTGCGCGGCATAAGATTTTTTAAAATCGTTAGAATACTTTTCAGTTTAATCGTTTCAAACTACAGAACACAAATATTTTCTCTTTAAGCCAACCCAATTTAAAATATTAGTAGATGAATAAAATGACAGCTATGACAGACATAGTTTATATACCTTATACAGATTATTAGAATACGGATAAAAAATACGATTAATTAAAAATATATTCAAAACAATAACAGGATTTGAGTTATAACAAAACACGATTAAAAACTTGATTAGGATAACGTTTTGATATGCTTAATTAAAAATATATCAAAGACTTAAAAATAAACATAAATCAATGGCGCTACAACATTTGTAGGTGTGGCTTCAGATTTCTGTATCTGTTTCATGATAATTTATCAATCTAATGGGCAAGTAGGGGATCAGCCTCCTGTGCCTGACACACGCCGTCGACTTTTCGGGTCTAAGGCAAGCCGGTTTCCTCACGATGTTCTCCTCAACGTTTGAGTGAATGTTAAATGCGCACACAGTAAAAAGTCCATTGGTGAACAGCCGGGGATCGAACGTTAGACCTCAGGGAAGAGAGTCGCATGATAAAGCTACTAGGCCAACACTGCTCATATCAAAGAATTATAAATGTTAAATTTCCATGACTTACTGAAGCCTTCAACTTAGCCGGTTTTTAAAACCTATTCTCCTTATTTATAAGACTTCAATCTAATTGCTATTTTTTATTTAAATCTTTAGTCTCTTTCTGTCAAATTGTGTTTACGCTGTCCTGAAAAGTGTCAGGTGAGCACTCGAGTTAGAATGATGCGTTAAGACAAAATATTTTTTATGAATCTAATCAAAATCAAAACTAATTAATTAAATTGTTTGATAGTTATGGATAAAAAATTTTATTGAAAATTGTTGAATGTAAATAATAATAATACCAATGGCGCTAAAATTTTTAGGTTTGGGCCTCAGATCTGTTCCGTGATCATTTCTAATAGGCAAGTAAGTGATCATCATTCTATCCCTGATAAATGTCGTCGACTTTTTGGGACTAAGGCTGGTTTCCTTACGATGTTTTCCTTTACCGTACGAGTGTTGCTATCACCATCAAAAAACACCTTTATAAATAAAAAATTATTTACTTCCAACTAACAGATTCTAAAAATGCTTATCGTATTTTATCCAGCAAAACTGCGCATTATCTTTTAAAACGTAAAACAGTAATTAGTTTGGTGCACGCAAAATGTAAAGAAAATATGTTTCGTAATTTAGCTATGGCATACAATTTGCGAAGGCTTATATTTCTCACGCCTCGAACACTAAATACATAGTAACACTAATATATATTCATAAAAATGGTCTTGTTGCACAATCTTAACAAAAGTACTCATCTGTCACTTTCCATGACAGTGTAATACTGCCCTGCGATTCTGTAACTCACTTTTCGAACTCACACAGCGGTTTTCGCATCGGCGGCGGTCGCTCTCAAATCAGTCGTGAAGCAGTCATTTTATGACTCATTCTAACCCCTGGCACCTTAGTTCTATTGTTTATTAGAATGCCAAATCATAAAATGACTGCTTCACGACTGATTTGAGAGCGACCGCCGATGCGAAAACCGCTGTGTGAGTTCGAAAAGTGAGTTACAGAATCGCAGGGCTGCAGGTTAGCCGTCAGTTTCAGAAGTGAGTCCTTTGCCAGACGCATCAACTCTTCCGCATTTGTAACACGCGTCCACTCCCTAACGTTACGAAGCAATGTTTTTTTCCTTCTACCAACACGCCGATTACCCTGGATTTTACCCATTATAATTAATTGAAGGGGGTGGTAGCGGTCATAGTCTAACGCGTAGCCCAGGTACGCAACTTTACGTTGTACTACGCTAGTTAAAAGAGTGCAATTCGATTGATTTAGTTTTTGTGAACAAGGATAATCTTTTAATTAATATTTGACTGCGTCGAGTTCACACAAACCTTTCATTAGGCTTTATCCATCTAAGTTATGTTCGAAATGACTGCTATTTGTTTAATGATACAATAAATCGATATAAAATTAAATAGTTTTAATTAAATAATGTTATAGTAGCTGTAACTTACGTATTCTCAAATAATTTAATTAAATTCTCACATTTACGAGGACAATTAAGCATATTATTAATATAGCAACAGATCCTTAATCCTTATTTATTTAACAATGTTACCCAATATATACATACACGCTATACCCATTAACAAACCAAACAGTATTGTTTGTTTTTGTTTCTAACATTACTGGTTTTGTAAGGGTAAAAGTCTAAGTTTATTTAAATTGGGCAGTTTACGTTTAAAAACTTTTGGAACCTGGTTTTTTTTCTATTTATCTACAAAAGTGTAACACAGAAAATATGGAATTTTGTAATATCTTTAATTCTATTCTTTTCCCAGGAGGTGAAAATGTAAAGTTCAAAACGATGGCTTTCGCTTGTCTTTGGTTTAGCTTTGATTCATGGAGACGCGATCCCTTTTTCCGATTGACAATTGACAATCAGAAAAACCGCCATCTTCTTTCGTTTACACTACAACCTAAAATATAGTTTTGCAATTGCATTTGGTAAAGGACATTGAAAGATATCCCAAATATCTCTCATTCAAAGTAACAAAGAGGGGCTGGTTACGTTTTTCTTGTTAGTTGTCTGACAACTTGATTGAGCCAAATTTACACAAGACATTCATTAGTAGCGCCAGTAATTAATTGATGTCATAACAAAAGTACGAACTTTGTGACAATATAAAAAATACAAGTTTATAAAAACAATTATGACTATTATATTTTGTTAGAGGTATAAAATAATGCGCCATAAATTCGAGTTAAACGCAAACGCTGCTACATTCTGTGAAGCGTGGATTTACAAGTTCGTTTTCTTTTGTCACAGTTTAATTTCCTACCACAGACTATTCTTAATACAGAAACAGCTTCCGGTATAGTTATAGTTTAACATTTCCGTCTTTTACCGTTTTATGAATCACGTACTATATTGAAAGATTTTTTATGAATAAGCTTTTAGAATGTATTAGAAGGTAAATTAAATATTAAACAAATGTTACGAACACTTAATTTTCTTGTCATTTTTATAATAAGACACTTATATAATATTACATGTGATTTCTGAATTAAAAAAAAATTAACGCCTAAATCGTTTTCTATTTAGAACCCAAAGTAAATTTATGTCATGGTGCGAATAGCCTCCAGGAAAGAGAGTTAGAGGAAGACCATTGATTTAATGGGAAGGAATTATATTGGGTGAAAGACTCCTCCAAAAATGTGTAGGCTTTTACCCAATATATGGGACCTTGCCGAAGAGGAACTTGATCAGATATTAAATTAAAATTAATTAAGATTAATTAAAGTAATAATTTATACATAATTTAGACTAATTTATGTAATAATGTGAAAATCAAGGAATTTTGTTTTTATTTTATTTATTATATCGAAGATTACTTTAAACAATTACATTAATATATGAATTCTGTTATATTCGCGAAGAATTCGAATGAGAGGTGCCTGAACTCCTAGGTTGGTTTTTGCAGATGTAATTAGGAAAATTCTGCTGATTTTCGACCTTGGGAATGAATAAGGTACGACAATGTTAATATTCTGTCAAAAGTTACTGTTCTGTATTTGACCATTTAACAATTTGTATAAGAACGTAGCACCGGCTAGAGTTCTCCGATCGTACAATGACATCATTATACATTTACTAAGCCGCTGATGGTACACTCCTTTGAGTAAATCCTGTACTAATGAATTCAAGGTGTCGAGAAAATGATCTTTGAATACTTTCAATGCGTTGCCAATGGATTCCATATAATGATACCGTATTCAATATGACTGCGTACTAAAGACACTTAATAATAAATCTTTAATTTCGATATGTTAAATAAAATACTGACCTACATCACAGGAACATACATAGTAAGCACTGCGGAAAATTTGTATTTTCTAACTACGCACTTATTCTTAGACACGATCCTATTAAGCAACCTATTAACAGTAATGCAACATTGTTAAAATTGAAATCTGTTTACTTGCTTTTACTATCGTATGTTGGGAATGGGTAAGGTTTGAAAACTGCAGTCCAGAAATAAGGTTACAGGAACATTGTTACTAGATATAAATAAAAGTTTTTGGGTGAGGCCGTCACCACAACGGAAGTCTGAGACCTAACAAAAAACTACATATCTATCTACTATAGTAATCAATTTACTATTATATTATATAATTTTTATTATATTACTAATAAATGTAGGTCTGTTTTGTTAGTATTTTTTAATTTAAAAATGTTAGATTTAGTCATAAATATTTCGTGCGTGCATTTTTTACACTATGACTTACAGCCTTACAATGGTTTATTAAGATTTAACTTAAGAAGTTAAAAAGGCTTTTAGGAAGCATAAGGCAGCTATGATTCTTATATCAGACCCTAAATTTGTAAGAGACATGCACCGGATATACATATATTTAAAAAAATTAGTTTATCAACAGAATTATTTTTTTACAGACACAACAGATACATAAATAAGCCAAATTTTAACAAAAGCGTTATTTTTATACTGCAAACGAGCAGGATTCTCATCTGATGTTAAGTAATATGGCCGCCCATGGACACTCACACTGCCCGAAGGCTCGCAAGTGCAGGCCTTTTAGGTATTTCTAATCTCCCGCCAATTCTCAAAAACAAATGACAAATGAATGCAATATACTAGGTTACCAAAGAGTTCTAAAATTGAAATTCAAAAAAGTTCTCAATAGCAATGTTTCTAACTGGCCAGTTCTAAACATTTTCAGTGTTACCCACCTAGAAAGACTCTAAGTCGAATTGGTTCAGAAATACTTTAGTGGGCAGCTGGTTTCACATAGTAGTGGTGCGCGGCAAACTGTTCCTTAAAAGCGCTCGGTTGTGAAACAACGGACGTCGAGGGGATATGAGTGGAATTTCCTATACTGCTTCGACGGCCGGTAATGAAACTCAGCAAAAGTTTAGTAGGATTATTTACAAACAAAAATATTATGCGATCAACAAAATAGCAAATAAATAGGTCTTAAATAATGGTTTTAAATGCGGGACTGCTACTTAACCAATGTTGAAAACTTAACTGTTGAACGACGATAACTGTCGTGGATGGAATTTTAACGGTCTCGATATTTAGAATTTTACACAAACCTTTTGTAATGAATAGATGAAAAAATAACTGTTTTTCTACAAATTTATATAAATCAAATGAAAATAATTTATACATACGAGTATAAGTAAAATAATGTACGCTTATGAACGTCAAAAAAGAAATACATATTAAATGCTTCTAATTTCACATTTACTGCCTGTGAGAGAAGGAATGGCAATAAACTATGATTCCAGTTAAAAAATATTCAAATGCTTAGAGTTCTTTGCGATTGTTTTTCCTATTTCCCCATCTTTAATTTACCCCAATCCCCAATTCCACAGTATAGTCATGTTAATCCTTTCTCGCTTTATTTATAAAAATGGAAGTACATAATTAGTTTTGACAATTTATAAGAAAATATTTTTTTTATTTATAAGTAATTTTACAGCTACACATATTCATATTATAAAATAACACAATTAGACAATTTGGTTGTATCGAAGTTATTAAAACCATTTGTTCCATGTGCCTCGTACGAACACGTAATCTGCGGGATAATATTTCAGGTTTTAGCTTAGGAAATATTTTAGGAAGAGGGACTTTGAGTTTATTTAGCAGTAGTAACAATTTTACACGCTTTATATTAGCTTCACCTGTATGTATGTATGTAACCGACTCCTTCGGACTCGATTTTGCCCCACATTAAACGGACAGATTTAATTCAAACTTTGTACACTTATAAAGAATCAGCGACAATATAATAATTTCATAGGTTTATCTCGAAAAAACAATGAAATTTTTTTAAGTCCACAAAGCAATACGATTAAATTGAGACAACACGTATTGCTGCTAGGACTAAAAAGTGGAATGTAAATATAGTTAAAAAAACTAAAAAACACGCTTTTAAAGCGTGGGAAACTTGCTAATTTAGGCGGGAAATGGTAACGAACAAAAATGGTTTATGGCACAGAGCGCGCCACGCTGTTTTCGTCTATCAACCACGCTTTTTACAAATACCAGTATTTTTTGTTCATTACCATTTTCAGCCTAAATTAGGAATTATTTTACACTTTTTAGTTTGATGTGCTTTAAAAGCGTGTTTTTTAGTTTTTTTTAACTATATTTATTTCTTTAAAGAATTGTCGTTTTAACAAATATGTTGGCGTTTGTTTAATTTCAGTTTTCTTTGTTTTATCTATTAATTTACTTAATTGACTTTGTTATCTGTTTCGAATATTTTGTTTATCAATGTAATCTGTTTTGGCTTTGTATATTATCTAAGTGTTTTCTTGAATAATATATGCAGCTGTAAGATAAATTAATAAATAAACTCTTCTAAATTGACTTGTGTTGTAAATTGTTGAATTTGATTTCCAAATAAATACTTAAGGGCACTTCAACCATTTGAAAAAACACTAACATGACATTACGCGAGGGAAAGTCACTATTTTGTCATAGTTCTGTCCTTCAGTACATCTGTGCACTTTCACGTGTTATGTCATTTGTCATTTGCGGGCCTTACCACATAGATGGGTTGTAAAATATTTGTGTCAAAACTTAATACAATTTTTGAAACAGGCCAAAGTGATCGGACTTCATACCTACTACAGCTATGAAACACATTTTTTTATTGTAAATATATAACAACCAAGTGACAATTTGTTTATATCTAAAAAGACAAAATACATTAAATATGACACTGTCCACTGTTCGTAGCGAACAGTTATTATTGGAAAATTCAAATGTAATTTTAAGCATTTTTCTTTATTTATTATTTAGGTTTCCCACCGTTTAAACCTTCCGTAAACTTCCCAAATATTTCAAGATCATAATTAGCTAAATTGGTCCAGCCATTTTCGAGCATTTGCAAGACAAACAAACAGCAATAATTTTTTTTTTATATCTAACAAAGTTCAATCGCCGCTATGGCTATCAAACACACGATACTTGGATCGATTTCCAGGCGAAAAACTGTTTCCAATGAAACAGCTGAAATATCTGATACAAAACGCATGTTTATTTTGACGTTCGGTATGGTAACAACTAGAAAAATTGTACTTATTTCTTAGAGTAATCTAGAAGAAAAATTTAATAAAAAGAAAATAATAATAATAAATAATATTAAAAATATACAACTTAATTACACGCAATATACTTTGTGCGTAAAATTATTTTCACTTATAAATATTGATTAATATAAATATTGAATAATAAAAATAATGATATTAATGATCGCAGCGCAAAATACTCCGCAAACTTTTTTAATTTTCCGAAATCATATCTGGGAACCATGGTGAAAACTCAAACAATTGAGTAGTGGAATAAATGTCTATTAGATTTTAGATTTTTATGCTCTAAAATCTAATATAGTTTGTTAATAGCGTTTTGGTGGTGAGCCATAAATTAGTACACTCGTAAAGTCAGATATAGTACTCACCAATTATATTTTAATGCACTTAATTTTCCATTTTGAACTGTGTCTATAGATATTTGGATAGTTTTAAAGTTCGAACGAGAAAGTGTCAACGGTTGATTTCCCTGTCGTCGTAACATCAACTGCGCGTGAGTTGCTCGCAAGTGTCTGTATTGCAACACCCTAAGTAAATTAAATTTACATTGACGATTAGTTTCTGTTATTCATTGTTTATTAATAATAACCAGTACTATAAAGAATCTACATAATATTACGCAGTTTTGTTTCCAATGTTTCGTTTAATGCAAGGAAATAAAATTAATTTTTCGGATTATAATGGGCTTTTCTACCTATGTTAAAAGTACATGTCACCTAGTCTCATGTAACTTTAACGGCTGTATTAAATATATATAACTATTGTAAGACTACATCTTCTCATAGATCTAGCAGCCATTTACAGCGTAAGGCGTATGATTACGAATCAAGTTTAGATTAATGTTAACCAGATGGCAGTTTGTTCAATAAAAATGTGATTGTATGACTACAACCGTAAATTAATTTATAGGATATCGTTACATAGTGAAAAAAATTAATACTAATATAAAATTAATTTATATTCAAATCGATGTAATACTAATTTTTAGATCGCTATATTATTATGTCTATGGTTACTTAAATATAGTGGTAAAATGGCAACTCTAATCAACGTGGTAAAAAAAAGTATGAGAATTGTCTATTCGCCATCAAAATGGCGTCATCGAAGGAAACTTATTGTTTGTGTGGTCAACCATATAATGTTGGACAATTTATGATAGAGTGTGACTGCTGCAGAGAATGGTTTCATGGAAGGTAATTCCGAATAAGTATAAATTTCTAAGTGAAAGTGGTACTGTGTGTGAAGAAAAAATAAATCAATTGTACAGCACTCCGCACTTCGGCCATCATGTTGTCTATTATGTTTTATGCGGTTTTTATATAATTATAAGTGATTATCGTTTTTTATGTGTACATTCAGTTTAACTACAGTCGTCTCGTGATAAGTTATGGATGTGTTTTCACGGTTTCCCCTTAGAACTATTTGTTTACATTCTTGGTCACCATGGAGTCTTGATATGCGCTTTTTTTCTGGACCTTTGTCAAAAGTTTATATGCCCTAAATCCATAGAACTACATTTTCTAACCATTATAAAGTCTTAATTAACATGTAGATTCTATTTGTTGTGGAATTATAGTTATTTCAATATATGTAACATAAAAATGTAGCTCAAATTGTTTTGTTTTCAGTTGTGTTAATGTAAAAATATATCATTCAGATGATATAGACAAGTATCACTGTCCAAAATGTGACCCAACATATGGCCCTTCTGTCTGTAAGTATTGTTTAGTTTATTATTATGCAATATTATGTATTTTATGCCATTAATAAGTGAGATTGAACGTCAATATTGAATTTTTTTAGGCTAGTAGTTATTTGATTTAGTACAATGTATCTTTTATGTATTAATGTAATAAAATTGTATTTCATTAATTATAATGATCTTAAGATTAAATGATTAATCTGAATGTTGTGTATTGCTCAAAAGGCTACCATTATAAAATAATAGTATTCATAGTCACCTTTTCTATTGCAGCAAGAATCCCAACAAACAATCACAGAGCAGATCGTTATGAAATTGGAGCTGAAACTCGACCTTCCCAAGCTGGGACTCCAGCATGGGTGCGAGCATTGGCGGCAAGGCCATTGCGACCAACACAGGCCGCCTTACAGAGAATCCGTCCTGAACAGTTTACAGAAGAATTTGTACAGGATAATGGTTTGTCGTCTTTTCTTGGAAAATGTTTAAAATTATAAACAAAATAAATTAAATACATAAAATTAAAAAAAAATACATAGAACAAACTTTGTCTAAAGTTTTTAATTTTATGAAACAAACAGTTCAGATAGATTTAAACAAGTGTTTGTTTAGGTTCTTTTTTAGTTTTGGGCATTATTTCATATTAAGTAGGATTAGTGTTGAATTAATTTTGCATTTGTCGTATTAGTGCCTGAATATTTTTTATATCTAGACTCTTAGATTTCAAATTCTCCATAGTAGATGATTATTTACAAAAATAAATCAATTATTTACATTCACCCTGTATGTTCAACTAATTTAGATTTTTGAAGTTTTTTGAAGACTTCTTTAGGCGTGTTATGAAAACTTTATAAGATACAAAATTGGGAATTATAAAGTGCGCAAGAAGGAATAAGACAATCTACAAGGTATAAAAGAAATAGAATATGCGTGAAGTTCGTATGCCAAGAATTTTGAATGACCATAATGACATTTGTCATTTACCTTTTAAACAAATAAAGGAGTTTTGATTAATTTTTCAAAGAAATTTATTAATTTTATATTGTGCAATACTGCCAAAGCTACAACATACTTCTTAGTGTTTGGTAGAGATGTTCTAAATATATAATTATATATACTTTTAACTAAATAGAATTTATGTTACACTTAATGTAAGAGAATAATAATAAATAATTATTTATTTAATTTTTCAAATGTAAACTGAACTTAATTGACTATAATGACTCCTTTTCCAGTCTTTGATTATTTAATTGTAATTAATTATTTGCATGCAATCAAAAACTATTTTTAATAATGCCAAAGAAGTATAACTTCTTACGCGCGTACATAAGTACACGCACCCTTTTTTTTTTTAATTGGGCAACTTTGGAACTGTCCTAGTGGAACTATAGCGGGAATTACCTATGAATAGTGGCAACCTTAGGGTTAGGGTTGTAGGACTCATTTTTCGCTATTAGACTCCTGATTGGTCCGTTGTGCGTTAAAAAGTGGCAACCTTAATATTTATATTTAAATGACCTGGGTCTAAACCACTAGTCTATTGAAATAATTTCATATCAAAAGCTGACATTAGTGGCTTTTCAAACAGGAATTTACCTGCGGGGAAATATTTATGAATTATACAAATTCTTTCTAATATTTCATATTATGTTTAATTCTGCAACTGAAAACACATCATTAAAATGTCATCTCCAGTGTGGAAAAACAAAAACTACTCTGCTTTTTAAGAAATTATGAAATAGGCACAGAAATGTCAATACACACTTACTTAAAAAAATATGCTTTTTTATGAGTCCTGTAAAACTTTGTATTTAATTATTTCTGTATACTTGTAACAAAGTGGTAATAAATAAATAAATTTTCAGGTTTCACTAGACCTATCATGTTTCACAGTAATGAGGGATTGGACATGAAAGTCCCGAATTCTGCATCATTCAATGTCAGATCAGTTTTAAGATTCTGTGGTGCTCAATTGGAGGTGAGTAAACGCTGCATTACCTTGTTTCTAACAAAACTAAACTGTTCCATGCCAAGGAGTAATAGTATCTAATTTCTAAAGATCCAGATAGATTATTATAGAATAATTTATAATAGTATCTATGTAAGGTTCTGTAAATGCCTGAATGAAGAATGTGGCTGAATTTTTTAAAAAAAAAGAAAAAAAAAAAAAAAAAAAAAAGTTGGGAGGGGTGGGGGCGGAGCAGAATTTATTTTTTGGGGGGGGGGGGGGGGGGGGGGGGGGGGGGGGGGGGGGGGGGGGGGGGAGTGGGAGTTGGGGGTTGGGGGTTGCCTTTCTCCCCCCACTTTTTTTAAATTTTAAAGAATTTTGCCGATATCTGAACTTGATTAATTTTTTTGCCTTTTTCCTTTGTAAGTTTCAAATGTTACAATTTTCCTATAAATTTCAGGTGGAAGTGATAGATGTAAGAAAACAGTCAACCCTCAGAATGCCACTTTCGGATTTTGTAGAGTACTTTGAGACACCTCCGGAACACAGGGATGATAAAGTATTGAATGTACTTAGTTTGGAGTTTAGTGAAACGAAGTAAGTAGAGAATGGATTTAGATTGTAATTATAAAGCATTTATACCAAAATATAAGCTCAGTCTTTTCTGAAGTACACAAAGAATTCTTTCAGAATAATTCTGCAGATTAAAAGAAACAATATTTTATTGAATTTAATATTTTAATGTTCATTATATAGTTTCTTACAAGTGTAACTAATTATAGTAGTAATTGGTAATTATTTCCTATTGCATGATTTACAATACCTACTTCTAATGATAATAAAACATTCTTGCAGCATGTCGCCACTAGTAGAGCCTCCAGGCTTAGCCCGCCGTCTGGATTGGGCAGAACGGGTTTGGGCGGGTGGCGCTGCTGAAGGCCGACCCAAACCAGCTGTACAGAAATACTGCCTTATGTCAGCGGGTGGATCATATACGGATTACCATGTGGACTTTGGTGGTACCACTGTTTGGTACCATGTATTGCACGGGCGAAAGGTTAGTTTATATTGTGTATTTAATATATTCACGGTAAAAATATACTGATATGATATAATTAATTTATCTTGGTTCTGGGAAAGGAACTTCTGTAATCTAAAATAACTTTTTAAATGTTTCTATACATAACATTGAATTCACTTTCAGATATTCTACTTGGTACCCCCGACATCAACCAATTTAGCACTTTATCAACAATGGAGTGCTGCAAATAATCAAAATGAGAAGTTCTTTGGTGATATGGTAATACAAACATCTTATCATTTATTTCATGAATTATAAATTTAAATAATAAATTTATGACATTTTTAATCAAAGCTTTGATGAGATTGTCCTTTAAAAATAGTGTGTGGAACATTATTATCAGTGAAATAGATACATAATTGTGCTGCTCCTGCCCACGGGCTGATAACTTGTAATTTCCAGGTGGAATGGTATGGAACTGCAGAGTTATGTGCCGGTGAAACATTATTTATCCCATCTGGATGGATACATGCTGTATACACTCCGTGTGATTCACTCGTGTTTGGGGGAAATTTATTGCATTCGTATGCCATTGAAATGCAGTTGCAGTAAGTTATATGTTCTTTTGGGGGTATGGGACCGTTCAAGTATTACGTAAGCAGATTTACTGCAATTTATCCCAGCTCTCAAAAATAATAGTACACGTTTTAATTTTTTGTAGGAATCCTCGAAAATGCATTTCGTATTCAAGCATAGGCAATGTGGGTACATAGGGTATTATGTGTCTCACACAAAAGGGCGTGACGAGTGACGTAATGCGTCATCATCATGTACTTTGCTGTTTTCAGCCATAATTTAATAGAAAAAAAAAAAAAAAAAAAAAAGGGGGAAAAAAAAAAGAGGGAAGTTCGGAAAGGTGTTTGACGCTACAATCCGCCATTTTAATTACGGGGGGGGGGGCGGGAAATGGTACTTGTCTCTTTCGCTCAGACCTCCCGAGAATAGACGGTGCATCACTCCACTCCAGCAACTATTTTTCATATTGTTAAAATTTGAGTATAAGGATAAATACCAGACATTATAAGTGATTTAATGTTAAAATAAAATAAAAAATAAAATATGTTTACTAAGGAACATAAGATACATGTATCACTTATTCCACGTCATTAAATTTTAATTTGTAGGCATCCCTACTCATCGGCAAAGAAGACAGAGGGTGTAGGCCGAGAGAAAAAGCCGGCGTAAAAAACTCTCGGTACTCTTTTAAAATAGCAAATCATTAAACAACACTTATTTTAAAACAAATATGGCAAATTAACAAATACTCCCCCCTCCCCCCTATAGAGTTTACGTAATACTTGAATGGCCCCTATGTCAGTGAGGCCGGGTTAGATGTATTTATTTGAATGAATTGGGCTTTCTAAAAGTAGATTAGTTTTCTAAATATGATGGAAAAATTATGAATATCTATTCCAAGCGCAAGGCTAATGTCTGAAAAAGTATGTACTTTATATTATCAATATTCAAATTTAAATAATTGTTAATTAATTGAATGGGACTTAGTTTAATCAATAATTAATTGATGAATACTTTTTATATAATTGAACAGCCAACAATTGTTTTACGTTCAATTAAAGTTTATTTTGTTTTTTTACCATACTTTAGTTAAAATTTATACACCTGTAATAATTAAAAATTCATCTGCGTGAATGTTCACATGGTTCTGATAAATAATAAAGGACTTTAATATAAGATATTTATTTTGAAGCCCTTGAAAGCTATGTGTATTGTTTTAGGATATATGAAATAGAGAGCCGCGTAGAAACACCGACAATGTTCCGGTATCCATTGTTCGAGGCAATGCATTGGTACGCTGGAGCTCATTTATTGGCGATGCTGAGGAGACATAATGAAGAAACACAGGTACGTTTTTGAGGGAATTTACCTAATAATTGGAAAAGTATTTTATCGTGCATGAATAGCGCCCTAAATATTGTATCAAACCAGTTTACCATAGACACAAGGTGTAAGCTTAAAAAATAAAATTTCATTTACTTATTTAATTTTTAATTGCATTAAAATCCCAGTAATATGATAACACTTAAGAGTGGGGTAATGAGAGGAGTTGTTGCTTTTAAGCGATCTGTTCAAGGCAACCACTATGAAGAAAAACTATAACTATGTAACTTATACAAACATAGCTTGATTTATTTTGTTTATTTATTTCAATTTATTTGATTCTATCTGGCTCTGACTTCTTTTTTTGTTCAATTACGATTCTGGCTCAATTTTTTAATAATTCATGTAATATTTTCAGGACGAAGACTTTACCCTAAGTGAAAGCTATATTCCACCACCACAAGCTGATTTACCTCCATTATTACTTCGCGGGATTAAGATATTGTCAAATGCACTTAAGGAATGGCACGCTTTAAAAAGTGTAAGGGTTAAGAGTTTATTAATTAAAGTTATTTTACGGACGCTAGTCCCCACACTAGGATAGTGTGTGTTTGTGGGTGACCAGACTGTTCCGAGGTACAGTAAAAGAGGAACGTAATTCTTAAAAATATACTTTTGAATAGGATTTTATCTGCCTAGAATTCATTCAATAATTCAATTTTCATACATAAAAATTTCTTCGATTGTCCTGATACACCATGTCTGATACATTAAAAATATGTTTACTGTATCTAAATAAGCCAATCTTAGCCATTGTTGCACTATTACTTTAGTATAATAATAGAAGATCCAAAATTTCTACACAACAAAGCAGTATAATGTCAAACATCAATTGTGACATTTGATTCATTGTTTGCAATTGCTAGAGAACTAAACAGTCAGACAAAAACAAAGGCAAAATATATGGTATATAAATATAAAATTAAATTAAATTCTTAACATATTTGGTGGTCCTTCGATCCGGATTCAATAAACTGATTAACTTGTTAATCTAATTACAGACGGACACTGCGAAGCGTGACAATGTTCCGAAATGTCTTAATTCTGGACAACTTGTTAGAGAATTGTGTAAAGAATTACGGTTATTGGAAAAACGGAGCGGGAGTAGTAAGGATAAGGTATGTTTGTGTATTTTATCAGGTAAAACAGCTTGTTTACATTATTTTACATAGTTTACTATTATATCCGAAAAGCTTTTGTTATTTGTGCATACACAGTTTCTATGAATGGAATAAGATAGACGTTGATTAATCTCAATTTCATACTAAAGATCATAAGTCAGTTGGAAACTACTATTGTTTCGCTCCATAATTACAATTGTTTGTACTAATAATTAACATTTCAGGATAGCAAAATTAAAAACACATCGCCCACAAAACCGACTAATAGAAAGCAGCAGAATACTCAAAAGAAATCGTTAAAACTAACTCTTCCAAAACCAATAATGCATATGACTCCAAACACACAAAATGGCGACTACATAGAAGAAAAGTTATATGCAGACAAATTCTATATTGACAACAAAGAGGTCACATTCACGGACAGATATTCCACAGATATAAAATATGTAGCCGATGCAAAATACGTCAACGATGTCAAGTACGTAAATAGTGACGTGAAGTACGTAGTTGAAAAGGAAGTTCCCGAGAAGTTTTATCAAAACTATGAGGTTGCTTACCAGGATAATGGCTATGAAGAAAGACAAGAAAAGAAAAACATGAAGGTTAAAGTGTAAGTTATATTTATTACTTAACATTACTATTACAAATTATTCAAATACTGAATTTAGGTATTTTTGTAGGATTGAAAGAAATAGCAGTTTATAAAAATTATCGACCAATTCAAATCGAATGCTAATAGAAATATCATATGTACCTTAAAAAACATATACAATTTAAATTAGAGTTCTTTTTAATTAGATGGTTAATAAAATAATTACAAAAACTACCCAAATACTGAAAAGTGTACCCAAAAATTGTCAATTGCCAATGATATTTATCTTTCTTAGAAATTCAGATTATATTATATCTTACATATAAATTTCTGTTTGTTTGTCTCGCTAAAACTCGAGAATGGCTTATAACGATTATGATCTTCAAATATTTGTGGAAGTTCAGGGAAGGTTGAAACGGTTGTAAACATAAATAATAAGTAAAGGAAAATGCCAAAAAACACTGAAACAATTAAAATCAATAAAAATCATCCATAGATCCCCGTCATCATCACAAGAGCCTCCACCATACAGCCTTCCTGAACATTCAATACTCAAGTCTCACTTGATCCGGTCTGATCGACTCAAGCCGATACAACAATGGACCATTTCAAAGAAAGATATCGGAGATTATCATGAAGAAGTGTTGTATACTAATGAGAATCTTCAAGCCAATGTAAGGTTAGAGGGACCGGAGATCAGCTATGGACCTGGTGAGTTATTAGAGATTAGACAGAGAGATATAAGTTTAGATGTAAATTGAGACTCCGTCTGTTCGTTACATACACCACATTATATCATAACTATTATTATACCCTTGAGTAACGTAGATTATATGCATTTCCAAAATATTAAAAAAAAATCCGTGCATAGGTGGGACAAGTAAGGGGAGAGTTCTCTATTTTTAAGAACGATTTTCTTTAACAAGTTCAAGATTTAGTGGTTCGGTTATCAAGCATTATATTCTGTTTCTGTTTCCGCAACTGCGGAAGTTCCGCGCGCTTTTCAACATTCGTTTCTGCTTCTGTTTTCGCTACTTTTATAACGGAGATACAATCGGAAGTTTCACATTTTCAGGAGTACAAAAAAGAAAAGCAAAGTAAAGATTGTCTTTAAATGAAGATCCTCTTGTGTGGTGGAAATTAAATTCACACGAATACCGTAATCTTTTGCCATTAGTGCGCCAATATTTGTCGGTACGCCCCAGCAGCCAGTGAGCATAAAATGTTGTTGCAAAGTTGCAATATTGTTTTCTATAGTAGATTTCTAATATATATATTTCTAATTTAGATTTGATGTATTTGATACTTAATAAAGAAATATATTTGTAATTTTTTTTTCATATTTTTTACACTTCCGTTTCTGGTTCCGCTAAGACACTTCCGTTGCATCACTAATTTTGACTATTGTGTTAACATATTAAGATTTTATTTAGGTATGTACTCAGCAGAGGATATTCAACAAGACTACCAATACTCGGAAACGGCTAAACCCGGCTCATATCAGCAGTATGGAATACAACCGGCCACTGAAATCGCATATGAAACCTATCAGCGGTATACTGATGTCGTCCCAGCGCATCAGGTAACATTCAAGAAATACTGTTCGTACTGAATTCTAGAAATTATTTGAAAAAAAGTTAAAATTTTATAGTCGAATGTAAAATCAGCCAATACACAGCTCTTTATTGAATTCCAATATATTTGTTAGGTGATTATTAAGTCGTAACTAAAAAAAAGTTATGTCTGGGCCTCAGATTCGTGTATCTGTTTCGTGATCATTTATTTTTCTTAAAAGTCAAGTAGGTGATCAGCCTTCTCTGCCTGATACGCGCTTAGCTTTTTGGGTCTAACGTATGCCGGTTTCGTGCACATAGACAGAAAGCCCATTGGTGCATTGGGTTTGATCCTACGATAGAAGGTTCGAAAGTTGCACGCGATTTAAATATGTTGAAAGTGAATAATTTAGAAAGCATTTTTCATCCCACAGGGCGCGGCGTATAGTACGTCAAGTACGCAATCAAACGGCGTATACGTACCCACGCCCGCGCACACGCAGCTGCCTTCGTACGAGACGGCGATCGCACATCAGTACCAATACGTGAGTTAATAATTGATATTCAAATATATATCATGAAAATGTTTTTGTTTAAATGTAACGGCAAAAACGGGCAGGACTCACCTGATGTTAACCTGGTGAACCGCCAGGGACACTAACATTGCCATAGGGCTCGAAATTTTTTTAAGTCCACAAAGCAATACGACTAAATTGAGACAACACGTATTGCTGCTAGGACTAAAAAGTGGAAAATAAATATAGTTTAAAAAAACTAAAAAACACGCTTTTAAAGCACATCAAACTAAAAAGTGAAAAATAATTCTAATTTAGGCTGAAAATGGTAATGAACAAAAAATACTGGTATTATTGTGAAAAAGCGTGTGCCATATTGATGTGCTTTAAAAGCGTGTTTTTTAGTTTTTTTAAACTATATTTATTTTAAATGACTAGGGTGACCCCTGGGGAGCTTAATGCGATATCCATGTTGAATCAATGGCATCTGATGCCGTGGGAGGGCTTAGAAGACATTTTTAGTGGATGGGTTTCTCCCTTCTGGTTAGCAGTGGCACCCCAGATTACCAGTCCCACAGGCCCCGCGATAGTGATTCGGTGCTGCATTTTTACCTCCTCTATAAAAAAAAGCTTATACACATATTTATTTTTCAGGTAATACAAGAACCAAAGGCACCAGAAAACACTCCCGCAACGCCAGTTCGTCGTTCGGAAAGGGCTGTAAGGCGGAGAATGTCAAATACGTACGAATACGAAGATGGGGATTTGTATGTGGATGAACCGGCTCCAGCGAGGAGGAGGCCGGCTAAACATAAACATAGTCATAGACAACATTCAGGTACCAATTAAAATTATTAACAGAGATTTGCAAATTTACGAAATTATTAACCTCAATTAATTTGATTTACTATCACAATAAAAAAAATTACTAAGAACAATTAATTTCTAAGAATAGCAAGTATTATTTTTTAATTAATACAAAAAATAATACTTATCAAAAGAAACTCTTTATTGTGGATACATTCCATAAATTAAATATTAGGAACAGTCCAAGTTTTGTACAAAGTAGTTTCTGAGGTATTTAATCAAAATTTTCTGGGGACATGTATAATAAAACATAAGGAAATCTCAAATCACTTTAATATCTATCTGAAGTTATTTTTTTTTCTTACAGCGGGTGCATACAGATCTCGACCAGCCCCAGTCAATGGTATAGAGTCTCTCATTCAGGCGTCTGTACTGGCAGAAGGCGAACAGCCGGTCACCGATACGTGAGTTTATTTTGTACCTACTATTCGTAACACACTTGCTTCGTTAGACATTATTGTTCAATACTTAGAAAAAATTGTAAGTGATTTTATTTCTGTATAGCCGTTGTGAATTTTCAGTTCTAAATCCCAGAACTGCTTCTAAAATAAAGAAAGTAAGAAAAAAAGTTTATTCCACATAATAAAAAATTACATTTAGTAAAATGAATATGTTCCGTTTCAGCATAAGACAGGTTGAGAAGATGTTGTTTTAGATTGTTAGTGAATGTGTAAAGTTTTGAATCGTTAGTGAAAAGAAACTGTTTGAAGATGAAAGGACAAAAATCTTAATAAACTTTATCTCAATTTGAAAAAGGGGCCGTCACGTTCATACAGATAGACATATTCGTAACAAACAGATCAATCTTTTATGTACATATGTTAATTATTATGAAATATAAGTTACACGCAACGGTGTGTACGTGTTACGTACGCCCCTATTAAGTGAAATACCAAGCAATTTATTATAATATTCAGATTTTAAATTTCAAACTAATGGTAGAAGCTGCATTGAATATATCCTCTTTCGTAATTGACATTTGCGTAAAAAGTAACAGACGTCTGAAATGTCACAATATTTTATGATTACATATTTGATAGTGAAGACGCAGCGGTAGCAGGAATGCTTAGCATCAGCGAACGATTCGAAGCGCAAGCGCCGAGGTCCTTTGACGCAGAGACTCCGGAACGGCCGAGCCCCAACGAGAGATTGGCTGAGAGGTAACAATTACTTCTTCTTGCTTTATTTTCTTATATTTGCGTGTGTACAGCCTTTTCTTTATACTTATTACTATTTTATTTTTTTTTATATATGTATGATGTGATAATTGTATACAACAGTTCCAGTACGCCAACAAGTAGTAAACGACCACGTAAGACGACAACCTTTAGTGCCGATGAAGACTTCGATGATGAAGAGGATATTATCAAAGAAGTCCATAGAGATGAGGAGTATGGTGAGGAATTGTTCATTATACATATTATGTCGGAGAAATATCGTCACTCCATCGCAATAGACATTGTCATTGTTATATGAATAACTATCGTACAATATTTTATTTATATTGATTCCTTTTAACACTTTTTAGTTTAAATTATAACCACACTTACTTAAATCTCACTTTTAATCAGAATCTAACCCAACTCGGTCCAACCTCTGATCACCACAATGCTCTACTGAATACTCAATCAGTCCTGTCTTGCGTTCCCTAAATGCACACGTCCAAAGTCAAGATGGCGCCTCGACCCCACACGGGGCATTTGCTCTGCTCTGATTGGTCGTAACACTATTCATACTTTTATTCGTTTAGTAACAAACTAAAAAACAATTAAATAATAACAAATCGAATCAAAATAAATTGTGATTCCAAAAAGTTATAATCTCAATGATTTACCAAAGCAATTTCCTGATAATCCTAGAAAATCTTGCATGTATTTAAAATTAAAAATCAGTGTTAGATAAAAGACGTTTAAAAAGTTTGGAAAATCCAAAAGTGCACGCCTCATATTCAAATTCAAATTCAAAAATCAATTATTCACGTAGGTAACACAATGTACACTTGTGATTCGTCATTAAAGAAATAAATATTAATGCTTCTAATTTTACATTTACTGCCAGTTCTCAAATCAAGGGCGTAGAACGGAAGAGAAGAACTGGCAATAAACTCTCCGCCACTCTTTTTAATCGCCATGTTTTTTTTTTTTTACACAACGTTTGTAAGGAGCTGCAACCATTACACCATGTTCCACATGACATTTTAAATTCCACAAGACATTTTTAATTCATAGCATTTAAAAAAAAACATTCGTTTACATAACTTTTTTTTTACTTCTTACTACTTACTTAATATAATAAAAAAATATATAGTGGCGCCATAACTCTAAGGTGAGGAAAAAATATACTATATATATATAGGGTATAAAACTTTATATGATAAGAAAAAAGTATTCTGGTACGATACATTTTTCGACCAATTTCTCTGCCACATACAAGGATCCATAAACACAGACTGACGGATTTCCAAGAATGATTGATTTTAATGTTATTATTTACTATGTTAAACAAAATAATTGTTCATAAAAAATACCATATGTGCTTGATAGATTATTTAAGAGACAGAAGTGTAGACTTAAAAATACATACAACAATATTTAAATAATATAAGTGTTATATATTTTTTAAATATGTTGATTTAGTAACAATTTATATAATTTTCATTAAACATCAATTTAAATCGAAACGGCTTATTTTAGTTAATTATTCAACTATTTTCCATTTATGGTTTTTAATCAGTTAAGGTCCTGGGTTAGTATATCGCTTATAAACGTCACCATTAATCGGAAACTTCTAAATAAACCTATTTGTTCCAGTATATCCATCGTTAGAGATGAGTTCCGATGAAGACGATGATTGGACGACAACGCGTCGACGGCGGACTTCAAAAAGTAGGAGTGATAACAAAGCGAAGAGCGAAAAGTGAGTGTTAGCCAAAACTAGTTTTAACTTTTAACCGAAATCTTCATAATCTAAAGTAAATTTTTTTTCAGGGATGAATCTTGGTCACCTCGCGCCCGTTTAGGTCGTTTAGTCCCACGTCTACGTGGCCCCGCCCGTTCGGCCGTACGACGCGAGTGCGTACGCGCAGCTTTACACGCGGCTTCGCAAGCCAATACCGCAGTCGATAAGGTGCCTTTGGTTAGTACTGTTTTTTTATATTTATTGCTTGTTTAATTTTTTGTATTTTTATATTTCTACCAAAGTTTTTTTATTAAGTATGGTCTATGGGTCGATTCTTAGAAAAAATTTTGCTAAGACTTTTGTTATTTACTGTCTGTGCTTACAACATTCTTATGGTTCGATTCCGAGAGAGTTGAGGCACAGAAGACACGTAATCAAGTGATTATTAATGAGGATTTTAATCATTTGCTTTGACAAGCGTTCCCGGTTCTCGCCACAAGCTTGCTGTTTTTTCTAATAATATAATATTAAAGCCACGTCATGTAAAAATTACATTAATGTCATCTCTTATATTTGAATCAAAAAATATATAGATAATTAATATGACTATCTTTCAGAATCCAAAGCGTGCAGTGCTAGCGACTAAGAGCCGTCGGCCTCCACCGCCTGTACATAATCCAGCTAATAACAAAAGTGAGTGTCTAATTACCTAATTAATGAAGACTAGTGTATATTCATTATAAAAAAAAATCTGACTTCAGAATCTTTAAGAACCATACTTTCGATGCACTTTAAATATTTACATAGATTTAAACACTGATTCATTAACTAGTCTCGTGTCTTTTTAAAAATAAAATGTGACAAAACATTATTTAGTTAATTAAGGTTTATAGTATGTTTTTATATGAGCGTAAACTCTACTTAGCAAGTAACCTTTACCTTGTTATTTTTTTTTGCGTTAATTGAATATACATAGGTATATCCTTGTCGATAAAATATACTATATTCAAAAATAATAAATTTATTCCAGATCTAAGACTGAAAAAGGGTATGAAGACGGCGAAGCAACGTCTCGGTAAAATATTAAAAATACACAAAATGATATATTAGATTGTATATTTAGTAAATAATAGTTTAATTTCTAGATATATGTAAGATATATTTTATATATGTATCGGACCAATCGGTGTTGTGTCGGTATGTAACACTGATTTTCGTTTTTCTTTCAATTTTGGCTTCAGTAAAAGTTATCGAAACGTGTGCAATATTGCTCTTACTTTTTATATTTTTCTATACTACCGCCATTATTCGTAATTTTTAGGTTAAATTTGGGCTCGTATTTCAAAATGTTAAATTCAGGGTAACGCAATGTCAAAAACGTAATGGATTTTGACATATATAGTTCGCTCTTGACGCTTAAATATACGCTTTACTAGTAATTAGAAAATATTTCTCTAGACACGAATGTGTACGAAGTATCGGGAATGATCCAATCTGATAAATTTGGGGCTGACTGCTTCAGCGTGTGACTCTCAGGACGTAGGCGTGTGTCAGGCACAGAAGGCTGAGTCGAACACAAATCTGAGGCTCAGACCTAAAAAGGTTGTAATACGACTGCCTTTTTTAATCCCTTAATAAAGTTGTATCCAAAATTAGCTTTTTGAAATACGGGTTATCAAATTATAAAAAGATCTGATATTTTAAGTTATACGAAAACTGGGACTTGATTCTCATATTTTATTTATTTGTTTACAAAATAATTCGAAAGCTTTTTTAGCACGAAAATTTTCTTTTTTATTCCGGCTCGAAGGACCAAAACTGTTTGTTAGCAAATATGAAGTTTTAGAATCGTTGCAATACTATAGAAGTAAAATAAGGAGAATCGAGTCACTGAACTTGTTTTGGTTCGGCCAATAATATATACAATTGGAATTAATTCTATTTATTTGTATTCTAAGTTGGTATTTGTATTAAATAATTATTTTGTATTGAAATTTCAATGACTGAGCTGATATAAGCGTAACGTAAAGAAAGGTCTATTGTGGAATAATTTATCCCTCGAATCAGTCCATCAGTCTTGTGCTATTTGTAATATTTTCCTCTGGGAATCGAACCTAGAACCGCGCTTTAATTGAAGTGGCTAACTTTCTGAGTTAGTCTAGGGCGCCCAATATCTTATCTAGGTTACCAGTAGCTATTACGAGTCGTAGATAATAAATGCGTTTTTATACGACTAACTGACTACGACTCGTAGGAATTACGAATGGTTGTTGATAGAAAAGCGCCTTTACCACCGAAAATGCGTAATGTTAAGTATTTTAAGTGTTAAGTTCATTCTTTTGTTAATTTTGTTAGCTACAACGACTGTTTTGCGAATTTACAATAACACGTAATATATATTTCCAAATCTACTTAGTATTGCTGGTGTGGGCTGATGTGCACGTAGGCTGATCCATGCCGCATGCTTGCGGTTCATACTTTAAATTATTATGCTTAATTTCAATAATTTTTGAAGTTATACTTCTTTGGTCGCGTTAGGGAAAAATGATGAGAGTTAATTTTTACGATGCGTGCGCACACCGTCACAAAAACCGACATCTGCACACATTCACAAAAAACCGACACCCTGAATATCTGTTCAAACGTCGGTAAAACAGTCTGGACCGCTAGTTGGCGCTTGCTTTGTTTTATCGACAAGTTGCATTGTCTGTCATGGCGTAGTGTTTTTCAGAGTCGTGTTAATTTAATCCAAAATAATGATTAATTCTATACTAGAAAACCCGTTCCAATGTGATAAAAAACATAGTATTTATTGTAAAATATAATGATTAGTACATATTATATCGTTTCGTTTGGAAGTGACCATTAAAATGGACAAGAAAAATGCAATTCGAAGAGGGAAACGTCCCTCAAAAGTGCTCGAAGAAAATTATTACGCCAAAGAAGTATAACTTCTAACTCGTGTACATAAGTACATACACGTTTTTTTTACTTACATTTTTCTGTTACAATGTTCAAATTGGTGTATTTTATAAAATATTAGGTCCTTACATATGAAATTGGCGTTTTGTATGGGAGGAACAAAAAGGCGAATATTTTTAAATATAATATATTTAATTAATCAAAGTATGAACCATTGTTTTCTATGCACTTTTGCCATCTCATAGGTAGTTCATTGATCCCTTTACTAAAAAAACCAGTCGGACGGGAATCAATAAAATCTGTGAAGGCGATTTGGACTGCCCCATCAGAGTTAAATTTTTTCCCTTGCAAGAAGTTGTCCAAAGTTCGAAAAAAATGGTAATCTGTTGGAGCAAGGTCCGGGGAGTACGGAGGATGTCTTAGACATTCCAATTGAAGCTCTTCTAATTTGGTAGCCGTCTGTTGTGCAGTGTGTGGTCTAGCGTTGTCGTGAAGTAGCAGTGGCGTGGAGCGATTGACCAGCCTTGGTTGTTTAGCCGCTAGCTTTTCCATCATGGTTTGCAATTGCTGACAATAGACATCAGCCGTAATAGTCTGGCCAGATTTGAGAAAACTGCAATGAACAATACCGGCACTAGTCCACCAAACGCTTACAAGTAACTTTTTTGGGATTAATTTTCGCTTGGGGCAGGATTTGGCTGGCTGGCCAGGATCCAACCATTGCGCTGAGCGCTTCCGATTATCGTAAAGAATCCATTTTTCATCACAGGTAATGATTCGGTTTAAAATACCTTCATTATTGTGCTGGTTCAGTAATGTAACGCAGCAGTCGACGCGCGTTTGCCGGGTTGCTTCAGTTAATTCGTGAGGTACCCATCTTTCAAGCTTTTTAATCTTCCCAATTTGCTTCAAGTGAATTAAAACAGTTTTATCACTAACACCGCAGCCTGCAGCTCACTCGGACGTGGTTTTCGATGGATCCGCTTCCACAATTAGCACTTCAATACTTCATTATCAACTTGGGTCTCAGGCCGTCCACGGGGCTTGTTCTGCAGGTCGAAATTTTCACAACGAAAAAAACCAAACGAACCAAAAACGAACTGTGTTTTCTTTTGCAACATGACCGCCATACACATCATTCACCCTTCGAGTCGTTTCCGCAGCACTAGTGCCACGGCGGAACTCATACTCGTAAATAATGCGATACTTTAAGTTTTCCATTTTGTAAAATGAGTGACGCAAACAGAAAAAAACAAGAAAAAAACAAATGAATAACGGTCATCGAAGCACAAATACATGAGTAAATAGCTGTACAAATTTGAATTTGGAATTCCTTACCAAAGAGGATAACATCGTGATTAAAGTGGCCAGTACGAAATACGCCAATTTCATATGTAAGGACCTAATATTTATCAAAAACTATATTTCGTAAATTTTATATAATTTAATATTGCTTAGAATTTGCAAAACAGTCTTTGCTTTACTGTTAGTTTACAGGGTGTTATATTTAAAAAGCAAAATCACTTTTTATACTTAGATATTAATTACATTTATTGAAGTCAACGAAATATTTCTTTTATATAATTTCAAATAACTTTACTGACAATTGAAGAAAAATAGTTCTTATTCTTTTAGTCTCCTCATATATTCACAAAAATATATCTGAGAAAAGAAAAACATTTATATATAGACTGATACAATGCCGTAAATTAAAAAAAAAAATCTACTCAAAAATATGTGAAATATTTTTTTAATGAATTATTAGATGTCTCGACCCGCTAGATATCTCGGATATATAGTTATAACTCGCATAGTCCCGCACTTACCAGCAGCTACAACGTAACTTAAATGTAAATTATTTACTAATTAATTGACCATCCCGATAAAGAACTTTTATGACGTCATCACGGTTATAATTAATTTATGGTTGGTGTCGAACTTGGAATTACGTGGTACGAAAATGGGATCGCTATTTATGTGGGTGGTAAGCTTGCTTGTGTTATGGATATAAATATCACCGACGTTAATTTAAATGACTGTTAAATGTTGAAATAATTGGTTATTATTTTACGGCAATGGTATCAAGTCATACCTGGAAACCTTTTTGGAATGTTAGAGCGGAATCTTAACAATTTAAAATTTGGAATAACCTAGTTATAAGTGACAACATGGAACTTCAAGCGAAAGAAATGTAGTATTTTAATTATTTTTATATACATAGTATGGTGCCTCGATATCTGTATATTATGTAAATTAAACGTACGAACGGCACGTCATTGTTTGACATTGTTTTCTTTGACACGAATTAAAATAGTACGTTAAAATTGTTCGAACTTATAACTTGAGAACGGCTGAACCGTGTTTCGTGGTTTTTGATTTGTTGTAAAATACTTAATTAAAAATATTGGAACGTTGACAAAAATTGTATAAAAGAAATTAAAAATTCCAATACAAAATGGTCGTGTGTTTCGTAACTGAGAAACATTTAATGTTCAATACGGTAAACTCCCTCCTCAAATTCCAGAACGAATTTTAAAAAGTATTGGAATCGACAAGATATATCCAAAATATTCGTATATTAGCGTATTTTTGATTTAAAAAAAATCTAGAATAATGTCAGTAATGGAAAAGGATTGTCATATTAATTTTATTTAAAGGAAATGCTACTTATATATACAACAAATCAAGGCACATTGTAACTTTGAGTATTGCAAGTCAGTGATAGTATTAAATTTATTTTGTATACTTTCATGTCATACATTATGTTCAGCTAGTGTGTTAACACGACATTTATTGCCTGTTAGGCGGTACGAAGTTCGCCGGGATTTCAAACTCAAACTCAAAATATCTTTATTCATATAGGTAAACAAGTACACTTATGAGCGTCAAAAAAAGCTACATTCATTATAAATTTACATTTACTACCAGTTCGCAAGTCAAGGGCATAGAGCGGGCAAGAAGAACTGGCAACAAACTTTCCGTCACTCTTTTTAATCGCTAAGTTTTGAGTCATACAAATAGTTTGATTTAGTATATAACTAAAATTATTTGGCATCGATCAAACAAAGGCGTGCCGTTGATATATATAATATTAAATATATATACAATACATACTTAATACTTAAACACCAATCGAGTGGCTTGTATAGCTTTCTCTTAATTTAAGTATATGTTAAACAGAGATAGCTATTTATAAGCGTTTTGATTGACATACATATATTTAAGCTAAACCACAGAATGTAAGTAGATGTATAAATATATGTTGTAATAATAATGATTTATATGGTGACTTGTATGTTGTGAAGAAAAAAGAGTTTTCTAGATCTATTTTTGTGTTTTATTGCTTTAATTTATTGCGTCTCGAATTTCGATATCTATAAATTGAGATTGTACAACAGAAAAGTGTCACGTCACCCTTATAATGACTAAAATATCAGTTATATGTGACGGAGTTAAATAAAAGTAGTGACTTTACACCTGTATGTTTCCCTGGTAATTCCTTTTTCTTTATACGCGAGAAGATCGCAAGTAGAATAGAAACGTGTTGAGAGTTATAAGGTTCACCGATGCCGGAAACAAAACCGTTTTGCTGTGTATTCGACTCTTGCTGTCTAGCGTCAACAATCTCCCCCGCTTACTCTCGCAGCTTTATAGTTTTCTCTTCGCCTATGTGTGAAGCATATGGGGATATTTACTGTGACATTAAAATTTAATTAGGAAATATTAATGGAGAGCAAAAACGTTTTCTGTTAATTTATAAAAAAAAATATAATAATAATATTTTTAGTTGAAATTTGCTAAGCGAGAACATAGCTAAAGAATATAATTATTGACGGCTCCAGTATTTTAAATTAGAGGAAATGACAAGCTCATTTGCATTCGTTAATAGGAAAATGAAACATGTAAGTTCTTATCAATTTAAATTATCAAATTGTAGAAAAGGATACAATTTTGCTAAATTTTTGTATAAGATTAAAGAAAGTTACTAAGTAGGTTACCTGTTATCTTCCCGTATCAATAAGTAGCACTATTAAAATGCATTCGGCAATAAATTTTTAAGACTTCTGATAAATAGTGAGTACAATGTTATATTAGATAAATATCTTACATTTATTACATTTTAAAAATGCAAAGGACAAATAAATTAACCTAATGTGTTTCTTATGAAAAATTTAATATAAATACATGTATGATAGTTGGTTTTTGAAACCTGTCTTAGCTAATTGTCACGAATTTCTACTGTTCTTTGTACTAATAAATACGGAGCTGCATTCCGTGCTTTCGAACTAAAATATCTCAACTCGGGAACCATTAGAATCTCTAACCGAAGACGGTATTTCAAAATTTGCGAGATAAGAGGTTCCCTATTATAAACATTAAGAAATAGAGTCATCTTAGGTAATAAATTCGATTCCTGCTTTTCTTATCAAATAACTGGACTACTACACCGTCTATCTTGGTTATGCTTTTGAGCTGTCAGCGATTGTGTTGACTTCAATTCTTCTGGTGAGAGCGGGCGTCCTCTAAATTCATCTTCAATTTCTTGCAACGTCCTGTCCTTCGTTTCCGGTAAGAAGAAATACTCAATAACAAGACAATATGCCACAATGGCAGCGTAAATTACATATGCTCCATGTATCCCCATGTTCTTAAAGAGAAATGGAACAGTCTTCAGAATTATGAAGAAGTTTCCAGAGAGGAAGAACACACTTATACTACCCGCTAAACTTCTGTAATCTAATGGAAATAGTTCTCCAGCGATAATGAATGGTAGCGGCACTGTACCCGTCGCAATGGTAACCATGTGGATATGAATCAGCAGAATTCCTATAAAGGGATGATCGTATGGCAGCATGTTATGTACTTTGAGATAGCTATACGCTGCAATCGCCAAAAAGGCAAATATGTTTAGTCCCACTGTTGCAAACAGCATGGTTCTTCTTTTAACTTTCTTGATCACCCACACTGCAATCCCGTTGGAGATGATTCTTTGGGCTCCCAACGTTATGACCATTAAGTATATATTAACATCTGTGCCAATTACAAGTGTAAAGACATCCAGAGTGTATGCAGCCAATATGTTCGCCCCGGCCCACTGGCTTAATGTATACATGTGGATCATTATGAAAATTGGCTTATAAAATTCCCTTTTCTGTATCGTTGTGTTGAAGAATGCAATATTCGCTTTCAGCCTTTTTGAAAAGCTTTCTTCTATAACCACTTCAGTCTTAGCCTCTCTGACGATCATACTGGTTTCAATCATACGTTTCAATTCTTCTTCTTCACCGTCTCCTCGCAGCCATCTGAATACTTTTCTACTTTCTTCATATCGTCCCTGATCAGAGAGCCAGGCTGGCGTTTCTGGGGAGTATAAAATTATCAGTAAGTCGAGAAACATGACGAACGCAATGACTAGGGCTGCGGTTTGCCAGTAGAAGAATGCTCCTAACGTGTGAGCGAATAGAACTCCAACAGCAATCGACAGGGAAATAGTTGTTAAAAATGCTCCTCTGTTTTTAGGGCTGGTGTACTCTCCGATGAGAACTGGACCCAAAGATGCTGTCATTCCCATTGCGGTTCCTTTTAGGAATCTTCCAACAAGAAAGACTTTGATATCAGTGGCAAGAATAACGCAGAACCATCCTATAAGCATGGTGATAATGCTGAGAATATTGGCTGTTCGGCGGCCATTTTTCGCCATCACCGTTGGAATAATAAAGTTTCCGAAGATCAGAGCGAAGCCCAGGATAGCGGCTGAAAAGAGATGAAATATACATAATATGTTTGTAGGCCAAAAATATTTTGTTGTCAACATTAATTTGTTTGTTAAATATTTATGCTTAAATTGTTGAATTGATTTTGATAACGTTGACTAGAACTATATTATTAAATATTAGTCTTGTTCTTGCAGTCGTTAAAGGAAATAACTCTCGCTTAAGTATAATAAAAATATACCTAAGTAGGTATATAATAATATTATAAGGTAATATTTTATTTCTTAGTTAAAATTTTCTTAAAGTGGTGTTATGTATTTTTAACCCTAAAATTAACTTTGAGAAGATTGTGAAATATTATATAATAGCTTAATATTTATCATGCAACATCAGTAATAAGACAACAAGGAAGAAAATAAATTACACAATATTTAAACAAAACATTAAATATATTTGCGAAACAATATTTTTTTATCTTATCAGTTCAACAACTTAGACCTTGGGGCTGCATCATTTAGGAAGATTACCTTATTCTATAGATTCCAAATCATCCACTTGAATTTTAATACGTAACAAACAGTTTAAATTGTAAGACTTGATGGAAAAAATATTAGAAATTACATAGGCTAATTGGAGACCACCCGCTATTAGAAGGATTGGTAAAATCAAAATCTTATGTAGATATGTAATTAAACGTAAGAATTTAATTATTTTGTTAATTAGAAGAATTATTTACACAAGTAAAAAAAATTGATATACGAGTATAAATAGTGTACCATAAGTTTTTATAAGTGTATAAGTTATATTCCCTAAGTGTTCCTTAACAAATTTTAGTTTATACTTTATTGCTTTCTTTGGATTAAAATGATTTTATTGTTACCAATCCAGTTAATTATTAACTACTTAATTATATGTAAAGACTTGTTTAATGGCGTAAAAAGAATAAGTTAGATATAAGCTGTAAATCTTTCTCAATAAATAAAATAAAAATAAACTTACATATCCAAGATCCGGTAACATCGTCGATTGGTATGATGGAGTCCGGCTGTCGTAACTGAGGCAGCGCAATGGCTGCAAAGCCCATTGTTAATCCATGAGATGATAGGTTTAGGGATACACCCAGGGTAACAAAACACTGAAAAGAAATATAATAATTTTAGCCTTAACGTTTAGGAAAACTTATGCGTCTGTTTGATCATTTTTAGTGCGAAACCACTGAAGTAACAGCGAATTCGATTTTCTCGGAAAGCAAATTTAAGATCTCCGTTCCGTGATTGATCCTGCTCTCAAAGCATCGAAATTAATTAAGGTACTCCGTACTACTATAAAATAATTATATTGATTAAATACCACAATTAATTGTTATTGTTTCAAATAATTACACATATAACTTTACGAAATAAAACGCGTTTAATATAATCCCCATTTATTTTACTTTCATTCAGATAAATAATTAATAGTTATTTTTAATGAACATAGAAGAAATTCTCTGATGTAATACCACAATTAGGTTTAGTAAATGATAAACGCTTGTTAAATATAGAGACCGCGTATTTCGATCGGTAACAGCAAGTAGCTTAATACGATAATCTATGTAAATATCGGTGAAGCATAATATCTAGTTAGCGATAAAATAAACAATATTGATAACCGAATTGGGGATATACCACAATTAGTACTAAGCGCTTATTTGAATTTGTTTTTTATCATTCTGCAAAATACATAGAAATCTTGAGCAGGGCGATCCATTTCTAACATTCTTTAGTAGAGATTATATATGACTGCACTATATGCAAACGACGTGACATACATCTTCATATATGTTTAATGGTGAAGAAAAAATATCGTGATGTAACCGGTATTAGAGAGAAGAGCCTTGCTTATAAAGAAGGTCAATCACCTATTTTCCAATATCATTGAAACGGACGGAGAAATGAGTCCGCCTCATGCGTAGTACGGGGCTTTAGATATTTGCTTTGGACATCCCCAATTTTTTAATTGTTTCAATTGTGTACAAATGTTATCTTTTAAATCGAATAATGCAATAAATGTAAACATTTCAGAAACAAAAATATATACATATATATTAAAATTATTCAATTTCGTTTTGTTTAATTAAGGGTTAACAGATATCCATGTCAAGTTAAAGTATTAAAAAATATACTATATTTGTGATTGAATTATCAGTTTTAAAATATCTATAATTAATTTAATCTATAAACCATGCAATTGATAAACGTTGTAATAGGTAATTTACTAGATTTGTAGTACCTGACACTCATGAATCGAATGAACCACTCGATGTACGTTTTTACTTTATGTAAACAACAAAGAGCGTTGCCTCAATTGTTAATAAAATAATCTATTAAATATTGTATAATGCGATCATGTGTTATAAAAACTGCAAAATGTCCCTTTAACCAACCAAAACATCACCACCAATAGCAATATACACCAATTCGACGTGGAGTAAGAAAAGAGTTAGTTACACGTTTTTCGCAGTCTGTGAAACCTGACTGATCTATCACTACGATCTTTTTTGACACTTGTCGCACGAGATCCATTTCATCATCAAAACAAATTGCTATGTTTCATCACGTCTCAATAAAGACGTTCATTAATTCGTTGGGTTTCTTTCAGTAAGCTTGTGGCGCATGCAAATATCGCTTTTTTTTAATAAAAAAATTAATTAAAAAAAATTAATTAACTGTAACTGATAAGCTACGACCTTGCTTTAATGTAAATAAAGATCCGTTTTATATGTAATATAGCGACCGAGGCGAGGTGCAACTTATGCCTATTAATATAGTAAATATATAAACTATTAACGACATACGAACAGTTTTGGTCTAATGGCTTCAGAGTGCGACTGTCATCCCTAAGGTTGTAGGTCCGATCCCCGGCTGTGCACCAATGATGTTTATTTCATGTGCGCATTTAAAATTCACTCGAACGGTGAAGGAAAACATCGTGAGGAAACCGGCTTGCCTTAAACCCAAAAAGTCGACAGTGTCAGCCACCAGCCACCAGGACATCAGCTTCCTGATCACCTACTTGTCTATTAGATTGACAAATGATCATGAAACAGATGCAGAAATCAAAGGCCCAGACGTAAAAAGGTTTGAGGTTTTTTATTAGCAACATAAACTTGTTCATTTAAATAAAATCGCATACAAACGCAAATAAAACAAAAGTAAATACAAATCAATACCTGTTTTTTAAACGGCGTAATCCATGACTTCCCCATTATGGCACCGTTCTCACATTACGACATACTAAATGACGAATGGTAAGATTTTTATCAACATTCGATAATATGAATGACAACTCAATAGATTGTAAAATATATAATATTGTATAACAGCGTAACATACTCGTATATGGCTAAACGCCAAGTTTAAAGATAGATTGTATATAGTCGGAATATAGGAAATGTATATATTACATATTTATTGAGTTAGTCTTTAATCACAGAATTTTCTTTTAATGAATCTGTAATTGTTTATTTACTTTATAAAATCTAAGAAGGTTACACGATCTTTAATGGTTTAAAAATCATACTAATGTGTGATTTTTAATTTTTTAACACCTAAATTCAAATATTAACGAAATCTAAACTATTTATCAAGAGGAAAGTATTTTGAGAACAATTTAAAAAAAATCCCTCAACATTAAAATGCTACATTATTCCTGAGTAATATAAAGCTATATTTATTTTCTATTAAAAGCTGTCCAGCTGTGTGAGTTAAAAATTTAAAATGACTGTTAATAATGTTACATAAAAATTGTCTTAATACACTATGGGTTGAAGACAACTTTCTCTCCAAAAGAATTTCTTAAGGGGCGTTCCCACGAGGCGTTAATCACGACAGTCAACCACACTTTCGTGAAATACACTTCTGTGTGAACGCATAGGCGTTAAACTTGCTTTCGTGAGGAACGGCGCACGACACAAGCGTGGATAGATCAAACGTGTTTGATTTTCAGTCGTGATATACCGTTCGTGAAGCCAAGATGTCGTCACAACAACGTGGAATTAAGTTTAACGACAGTGAAACTACGCGTTTTTTGGAGTTATATTCTATGGAAAAGGTGTTATATGATCCAAGTTTGGAGGAATACCGTGATAGAGATTTACGTGCCGCCGCAGCTATGAGAATAAGTCATGAATGAACGTCTTTTTTTTCGTTTTCTTGTGTCAATCTTTTTTGCTATGATAGTAGCAAAAACCGAACTTAAAACAGCACAACTTTCAACAACCAGATCATTCATGATCGATGTTTCGATAATGACTAAGTCGAAACACGAAGCGTGAACGGCACGAAATCCCCCAACCATGTGAACGTTTCATCAATTCACACTTTCGTGAGTGTCACGAACGACAGTTGACTAGCGTAGTTGACTGTCGTGATTAACGCTCCGTGGGAACGCCCCATTATAGTCTTGCAGAAATAGCAGTACATTGTTACTTCTAATAGTGATTTTTTTTGCAATCTAAATATACATAGTTCTATTTAATTACATCGTGAATCGGTCATTAGATCAAGAGCGTTGTTAAATATCTATGTACATTGTAGTCTCATACTACTTCATCAAATTTTATAGAGTTGAAGCAAGTAATAAACGAAAAGACTGACTGACCACAGATTATCACATTTAAATGTGATTGACATAAGGTATGGCCCACTGCCTTAAATAATATAGTAACTCTTTGGTGTTACGTCAAACTATAAATAAAAATTACAGTAATAATAATTGTGTTATTAATTCCAAGGTCTTATGGACAGATGCGCACGCGATGAACTACAAATCAAAACATTGTTTAATCTGTGCAACTAAGTAATATTACTTTGTCTGTATATCTAAATTTTACTTACAACAAATATTCCAATATTGTGTATAATTTTGTACACGTTTTAATCAGTTAAAACTTCATCACTTAAACGCTACCTAACAGTCAACCTCTCACTTCAAGTCTAAACACTGAAATGAAACTGTTTGAACAACCTACTTTTTGCTAATTTATTTAAATTTATTGACGTAATGGCACACTCATAAAAAATGTTTCGTTTGCAATTCTATGAAGAATATGATAACCGTAATTAGTATCAAATATATAATAATATATTATTTTATTTATTTATTTAACAAAATAAGCTACCATTACAAATTACTTACAATACGGTAACTACATATTTACATTTATATCACAAACAATACATACACAAAAAAAACAATACAACATTATCCAGTAAGTTTCAAATATTTATAAAAATACTAGTTCTTACAGTATATATCATGAAGCAAACCTTTTGTCAGTTCATTTCAAAGCAAATTAAAAGGTAAAAAAAGTAAAATGGCTATTGTCGAGTTCAATTGTGGCCCCTTTTCTAAGAACTTGGTATATATGAATGCTTGCAATTAATATTTGCTCGTCTCTACGAAGAACAGCACGTCATCAGATCTGACATACTGGATTGTCAACCTCAATTACCTATTTGCCTATAAAGAAACCAAAGATTATTCGTAATAGTAATGGTATGAAATGATGTGACTGTAGACGTTTCTAGATTAGATTCGAGATGAGATAAAGCCTGAACTATTCAATATGGACGGTATGTGGAATTCAAGCTGATGTCAAGAGACGTGATTCGCATGCATGGGTAGATTTTGGAGCGAATGGAGAGATAATGCGACCCCTATCTGTAGCACTCAAAAGACTTTTGGAGCCGAAAAAATAGGCCAGAGCGACGTAGTAAGGGCTGTGACATCTACGTGGCGGTGGGCAGGCTGCAGGCTTGAATGGTGACTTCAGCAGAACAAAATAGTGTCGATTCTACTCTATATAGTTTCTTCAATGAGACATCATAGGACAAAACAACCTAACTTTACTTAAGATTATAACATTTTTATATAATAATTATATAATTACCATGTGTATTACAAGTACTATTTCAAGTGGGTAAATTAAATTTGTAGACAACTATTCCCTATCTATTGTGTTCGAGTGAAACATTTAAGAAAAAGTATATTCGTTGTTTACATAATATAGTTTTTTTTAATCTTTACCTGCGGTACAACGCTAATAAAGCCCGGAGATACAACACCAGCAAGACTACTACGTATCAACTACTACGTAGCAAGAGCAAGCAAGAAAGTATTAAACTAGTGGAAAACTTGACTCACTTCTTCTTGCATATGTTACCTACCTTTGTTATTTGTACAAGGATCTTTAGACACTGACGTAAGCGAGAAAGCAATAAGTATAAATGTGAAAGTGAATTGTATCCAACATACAAATAATGTTCTTCAAGTGCCACATCAGACAGTCTCGGCTGTATACGCAGACTCCTTATTTCACTCTAATACTATGCTGGAACGAAGGCCCGATAAGATCGCTATATCGCACGCGAACCTACAGAAGGACGGCTGAATAAGGCACGTGAGCCCTCTTTTTTTCTTGAAAGACCCTTAGTCGAATTGAGTGGGAAATACTTCAGTGCGCAGCTGGAGAGAGACACGGACGACGCGAGACATAGAGGTGGTGCGCTCGAACATAGGGTAGATAATATAATTCTGCAGCTCTGTATTTTTTAGCAGCTTAATAAGCTGATGCACGCGTATTTTGAGATTTGGAGAAACTATCCAATCTATTTAAAAGAGTTCAAAGATGGTGCACTGATTACACTTTCCGGAAACCTATTCCAGTCGGCCACTACTCTGTTTGGGAGAAAGTTCTTTAGGGAATTTGTGTTATGTTGAGTGGTCTTAAGTTTTAAATAAATGTGTATTTTCACTTAAAATAAAGAGCTTCTTTATTCCTGTAACATTATAGTGGCCAGTGAGGATTTTATAGGTTTCAATGAGATAGAAATGTATCTTCTATATCTTCCAACCAGTAACAATTATCCTTATACTGGGAATCAAGCTGTACAGACACTTACAATCTTCGCATACAATCACTGCAATGAGGTCCATGAATATAAAGACAACATCAGCCCCTTCGGGCCGGCCACTCACTGGTAAGTGTAGTCGAGGATACTTCGTTTAAGTTGTTGAAAATTAAACAACGCAATATGAACTTAATGCAAACTTAATTTTTTATTTACCCACATAGGGGCAGCGAGCGACTTATCAGTATTTCTAGTAGTTTCTTACACCGGAAGTGATAATTAAGGCTGAGTTAAGCTGAATACTGAGTTCCCCGACAATAGTTTGGTGCCTGTGAAAAGTGACTGTTTAACTACACCACGTATTTCTCTTGAAATACTGGTAGGCTCTGTAAGATTACAAAACTATATTTTGTATAATAATAATTATATACTAATAGCATAGTATGCATGCGCAATGCGTGGCTGTGGCTAACCAACGTTCAGAAATCCTCGGAGCAGTGAGGTCGTGAAACTTGCGAAGTGCCCAGGAGACTTCTGTGCTTCTGAAAGGAGCTACGCTGGCTTAGTTAGCCAGTTACGCACAACGGACCTAGTGAGAGACTTAGTGTGGAAACTGAGTCCACTAACCTTTAACGCATAGCATATGTACAAAACGGATGTTTGCTAACTACGGTTAACAAAAAACATACATTGCTTGTATAAAAGTTTCAGGCGATTTAAAATATTCTGCAATGTTGAGTGACTTGGAAAATTGTTTTTTAATGCGTTAATATATTGTTATGTATTGTGAAAACTATCTGCAACATAGGACAGAACGCAATAAAGAAAATATCTTAGTTGGGATGCCGCAGGGCTCAGTTATTGGATCTTTGCACGAAATAAAATAATGTCAGATATTTCATATTGCAGACGATTCATGCCTAGTAACTAATCATTTTATCATGAAAGCTGAAACAAAGCTACAAGATTTCAACTTATTGTCCCACATGTATATTAAAACAAAGTTCATGCATCCTTTTTTTTTATGTTACAGGAGGCAAACGGGCAGGAGGCTCACCTGATGTTAAGTGATACCGTCCATGGACACTCACACTGCCAGAAGGATTGCAAGCTGCCAGCCTTTTTAAAATTGGTACGCTCTTTTCTTGAAGGACCCTAAGTCGAATTGGTTCGGAAATACTTCAATGGACAGCTGGTTCCACATAGTGGTGTTGCGCGGCAAAAATTGCCTCAAATAACGCTCAGTTGTGGTTTCTGCCTTGATGTTCGATAATGAAACTCAGCTGCAGGTATTTGTCCGAACTAGTTCGGACTAAAGAACGTCCGGGGTGAAGTACTGTCTCGCCTTCTGAGCACACCAAGCTTCTTAGGGGCTAACTTAGCCTTATCTTACAAATTAATGATGAATGAATGAATGAATGAGATAATGATAATTCATTATTATACATAATCACAATATAAACACACCAACAACATATACCTCACAAAGAGCAACTGGAACACTATGTAATTAGTTCACAAATGGTATGGTCTATTTGTGCGGGTGATATATTATTAATTATCTTATTATAAGTGTCTTTTCCAGAAATAATCGTCAACTTCGTCGTTACGGTATCAATAGTCAGACCGATGCAGTCAAAACACTGGAGGGTGTGAATAATATTTTCGTTTATTTTTACTCAAACCCCTGACCCCTAAATAGCTTCTGATATAGTTGCATATACATACGTACTTTCTCGGTTGTTTTCTGGTGTTTATATAGTTTTCTGATTACTCATCATTCTCTAAATGCTTAACCTTGTCAGAAGCTTTGCCATAGTCTTTAAAGTATAGGAAATATTCTGTATAACTTGATACTTCTGTACAAGGACACAACGTAGAAAATTTAGCACGTGGCTAAGACTAATCGTACCATATTCTTTCAGCATTATTCTTTACGGGGTGATAAACCTAGATCTTACCCACTCATTTCACCTGTCATAAATGTGATTGAATAATCATTTATTGTACATAATTATGCCGTTGGTCTTAGTAAATAAACTGTAATATTTGTTGGACGTGCTGGTGGATAGAAAACTATGTTTTCTTTAAATTTTCAAGTTTATGGGGAATTATATAACACATTATGGGCAAAAAATATTAATTCAAATTTAATAGCTAATTCAGGAAGCTCTTTGACATATGGAACACATGCGTTTCCACAATCGTGTTCGATAATCTCCCGCGACGTTGGCAAGTAACCGATATCGCCGCGCCATCTTGAAGAAGTGTTAAAGATATTTTATGCGATATTCATAGTAATAATAAATCGTCATAATAATAATCATCACTACACAAACAATATCACAAAACGGGTTATAACGAAACTAGGTAAAGTAAAATGCCGGTCTTATTACTAAGAGCAGTTTCTTCCAGACAACCCAGATGTAAATTATCTAAATTTTCACGTATTTTTGATCAAATATGTCGTATTGGTTGTGTTAGAGTAATACCTTGCACTTGCTTATAATACATCCTAAAAAGTGTTTGCCAATGTGGGGCCCACGCCCCACAGAGGGGCAATTTGATTGTTAAGCGGGGCAATCGAAATCTTGAGATTGAAGCTAACCAAATTGGAACCTTATATAATATCCTCTGTGCAAACGCCATCAAGTGCAAGGATCTCACTAGATTAAAATAATAAAAATCTTTATTAAAATTATGTGGAATTTGAATTTCAGTTTTTCATTATGTTTTGAAAATTTACTGTTTCGTTAACAATTGCGAAATTTTAAACTTGTTAATACGTAAAAAAAATTCAATGTGTTTAATATTACATAATTAATTAACTGACCGTGTGCTGGCGCCAGTTTACCAACTAAGTACCTCTCAAGTCGCTGGCTTCCAGTGTCTCTGGATAGAAGTGGATTTTGTCATACGTCATATTCTAATTAATTTGCGATATTTGGTTTAAAATAAGTGTTGTTTGATAATTTGCTATTTTAAAAGACTGCCGAGAGTTTTTTACGGCGGCTTTTTCTCTCGACCTACACCCTCTGTCTTCTTTGCCGATGAGTAGGGATGTCTACCCATTCAAATTTAATGACGTGGAATAATTAGTGATACCTGTATCTTATATTCCACAGTAAACATATTTTATTTTATTTTATTTCATAGCTTTGTGAGTCTTACCCGAAGTTTAAGTGACCTGCCTACCCTCTTAATTACAATTTATTTATCCATATATTGTTTAACTTTTAGGGGGTTTTTGCGATTTTTGTTTACGATGCTGATTGCCTTACTTTAAAATTTTTGTTTGTGAGGGTAGTTTTTAACGGTTTTGTTAATTGTATAAGCCTACTAATAAAATTGAAGCTATTAACTTTATTGGGACAATTTACACACATTATATCTTTTAATAAAATAAATTTGTTTAAGATAGCGATAATCTCAGTTATAAACGTATGTTGCTTGATTATGTTATAATATTATGTTTACTGTGAGACATACATGTTGTGATTGACGATGGGGCCTTTAATGAGACAGGTATTTAATTAACATTTCTGAACTTGGATTTTGGACCTTAAAAATTATTGGTGATTAATTAATTTCAGATTTTTTTAAATAAAAACACTGTTTCAAACAGATATTATTTTTCACATTAAATTAGAGTTTAAAATTTAGTTTTATTATTTTATTTAAGAAATTAAATTAAATTATTTTAAATCAATTAATATAATATATTTATTAGTTTTTTTACGTGTTTATGTTATATACTCACGAATATCTCATAATATTACGGATAAGGCTTATATAGTATTTTTTAACTGTCTAGTTATCTACCCTATAATGGTACCGCTTCCGGAAACTGGACTGCAAGGTTTCCGTTCAGTTTTATAATTTAATACAAATAAAGAGCGGACCATATCTCCCTTCTTTCTGGATACTTCTATCTTTGGATTCCATAGTCATTTTGTATGATGATTTGATATTTTAAAAGAGTACCGGGAGTTTTTTACCTCGGCTCCATCTCTTGGCCTACTCCCTCTGTCTTAATTGTCGATGAGTAGGGATGTCTACCGATACAAATTTAATGACGTGGAATAAGGACTCCCACACAAAACTGCGATGCGATGCGATGCGTATTCGCATCGCAGGAATTTGCGATGCGAATTTCTGCGATACGATTTAGTGCAACAAACCGTTTGGTAGGGCGACCATTCCTGCGTAGTCAGCCGTACTGGACGTGTTTTTAGGACGCGTAAGATGGATCGCAAAAATATCTCTTGGGAGAAGTATTCCCACTACCACACAGAGCTGCAGGATCTTTAGCTGCAGGCTTTATTATGTCCCTGATGTTACTGTTTCCATTGCAAGTGACGCCGTACTTACTTACGAGTATCAAAGTGTATGGTACCTTCTTTTTCTTTGGCACATTGATGGGCCTTGCATTACTTGTACTATATTTTATCCTACCCGAAACAAAAGATCGAACTCTACAGGAAATTGAGGATTACTTTAACAATGGACGGTTTAAAGAAAAGACTGATGACGCAGCTCATACCAAAATGCTTAGCAACAAGGCAGAGATATAAAGAGAGTATTTTGATAAGTTTTTGAATTTTTTCCTTGTATGACCATTATCATGGATTACAGTGATCATAAACTCAATGTTATTGTGATAATTTGCACCTAAATCTTAACCAATTTTTGGAGTAGGTTATCGAAGGATACCTAAAGGTATTAAAGATATTAAAGATATTATGTTATATAGATTATAACAAATAGTTATCTAGTCAATAAGTGTATACTGAATGTGTGTGTACTAAATAATAAAATTATTGTAAAAGTGTATTTTTATTTTTGCGTTGTTAGTCCCGTCCTATTAATGTTTTTTGTCGCTAATTAAATATATATTTAGAGCTAGTTAAAATACATTTTAAAAACCATTTCAGATTATTTATAAGTGACTTTAGAAACTGTACAAATTGCTGTTTTTTATTGTGGTTAAAAATTCAAATTAAACATTCATAATTTCAAGAACCCGCCAAAACTCTTCTCCATTCAATATGGTGCACGACTTTGACATACCGTTAACACGCAAACAAACGTCAACGTCAAGTTTTTTACGTGTTAATTATCACCGACGCAATTAAACTCTAAAACAGTTAGGTATACCTATTATGAGATAAACGATGACAATATTTAAAAGCATGCTTTAACATGGTCGATTCGATTAATCTGCGACCGTTTTGTTATGTGATGACAGATAAAATTCAATATTGTCTTTATATAAATTAATGATTATTTACAAGTTATTTTATCTTTAATGCTGCCTGCGGAGGCGGGCTGTTCTCCACGGGAATCGATACGGAATAATGGTCAATATATTCTTGAAGCCAGGTTCAAAAAAATATAAATGATTTTAAAACAAATGGTGACTTTCACCAGTATATTACTCGATACAGAACTAATCTAAGCGTACAACCTACCAGGCTCCAGAAGATAAACCATTTCCTGTATGGAAATTGTATTCGTTTTTACAACTTTTCATAAATTTGATTATTTAAATGATTCTAATCCTTGGGATTGATTTGCTCCAGTTCACATAATTATGTATGGCTATTCTGCCTTACAAACAATTTGTATGACTAAAAACTTGACGATTTAAAAGAGTGACGAAGAGTTTACTGCCAGTTCTTTTCGCCCGCTCGCTTAAATGAAGTACATAATATATGTCATTTAGAATCAATTTAATATATTTTCTGTTGATTTTCATAAGTGTACTTGGTTACCTATATGAATAAAGTTATTTTGAGTTTGAGAATGATTTTCAGGCCATGATTTTCATGTGGATTACTCTTAAAAAAAAGGGTGGCAGAAAGCTTCTTGCCTTCTTGCCCAGTCTATGCCCTTGACTTGCGAACTGGTAGTAAATGTAAATTTACAATGAATTTAACTTCTTTTCTAACTTTCATAAGTGTAACCTACATGAATAAAGTTATTTTGAGTTGAGTTGATAACATTCATACTCTCAATAATACTTTTAAGCGCCTACACAAAATTTTATCGCAAATACACCATTACGGAAATTGACTACAATGGATTTTGAGTTTTTTTTATTTATTTAAATAATGACACAGTTTGTAACAGTAAATTAATAATAAGTAGCACGGGCAGGAGGCTATCCTCAGGATGCTAAGTAATACCACCGCCCATGGCCACTCACATTGAAGGGTCGCAAGTGCGTTGCCGGTTCAGTCAAATTCCAATTTGTTAATTGCTTAAGCGCTGAGTCTCTACTAGCCTGAATCTTATCATTAGACAAGTATTTGCCTATATTATAGCTAAGTTGTAAAGTACAGACATAGTTAAAACCTTCAAAAGCCTCACCAGCTCTAAGATGGTGTGTGAGTTTTATCGATTGTTTTTTATAATGTTATAAATAAATAATAAGCATCTATATTAATATATGTTGGAGAGGGTAATGTCTGGATCGACTGAACGACTTTAAAAATCCTTCGTCAATAGAAAGCCTCGTGTACGTGTTACTTATTATTAATTTACTTTTTGAACGTTGAGATAATGTTTGAGAGCACATATTATATATATATATGTTACTTTTATATTTTATAAAAACAAATCCTCCGCCGCGTCTATCTGTCCGTCTGCGATAAAGTCAAAAACTAATCGAAATTTATTGCAGTTTTAACCAAAATCTAGAATGATTCATGAGGAAAGTATAAAATTAATCAAGTTTTACGGACCACGGTTTTCCATACAAAGCCAGGCCAGTGGCATACCTATATTTAAAAGAGAGTTTCAGCCTTGGTACTTTAGTATAATATCCAAAAAGGCGTAAATAAATACAAAAGTTTTAAAAAGTCTAACACAAGGCATTATCTTTCAAATCTTAAGTTTAAATTATTGCCTATTCTAGTTAAAAACAGTAGTACGCCGATATAAAACGCTACTTGTTCGGAGTCAGATGATATCTCGGTAGATGGCGCCACGTAAGGCGTATTTGCTACAATCAATCATTTGTTTTAGTTATTTTTTTCAGATTTCAGATTACTGTATGGAATAACAAGATTGCGAATTTTAAGCCAACAAAATAAATATAGTCTCTAATTTTGTTTTAATATCATTGATATGATCCGAACTTTTATATTTCGTATTCCTTTAAAGAAATGTCGAAATAAACCTAACGATATTTACATTTAAAACTGATTACAGTTAATTAAATGAAATTTGTCTGACGTAGTCTGTATAGTTATAATAGTGTAAATTCGCGAAGTATTTTCTGGCAATTTTTTTTATTAATTTTTGATGAATTCTTTAAAGCCAGTGTACACGGCTAAACAATAAGTGGGCGGCAGTAAAGACTAGAAGATTTTTTACTTCTTTAATTCTGTACTAATTTACGTAGGGCTAGGGTATTAATTACATACCCTTATCACTTTATCAGTCATATCAGAAAGTAGTACTTAATGTAAAATGAAATTATTTAATTTGCAGAAAAATTAAACCTTTAGCAATCAGCAAAATACCATTTTAGTAATTCGCAACATTAGTAAAGCAATTTTACAATAATGACTATTTTGAATTTTCAAATTAATAAAACCTCTTTCTTGTTATGTTAATTGAAGTAGAGAAAAAAATATAAAGTGGCCGTTTTTTTGTAGTTTAATTTTAATCATTAAATAACAGTCTGTATATTGTAATTGAACTCCGTTGATTTTGGGTTCGCAAGTTATAACGAAATTTCATGGTTTTATTCATAAATTATAACAAAACTACTCACGAATAAATATAAAAGCTTCGAAAGCTTTTATTGTAAACTGGTCACACCATTCTGTGCCGATACCTTTTATCCCGATTTACATAAATTCCTGTGCGACACGTCCTTTATCAATTTATTTTCTTAAAGCTTTAATAAAACTGATCACTTATTTTAAAAACCTGTTATGAACGGTTTAAGAACGCAGTTGGGTATTGGTTATTGTTATTTCTAACATATCAAAGTATCTTTTTAAATTTACGTAAATGACAGTAATATTACCAAACCAACGTATTGTAATACGACATTTTATACGAACTGTATGCAACTGTCTACCTCTATACTAGGCTGGCAAACGACGCCCGTGATAAAAGTGATATGCTCTTTATATACAGTACGTATTTCTGGATTTTTTACTTATATACAAACCTATTACTTAATTGCGGAGGAAGAGGAGGCTATCTATGACGATATTATTATAGAACAGGGTGCAAACGGGCCCAGAAGGCTCAACTGATGTCAAATTAAAGTGCCACCGGACACTCAGACTGCAGGAAGTTGTTGCAAGTTGCCGGCCTTTTATCGGAATTGGTACGCTTTCTTGAAGGAAGCTAAATAGGGAGGTATACAAGAAGGTACGTAAGGTTTGGTAGGAAAACCGTTCTGATCGCTAATCAGGTGATGGAACTCTAGATACCTCAGGAGCTGGCCGTTAATAAAGCTTTCCATTATTTTGGAGAACATATATTATAGCTATTTGGCGATGTTAGACGGATCTGAACGATCGCCTGTTTTAGGGAACTGAAGCAGTCTTCCACCACTTAGGGACAATGACGAATGAGTACAGGTACCGGAAAAGGCGAGTTAAGACCGGAGCCAACTCAGGAGCACAAGTACGCAGCACAATTGGGGGGATTCCACCAGGCCCGCTTGACTTATGGGTGTCCAAGGCAGATAAAGCTTTACTAATAGCGTAAGCATACACAGACCACTAAGCCTGGACTTGCTAAAGCTATCGCGGACTATGCTTAAAAGAAGTATTAAGAATATCCATAGAGCTGCAATAAACTGCATCATGAGCACACCCCCACATACACACCCTCACGTACACGGTACATACCCTCACTTGCACCACCACACACCATCACACAACACAGTTGAATTATAGGTAAACCTAGGTTATGTATATATTAAGTATTTCGTCTTTGGCTATCGCTTAAAAGAGAACAAGGCCGCTGTGGAAGGTGCTTAGGTGGTTTGACCATGTAGAACGGATGAATGAGAAGCGGTTAATAAGTAGGATTTACTAGGAAATCGTGGATGAGGTTGGGTTGGGTTAGACCTGACGTACATATCTGGACCAAATCCAGGAGATACTAGAGAAGGGATAAGTTAAAAGTACCTGTAACCGACGATCATGCATCGTGAATATCATGAAAGCGAGAGAAGTATGCCAGGACCGTAGCAAGTGGAGATCTTAGTTTCTGCCTACCCCTTCGGGAAAAAGGCGTTTATATTTAAATAAATATCTTTGATATCTTTAGTAGTATATAGTTAGTAGTATTTTTTTGTTTGTTATATCTAATTAAAACTTGCTGTAGGAGTACAAAATAAATAATGTTTTTTATAAATCGTCTCTGTTTAATTTAATCTTACTTAAGACTTATAAGTAATATAAAACCTAATTTAAAAAGGATATTTTAACATTAGAAAGAGGCAAATAACACTGCAGTCTCTATTAAGGGGAATATACTCTGTTCTTGTGTACTATTTTTATTTTAAATAAATAAAACGCAAGCAAATCCAGGGTCACTATTAACGTAGATCTCACGGAACATAAGGTGTCGTATTTTAACACGTAAACAACATTGCACGTGCGACGTGTCACACGAATATCACATTTTAAGATTAATTTTATTAATAATAGCAAATTCATTTAATTAATTAGTATAAAAACATTCAAATCAAATGGGTGTTAGTTTTGTTTTTAAACACAAAGTACTGGTCTTAAAAAACGGGGAGAATTTTGGATAGACTTGCCAAATGATAGAGACAAATGGTGTGGTCTTTTTTTATTTTATTCCTTCGGTGCTCTGCGGTTCTACCCAAATTAATTCGCTCACGACGATTTTCTATAGTCTAATTCGCGGTAAATATACTTTTAAATAGTCATATGGTATCGCGGACTTCTTTCATATTGAAATCTGCTATCTGTAGTATATTATTTAGTATCATTTAGGAATCTTCATTCGTCTTTTTCCACTTTGGGTTATATCATAAGTTCATACAGAAAACTTTTTGAAATACAAAAAATACAATCTTTTTCTGTCACTTTTATATCTGGAATTTACGTATTCCTTGTGCAGTCCGCACTTTCGTTTGTTATTTTTGGTTTGACACCAACACAAGCAAAAAATTGGTTAATCTGTAGGGTGCCTTTAGTACCTCGTCATGGCTGCAAAATAAAACCAATGATAGTAGTAAAAAAAGTTTTTAGTTTGTTCATTGGAAAAAAAATAATTTCGTTTTATTTAGATTAAAATTTAAATGCATAAATGCTGGAGAGCAGTGTTAGTCTAGTGGTGGGGATCTGAGGTCGTGGATTCGATCCCCGGCTGTGCACCAAATACCAATGGGCTTTCTGTGTCGTTAAAACTCGCTCCAACGGTGAAGTGAAGGCTGATCACCTACTTGCCTATTAAGAATTTATCACGGAACGTAAATTTCAGGCTCATACCAAGTGTCACAGGTTTTTTCAAATGTTGGGAGGTTTCTACTCCGTACAAGGAATAACAGTTATGTTTAAATTTTTTACTTAAAGTAAAAAATTGCCCACTTTTGTATTACTCATGGTCGAAAAGGTAAAAATCAAAATCATGAAAGATTCGAATCTCTGTATCAAAATCCACGCTTAATAAATTGCAACATAAAACCACAAACGATTATATTCTAAGAAAATAGTAAAAAATTCAAATCCGTTTCAAATTAATTAGTTTGAGGTCAAAAATCTCACGTTTAGGTGTTCGGTTGACTCATAAGTTACATCATTATAAATTCACAAATGTCTCAATTAAAGATTGGTCCGGTATAATAACTCAGAAAAAATAAGCCCGCAACCCTGCCCGGTCCACGACTTTTTGTTTCATTCTAACAATCGAGCTCAAATAGTCTGTCTCTTTTTTGCCGCAGACGAACTTGTAAATTGTGCTTTTTACGATCTTCCCGGTTTTGAAGGACTTATCGAGGCACCCTACGAGAGAATTAACGCTCTATGCAAATAGCAATAAAGTAAAAAGTCACATGAGATCAATTTTAACTTGTTACGCTTTGTTGTTGTTTAATGTGATCAAGTTATCTCACTCGGACAAAACAAAATACAGCACAAGTCCTTTGAGCTTTCGAGTTTAGTCTCGCGATTGCTTTTTGTAGCTCCGTCCCTTTTCTTGGAGCATTTCATTCGTAAAGTAAACCTGTTATTCTGAAATCTTCTCAATACAGCCTATTTTCAGGGACTTTCGACTTTATGACTATCGCAGAGAGTGGAAATTCTTGTCTAATAATAAAAGTTGCTCAGAATGTTTACGTTAAGATGTTATTGTCACGTTCTATCGATGCAGTGGATTTTCTCTTTTTGTTAACTGCATTAAGACATACTGACATTGCTCTGTACCTTAGTTTTCGTATCATGCATGATTCATTAGGGATCCTTTGCAAGTGACTGTTGTCACACGAAATGTTGACGGTGACAGCACGATTCATGCATCTTTTTGCTGGTTACTTCCTTTTATGGTGTCATAAGGCACACTTCCATCTTGTAGCAGCAGTCCTTTTTATTACCACTACCTATTTGAGTAATCAAAATCTTAACAACCCGAAACCAGTTCTATCAAATTCCATTTTTTATTAACAAGTCTATAGAAGGATTTGCCGATCGCTTATTAACAATGATTTATATATCACTTTTGGGAAGGCATGACTTTTTGTGTTGGACGTTAATTGCTGCTGTTTCGATATAGCATCTAGTTAGCTCTGAATTACAATATAATTATTGTTATCCAAATCAGGTCATGTATTATTTTATATTATTTATATAATTATAATCGGACACACATAGTGTCAAAACATTATAGGATATTCACTAGTATTGTAGAAAATTAAGTCAACATAATATTACTTATTAGCCATAATGATTTTATAGGCTAGATTGTAGTTCATGTAAATTATATTTTTGTATATTTAGTAATACATGTATCGTAGTCTTAGTAACAATTATTTTAATTTACTATATACTTTTAAAGAAGACTTCTTTACTTACACTGTACATTTTTACTATTATTATTATTACATTATTTTTCTTTTTTTGCGTCTGAAGCGCAGACTAACTGTTGTGGTCTCTGGCAGAATGACCAGCGCTATGGAACAGTCTGCTCCTCAGCATAATGCTGAGCGGTGAGCCAGGACCAGTTACTACCACAACGCACATACATTACACTCTTAAAATATACCTTATGCCTTTTTTGTTATTTTTCTTTTTTCATTATTATTGTTATTATTTTGTTTGTTTCGGTAGTAATTAATGTTATGTATATGTCTGAAATCACACTGTCTTTTGTGAACTTTATTGTAGGGAAAGAATATCATTATAATACTCATTTAAAATTTAATTTGCATCATTTAACAACTCTTAGTTTTTGAAGTGAAACTTCTTTTTCGGGGTTGGAATAAATTTAGTGTAACATTTTTGCGTTACGCGTCACATTTTTTCGTTACGCGCCATGTTGCTTTTTGAAGTCAAATTTCTTTATCGGCGTTAAAATATGACATATAATAGTATGTTTTTGACTTTGAAGTTTGACAACGGATTACATTTTCGAAGTCAAACTTCTTTATCGGCGTTAAAATATGACATATAGTATGTTTTTGACTTTGAAGTTTGACAACGGATTACATTTTCGACTTGAAATTTGCTAATCGCAATTTGCAGCAATTAATTTGTAAATTGTATGCTAGGCAGTGTATCAAAATTTACTGTGTTTAAAGAAATAGTTTCGGACCTCTAAACTTAAAACAAACCAATTATGGCTCTGCGTACAACAAAGGTTTTATATAAGTTTCACTTCTTACGTATGTACGCCTAGTACACGCACAGATTTTTTTTAGACGCAGACAGGAGCAATGGGAGCTAGTTCATTTAAATGTATGAATAAGAAATTTTTGTAGTTTCCCAGAAAATTGGTCTTGCTTGAGTCGTCAGCAGTGTCACCGTTGAGTAAACGTTAGCATAGTAGTCACCACAACAAACACGGCCCGTGATGAGTATTTACAGACCACTTAACAAATAGATAATTATATAGTCCGTTCCTAGATTTACTTATTTTACTTGTGTGCCGCAACATTTTATTTGTATTATTTTTAAACCAGGCAACTTTGTGTGCTTATCGTTTTTATTTAATATCGAATGTCGCCTGTTTCGGTAACCTATGCTTTTTATGTCTTAATTATGATAAATCTAAAATTGTATGCAAATTTGACATTTAAATAAATGATTTTTCAATTTACAATTCCGCCCACCCATCTGGACCATACTTATCCATCGAAGTGGAATCATTAAAGCATTTTATCGCATGCAAATCCATGAATTATCATTGTTTATGTTAGTGCATCAGTCAGCATAGCGCTAAGAAATGCGATTAAGACATTATCTGGTTACTATCCGTGCGAGTGAGATGCAGCACAAATACGCCCGCATATAATTTGTACGAAAATAACTCCGCGTGTGAGTGGGATGGCGTTATTGAAATGTCATAGTCGCCGGCGCATAATGAGAAAACCTCTGTCCCTTTCCCTCTTGACGTCTTACAATCGTTTATTGTCATGTTACTGTCTCGTTTTGTCCGAGATTAAGATGAAATCGGCGAGCTGGGTCCGTGTCCTCCCGCTAGCGGCTAATAACACACGGCTTGCGGCCGGCGTAGGACGTGCGACACGCCATTTTTTCCCCCAAACTTTTTTAAAAACAAACGTTTGTTAACGTGATCTGTGTCTTTTGGTAGTGACCAGTGATGGATGATTGAATTTTATGTGAAGTTAATTGACAAGTGTGTGTGTTGTGTTAATTGCGAATGGATTGCTAGCGCTGCATTTAGTTAGTGATATAATTAATTACAAGTAAGTCCTTATTTGAATTGCACTGTATAAATTTAGAATTTACATTTTCAGGATTCCAGGCTCTTTCATACTGATTTTTTTAATGAAAGTTCCGTTTAATTTTAAATAGTACTTTTAAGTATCCTAAGTTAAATTTAAGTTATAATTATTAATTCAATTTTGAATAGTTTCTAACGGTTTTCAAACCTCTTTTCACTAAAGTGTTACCGTCCAGTGACACTTTAAGTCTTTTCTTTTCTACATGTGGCCCAAAGTATTTTGTACCTGCCTCAGTCCGGAGAAGGGATTACTTTTTGTAAGTTTAAAAACAAAGAGTCCCAGACGACACAGGGTGCCCCGACCGTGTTGTAGTGTAGTCACGTTTTCTGTCATTCCCAAGAAATGCCGGGTTTTTTTATTTATCACCTAACTCGACGGTTTTGCATTTTTATTAGGCGGGGTTTATTCATTTTATTAACGGATGTCAAGAGGTGCAAAGTGAATTATAAAGTAGTTGAACGTTCAAGTTAAAATCACTTTGGTTGGCACTGGTTGTAGCAAAAAGCATGGTGCTACGGTGACGAGAACTAAATAATCAAAACCCTCAATTGAATAACCACGAATTTTATTTATTTATATTAAAAAAAACGAATCCAAGTCTATATATATATATATAGACTTGGAATCGGCAGTCTATCATACTATTTTATTTGTTTGCACTGAATTCAAAACTTATTTTATAAGACGTCGATTGAGATAGCTAATTAACCTATTTTAGTATTTATTTCGTTGATTAAAATCTATTACTTAAAACCAGTAAAACAAAATCTAAACTAAGCAGCCATATTTTACCACAGACAAAATACGGCGCAATTTTAAGCGATATTTAAATTAAGAATACAACATAAACAAATTTAAAAATCTCTGTAGAATTCTTTTTTTGAAAGTGACCTTTGGGGAATTGTTCAGGCAACATTGTAAGTTTGACAATGAGTTCGCATATCACGACCGTAACCGTCATGATCACGAACCATCGAGAAATTATTTGTTTATGATATACTCTATGACCTTTGGTTCGAAAGTCTGATAAACATTTGAATCGCATATCGCGTAGTGGTCACACTACTTTTGAGCACAAAAAAGCTGAAATTCAATAAAAAATTCGCACTAAAATATTTATTTCGAAAAATCTACCGTTTGTTGTATGGTAGTAGCTCCTGGTATATATTTGCCAGTTTCCATGCGCATCGATTTTTTATACTAAAAGTTAGAAAAACCCCTATTTCCTACATGCGCGATTACGCTAAATAAATGCTACTGAGTCTTTTTAATTAATAAAATACTAATCCTAATAGAAACTATAGTAAATAATATATACTATATCAAAAGTGCGTTGTCCGTCGGAAATATTTTATTAATTAAAGTTATTTTTGTTATTAATCTACTAACGATTTGCCAAAATAAATTTTTTAATTGCTTTGAAATGTACAAACTCGAATTATCTTTTGTGTTTTAGTATGTGTGCCTAATTCTTCATTGCTCTACGGATAGGGCTGTCTCAATACGTATAATAATAATATTATTAGAAATAATAATACCTTAACATGAAGGAAGGGAAGCAAATCGCTTAAACGCAAGGAAGTTTTGTTAGGAATAAACTCAAAAAGTCTTGACCAATGCCATATATTTCACAATTTGATGGCTATATAATCCTTGAGTATCTAATAAAAAATTTTTCCAAAATATTTTGATAAATGGATTTCTCGCCGTGCAATGTCGTCCAGGACAGCAATGTCTATCACTAAAATAGCAAAAAGCGTACAGGTTTCTCACATTTAATAGACTTTTACTTACATATACCAATGGCGCTACAACCTTTTTGGTCTGGGCCTCGGATTTCTGTATCTGTTCCGTAATCGTTTTTAATAGCGGTAGATGATCAACCTTTTGTTTGTTCATACACCGTCGACTTTTTTGAATTAAGGCATAAATTTCCTCACGATATTTTCCGAGCGAGGGTTTAATGCACATAGAGAGTTCATTAGAACATATCCGGGGATCGAAACTACGGCCACTAGGCCAACACTTAACTTACATATTATAATTTTTACCAATTTAAATACATAATTTCGTGCTTTGCGTTAAAAACGCACCAAAAACAAATAATATCTAAATACAACCCGGCAACCCTGACCACCGCTCGGTCGATGACTGACTCGATTGAAGATCAATCAAGTTGATTAAGCAATTATCAAAACTATACGTTTCTATCGACATGTACCCAGCAAGGGTCTTTTGATTCGAGCCTCATTTTAATATTTTGATCCATCATTATTTCCTATATGATCAGGGTTTTGAATTTAATATGATTTTAAAGGACTTGAGAAATAACAAAAGCAGTCAACTAGAAAGTTATATGTATTTATGAAGTAGTTTAGGTTTCAAAATTTATATTTTGATATTATAATACGCTAGCCCCGTCTCACCTCCCTCGGAGAAGCACAAATCAGAAAATAATAAACGGCTCAAATATAAGAGTATTACCTCCAAATTTGATATTGTTTCCTTTGGAGAAGAGACTTGCTCCCCAGTTCTTACATGTAGAACAAAAGGAAGTTCTTCTTACGCTTGCCTTGTTGATGGTAAAATGTAAATTGATATTTAACTTGACAATTAAAAGTGATTGTACCACTTAATAAATTTTGTTTGAGAATTAAAGATTTAACTTGGCTGGTAGATAGTACCGGTAAACGCAGAGCTGGTGCTTTCTTCAACGAATAAGTATCGCAATACAGCGAGAAAGTGCTGCCGGCATTAAAGTTGCCACAGGGATTTATAAATTTGTTTTAATTTTCTATTTACCCATGTAGGTTAAGAATATCGTAAATACTGTATGTTTGTGTGTTGTAATACATACTAAACAAATACAAATCAAATGAACTTGATAACTATACCATCAACTTAAATTTAAAATTTACATAATTTCGTAACCATTTCCAAAGTGTAATACACAAATAGTTGTCCCGAAAACAGCATTATTTATTATATTGATTGATAGTTGCGTCGTCCAGTGATCGTGTATCATACATACAGTACTATCTATCACGGACAGGAATGTTTTCACCACATCATTAGTTATACCGAAAGCTGGTCTAGAACAAAAGCTCCCTTCAGCAGTAGAAATCAACTTTGTTGTCACCAATACCTTCAATTTTTTTTGTTCGTCTTTATATGTCGTCGTCCCTGTGGCAGTGTTTTTTTATATAGGCAAAGGAAGACTCACCTGATGTTAAGTGATACCGCCGCCCATGGACACATAATACCAGAGGGCTTGCGAGTGCTATGCCGGCCTTTTAAGAATTGGTACGCTTATCTTGAAGGACCCAGTATGCTATGCTTTATTTATACATATTTAGAAATTTATGTAATTATTAAAACCGTGTCTTCCTGGTGAAACAATAACTGTTGAAGGATCGTAGGACTTAATTTTAAAAATCTTTTTAAAAAAATGACAGGATAAATTAAACTAGGTTAGTGGTGGAATGGAGTCGTTATTCGTTTCAATTGTCACTATTTAAATGAAATTTTAGCATTGCCGATATTTGAAATAGAAAATGGGAACTCTGCTGTATTCAAGAATGTTTTTCAAGTCAAAATCAAAAATAGTCTTGCGCTATCATGCATCTTGAAGAAGATTTTGACAGGTGTTTTATTCAAGTTGGGCGTAGTCCATGGTTAACTAAATTAACGAATTGGTGATAACTCCAAAGAATTTCGTTTGACGTTTTATTGAAGGGTTAATTTAGAAAGATGCCGTGAGAATGAATGTTAGCGTATTTTCATTAATTGTCAAGCTTGAAATAAAAATTTAGTAATAATAGTTTGTTTATAGTTAGTTTTATATAATTATTCTAATGCTTAAAATTTTAAATATGTATATTAATAATAAATATTAGTAAAAAGAAAATTAATACAAATTTAAAAAGTTTGGTCCCTGTGACAGTGTACCTCTAACGCTGGCAGCATTTCCTCGCTGTATTACGATACTTATTCGTTGAGCGAGGAAAGCACCAGCTCTGGGGTCAACGGAACTGTCTACTAGGCGCCAACTTAAATCGTTAATTAGCGCCAGTGCTTTTGAACCCCACGGCTCAAGAGTCTCTACTCCAAAGGGAACGGAATCAAGTTGGAGGAAAGACTCTTATATTTGAGTCGTTTATTATTTTCCGCCTGCTCTGCGGCCACCCCTCTTTTTTGCTAGTCCGAGGGAGGTGAGACGGGGCAAACGTATATTATTCTTAATTTTTTAAAGTTAATAATGTTAGGTGTGGCTAAGAAAGAATGAGATAAGAATTAATGCCGTGGAAATGAGAGCGTTAAGAAGTTTGTGTGGTGTAACATTGATAGGGTAAGTAATAGTGAGATACGTGAGTAGTGTGGGTTAAAAGAGGGAAGACAAGGATACGAAAGGGAATGGTTAGGTGGTTTGGCCATGTAGAACGGATACATGAGAGCGATAAACAACTAGGATATACAAGGAAACCGTAGATGGTGAAGTCAGGTTAGGTAGGCCTTGTCTTACATACCTGGAACAATCCAGGAGGTACTAGATAAGGGACAACACACACACATGGTGAATGTCATGAAAGTAGATGAAGCGAGAGAGGAATGTCAGAACCGTAGCAAGTGGAGATCCGTGGTCTCGTGCCTACCCATATCTGTGTATAAGGTGCCAATCATAAATAAATATATTACACAAACGTAACTCAATCTAAACGAATTATTTCATTTAAACTATAAAAATTTCATTAAAAAAAAACGAAATCACCATTAAATTTCAAAATTTTCAAACTAAATCGAAATTGCGTCAAACCATGACATTGCCAGAAAATACGGAACAAAATATTTGTACAGTCAGCAACGCAATAAACACACAGGAGCGTGACGGATGCCTCTATAAAAAAGCAAGACAGAGTCATCCTAGGGTAGAACTAATTGACCGGTCGTATAAAAAAGTTATTCGGTTGATTGGATAGAAAAAGTCGTGAATGTATTGGTTTTTTATTGTCAACATAACTCACTATTTATTTACAATTATATTGAATACTTATATACAAAGAGAGCCGCTTATAAAATACGAAAAGCCTGCGTGAAGAATAAAATTAAAAATATATCAGTGACGCTACAACTTTAGGGCTCGACCTCAGATTTCTGTATCTATTTCATGATCTGTCAATCTTATAGGCAAGTGAGTGATCAGCCTCCTGTGCCTGACACACGCCACTTTTTAGGTGTAAGGCAAGCCGGTTCACGATGTTTTTCCTTCACCGTTCGAGCGAATGTTAAATGCGCACATAGAAAGAATGTCCATGGGTGCACAGCCGTGAATCGAACCTACGACCTCAGGGATGAGAGTCGCACGCTGAAGCGTGAAAAATTGCGGGAGAAATATATCAAAGTTATTGTAATGTTATAATTTTGGTATAGAAAACTTGAGTATTGAAAGCCCAAATGTATATATAGAAATATACAATATTTAGGTATAATTTCGACATATACCCGACAATATAAGCGCAAAATTAACATGGTTTTGAAGCCTATTTAGTAAGAAATAGGCCCCAACTTTTCTCTATCACCAAGTACTACTCAATAAGCTTCCAATTGATACAGAATTTTGAGCTTTTTTTCACTACTATATCAATATCAGGCCTTCATCTTGATTGTTAGACACCTGTATATGTTGCTATTGTCCCGAAACCTGCCGACTTACTAACAAGATAGAAAAAAGTGAAGAGACCAAATGTCGAACAATGGTTGGGTTCAGGTAGAATAAATTCTATTGTGCCTCGCCTTTGGATTTCCTTGTAAATTCTATGAATGCGCCGAAAAACTGTGGATTTCGTCTTTAATTGCTTGGTGGATGTCGGCTCAATAGATTGCGAAATGTATAACATTTACACTAGTTAAGATTTTTTCGGAAGTTTTTAATTTGCCTTTTTATTTTGGTGGCTAATGTACACATGCTATTAACGACTATCATTATATCTCTCTTTTTACCATAGTGTAAATACAATTAGACAGAAAATGATAAGCAATATTTTGTCAGTTTTGTTTTTAAAAACGCACGAATTCCACAATAGAACGTCGAGGCAGAATTCTCGAAGCCTGGCGTTCCACAACACAGAGTTAAGGTACTTTCTGCCGCGCACCCCTCTGTGGAACTAGCTGCCAGAGATATATCCAAACCGATACGACTTTAAGACCGTACCATTCGTGGAAAGGTCGGCTACACACCCGCTAGCCCTTGGGGTTGCAGATGTCCATAGGCGGTGGTTATCACTTTATTCAGTTTTAATTGTATATTAGACTCGAAAGTGCGTTGCCGGCCTTTATTAGTGACCCGCTTTGCCTCCTGTCCTATAAAAAAACGTATAGCAAGTTCCTTAAGTTATACAGTCTACATACACAAAATATCTATTTCTAAAAAAAGATGCCCAAAATCTTGAATCGAATTCTATTTTATAAACACTTATAAACTTATCCAAAGCCGAATAGAAATGTCTCGTAGTAGAAGTATTCCAAGAAAGTATTAAACCTATATATTACATCGATCGAAGTTTCGATCGGCCGATAAAATTAATGGCTTGAGTGTTAGTTTTCTACCTGCTGTATTTAGACGTCAAAATATACTTTTTGTGAATAAAACTAGTTTCGGGAAACAAACCAATTTCCTTTGTGTTACACTTAATGATTTTTTCGTCACATTCAACAGTTTAGGGCCATTCTGCGAAATTTTTGTACCTGAAGGTGTATTTTAACTGTCAAGTAGTTATTTATGAGGTACGTGGTGATTCCGACATGGTTTGGTTTAATAGTATATGCAATTATAGCTCGAAAGCAAATCGGTTCAAATATGTTACGAAACAGCTTTCGACTCTCATCCTTGAGGTCGTAGGTTCGATCCCCGGCTGTACACCAATGGACTTTCATTCTATGTGCGCATTTCACATTCGAACGGTGAATCAATCTTTTCACTATAAATTCTGAACTCTAAATACACTGTAAAATAAATGTTTTATTTATTCTTTCTATTAATCGAAGACTAGAACGGCTAAAACCGCATGGCACAGCTAGTAAAATAAGAAAATATTTGTTCTAGAAGATAAGTATAACTCGTTTCACCACGGGATATGATATAAATTGTTGTATTAAACAATCAAGTGATGTTTGAGGACGCTATCTGACAGGAAGGGCCTGTTAGTATTCTGACAGGTTGATCTCCAAGGATTGTATAATTTGTTGGGATTGTCTTGTTGAAGCTTCTGCCCTGTTATGCGGACCAATATAGATTTAATACATAGATTTAATCACCTTATATGTTCTGTCTTTATCATTTGTTTTATATAATACGACATGAAATCAAATGCATATAAATATGTTTATTAAGCTTTTTTAGAACGTTTTTTATACATCTTAAAAACTATGTACACTTATAGTTTGAGATATTAAGATTCAGGGTTAAAAAAATAGAAAATTCGTATAACTGTTGTACTAAGGAGGAATATTGTATAATAGAATACTGAAAGTAGTTTAATTTACATAATTTAATTTTATATGGTCACGGTATATGTTTATGATGTTTTAAATATATAATTTATTACATGTAATAAATTTAAAATAAAACTGTGTCTAAGTAAATCGAACACGTGCATTAAGACACGCTTAAATCTAGATTAGAAAAACAGGTAAATAAAAAAAACTTTGTTCAAAATGGAAATTTCAGCAATGAAGTTTTTTTATTAATTTACAATGAATATCAATTTCTTTATTAAACAGTTTAATATGTTTTTAATTATTATTGATAGAAATTGACTTGCTGGTGTCAAGTCTTGTGTCTTGGCATTGCCACGACACAAGACTACAACAACATAGTTGACTAGTCAAACTAGTCAACTATGTTTTTTATAAATTTAATTAAATGTAAAATCCTTGTGCGTCTGAATTAAAGCTGGATTTTATTATAATATCGGATTTAATAACTAAAATTAGAAAATGCGATTATACATAAACTTAAAAACTATTTGTTATAGAGTTTCTGGTTAAAGTTAGTAATATATGTCTGGCAATTCTATTTGCTGTTAAACGAATAGCTAAGATAGATGATCGAATATATTTTCTAACAGTTTCAATTAATACTCTGAAAGGTATGATTACTATGTTATATGTGCATTAATTGGATGAAATATGTTTGAACTTACACAATAGCCGTCGTATTATTTCATTTTAAAATTCGATTAAAAATGTCCGATTATGGCTGGTGTTTCGACCATTTGCACTTTCCTATGTATTTTACATTCGTATTTCATTCTTTGTCTCAGGGGATTGTGAATTTACTTAAAAGCTTTTTAAGCAAATTATTAAAAATAAAAATTATACAAATATACAGACGTTTCGCCACAATCCCACCATGTTAAGTGAGATGCAGCCTATAGGAGGGCACGCCTGTCCAGGAGATGCCTGTTTAACCGTATTATTATTTAACATATTACGAATTTAAACAAATTTATGTGACGATGTGATCATTTAATTTTTCTTACAATTAAACTTATAAGCAAAAACTACTAAAATTATAAATTCAGGTATATAATATTTGAATTGTATCCAATAAAAAACAAATCATGACATTTTAATGTCTAAAGTAAAGTACATAGGTAAAAAGAAATTTTCACAGTACATAAAACCTATATTGGTTTTTCTTATATCCACAAAGGCAATAAACGATCCATCATATGCATACCATTAGGTCCCGAGGTGATAAAAACGGTTTGTGCCCACAATTAGCACTAGTACGCGAGCTACTGAGCTATTTGAAAAATACATAATTTTGGGGATTACAACTTCCGCTTAGCCATAGACGGTCACGCATTACCGCGACTTTGTGTTAAAAGAATTAGTCTTCTTAAGTCTTAAGTCGTCTTCTTCTTTCTTCTTCAGTCGCACTCTTCACTTGAAGGTCATGTTAGTAGCGCCGCACTTCCTCCACTCTCTGTTCGGCAAACCTGTGGTGATGGTAAGACCTGTAAAAGCCTAGATCGATCCAGCGAGTAGGGGATCGAACTCTCATGGCCAGTCATGATAAGGTTTTCTAAACTTTCTGGATCCATGCGTGTTACATGTCCATGTACTCAGAAAGTGTCGAAAGACGAATTTTTTTACCTGTAACTCGCTTTATATATCGCCTATCTTTCTTTAAGATTATATCTTTTGTATCGCCAAACGCAGTGGCGCTACAAGTTCCTTCAGGTCTTTTCTCGTATTTTATTGTGCACTAAAAAAGAAAAACCATTAGTAGGACAGCCTCAGTGAGACGCACGCATTAGCCTACATCCTTGCTTCACACACACATCTTTAATTAGATCATATATATACCGGTTTCCTCATGTTTTCATAGAAGTAAAGACTTACTCTAGCCACTTGGCTAGTACAAAAATTTCTCGTTTTCGTTTTAATTTTTTATCCCTGAGATGGAAATGACGAGGGTTTTTTGTAAACTTGCATCACTGCACAGAGACTACTGTTTGAAATATTTACTGAAAGAGTTAAGTTGACGGCATCCGGTTAAGTTTAAACTGTTTGAACTTGTCACGGTTTTTACGTGATAATCCTGCTGTGAGAACAAATTTACACTGTTACAGTTTTATCTATTTCATCTGCGACTCAGTATTTTGATATAAATAACTCCGGCATAGGTTTTTAACATAGATGACAAACTTTTTTCTTAATTATTCTAACTTAATTCACATAAACCCATATTTATCAAAAAAAAACTAGTAAACAAATAGTCAAAATTTCCCTGTTAAAATTTGAACATTCTCTTTGTCTTATAAATCGAAACGGAAATTTCACCTAGGGAGTAATGGTTAATTCAAAACCAGTTTACGGAATGCGAGTGGGCGGTGGGTTCTATTCCCGGCTATTTGGATAAGAATTTGAATGTCTTGATAACATTATTAAGTTGTTAAATTAGATCAATGTATTCTATATATTTACAGCTTTATAATAAACAAAATAAATTAGTGGCGCTACAACCTGTTTAGGTCTGGCCCTTAGATTTCTGTATAGGTTTCATGATCATTTGTCAATCTAATAGGCATGTAGGGGATCGAACCTACGAGCTCAGGGATGAAAGTCAACGTAGCTCAACACTGCTGCATTTTTACTTAATGCTGGCAGCATCCAGTAATAACTTCAATTGCATATTCCGAATAGAATTTAAACCTAAAAAAACGAATACTCGACCGTGCACTTATGGTCATAATTTTCGCAAATCGCCCCTTTGTCAACTAAACTGTCATCTCTTTTGTCATCGCACAAAGCCTTAAAGCCTTTTGAGTACCTACTTTATAATTCCTCAAATATTGCTATTAGGGAATTTAAATATTTTTTTACTTAAAAATCCTTTTTGTAATTTTAAGTACCATTTCTATTAGTTTTTCAATATAAATACACTTCGTCTATAAGGATTTAAAACGAATTGTGGCCCTGGCATAGATTAAAGAGCATTGCATACCTCTGGTCGGAATACCTAACTATTAAAAAAATCGAAAGGGATTGAATTCGAAGAAATATTTTAGTTTGTTTAAGGTCCTTTAAAATATCATAGTCCTATATTATATTTTGTATTATCTCGTAATAATAATAATGTATTTGCAAGAATATGGTACAAAAATTTTATGCTGGTACAATCTAAAGTTCGCATATTTTGCCACATATAATGGCGTGCAAATTTGTCTTAAAAGGAATTTTCATAGAAGTTACGTACATTATGGGTCATATCATTATAGGTTATTCTTATATTATTATATCACTTCATCATCACACACACGTGATTTTTTATTAACAAAGCATTGGCGTGTTTAGTACACTTTTGAATCCTCAATTTCCCTGTTAACGAAATATATCTTTTCGTTAGTTTTTTTTAATAGAACAGGTGGCAATACCGCCCATGGACACTCAATGGCAGAGGGCTCGCGATGCGTTGCTGGCCTTTTAAGAATTGGTACGCTCTTTTCTTGAAGGAAAAGTCGAAGGGGTCCGGAATTACTTCAGTGGGCAGCTTCACATACACCTGTATGGTGCGCGGCAGAAAACGCTCAGTTGTGAAACGACGATTGACTTTTGAGGTGATACCGGTGGAATTTCGTATTCTGTCTCGTCGTCTGATGATGAAACTCAGCTGCTGCTATTAGAAAAAAATGAAATAAAATTTCTCTTAAAAATAAAATTTATGTTCCTTGGACTTGGCTTACATTGAAAAGTGTGATGTTCAAGGTACTTAGATGATTTTACCAGGAAAAGCAGTTTAGCACTGAGATAATATTGACTGAGTGGACCCGAGGTGAACAGTAGTCTATTAGTATTACAGATACTGTGTAGTTTAAATATTGATTTTACGAACTAGGGATTAGTAACTTTAAATATTTTTTTGTTAGGAATGCTGTTTGTGTAGTAAATGGGTTGAATTTGGGGTTTAAATTTCTTAAAACATATGTTATGACTGAGTTTAAGGCTGTTCTAAATGTATTTATTTATAAAAGCTTGCGAACTGGTAGTAAATGTAAATTTAGAATCAATTTACATCTTTTCTGTTGACGTTCATTAGTGTACTTGGATACTTATATGAATAAAGTTATTTTGAGTTTGACTTAGCCAACAATACAAGAAAAATAAAATACAACTTTTAATGTGTACATATGAATTCGTGAGATTAGCTTTTTTGTTCTTAGTTTGTTTTATTAATATTTTTTGTATTATTTTAGATTAAGGCCCTTATAATTTTTTTTAACATATTTTCTTTTTTTCTCTTTACCCAACATATTTATTTTTTTATTTTTTCCCTTACTAGGGTTGCCTGACGCTAAGATCGCATATTAGGCGCCATATAGGCCGCCCGTTCATCCCCTATAATTTTTATGTTTTAAGCAGTTAGATACATGAATAAAATTAGTTTTTATTTATGGTCACAATTATTTTTACGCCTCTTTCTTTTTTCTATCTTGCCTCTCTCTGGAATTCTCTATCTTCAAGTAATGATAATCCGCAACGTTTTTGTATGTTACGTATTAGTGATCCGCTATATAATATTAAATGATATTTACTGAAACTTTTTTATATTAAAATTTTCAATAAATATAATCCATATGGGTTGCCTAGCAAATTTCAGTCCAGAGTCTGTCTAATTAATATTAAAAAAAAATTTTTTTTCAGTTGCATGTAGCTCAATTTTTTGAACTTTTTCAACAAGATTTTTAATCAGGGTAGTATTATATAGTATCACTATAACCTTGTTTTATACTAAAGATGTTTATACTTTAGTGTCACATAAATTACAATAAATAATTAATTGATTAAAAACAACCTAACGTTTGCATATTCTATGGGCTTCATACGTTCGATTGGTATAGAATTTATCTAATAATCATACCGCGATGTTTAAAAACATTTTTTTAAATTAATTAAACATACTCGGGACTGAAATTTAAAATTGATGATATTTATTACATATTGAAATTATATAAAAATAAGTTTCATTAAATAAGCATTCGGTGAAGGTCGTTGTATAGCGGTCTAAAATATATCTGAGCGCTGATTTATTAAATGCCAATAACAATAAACTATATTCCGGTTTTCTCTCATCTCTTAAAATTCTTTTCAGTTGTAAATGCACTCGTGGTCAGCAAGAAAACATCTGGAGCGGGCTATCTGTTTCCACCAATACTGTCAGGCCTCTCTTTGACAGTACAGTTGTGAGGACGATGAGTCTTTCACTTGATCGGTCCATCGTTGGTGAACGGCCACGTGATTGCCTTCCGTGTTACAACGGCGAACAGTTTCTCCAAGTTCTCATCGCCTCTGCGTACTCTAAAGCATTTAATCTAAATTCGTCTAGTTTTGTGCGAAATGTTGTTTCATACAAAATATTTATTTGCTAAAACGTTTTTGGGTATTTTTTTTACATAAAAAGTGCAACCTTTTGCCATTATTCGATGTGTTCTTAACTTAGGAGGATAGGATAGGATAATATTACATTCATATAGAGCAGTGTAGGCCTAGTGGCTTCAGCGACTCTCATCCATGAAGTCGTAGATTCGATACCCGGCTGTGCACCAATGGAGTTTTTATTAATCGTTCCAAGGGTGAAGGAAAACATCGTGAAAAACCATGCCTTAGACCCAAAAAAGTCGACTTCCTATTAGATTGACAATTGATCATGAAACAGATTGACAAATGATCAGACCTAAAACGTTGTACGCCAACCAGAGCAAACCTATATACGTTAAAACATACCTTATCAGATTACACAGTTGATTTATACACCTGATATTGGAATTCAAATAAAATCACATTACAAACATCTTTATAAAATTTTATTACAATCCATCGATCCGCAAATATAGACACAAGTGGAGGCAGGTTGTTATAAAGTAGCAATGCAGTGTAAACTTAACAGATTTTCGTCTGGGCCGTGAAAGCTTCTCGCTTTTGATGTAGGGTTGTCAAATGTGATTTTTTTAAATATTGATTTGATATTTTGGGTTCGCAAGCCAATAAATGAGCTTTTTCAAAAGATTTTTACAAATTCAAATTAAACATTCAAAAGATGCTTTCAAAGAACGCTTCTCTAGGCAACACTAAACACCAATGTAACGTCAAGTTTTTAAAGTATCATTCTTAAATTACACAAATAATAATATTTCAATGAAAAACAGCCTCCGACGAAATTAAACTCTAAAATACATAGTATTAGGTTTAACTATGATTATTACTATGTAAGTAATAATCATAATTAATGTAGTTAAGAAAATTGTAAATGACTTTATGTTGATAAATTTTTATTTTACCGTAGTCTTTTGTGTAGATTTAATTCGTGATGAAAAAATAGTGCATGTGCACATTTGTCAAGTGTACATTGTAAACTTGGCAACCCTGCGCGGGCGCAGCGTAAATATTGACTCACTCAGTAAGCTGCAGCGAGGCGTCACGGCAAACTGCCACCAAACAAACATTTGTCAAACTGTGTTTGCTTACAGAAACCACGTTATAATGCTCCCCTATCATTCGAAATTGTCTTCAAATTAATAAATAATATATATCTCTATATATAAGCCTTATTCGGGGGCGTGACTAATGACTATCAACTCTGATGTCGTATATTTGAACCCTGGTTGTGGACCAATGATTTTTATATATGTTCGCAATTTATTCGTAAAGTGTGAGGAAAACAGCCCGTCTAAGATCCAAAAATCTGAAAAAAATGGTTCGAAAAAAACCAATGGTTCGAAAATAGTGGGTACCTGGTCCTTCATGAAAAGAGCCTATCAATTCTTAAAAGGCCGGCAATGCACTCGCGAGCCCTCTGGCATTGAGAATGTCCATGGGCTTAAAATTAGATGAGCATCCAGCCCGTTTTTTCTATAAATAAATAAAAACAGAAATATGAGTTTTTATGAGAATATTTTTTTTATTTTCATAACTATAGTAGGTAGTTATAAAACGTAGGATTAAGATAATTATTTACCATAGTAACCACGGAAACAAACGTTCCACGTCTTAGTAGCCCGTAGTTTTTACGATTTTTTCTCCTTTATTAAAAACGAAATTAATAAAATCTCATATGACGTCGTTCTTAAACTAATTAAATTAATTTAAAAAAATACTAATCAGAGACGACAACAACTTTGTTAGAAATAAGGATAACATGTTCATTTGCTAATCCAAGATTCCATTAGAACTGTTAACACACAAACATTATTCGTAATAAAAGTATAGGACTGGTTCTAAATATTGCGCTCATTACTTGCTGGTGAAAAGGGAAGAGATTTGCACTATTCCGTCAATAAATTACACCTCGACCACCCCTCTCTGGCGCAGACAAATAAATATTACGATACACTTACAAGCAATACGTAAATATGCGCCCGCGCAGAGTGCACGTTTCAATACTCGCCGTGATAAAGTCGTGGAGCTGGAGGCTGCTAGTGACGTGCTTATATCGATAAGGTGTTAAAGTCGATACTTTTGTCGAAATTACACAAAACTGACAATGAACAATTTTATTTATGAAATTGACTTAATTATAAAACTATTAAGACTACTATATGGAAAGGACCAAAGGGAAGAAGGAGAAGATTGTGCCCTAAAAAAAGGTGGATAGAAGATATAGAAGCGTTTAGGAAGAGAATGGAGAAAGAAAGTTGTTCCGCGTTTCCGGGGTTCCGATCATTGGTATTGAAGTAAGGAAATCGAGGAACAAGAAAAAACAATTATACAACAAATCTTCGCTGTATATTCAACATTTGTAAAGATTGGAAATAAATAGGCGTTATTATTAATTTTTCAAAATTTCTAATAAATATAAACGTATACACATTATAAGATCTTGATAATTAAAATAATAATGAACCAGAAATAAACTTATGAACATTAGAATTGTTCCCAACAAAATAACAAAGCTAACAATGAATCAAATCCAAATCCGAGATAACTCGAGACACTATTGAATACAAGAAAACTTCATTACAAAACAAAGGTACACGTTTACCAATATAATCGATAAAGCCTCTACGCTCATAATAGCCGGGGCGTGGTACAAAACGAAGAGCAGAACAGGTATTGTACGTGACGAATATGTGGGACGTACGCGCAATTCGTGTGCACAAATTAATAGGTGCATGATGTCTTTATTTTCTTGACGAAACACTCTTAATAAGTTTTACACTGTTAACAAAGCGATGGAAAGAGATACTTATAAGTTAACCAAAGATTTAGTTTTTTATGAATTATAGTTCACTATAAAGTTAGTCAGGGTTTGTACAATTCAGGAGAAAATTGATGTCGAACACACGCGGGGCCTGTAGGGCTGGGTGCACACTCAAAGCAGAGAGCTATTCAGAGGTGTAGTGAGACCCTACCCACTAAAGACACCTCAGTCCTCCACACGCCCTTAAGATGGGCCCACCGGGTTCGCCAAGGTATTCAAGGGCTTTTATCCAACATAGCGATCAAGACCTACGGTCCCGGGCAGTTCAAGAGCGAGACCCCAGCCCTGAACCACAACCACTCGTACCCAGGCCCACACGAGGTGAGTGTGGGGCTGGGTCTAAATTAAAAGCCCTCTGCTATTCAGAGGGGTAGCAAGATCCTACAGTAGGCATTGTACATGGCTTAGCAATTTCTAGGTTAGGTCATTACTTAATATTTGTGCTATCACCGCTAACATTTCATTAGAACTTTAATTTAGAACTCATTTACACCTTCTTAAATGTTGTGTTTTAATGAAAAGCGTTAGACACACTGTCACAGGGACCAAACTTTTAAAATTAGTTTTAATTATTATTCCTTAAGAATATTGTAAATACTGTATATTTGTGTGTTTATACATTTTACTACATCAATTCGAACGAACTTTAAAGGGCTCTATAATTGACCAAGGATTGAGTTATTAGAAGTAAGATACAAGTTTAATGCGGTAAGTATTCGGTTGTCTTAATGTCTTGAATATTCTTAGATTACGTTTATAAAGATGTCGGTGACGAAACTGAGGAACTAAATTACCTTTGAGCACATTTTTGTTGATACATTTACATTTTGAATACATTATCAGGTCATCAACGGAGTTAATTAAGTTATTAAACTGAGTATTTTTCCGTGTGGGTTATGATAAACGGTTTTGTTATTGTTTTGCTCATGTGCAGTGTGTTTTTTTTTGTGTGTAAAATTATCCTAATCTTTCATAAGTCTTTCATATGTCATACAATTGTTTAAAGAACGAGTATACTCCTTCCCAAAGGGCCGGCAACGTACTCTAAAATGGATGTCGAATAAAAAATACAGAAGGTTCTAAATAACCATTTTTGAATAAAGCTAATTAGTTTAACAATTGTTAGTGATATTTTAAGTTAATTATATTAGTTGTTAGTTATATTTAAAGAAAATGTAAAAAGACATCGAAGAAATCATCATTAAATATAGAATTATGGGCACGTTTACATACTTAGAATTAACTTAAATCTTCAAAACAGTCGAATTACTTTTTCAATATGTTCTTATGTATGTATAGACTAATTTTCTTTTAGATGTCCCTTTGCCAATAGTCTGCTAGTCTTTTCCTGCTATTTCAAATCATCAGCCCATCTTCCTTTTGGCCTTCCCACTCTTCTTTTAGTGGTTCCTTCCATCTGTCATCTAGGTATCGTGTTACATGATTGGTAATTCAGATAGTGCGTCGGTTGCTTTAGTTATAGTAAAGTTAGTAGTCATATACATTAATCCCGTATAACGCGTTATTTCCCCCCATAACGCGGAAATTTCTCAAGTTATATTTCTGTATGAAATTTATTAAGATTTGTCTAGTCCACAATTAGTTTTTCGTACCTTTCCACCTTTTCAATTGTATTGTTAAATAACTAAACTAAACAACTTTATTTTAAAGTAAAAACTTTTTACCGGATTAAAGTTATGTATTATTATAAATTTACAATTATTTAACATAATTTTAAATTTATCCGACGTTTCGCGTGCTTTACAGCGTGCGTGGTCACGGTGACTGAAGACAAAAGGTGTTGAATGTCAAAAAGTATCACAGCTGTAGAACTTTATTTTGTTTTAGTTTTAAAAAAGACGAGAATACTTCTACAACGCGGATTCCTATAACGCGGACTAGGTCCACCGCGTTATAGAGGGAATTACTGTATGTCTTTATAATAAACCTGTTCAATGCACCAGGCAATAATAGTCAAACATATATTAACGATATCAAAATCACTACCCAAACCTTCATAATTATCGAGTGTCGTTTTTGAAACGATATATTTTTTCTCACAAATTATCTCATTATTCGAGTCCTTTCGTGGGACGTGGGCGTAAGTTTGTCGCTTTCTTATGACCCTCTCTGAATTGATTACAGTTTTTTTCGTCCATTGTAGGGTAATCACCGCATGTCTGTATCTCTCTTAATGATCTAAGATTAACATGTTTCTAGGATGACGGCGCTCTTTTGGTGGTGTTTTAGAATTTGGTTTCGGTAATTAATGCTGGAGTTGATTGTGCATTGATAGAGCTGAATTAATAATCTGGGATGACTTTGTGGTTTTAAGTCTGTTATGACTTGTTTCTGATGGCTCTAGTTTGTAATTTAGTAAGGAAGTTTAAAAAGTAAATAAATCAGTGGCGCCTCAACCATTTAGGTATGGGACTCAGATTTCTGTATATTCATGATATGTTAATCTAATAGGCAAGAAGGTGATCAGCCTTCTGTGCCTGACACACGCCATCGACTTTGGGTCTAAGGGCGGTATCCGATGTTTTCCTTCACCGTTCGAGCGGAATGTTATGCATGAAAAAAGTCCATCGCGCGCGTTGAAAACCAGGGGCTCAGGCCTCAGGCGTCAGGGAAGAGAGTCGGCTAGGCAACTTTGGGTGCTAAGGGCTACTGGTATCCGATGTCTTTCTGAGGCCCAGACCTCAAAAAGGTTGTTGCCACCAATGATTTATATTTAAGGCATTACACATTACATGGCGCAAAAGAAATTATGGTCCTTCGATTAGTTGAACAGTTAAACATTACAAAACTGCAACAATTACGTTTAAAAAATATTCAAACTATTGCCTTGTAACACTGATATTAATTAAATTGAATTTAAGATCTACGGTTGCATCATAAAGCTTAAATAAACAGCGATATTAAATGTAAATTTATTCAACAAATTAATTGTACCTCTGACAATATGAAATCTAACGGGACATTTCATTGCAAGGTCTAGATATGCCCTGTCATCATGTGTTTATTCTTTGAGCGCACTAACGACGTCGGAATTGCTTTTGAGAAGCAATTAATTATTAATCTGTGGTTCGATTTTCATCCACGGCTTTGTAACAAAACAAAAGTTTCGAAAGCCAGTCGAGCCGGATCCTAACTAAGTCTTTTTTCTACGCCGTGAAGACAGCATGTCGGCGCACGAGACCCTTCGGGCGATTTGGGTATTTTTTCCTGCCATACCGTTGCCCTCGCCCGAGCTTGTTCTTGCTGTAATGGCTTCATTAAACCAATCGGAATCTCGGAGCGCGGCAAAAACTGGATATAACCCGACCCGATTGAGATGGGGAAAGCTTTTAACAGAATGTGTTTATAATTTAGTAAGGTTTTAAGTAGACACAATATTAAATTTTTCGTGTGTTCAATGTTAAATTGTTTTTGAAGTGAAACTTCTTTAAGCGCATGAGGGTAATTTTTTTTAAAAACGTCACGAAGATGTGCAGTTTTTTTTCGAAGAAAAAGGAGAGAGCGATTGAGACCGATTGAGAGAGAGTGAGAAGGGCGAATCACCTTATAGAAATTCTATTTTTAAAATTAATATTTCGTTAAGAGAATTTATGGAACTTATTAGTATTATATTTTATATTTTATGCAAAATATTTTTTTGAAATCTCAAATGACGAATTGTAAATTAAAATTATTATCAAGCAAATAATTAAATTTAGTATTTGTATTAATTTTCGACACTTAATATTTTAATCACAATTAAATTCCTAACGTATCTTCATTTTTCCCTCCCTCTAAGTCTTAGAAATCTAAAGTTTTAGATTTGTATAAATAGGAACAAGACTTAAAAATTTAGTTTGTCAAAATTAGTTTCGTACGTGCGTGCGTATTTTTTTATTAATATCACTTTAAGATTGTATTGTTTTGTTAATAATGCAAATTATTCAAATAAACATTAAACGTCTAGTTTTTTACCATACGACTTTACAGCATATTTGACTATACACCTTACCAATCGAAACCCGTTGTTACCGGTCAATTAAAACCGATTAATTATCGATACGCATGTCACATCACTAGCGTGGTGCCAAATTGTCCGTCATGGCGGTCCCGAATGAGGTAACATAATGACAGGGCTTGTAAATTCGTTGAACCATCGAATTTACTTTACAATCAAGTTTGAAGTGACTTCATTTCACTTCGCAATTAGTGAACCCGGTTATTACGCCTTCGTGGAAGCAAGATTTTTAACACAGATTCCACTTTTTCGCTTCTTTTTATTGTCAAACAGCCTTAATGCTTTTTGGAAATCACAATTGTTATAAAATTATTTCTTAAATTATTAACTTATAATTAAAATATGAGATTCACCGACATTTCATTTTGCTCTCGCTTGAGACACTGTAACATGTGTTGGAACAGGACAATCAAATACTTGTGAAAATATGTTATAGAAAGGATCCATCCAGATCCATGCAACTTCCTCACAAACGACTAGCCACTTCTTTCGACTCTTTGTATTGAAGAAGTCGCATGGGTCCACTCTTACTTCTTTAATAAAAGATAAATCGTTTTTGGACTATATTTCTATAACAAACGTGTACATTATGGTTTATTACAATTAAGAACCCAACTTTACAATTTCTCCCCTGTCATTAATTTCTTTAAGAATCCCTCCATGTAACAAGATATTCACAATCTGCGTAACTCGCCAATGTTTCGGGTTTGATGTAGACATTTACAAATATTTTAGGAAGCGGGAAGAATTTGACTTTATTTAGCAGTAGCAATTAATTTTTTTTTAAACATTAAGTAGTTTGTTTAATGTTTAATTTCAGTTTCTCTTTGACTTAGGTTTTCTGTTGCGTATATTTTGTTTAACAATGTAATGTATTTTGGCTTGGTATGCTAAAAAGAAAAATGTTTAATATGGAATATAAGATACAAGTATCACTTATTCCACGTCATTAAATTTCAATCGGTAAACATCCCTACTCATCGGTAAAGAAGACGAGGCCGAGTAGGCCGAGAGGAAAAGCCGGCGTAAAAAACTCTCGGTACTATTTTAAAATAGCAAATCATTAAACAACACTTATTTTAAAACAATTATCGCAAATTAATTAGAAGTAGCCTGTCTAGCATAGTGCCAGGCCAACTTGACTTTATCAACTTGATAATCGTTAACTTTATAGTAAGCCTTAAGTAAGGTACTCTTTATATTGTCTTAGTGTTTTCTTTTATAATACGTATATGTGTAGCTGTAAGATTACTTATTTAAATAAATAAAGACTTAGCCAAGTTATAGTTATACTAAATTATGTAACGTAAATATAAGCTATCTATTAGGAGACCTAACACAAGGAAAATAGGCACTTCTGTAATGAGTATGCATTACTAACTCGTATCAAGATCTCGGCGATTATTAAGTGGCGTACATTTCAATTCACGGGACCACCGTATTTATTGCACCTTCATTGCTTGAATAGAGATAAACACATGTTGCGCGCAGATTAATGCGTCTTTTGTGTACAGGAACGCTCGCGCTGTTGCAGTGCTCAATTCTTACAATGCTTTATAAATTGAATTAATAGATTGTAGAGTAATTTCAAGAATTTAAAACATCTTTTTTGAGAAGGTTGAAAAGGACAAAACCATGAATAAGTGTTAGTGCACGTTAGTCTTAAGTGCTAAACAGTGGTAAGTGAAAAAAATAGAAGACAAGAACTTGACGAGTGTTTTGTCCTTAATAGAGACTGTAAGTAGTGTTATTGCAAAGTTTCTTAGGTTAAATATCCTTTTTAGTAAATTAGGTTAGACTTACATTACGTATATAAACTTAGAGGGTAATGACTATGTCTAAGTGAAGAGACAATGTATTAAAAAACCTCTTTACCGAAATAATTCTTCCTTCACTTTAAATTAAATATGACTCCTAATCCTCAATTAACACGCATAGCTTAGTAAATTTATTCAATAACGATAATGATCAAGTCATTTACGACCAAGTGTCATCCACAAGTGACTGCAATTAAACGATCATAAACTAGTGACTAAGCAATGAAAGTTGTCTTTAAAATGTGTGGGTGTTTCTGTGTAAAAATTTTTTAAAAGTCAATCTTTGTAGAGTAATATTGTTTACAATTTGATTTGTATGCGCATGCGCTCTGAATGTGTCAAAGAACTGAAACAAAACAAAAACATAAACGAATAAAGAATTATGTCTTAAAATAGCATCACGCCTCACAACTCAATACACTATCACTTAAGTAATCGATCAATTTGTACAAAACAATCGATTTTTATTCGAGTCACGTGTGGTCGCATTTTGAGATAATATCGATATTGCGATCACCGCACTGGTTGAATGCACGCTTAGGTTTGTTATAAGCTTAATAGTTAACGATATTTTTTGAATACATAGTAGGGACGCGATCAAGCAGATGGCCGAGAAGCAAGACAGGAGGGGAGAAACAAATCTCTTCTTAAAAAGGGACTTTATTTGCTTAGGTCTGTTAGGCTTATGGCAAAAACTACTCCGGAAATATCCTCATGATCTATAGATATTTAAGTTCACCAATTAATTAATAGTAAAAATGTTCTCTCGCTCAAAGGCCCGCAACGCGTTTGCGAGCCCTCTGGCAATGTAAGTGCCCATGGGTATCACAACATCATGTTAGCCTCCTGCTCGTTGTTTGGAATATAAAAAAAAACTCACATTGGCGGCCCAAAAAGTGATTCCGAAACGAGAAACCTGTAGTGCCCTGTCCTGTAACTCCCGAGACTGTTCTGTCAAGACATTGAAATATTCTCGAGAATGTTCTGCCACGGGACACAGACACAGACAAAGTATAAATAAGCAAAAACAGAGGTGAACATAAAATACTCAATAAATCCCAAAAATTTCGACAACCAAAATTAATTTTGAAACTATCTTCCACTTGAATCGCATACACATTTCTAATACTGCTACTAAACGCCGGGTCAGTAAACACCCTATTGCAGCCGATCGTGTAGAATTATGCGTTAAATTGCTATACAATGTTGTGTGTTTGTGCTATGACATTATCCATAAAGAATTCCAATTATTTTTGCATTGAATATGTGTGTTGACTTTTAGATACAGTAGCTAGTAGTAGTTGTATACTTTTGATTTTTGTTAATAAAATTTAAATATCGGTGACTTGACACAAATAATTACTTTTTTGGTCTTGTCGTACATCCTGGAGATGGTGAAAGTCATGAAAGTGGATGAAGCGACAGAGCTTTGTCAGAACAGTAGCAAGTAGAGATCCATAGTCTGTCTATCACTTCGGGAAATAGGCATCATCACGCCTAGGCAATATAATCAAATACAAAAAAAATATTATTAGTATCTTTTTCATTTTAATGAATAATTTAAATATAGAATTTAATACTTCATACACATTTCAGCAGTCAGTGATACGTTTAGTACAAAAGTACGAGATACCTCGTAGTACGCGTACGATTGCCTAATATTTTTTTTGTTTAAAATCATATCCCTAATCGGTCAGACATGTCTGTGTATCTATAATCATTAGATAACTCCACTTCAGGTGTTACTGTGTCTACCAATCATAAAATATATATGTAAAAATACGTCTTATATGGGAAAAGTTTTTATTTGTTTTATGAATCTAAAGCCCGCTGCGCCCGTGACACATCTATTTTTGTAATCTTTGACACTGAGGTAATTTCTTTGTTTTTGCGAGTGTGTCGTCCAGGCGCGATCTCACCAGATTGAAACAGATAATGTAACTAGTATCAGGTTCTAAGATGTTAATCGTGAGCTGTATTAGCCAAGGTAGAGGGATCAAGTGACGCACTTTTATCGATATTGTCACAACACTATTAATAAATTTTCATTTCAAACTTGGTATTTTTGTGTGCACTTAAGTGCTTCAGAATTTTTTTTAGTATCTACTTCATCCTTAGAATTTTAATTGGGTAATATTTATGAATTAAGAAGACGTAATGTTCCGTAGATTAAGACTCAAATAGACTGGTCGTACACATGTGCGTTAGACAAAGAACAGTTGTAGACACAGCACCAATATAATATGCATACAAAAAAGCGTTGTATCCCTTTCTCGCTTTAATCCGCTTCTACTTATGCCATAGATCTTGTATTATAAACACATATAAAGCATTGCTGGCAGTTAATTAACCCGCTCAGATTTATAGCGATGCGCTTGCGCCGATACAGCGATACATTTCGAGCTTCGAAAAACTTAAAATTGTTTTACAAAGTCGGAAGTACTCAATATTATACTTTACGTACTATAAAAAAAAGAGTTGATATAATTTGTATTTCTGTTTTTGACAACAACGGCCTGTTTTCCGGTTCCTATATCTTACCAATGTTGTCTTAAGCATTATATTAAATGTCTAACATTACACAATAATTTAACTTTACACGAGACAAAGTGTAGATATTGAATAAAAAAATTACTATGAAAAGAATATGTACTACATATTTTTTTTTAATTCTATTGGTCTGGTCTCTGGTCTCCTCGTTCAGTCAACAGGGTTTCTTTTTACAATACTTTTCTCTTGCTCTAGTCACTGACATTCTTTTTCGCACAAAAGCCGCACAGACTATAACACTCGCTAAAATAAAAAAAACCCAGAAAATTGGGGTCGTGAAAAAGTCCACGTGACTTGTTGCTGTTGCAACCCCTTTGGCACAGAAGCCTTAAGCGGCTACCGCAATCTTCTCAGAGTAATCTTCTTCCAGGATTTATGCTCGTTCGTTAGCCAACTCCTCGGCTTTCTAGGATAAAATCGATCACAATGTCTTCAGCTGATTTAGTTTACGTCATTATGAAGTTAAAAAATGGGGAAGTACAAAGAGAAATGTCACGAGTTAAGGCGGCATCACACGAGCATTAAGGCGGGGCGCACACAGACTTGTTCGATAATTAAAGAGGCCAACGGATGATAAATAATCGACCGTCGCGTTTTTACAGCACATGTCATTATCGCGACCGACTCTATCAGCCGTCACTCGATTAGACGCAGGAATTATATAGAGTTGCTACGTTTCAATAAAGTGTTATTTCCAAATAAATTAAAAAAAAAAAGTTGACTAGATACATAATTTGATTCCTGACTCCGTCGTCCCCTTTCAAACAACGATCATCTAGAAGAAAGCGGGAGTTTCACCCCATTGTGGTTGACATCTTCAGGTGCCGCTCTGCACGATTTAGATCGTCGTTTCTTGTTCACAGCAAAAGAGTCGAACTCCTTGCCCCCTTCATCTTTCTACTTTAATATGTGTTTATAGATAAAATAGATTATGGGTGGTCCAGATCCAACATGTGATCTATTCTAAATTTTAATAATAATAAAGCCTTTTATTCGTATAATAAAGTATACAAATTTAGCTCTTATTCCAATGATATTATATCTAGCACCAGCTCCTCATCCGCTTGCTAAGTGGCAAAGGCCTTTTTCTTCTCCATTACTATTAATATTAATTATTATCATTTATGGTCGGCACTTACTGTAAACAGGCATGGACAGAAATTCACCCATGTCCAAAGCAGTCAAAACTCTCCCCCAAGCGCCTATAAAACACTTACTACTTATAATATGGTAAATAGTACCGGTGACGCCAGAGCTGGTTCTTTGCTCAACGAACAAGTATCACACTACAGAAATTCACCCATGTCCAAAGCAGTCAAAACTCTCCCCCAAGCGCCTATAAAACACTTACTACTTATAATTTGGTAAATAGTACCGGTGACGCCAGAGCTGGTTCTTTGCTCAACGAACAAGTATCACACTACAGCGAGGAAATGCCCGCATTAAATGTACACTGCCAAAGGACCAAACTTTTTAAATTTGTTTTAATTTTCTTTTTATCAATTATTACTAGTAGGTTAAGAGTATTATAAATACAGTATATTTGTGTGTTGGAAAGAAATTTAGTAAGTTGAAAGTTATATTAACTTACAAGAAGCATGTATAAATGCGCCAACACATCGAAAGCTCTATATAATTCCCGAAGCAGAGAGGACAGCGTAGCGCATGAATAATCAAAAACATCAACCTGATGAGACAGTGTAAGTGCTTTTTTGTATAGTCGATGAGAAGGTAGGCAAAGTATGAAAAAGTATATGGAGCCTATAATTTTGCTTGCCGTTTAAGTGTTAGCTACTGTAGTACGTGTAGGTCGAATCGATTAATCGATTTATTGACTCGATTATCAATCGACGCTTAAATAGACGTTTTAATTATGTCTAGCCAGCTTTGATGAATATAAACTTGTATCGTTTAACTTATAAGACTAATTGGATGTAGGGCAGAGAATACTGTATTGATAATTTTGAATACCCAACGGACCATCTTCCATATGCCGACGAATTATCTCATATTTCGGCCACACAAAGAGGCGATGCGAACTTGGAGAAACTGATCGTTGTTGGTAACACAGAATCACGTGGCTGTTCACCAATTAGACCGATAAAGTGAAGGACTTATGGTCCTCAAAACTGTAAACTGTAATAAGAGCTGGACAGAAACCGGTGGAAACACTCCGCTTCCAGATGTTTCCTTGCTGACCACGACGCTCAGGCATGAGCTACCGATTGAAGAGAGCGAGAAACAGCTCTGATCGTCTACTAACCTCTGTTGTGCCTGGCAATCCAAAACTTAATTGATACTTTCAATAAATAAAACTGTGAAACGCCAAAAATCAATTACTTCAAGATGAGTGATTCTTATTGAAATTTACAACTTGTCCTCGCAATATGGCAAGACATACCATAACTTATGTGGCATCATTAAATCATCACGATTAACCAACTTAGCAAAAACGTATTAAGCAATAAACAAAGTGAAATCCAAACGCATAAATAAATATTGTAATCAACGCGCAAAAACAATAAATTGCATAGCGGTACAGCAATAAATAACAGACGCTCAGAAATTCAAATGACATTTATTAAAAAGCGCCATCTATGGATCGTTTTCGGCAGATGTAAATATTAAGAGCTGTTGAAACATTTCTCGATAATTATAAAGACATTACTAGTTAATTGCTTGTGGGTAAACATAACTGTGTGTTTTTATTCTTAGTATTATGACTCAAACTCTACCTTGACTTATCGAAATATAAAAAAAATATCAAACAGAATTTTTATCAAAATAAATTGTGCGTGTAGTAGGTGTACACACGTAAGAAGTGAAACTTCTTTATGATCTTATTTTTCGAAAAATGATCTACTATATGCAACTTTACAGAAATTCGTTAAATTAGATAAAGTTTATCAAAAGGCTTTTATTATCATAGACATGAATACAAATATTTCATTTTACCTTATTACTACGAAGATTATTATAGAATTTCATTAATTGTAATAGAATTATTACTATCATTGAAAAACGTGACGATTTGCTACAAAATTTCTCCCATACGTCGATAAAGAAGTTTCATTCCAACGCCGATAAAGAAGTTTGACTTCAAAAAGCAACATGGCGCGTAACCGAAAAATGTGACGCGTAACGAAAAAACACTAAATTTTTTCCAACCTCGATAAAGAAGTTTCACTTCAAAAAAAGTGTGTGTGTGTCAGCTACGACGCACGATTGGAGTTTACTCCTTACGAACGATAAAATGGCGATAATGTTCTGTGGCTGTCGACCATATTTTCATACTAAAGGTGGTAAGAATATATGTTTTTATAATAAAAATGTTTGTAGTAGTAATAAAACATCATCTATGCCCAAATAGGATTTTCTTTCTGTGACCAAAGTTACCTTTATATTAAGAGAAGAATAAGAATGAACAATCTTTTTAGTTTTAATTTCACTGACCATTACTATTGACAAAACTCTATGGCACGCTAGACAATCTACTTTTATTTTTTACACCTGTTAACACTGACAATGTTGTAACGTGGCTGTCAAAACGTGAATTCAAAATAGAAAAGTCTGTGTAATGTATTCCATCTCATTCTTTTACACGTTCAATCCTACAGATATATATGTTTGTCTCTTTCTACATAACGGCTCAACTTTTCGTGTTACACTTGATTTTACTCCTCATAAAATTTCCGTACCGGGCCTTATAACTCAAATCGTTTCTTAAGGAGTAAACTCCAAAAAACCTAGAGCTGGTGCTTTCCTCAACGAATAAGTATCGCAATACAGAGTGGAATTGCTGCCAGCGTTAAAGGTTGGCCACAGGGACCAAACTTTTTGAATTTGTTTTAATTTTCTTTCTATTTATTTTTAATTATTTTTATTATTACTATGTAGCTTAAGAAAATAATGTTTAATAATAACAAATGCCATAGTTTCAAATGTCAATGTCATACACTCATTTTTCACTACAACGAAAACAGTAATTATATAATAAATACTTATTTTGTAACGTCCGAATTTTTTCAATGAGTTACGAGCAAGTCACGGCAAGTGTTACCAGTGTTTAAAGGTCAAATTTTCCCATTTAAAATAATTACTTGAAAGTATTTCAGGCATAAATCAACCATTAGGCCACATCTCGTTGTCTTCAATTATGTCATTAATTTAAAAATTATTCTCGGTCGTGCAGTGTAATGAAACGCAATAAATAAAACATAATAAGGTAACACCTGCCAATCAAGTTCGGTGTTGCCATTTCGAGTTTTTAGAACATTTCGTTACTAATTACGTGCAAATAATTGTGCTTTTTAATTGTTTATCGAGATAATTGATTAGATCGGTGGGAATATATTTAGGGTTTTTATGAAAAATTGCATTACAATTGCCTGTGACAAAGGGCTGGTCAACTTCTTGTTTTTATATTGGAAGACTTATTATGAAGGATTAACTTATACTCAACCATTTTTAAATTCAAACTGGCAATACAATTGATCTGCTCTCAAAAGTAGTAGAAGTAGGAAAAAAGTCAAATCATTTATTTAAAAAGGCACGTTTGAAAGTCAAAATTACAGGTTAAAAATATAAAAAAACAAATATTAGTTGCCCCTTCCAAAAGGTCTCATATGGTGAAGAATAGGCAACTCAATACTCACTCATTTAATAGTTTTTACAATATTTTGTATACATTGATTTAATATGTGAAGTTCATGTACCAAGAACAAAAAAAAAACTACTAAACTAAAATAAAATAGGCCCATAGTGTTATAAAAAACAATGCAAAAACAACTACCTATTATTATTATTATGTAGATAATAATAATAGTTCCACAGGTTTAAAGGAGAAGAATTTCTAGTATTCAGTAAATGGGCAGTATCTACCAACTAAAACCATTTAGCTAGTTCCTACTAGGATGTGTTGGGGGTGCTTCTTCAACAATCTATCAAAACCTTCAGTGTTCATACTCCAAATCAATTTATCTGCGCAGTGAAGACTTTAAGCAACTGAAAGAAAATTATGAATAACTAATACAGGAATGTCTGCCCCATCAAGGCCTTACGGGCATTTGTAAAAGATAGGATGAAAGTCTCAGAAAATAAGACATATAACAGTAGAGAATGTATCAAGTTATTTATAAAATATTTCATTAAATAATGACCGCTTAATAAGGCTTTATGATCTAATTATCTTTGGTTTTAGTATTAAAATTTGCATTAACATAATTTTGCTATTAGAAGATTAAAATGTAGTAAAAGAACAGTAATTTCACTTAACGCTCTAGTCGACAATGTTTGTTTCAACAATTTTTATTAGCTGTGCTTAGCCGATTCAGTTACTCAATTCTAAAATAAAAACAATTTATAACAACGGATTACAATCAGTAACATGGAAACGTTTTAAGTAAAAATTACTTGTCCCAGCTCTTTAATAACAAACTTAATAGTTCCAGGTCAAGGTTAATAATTTTCTTTTGATTCTCTCTTTTAACAATTCAATTTTGTTTTTTTTTTAAAACAACACAATTTTATTGTTTTTAAGAAACAATATTATGCGACGCGTAACACGCGTGGATGACTGGGTGTGTTGGTGCATGTAAGTGTGTGGTAATTCTGTGGTAAATATATGTATAATACAGCCTTAATCCAACACATATAGTTATGTATACATTTCAGAGAAATGTTTGGCAGATTAAAATGAAAAAAAATAACATAATTTTAGTGTACGACTATGATTCAGTTCACTCGGACTGACACACATTCTTTAAAGCTATCAAAAAGGCAGGGGTATATGTTTTTTTTAAAATCTAGAGTTTACCGTTTGACTAAAAACTGTGTATATGACTTGATACAGCCATTTTCGGTTTATTTGTGTTTTTGGTAAAAAAATTAAAGGATCTTACGGAAAGCAGTTTCGTGACAAGAGTTAGTAATAAAGAAAAATATATGAAAAATAATATAACATTCTGGACAGTTATTGCGCTTTAAAACTGAAGTGAAAAACGTTTTACAAGAGTTAACACACATTAAATAATCCAAGTTACCGACCCGCGTCAAACAATTAGGATCTATAAAATACCCGGCCATATTAAAACAACCCTATATTAAGAATTGTAAACTTACAATGTATTTGAGATATTTTTAAATGGCAACATTGTATATGTTTGAACTTGGTCACGCGCAGTGCAACTTATTGCCATATTTTGTAAAACGAAACCTATAATACGCCATTGAATTGTTCGCAATTAGACTTTGTTTAACTTTTTAAGTCTAAACGTATGCTCAGAGCCTAGCACGGGCTCGGCGATAGCTTCTACACGTTAATACAATGTCAGACTCTGACCACTGCTTCATTGCCCTAGATGACACCTCGAACACAGAATGTTATCGGAGGCGAACGCATTGTTCAGCAACTTCAAGCAAGAAATGAAACAGTTTTGCAGTCAGTGGCACCAAGTGGTTCATCAAGGAATATAGTCCCACCAAATTAAAGTACATACGTCTATAAGTCTCTTCTGTGTTAGGGAAGAGGTATAATGGTAAAAAAAATCAGCGCGATCGCGTCCATACTTTTTCTTCTACAGAAATTCAACTACAATCTCGCTAGCTAGAAAGCTTTTCGATTGGATCTATAGCTCGCGCTCTTAGGCAATACGAAATTAAATTTTGAAATACAAAAAAACAAAACACGGTAGCGATTGTCAATGGCGTTTCTGGACCAATCACAGACACGCGAAACTATCCGTTTGACGTCATCGTTTCGTCTTTCGACTCTCCAAACGGCTTCTGTAATAATGCATTCCTGAGGTCCCAAATTCAATAAATAGATATATTGTACAAGTTTACACCGTTGAGCAATAAAATTAAAAGATATATGTCGATTTCGTAAAATATTTAAAAGGGCCGCAGGGTGCATCCGCAGGGCACAATAAGTGAAACCCGTTTGTCCCTGTTCCTATAATATTTCCTAGAACTGCGCCCGCGCATAATGCTACCTGATTAAGGCGAAGCGGTACGGCATCTTATCTGTTGTATACGATTTTGTACAGCATAGCAATATGTGTGATTAGCTGTACTCAATTTTTGTTGTCAAACGCTGAAACATAGTTCCTTTTTCATAAATAATAACTAGGTTTAATTACACAATTCTAAAGTAGTCGGAGAGGGACAAAATTGTACTTTAGTAAAAAGCGCAATTACACTGAAGGCTTTATAAACTAGACTAGAAGTCCGGAACAAACGTGTTTATTTATCAGATGAAAGTACATAACAGGTGCCCATAGTACATACGCAAAAGAGAAAGACGATTTAGAAGGTGGATAGACCAAATTAAGGAAACAGCAGGTACATGACACAGAATGGCACAGTGCAGACAGGAATGGCGGGATTTAGAGGAGGCCTTTGCCAAAAATCCCAGATAAAAAAGAATTAAACTATTAATAATGTGTTTAATTGTAAAAGTAACTCTAATTAAAGTCTATTATAATTTATCAGATGATTGAAATCGATTGAATTAATAAATAAAATACATTATTTTTGTAATGAGAAATAAAGTTCTTTAAACATAATAAAGCTTCTATTTTTGAATAACCGTCTCCTTAAGCAGAGTGAGCCTACTTAAGTGGGCACTGTTAGAATATAAAGTCTGACCCTGGAGCGTACTAATATGAATAGAAAACATCTGTGTCCAAGTTATTTAAAGTATTTACGTTATCAAGGGCTCATCTCATCACGAGGTGGTTTATTTAGGTCCCATATTTATTCCAGAATTATTTTCATATTTTTAACTATGTCTATAAACCATCTAAATTTATTATAGACTAGAGGCCCGTCCTGGCTTCGCATGGGTGGACATTTATAGTTTTGAAATTTTTGTTGACATTGACATTAATAGTTTTTGAATATGCGATGAAATGTTCTAACATTAATTGTTTTAGCAAGGAATTCGGAAAGTTAATAGCCATATATTAATCAGTGGGTAACATTATTGTAGTTTTAAATTGGTGAAATTATTTTTAAATTGGTCCAGCCTTTTGCCAATTCGTTATAATGTACCATTCAAATGGGAAATAATTTTTAAAATCTTTCCTCTTTATAATATTAGTATAGACAAGTTTTGATTTGCCACTTTAAAAGGAATTTAGAATTATAAAACTACCTTGATTTCAAGATTACGTAAATGTTTCCTAAATAGTAATAAAAATATTTACTACGTAGATATTTTGTATGTAACGCTCTCACAATTGTGATTATCTGTCATAAAAATTACTTTCGAAGTTGGATTTTCTATAAAGATAATACGTTATTATAAATTATCATTGTAGGCCCCAAGCCTACATCTAGCGCAAACTTCTCTACCCCGCGGCTTTAAACGCGTTCTCTCGTTGTTAAAAAAAATCGTTCATCGATTGACTATTATAACTTGCCAAGATTACTAAACGCTTTTGCCGGGAACTAAATCTCACTGCAAATACGGCTATAAGAAATTTGATCCTATGTATTATATATATGCAAAAACATATTCGTTCAAACGACTCAGAGAAATGGTGATATGGTGATAATTTTAAAGACATGTAGGTATCAGCCACTGGCATATGTGATTTTTAAGTCTAAGACTCACGATGTTAAGAAAGAAAGAAAAGACGTTTTTTGATTAAACCACACTTATATACATAAAAGAAATACAAACACATTTTAAATTCACTTTAATAAAAAATGGGACCAACTCAGCTTTAAGTTGCAACACTGAATTTCAGTTGAAGTTGCAATACTGAATAAAAAGAAAAAAAAATCAAATTACAACACAAACCAACATATAAGCAAGTATTAATTTCCCACATTGAGAAAAAACATTGCTTTGGGTTTGGGATTAGGTTTGTCAACCCAGGATGTGTCAACAACAACATGCCATTTTCAAATACTTTCTAAATGCTCTATTTATACACAAAACAACTAAACAATAATATTTGTAAGACCTTCTGGCGATCCGGAATGGTGGAGGTCTGATGACCTGGAACACAGGTACTCTTACAGGTATCACTCTCACACAAACAAGCATTTCCCTCAATAGAAGAAAGACAATTATTCTATAATATTTAATAACATTAACATAAATCAATGTATGAAGTTTTTCTGATAAAAATATTATTATTAATAATGAATGGAAATTTAACTAATATACATATTTGTGAAGTAAGTTAAAAGTACCAAGACTTTAGTCCAAGTAAAATTTCATTGTTCGAGCTAAAACTATTCATCTTGCGGTCACCATTTTCACGGTCAGTTGGTGCCAACGAGTAATCTTTGTAAGTGACCACAAACTCGAGAATTGCATTCAGTGGTTACGTTTAACTGTACTTAGCTTTAATACGATAAACGATGTTCGAAAATTGAAACAAACATACATTTTTTATTAAAAAGTATTTTAGTTTTTGATACGTAGTCAGTAGTTTACCTAATCTTGGCCGAACTAGATTAAGCGTACTAAAATTCAAATTCAAAATCATATATTCATTTAAAACATTGTAAAATTATGAACGTCAATTAAGAAATACATATTAATGCTTTTAATTTTACATTTACTGCAAGTTCTCAAGGGCGTAGAATGGACGAGAAGAACTGGCAATAAACTCACCGCCACCCTTTTCTTTTCGTACTCTGAGGTTGTAGGTTCGAATGCCGGCAGTGGACCAATGGACTTTCTATCTATTTGCGGATTTAATACGCAATATGAAAACGCGAAGAAACTCGCATGCCCAGTTGCCCAGTAGACCTAGTTGATGGCGTGTGGCACAGACTTCAGGCACAGAAGGATCACCTTCCTATGAGAAATACCAAAATGATTATGAAACAGATACATAAATCGGTGGCTAAGACCACTGTTTGTAATAACACTGTTTTTTGCACAATCAAGGAAGGAAAACGTGATAAAATTAGTATCTAACCCAAAATTCGAAAAGGCACAAGGCACGCTATAAAAAATCTTATCTATAAAAAAAGTTAGTCTAATTCCTTCTGGGCCCACACGGCCTTTAGCTCATTACAAAAACACTGTCAAATTGAAAGCTTTCGAAAGCTTTTTTGTATTCACCTACGACAATATAATTTAACACCGCAAATGTAAACACCGTGTACATTTTAATTAGTTTGTCAGAAATCATTCGAAGTGATCGATTTATTTACAACGGATGCGTCGAATTTTAATTCAATCTCGAAATAACTATTCAAACATAATCAAAATAGCCAGTGAAAGTTTTAGAAAAAGATTTATTGGCCTTATTAATAAACTCGGACTCAATTTACGCATAAAGATTTATTTCTTTGATAAAGAAAAATACATTTTCACCCCAAGAGGTAGCACTTCTGGTGCTGGAGAATGTCTGAGTATGTTAGGGGCATTCTAACGGGGACAAAATACTCCTCCCTCAAAGGTCAGCAACGCATCCACTAAAATGAGAGTCCATGGGGCTGCGATGACTGCCCATTTTGGGCGTCCCGTAGGCTCGATTTCAATAAAAAAAAAAGAAAACTGTGTCAAACAATAAAAGGTGATACTGAATTGATGAAAAACTAGGCTTGTGCGACTTATTCTGGAGGTCATAGGTTCGTTCCCCGCACATGTCTGTGCACCCAATGGACTTCCTGTCTATATGCGCAGCTAACACTCGTATGCTGAAGGAAAATGACTCGAATAGAAAAATTTCCGACATGTGTCAGACAGAAGGCTGATCATACTTTTCTATGAAATAAAAATGATCAACAAAACGATGCCAATCTGACGATTGCTTTGCTCTCAATTGTTTTGCATGGAGGACCATAACTGTTTAGACTTTAAGAGATGAATTAAAGTTCTAATAATGTAGAATTTTAACTGTTAAAGTGTTCAATAAACTGTTTTATATCCAAGACTCTTAATAAAATTATTTTTGTTTCTAAAAATTATTACATTTGAAATGGATCGGCGCCAAATTTCTTCTATCAATTGCACTAGAAGCTGAGTGCCGACGTTTTTATATCACTAGTAAAATTATCAATTGAAATGTATTTTAAAAAATAACCTTCGTTTTATATAGAACGGGCGGGAGGCTCACCTGAAGTAATACCGCCCATGCACACTCTTAATAAGAGGGCTCGCGAGTGCATTGCCGGTCTTTAAAGAATTGGTACTTTTCTTGAAGGGCCCTACGTCTAATTGGTTTGAAAATAAGGGCAGCTGGTTTCACAGTGGTGGTGCGTGCCTTAAAAAACGCTTAGTTGTTGAACGACAGAAGTCGAGGTGATACGGGTGGAATTTCGTATTCGACGTTCTTAAATGTTCATGTACCTTCATAGTGGAAGTCTTATCATCAAAAATACATGACACCCGTATGTCATACACCAATTCGTTATTGACATACGCCATCAGTTTCGGGACTTCAACAATAATATACGTACGCATAAACCGTGCAGGCCAAGAAATGGAAAAAAAATGTCTTGAATCTTGTCAATTCCTTAAGTACTTACTATGAACATTATTCCGGTCATTCTCACTTCTACGAACAAATAAATTAACAAATAAAACTGACAACAATCTATTTCTTATAAAACAAATAAAACACTCGTAAAATTTATGGGAACCGAATAAATGTGTGAAAATGAACTCTTGTATTGTTTATATATAACTTCCTACATTCGTGTGTTGAATAAAGTTATTTGTTAAAATGACCCTTAATACCCTTTAAATATTCATAGATTATTAAAAATAAACTGTCAGTCGAAAATGCGCTTTAAAACTTAGAAGTTATGTGCTATTTTGTAACAAAGTTGTGTTCGCTACAAGTCATATATTATGTAGTCGACATGGTATAGCAATAAAAATGAGGACCATCAAATATATAGTGAGTTGCATTTCAATGTAACATCTAGATTCTAGTTTCGATCCAGACAGGCTAACTTATTTACAGAAGAATTCTAATTGTTCATTATCAGCACATAGTTTTGTTTGCTATTATTTCACAGCAACTTTTGGGGTAACCTTTATTTAACAAATATTAGGATCTTTCCTGAAAAAAAAGCACACAGAATTGAAATTAATATCTAACTAAAGTACAACTACAGAGAATGATTTTATTAATTCTAAATACGGCTCTTAACATTATTAATAATATATTATAATAATATTTAAGCGTTGAAAATTTGTTAATATTTTTCTATAAATATGTATTTAAAAGACTTACATTGGTTAGTTCCATTAATTTTAAAGTTCAACCACTTAGGATTAAGCCCACTCAAGAATTAAACATAGCAAAACAAACAATTATTGCTTCCGTCAAGACATTTAAAATTCGCATCTGATAATCGCTAAATGAATACTATAAAAACATATGAATTAATTTTTTATTGATTCCGAATTAATTCACGATCAAACTTGCCGCAAACAGCTGTATTTTTTGCTTTACGCACCTGCGTGTAACTTAGTGTTAATGAAGTAAAGTGTCTTTTTAAATGCGAAAGTGTTTTTGATAATAAAAATAATCCTGTACCCCGTATATCTTAGCTCATTGCATTTCACTTGAACCACTCGAAAAAGTGTAAATTGCGTTCGTAAGAAAAATCGACTTTACGCACTTATACTTGGAGGAAATAAATAAGCCTCGCCCATGTGCTTTAAACAAAAATCGAGTAATATAAATGTAAACATTTGAAACATCAGCACTGAATATTACTCCTGGCACTCGACCAGTGGACAATCGTTGAATGGATCTATTAGCTTAACAAATGCTACACAATGGTTAAGATTGCGATCCAGCTGCTAATGCTATACATCCACGATTTATCTTAAAATGATACAATAGCTGTTATTTAATAATTATAAAGTACAGAAAGCCCAAAACGTCTATGTATTTATTTATTCATTGAAGCGTGTGATGTCCAATTAATTTTTTATTTATAAAAGAAAACACAGACAATATACAAAGCCAAAACAGATAACATTGATAAACAAAACATAAGTCAATTAAGTACATTTTACACATAGAGTACATTAATAGATAAAAAACAACTGAAATGAAACATTAAAGAAACGACTAAGTAGTAAATATTTTTGAAAAAATACTAAATTGTTACTACTCCTAAATAAAGTCAAAGTCTTCCCGCTTTTTACAGTATTTCCCAATTTCACAGACAATTTTCTCCAAGGTGGAAAATGTCTACATCTTGATAATTTGTGTTATACTCGTAGTTAGCTAAAAACGTTTTTTTACTGGGCCGTGAGGGGAGGCAATGCATTTATTATACTGGTAAAGATTCAGTATAGAACAGTGTTGGTTCCCAAAAAGTCAACAGCGTGCGTCAGACATAGAAGGCTGATTACCTACTTGCCTATTAGATTACCAAAATGATCACGAAACAGATACAGAAATCTGAGGCCCAGACCTAAAAAGGTTGTATCGCCATTGATTTATTTTTTAATATGGATTCAGTATAATTCTACCAATTAAGGCATATTATTATTAGATTCTTTTACAGTTTTAGACTTAGTAATCTCAACTAATACTTTAACTGGATAGTTTAGCTTTTACTATACCACAGGTATCATCCGGACGCACGTACGAAGCGCTTTTGGCCCTGCCGCTCAAAGGGCCTTATACGCAGAGTTAGGCTCAACTCATTGTAATTTATGGATGTCCACAGAACTGTGTATGGAATTCTAAACCTCGCGATAAAAGGATCAGCCGATACGGGTCGGAATGACCCCGTGACGGCGGTTTAAGTTTAGTAACAGTAGTACGCTTGAATGTTAAGTGTATTTGACGTTTAAAAAATGCGGTCAGGTGTAATTTACGTTTTAAACATGTCTACTAGTACTGTTCTAGTGTTAAGGATAATTCTTATATTTAAATGAGTACAGGTCTTTGTATCTAAACAATTTCGCTACCTTAATTCTATTAAGATTGATAGCATTGTAGATGAATAAATATCATTATACAAATATATCAAAATAGGCATGAAATTTAGCGCAGTTAATGTCTAGATTTAAGGGAGCGTAGGTCAGAAAAGCGTTTGAGACCTCCTGAACTATTCAGTTTAGCGTATTTAATATTTTATATCCCATCATTTAATTAATAATAATAGACGACACTTTGGAAGGAGTTCGCCGCTTAAAAGGTTCTATATCGTCCTCAGAGTAATATGAACCTGGAATTTTGACATGTTTTATTTTTGAGTGAAATCTATTTAACATAACAAACTATTCAGATTATTTAAATATTTTATAATGAACGTTTAATTAACAATAGGCAATACTTTGGAACGAGGTCGCCGGTTAAAAGTTTTTATATGCTCCACAGATTAATATGAACGTGGAATTTTGTCATGTTGTGTTTTTAATCTAATTCCATTTTCAAAATTGAATTTATACCCCCGCAAGAGGCCGTAAATAAATTACCTCACCAATCCGAAGGAACGTTAATAAGTTAATTCGTGTTCAAATCGCGCGCGTGTTAGTTGAGGCCATATCTAATGAGCGACTATTGTGAATTGTCTGTGAATTATGGTCCGAGGTAAAAAATGCGTGATGTGGTGTATTAATGGGGTATTAGCGATCTACGGTAGTGTTTAGCATACTCGTGTAAGGGTTGGAACTTTCGTAATGTGAAACTAGGATAAATATTGCTTGCACATTGGAATAGTGATTAGTAGAAAAGTTGTTATTGAAGATGATAATAAAACATTTGGTACGTAGAAAGTTTATCTCGAAATAAAAATTAAAAATTTGTTTATTCATGATAAACAATGCATAATGTGTAAGATTTGGGAACCCTTTTGAGTAAAAACCAATTTCGTAACAATTTTTATTTAGTTTTTTCAATTGTATTTAATTTATAGACTGTTCTACACATCTTTTTAACAAAATGCATTACGTGACGCGTAACACGTGAGTACATGAGTGAGCGTGTGGGTCATGTGAGTGAGTGAGTGTAATGTCTCAGGAGCATCTCCAACTCTGCGTAAGGTGTGTTCATAAGCCAGTTTTAACGTTTTTTGTGACGGCGAGCGGGTAGATCAGCCTATTTAATTTATTATAGATGTAGTCTGTCTGCGAAATGATATGTTACTTGAATGATATATTTTCGCATTCACGAATTTGTTTCTTACATCACAAACATAAATCATGGCCATCAGACAGGATATTAACGCCACCTCAGCAAAATTTTAATGGTTAGCAAGTGTGGACAACCTAAACCTAAATTATTGATGATTAAAGCATGAAAAATCTATTAATAAAAAGTAATCGATTTTTTTATGTTTGTCGATTATTTCCTAATTTTTGAGTTTTAAAGTTTTATAATAATAACCCCTAACCACTTTCACGCACCGGAAACAGTTAACCTAACCTAAACTAACCAAACAATAAATAGTAATAGGTTTTTTGGACAGCTCCATAATTACATTACCAGAATTTTTGCCGCGGTGGCGTTAATACGTACCTGATTTTTTTGTTAAATCCTTTTTTTTAAATTTCCGTTCTTAAAAAATCCTGCCTGTACATTTTAAATTTTATAACGTTTAATAAAATATAACTTAATTATCACTGTAATTATTTACAGTTATACTGAGTTTATCGACCCCATTCGATTACCAATGATGAAATATAGTTCAAGAGTACACACATCTCGACACCATAAAGACAAAATATTTCTCGGAATATTCGAGACAATCGCCTAAAAAACAATTAAATCGTAATTAAAGCCCGTATTAAGACGGTTGGCATGCGTCTGCGCATTACACTGTTTTTGGGGATAGGGAAGTGGCGCAATATCGCTATTTTATACTAACGATATTATACAAAAACTAAGTACTACTTCGTCCAACACAAGTATACAGTATATCCAATATTATTAACCTAAATTACTATAATAATACATTAGCAAAGCAATACATTATTTTTATTTACCAACAAATATACAGTATGTATATACAGTAAGTATATGAAATAATAATTAGAAACTAGAAAATTAAAACATATTTCAAAAAATGAATTCTTAAAAGCTGGCTGCCATATTGCGATTGATGATCATATTGCTTATAAACTAATATTATCTTAATAAATCTTTATACATTAACATATTTGAATCGGTTGATAATTTTAAAACGAAAGGTGACTTGGCGCTTCGTATAATATTGAGATTACTATGAAAATTTCCTCAGTTTAAAGGTTTCTCAGCAATGTGTGAAACTAACATTTAGCGAGCAACATGCTATTTAGCTAATACATGCAAATTATAATCTGATAATCGTTTCTTATATATTTTATGATTCGCACATGTGCTTGTGTAAATGTCTTTAAATAGTAGGTCGTGTTTTACAAATTTATACAAGTTTCTTTCACTGGTAAATAATATTGCTTTATCTTTAGGTAATTTCTAGAAATACTAAAATTATTTCAGTACTGTAGCTGCATATTTTATCTGAGTGATTTAAGTAGTACATACTAACAAAGTAACGGCAATAGTTTTCCTGTTTTTATTAACTGACGTTTTATACACAAATATCTTACAATATCTATAATGTTGCCACAGCAAAAGAGGAGACGCGAGTCCTGCCTGCCTGCGGGCTCCGACTTGCCCATAAATATCATGAGGATATTCCCGCTGCCCAGGCCAGAATAGGTCATCGTTCAGTGAATGAAGTCCCTATTTAGGAAAGGGGAGAATAGACACTCCCCTTCTATGTAGCTTTTCGGCCACATATCTGCCTGATCGCGTGGTTGGTAGGCTATTAGGGGTATATATATATATATATTTGGATGTTGCTACTTTCAAGTGTATTTATTATATTTAAAATAAAAACAATTTTAAATCGCCACTACAATAGATTGCAATGTCCCACAAAACTATCGATACATACGAACATCACTGTTCGTACCATTTAAGGGACAATGCGGCTTCAAAACAATCACATCTTCATTAATTACAAGTGGAATTTTTACTAAGGCTACCTTAATAAGACAGGATAAAAACCTGTTGAATCCCAATGCTGTCCTTTTCAGGAGAAAACACGTCGTTATGATTTCATAATTCACTTTGCGTTTTTATGTCTATGTGTAGAAGCTTTGGATTTTACAATACGCCGTTTTTGGCAATCGTATATAATAATAATAATAAAGCATGATTCAAATTTATTTTGCAATCAATTTATAACACAATAATGTTATTTACATTCACTTAAAAGCGGCAACAGACTTATAAGCTTCTGCAAAGTGCCAATTAACTCTTCATTTATGTAATTAAAGTGTGAATGAATCTGAGGCACTTTTGCCAGTTGCAATGGTGTAGAATTAATTGAGGTTTTGATTCACATTACTTGACCGTATTCAAGGAAGAGCGATTCGAATCGTCGACGACCAGTCACTTTCCGAGCGTGGGGAGTCTCTCTGTATCTTCTTTCGAATTTACCATGGAGAGTGTTCAGAGGATTTGTTCGGATTAATGCAGCTACATCATTGGACGTCGAGGGAGAATACGAAATTCAACCCGTATCACCTCGACGTCCGTCCGAAAAGAGTGTAGCAAATCTTAAAAGGCCGCCAACATACTTTCGAGCTCTCTAGCAATGGGCGGCGCGATATGTGTATATGTGGTCAGATGAGCCCCTGTTATATAAAAAGAAATGTAAAATAATTAAATATAATTAAACTAGAAGCTGCTATGTGCTATTTAACATTATCGATATATGAAACCAAAATAACCCGATCCATTTATCTTTGTTCCAGTTACAATGACATCAAAGAAACGGTACCGCGCTGCGAGATAGTGAAGAAATGACGCAGAAAACAGGGAAAGGGGTGGAGATGACTTGATTGTGCGAGTGTTTTAAATGATGATAGGACTTTATAATGCCTGATCGGGAAGTGCCTGGAAGCGGTTTCTTGCCTCTGCAGTTTCCTTCGGCTTTCGCTGCGTTCCACGCGACAGCTGCGCAGGCGCCGCCGGGCACCATGCACCACGCGACGCATTACCATCATCATGCTCAGTAAGTTAATTATATGTATTTTAAGCTGTAATGCAACTCTACTAAAATATAAGTCTATAGAGTCTATGCGAGTTAATACCGGTACGTAGAGTCCTTGATTTAATATATATAGTATATCACTTGCAGGAACAAATGTTAATAATTCTAAATTGTCTATCTAGAATATAGATATATAGATTCTATATATATCTATACAAATAAGTAAATTTGTAATTATATAGGTTATATTTTTAAACTTTAAGAATACATCTCAATACACTTTGGTATATAGAACATTTGAAAAGAAGCCTTTAATCAAGACTTGTTTACCATGTAAAGTAATAATAATAACACTTCATTTATCACAATAAGACAAAACAGTAAAAATAATATAAGGATGCAAATGGGCGGTCTTACTTAAGTCGTTTCTTATACACAAAGTAGAGCATCTTTTAGTAAATTATAATATATGTATTTCGTTGGTTAACTTGACAAATGAATAATGAAATAGTTGCCACAGTAATCAACGTGCAGGTTAATTAATATCGAACAAATCGCGCTAATATATCAACTGACATTTTGCTCATAATTACTTCATTCAAGAATGCTTTGCATTTTTGCATCTCAATTTACAGACAGCTGCCTTTCGAGTCACCTTCAAGTAACACAAAATAATTGTGCCTCCTTAACGTTACGACATTTTTGTCTACCACGTTTGACAAAGAATAGCTCTACTGAAGTATTTCCGAACCAATTTGACTAAGGGTCCCTTCAAGTAAAGAGCGTACCATTTCTTAAAAGGCCGGCAACGCACTTGCTTCCTGATAATGTGAGTGTCAATGGGCGGCGGTATCACTTAACATCAGATGAGCCTCCTGTTACAAAACTTTAACAAATCTTTGGGCGTATTTTGTGCTATAAAATAATTTTCACTTAAAATAAATTTACTCCTTTTATGAAGACACCTTGCTAATTGCAATCTTCGCTTAGCCAATGAATTAATCGATACTTAACTACAATGTTATGTTTTAATAAAATTTAATTTACAGCTATTAAATAATCCAGTTTATCTTTGAGACTAAATTAATTTTAGTGCTTCTTGCATTAAAACTTGTTTTGTTTTAATATCTTTTTCTTTATAGGTATCGAACACTTAAAATAACTAGAGTAGGAATAAAATAATTACGAGAAAAAATAAGCTTTTCTATCGTAAGCTTTTGAGTTCCACACGAACGATGAATTAATCGTGTAAAAACGATTAAGTATAAAAATGCCTGGTTCTATTATTTTTAAATTAACTCTGTCTATAAAACAGGGCCAGAAAAATAATTACAACGTATGTACTGTGCATTAATTGCTTTATTTTTCACATGACATTCAAGTTAATAATTCTGCATTTAGTTTATTACATTTTAATTGCATTCACTTATCGTATTATATTCGAACGGGTTAAGCGTATCGGATGTATTCATCTACATAAGTAATTTTATCATTCGCGAGGCAAGTGTCTTTTCATATCGTTTCATGTCCTCGACTCATTCCGAAACGCCAGCTCCGTTTATTGGACTAGACCATAAAATTGAGTGGTTCATTAAGCATTTGTATTCATACACGCCGCAAGTTCATTGCGTAAGTGCTACCTTATAACGCGATAGTCCCTCACAATCTGCTAGCTTTGCTGTCATTAGGGAACCGATTTATTGAGCCGGGAGCAGGTAAAAATTTAGATTAGAGTCGCCATATTAAAGTTTACGGTCGCATAAAACTCGCTTCGGTGAGACAAGGTGTTACTTAATAATAATTTATTGCAATACGAGACCCTGACGATAACATTAATCTCCTCTAACCGGACAATGAAAAAAGGATCCATCGGAGGTATAGACAGGAAGTCATCAAAGGAATTGAGACATTTATGTTAGAACGGACGTAAATAAAAGCAATCGTTTCAACAAATGACTTGGTCGCAGTTTTCAAAGGATAGGTGATGTATGTAGGCGCACGGCTCGCTCGACTGCAATGATTAATGTTCTGGCCGCAGCATCCCAGGATATTAAAATTTTAAAACGTTAATTTACTAAACAGTTCACTTTTAAAACGTTGAGTGATGTGACGGCCCGCGGGCCCGGTACAGTTGCAATATTTTAAACTTTATTGTTCTCAGTCTTAGCATCAATGGGGGCTTTGTGAAGAGAACTGGTGTAAATCAGTGCTGGGAAGTCTACTAAATCATTCGCGTGAGATGGAGTCGATCCAATAATTAGTTGTTCGTATTTCTAAATTTTACTACTAGGAGCTTTTAATACAATATTCTCATTATTAGACTGCAGTACTTCACCAGTGTTATCTTCTATTTTTTGGTAGAACAGGGAGCCTTCTCCCTGTTTGGCAGAAGACTAATCTGATGTTAAGTGATACCGCCGCCTATGGAAACTCTCAATGCCAGAGGGCTCGCGAATGCGTTGCGGACATTTTAAGAATTATTATGCTCTCTTCTTGAAGGAATGGTTCGGAAATACTTCAGTGGACAGCTGGTTCCATATAGTGGTGGTGCGAGTAAATGCCTTAAAAATCACACATTTGTGGAACGACGTCAAGGTGAAGTTCTTCTTCACTATGATAGCCACTCTCCTATCATCCATTGCAATAAACTATACACGAGCGGAAGTCCCGATCGGGTGTACCCATTAACGGTTCCACGGTGCCTCATTTAACCCAGCCTCGATAATTGCCACCACGTGTTTATTTCTAAGCATTCTAATTATATCACGCACAATGGCTTGGACACGTATTTTCGTCTTCGCTTCGTCAAGTCAATTCTGTACTCGGTCGGTGTTCGTTTGATTCATTAATGTTTTGTCTAATGAATTAGTGTTACGTGTTAATAAGAACTTTACGTCTTGTATAAAGTTTTTAGGTGTTTAATTATTTTTATGTAATTTATTATGAATATTGAATACCTATGAAAGAGGACTTACGGACACCATTTAGAGACTTTTAAAGATTTAATATAACCATACATAAAGGTTGTTTTGAATATAAAATATCAAAAACAGTTGCAGTCAAGTTTTTGACAAGTTCTTTACGACTTGAGTGACGATCAAATATTATACCTAAATTTTAAGATAAGTGATTTTGATTTAAACTGCTGAGAATGTTATTAAATTATGGTCAATATTTAACATTGTTTTCATGCGTTGAAAATATTTTTGTATGTATATGCTTTCCTAGATGAGTCGTAAGATTAATTTTAGTATCGCATCCAAGATATTTTTACTGTGACAGAAATACAATTTAAATATTAATAATTCTTATCTAAATTCTTATGTCATTTTAAACCCGAATTTATTATGTGGCGTTGAATAAGTTGTTTACATAAATAATAGACGTCGTAATATTTTTAACAAAATCCCCGTGGGTAACACGAACCGGTTGGGTTCGAATCGATAAAAGTGATATTGAAGATACGAAGCTCAAGATAACTTTTCTTACGGCTTTATTCGTAGTTTTGACCCATCTGAATATTTATACGGATGTGATGAAACTTCTAAGTCCCGTAATAACACAAGAATTCTTCAAGTAAGCTTAGCAATCCCAACTAATGTTTAGTGACAGTTTTTCTATTTATTTCAAAATAAAAGTTATATATATTTTACATGGTATAGTGTCGGCTGTACTGACTATTTGATACAATTTTCTGCCAATTTGCCTACTGTATTATTCATCTTTTTTACGCCATTGTAATGTGCTATGTGTATATTAAATATTAAAATAAAAATAATATATGAGCGTTATTTAAGAGCAAACCTATTTAGGAGGTACCTTTTGAGTCATTGTGTAAATGAGCCCATGAATGACACTCTCTTGGGAAGTGGGAAAGACAAGGATAGATAATTTATAACATGAGTAGGGTCTTCTATGACTGCAAACCGCGAAAATCACTGTTTCGGAAAAGAACCCGGGATCTCCAGCCAATTAGCGAAACAGCATCGATAAAAGGTATACTAATTTAACTGTTTTAAAAAAGAGTATTATGACAGCAAGTGTTTATTTCAAACTAATAGATAATTATTGGGTTGCCATAAATAGTAAAATCTATTTTGAAGACCTTTATACTACGCAAAATACTTTAGTTTATCAATTTAAAAAAAAAGGCTAATTATTTTAATCATTCGCGATGGTAAGCGGAAGTAACATAAATAAATAATTCCTAATTGTATTGTAAAATATAGTCTATGAATAAAAGCTTGCTAAGATATAAACTGTCAAGCAGCTTGAAAATTCGAAGTCATGTAAACGCGATCTTTACTTATCTTTTGTCCTATAACATTTAGCTTAACAAACTATAGACATTTTTCTTAAGCATTATTAAATGTTTTCAATAGAAGGGTTTGATTTTGAGCTTTAGGAAGAGCTTAACATGTAACCCAACGCGTCTGATAGGGATCTAATTGTCAATGAACCACACACGGAGCTTTTGTTTTAGTTTGTGGATGCGGGTTGAAGAATGGCTTGTGGGAACATGTGTTTAGTGCTTTTTTTACGTTCGATTTTTAAAAATCTCTTGACACCTTACATTGCAAGATGCCAAAGGCCTAGTTTCTTTATCACAATTGTCAGAAGATTATTTCTGTTTTTTTACACTACAATTTTTGCCAACCGTAACCATTCGTAGTAATGTAATGTAATATTGTACATAGAAAACTCTGGTATTTTTATAGAACATATCTGATGTTAAGTGATTTCGTCAACCGTGGACACTCAATACCAGAGGGCTCGCGAGTCCGTTGCCAGCCTTTAAGAATTGGAACGCTCTTTTCTTGAAAGACCCTAAGTCGAATTGGTAAAAAAGTCACTTAAGTCAAATGGCTTTTTCCCTACACAAAGTTAACATATAAAAACCTTTAAAAATAAAAAGGGCAGGAGGCTCATCTGATATTAAGTGATTAAGGCCCATGGACACTCAATGATAGAAGGCTCGCGAGTGCGCTGCTGGCCTTTTAAGAATTTGAACGCTCTTTTCTTGAAGGACCCTAAGTCCGTACCAATTCATAAAAGCCCGGCAACGCACTTGAGAGTCTTCTGGCAATGTGAGTGTCCATGGGCGGCGGTATCACTTAACATAAGGTGAGCCTCCTGCCCGTTTACCTCCTATTACATAAAATATATAAAATCCGTTAAAAATAAAAGCATTTACATCATAGTCATATATTAAGCCCATTGGGAAAGCTTTTATACTCGAACTTTCAAGTCAATAAATAAATTCCTTCCGCGCGTTTTTGTATTTCCAAGAATAATTTGTTAGCACGAGAAAACCCATAAATGTCCTATTCATATTTCATAGACTTGCTTCTAAACACGTCGCGACTAAACGTTCTTATATATTACTAACGGATGTTGACGTTTAAACCTCGTTTAAATATATATTTATATGCCACTATAATCTATATAGCCTTGCCTTCCTTTATTACCGGACTAATCACAAAAATCATTATTTGACCTAACAAACTATTTAACTAAAACACAATAACTTTTACGAATTCGAATTTTAAACGAATGTAATTAAATAGCCAGGAAAGTTTAAATACAAATTTCTTTGAATCTCCTATTGTATCTTTCTAAAACAATTAATCCAACCACTACTGAATCATTTCCAAATGAGTCCTTTATGCGCCAAATCAAAGAAAACTTTGTCCTTTTTAGTTCACTTCTTGAGCGAATATAAATACGAATTTATTTAAGTAAAAATCAAAGTTGCCCTTTCCAAAAGGTAGTTTCATGTGGAGAAGAATGGGCAAGAGCTCAATAGTTTAAAGTTTCTACACTATTAAACTTAAATGGCTTAATAGTGCTTGTAGCAAGATGACATCAAATTGACAGACAGCAATTTGATATCATATAAAAACCTATTGAAATTGTATATTAACGCCTTCTATTGGCGCGATGTTACTATATACAAAATTCCGCTGCATTATTGCTAAAATAATATAAAATATGAAAATCAGCGTTGGCCTAGTGGCTTCAACTCGCGACTCTCATCCGTGAAGTCGTAGGTTTGATACCCGACTGTGGACCAATGGACTTTCTATGTGCGCATTTAACATTCGTTCGATCTCTGAAGGAAAACATAGTGAGGAAACCGGCTTGCCTTAGATCCAAAAAATCGACGGCGTGTGTCAGGCTCAGAGGCTGATCACCTACTCTCCTATTAGATTATTTGTCAATCAAATCTGAGGCCCAAACCTAAAAACGTTGTAGCGCCACTGATATATTTTTATTTTGAAGTATAAACTAGATATACCAAGTTCCCGATTTATTAATAGTACGTTATTACAATAGACCTCTGTGAAGACCGGAAATACCAATTTATGACCGGAACTCGTTTAACGAGTGGCCGTCATAGATTTTTTGTTCAAGGGCCAGTGCAGTGATTGTTTAAATAGAAGACTGCCGATCTCAATAACTTTAGTAAACCAACTTCGCCAACAATTTAAATTGTCTAATAAATTTAATATTACCTAGTATAGATATTTTGGGAACTAGCAAGTATGAGCTTTTGTGTTTCCTATAAAAAAAATAAACAATTACAATGTTATTAATATACCATTCCTATCTTAAATAAAGTTCTTTATTGGTCATACAGAATATACTAAAGATAGCCCCGATTTAAAATTATTATTTTAGACATTACATTTACGCAAGTAGATAATGTTATTGTACAAACGCATGCTGTTTCAAATGAAAGAGATTCTATAGCTCATACTCCGATAGGGCATTGGGTTCAGAATCCTCCAACTTCCTTATTGGTTCCGGTCAAAGGTTTCTACCAAAACCACGTATTTGAACCGAAGCACAGATCTGCTTAAAGGCTGATGTTAGGCTTTTACAAAATTAAGTGTTTTAAGGCTGTTTATGTTGCCCTTTTACATACTATATGTTGCCTATATAATATTTATTCATTCATTTGTAAAACGTATATACAAAATGAACACCTAAATAATTAAGTAAGTATTACAGTAAACACAATGGTGAAATAAAAATTGAGAATGTCACTGTAAAAAAACTGTTGAGCAGTGTTGGCCTAGTGGCTGCAGCGAGTGACTCGCATCCCTGAAATCGTAGGTTTGATCCCCGGCTGTGCACCATTGGACTTTCTTACTATGTGCGCATTTAACATTCGCTCGAATGGTGGTCTAACACCCAAAAAGTTGACGGCGTGTGTCAGGCACTGGAGACTGATTACCTACATGCCTAGATTTTGAATCGGAGAAAAAAAAAAGACAGTAAAAGAAACATATTCAGAAATCTGAGGCCCAGACCTAAAAAGGTTGTAGCGCCGCTGAATTATTTTTCACCGTAAAAAACCGATGGTCTTAGACAAAATTTACATTGTACTCAAGAATTTCTCTTAAAGGCGAGTGAAACAACTATTTTATATCCATTTGCTCTTGTCAAAGTACAAAAGTTAATCTCGTAAGTGCAAGGATTGTATTAATCGAGCCACAATAAATCGCTTGAACTTTTTACGTTCGATTGTTCCCGCGCAGGCCGCGTGTCGCATTAAAACCTTTAATAAAATAGGTCTGATTAAGGGCGAAACTGGAATCGAGCAATGGGTTCTGTTTTTTAAAGCAAGACCTAAAGGTTGTAGTGACAACCTTTAGGTCTTGCCCTCAGATTTCTGTATCCGTTTCATGATCTTTTGTCAATCTAATAGGCAAGTAGGCGATCAGCCTTTTTGGGTCTAAGGCTGGCTGGTTTCCTCATGATGTTTTCCTTCACTGTTCGGACGAATGCTAAATGCTCACTTCGAAAGAAAGTCCATTGGTGCGCAACCGAGGATCGAACCTATGACCTCAGGGATGAGAGTCGCTTTAGCACTAGGTCAACACTGATCTGGGTTCTGTTATTAGACGTAAAAACTTTGTAACGATTTGAAGTTTGAACTTCAATCTTACAAATTTAAAATGTTACACAAAACAAACCAAAATACTCTATATTTTAATTCATCTCTCATTCCTTATAATATACGATTCATAATGATTAAAATATTGATTTAGGGAAATATCTAGATCTAGAGGCATGAAGGTTTCTCTATATTATCCTTCACCCTACGAGCAAGTGTTTCCCACCCTTCATTGGTGCATAGGGGTGAACTCACGAACCCAGAGTTGGGAGTCGGCCAGAATATTTAAAAGGATTAACGACTCTTTCAGAGAACTCTAAACCCATTCATTGTCAGATGGCGTGTTAAAGCTGTTTTATTTACAGCAAATACGAGAGCAATAAAATATTGAGCACAATGGTATAATATCGTTTAATAATTATATCGATAATTTATATTTATTGACGAACATATAACCTATTATTGTTACACCCATACATACAGCCTTCACGACTAGTTAACATGGCGCATTTTATATTTTTATATATATATAAGTCTACTGTACGTGTGTATGTCACTAAACTCCTCTTAAACGGCTGGACCGATTTAAATGATTTGTTTTGTATGCGTTGCGTACCTGGGCCACGTGTTGCGCCACTTCCATCAGTGAATTAAAATGGATAAAATCCAGTGTAAACGGCGTGTAGAAGGAAGAAATCATGGCTTCGCAACGTTAGGGACGGGTATTGCAACTGCAGAAGAGTTGCTGCATCTGGCACAGGACAAGACGCTTCACTAGAGGCTCTCTAAAAGATTAAGAAGAAGAAGATTGCCCAACAATTGTATCAATTTACGTTGCCGGCTTTTGAATGAATACAAACTTTGAAAAGTTGAAGCTCATATCTCCTTGAGAAATCGTATGTAGATGTTGTTTTAAAAATAAAAAAGTTTATGCACAGTAGTCGAACCCATTATCCGTTTTAATGCGTTGAAATCGAATCCCATAATGCCTGGTTAAAAAATACAAAAGTGCGCATGCGATGTCGCGTGACGGAGCCAGTTGCGGTGCGTGTGGATTTAATTGGTCCCATAAATGCTTTGATTGCGCAAATATTTGCGAATTATGAGTATTAAGCGTAGCCGTTATTTAATTTACAGTTGTTGATATAATAATAATCCAGGGGCGTTTTATTGGTCTTGGCTTCGGAGAGGATCTGTTTCTTTGAATTTTAATCAGTCTGTGGTCACACAGGCCATGGCTAAGGTTCAGACACGATACTTAAGTCTGACTTCCCGTACAAAGTATTTTGACACACCTTTTTTTTATTTTTGGTCTTAAACATCACACATGTCACAAGGAGGACAACCACACTTTTGAAAATATGTTATAGAAAACATACATATGTGTGAAAATAACATGAGAACTATAGAAGGCGCGAACCAGATCCACGTAACCTCCTTACAATCGAGTAGCCCACAATATATCTCCACACAAGGGGACTCTTTGTATTGCAAAATTCGCATGGGTCCGCCAAGCATCCGCGAATCTATATTCGAGACAGTAACTCTATAGTTAATGTCTCGATTTAGAATCTCAGACATAGTTCGCCTTCTCTCTGACTCTGAATTTTAGGGTTTGCATTAACTTTCCTCATTGTAACTTTATTGCACTTCCCGCTGGACAGAGACGTCTTAACACTAGGCCATTAATGCTTTTGACAATTTTTTGTAGATAGTTTAACACTCTAAACAGTATTTCGCCACTCGACAAGTTCCACTAAATTTAGATAATGAATCTTCGTTGTAATTCAACACTGACTTCAAAGTCGCGAACTTGATTCATGGCACCTGGATACGCTCCATGTTAAATTGTGAAACCTTCCGTACAGCTGTCATTTTCAAAATTTTTACACGACAACAACTTGGTATTGGGACACCCAATAATAAATTTGTAGCCTGATAAAGTTTTTTTTCTACATAGGACTCCAAATAGTCTAAGATAGGTAGCAGGGAAGTGTTTCCTCTTTCCTAAAAAGGGACTTTATTTACTTAGGTCTGGTGGGCTTGACATCTCCCGCTAACAACTGTGTCTCATGACATTAATGGATGAATTGGAGCCCGCTGGCCGGCTGAACCTGCATCACCTCTTGTGCTAACTCAAACTCAAAATATCTTTATTCATGTAGGTAAACAAGTACACTTCCGAATTGTCAGAAAAAAGTTAAATTAATTGTAAGTTTACATTTACTACCGGTTCGCAAGTCAAGGGCGTAGAGCTGGTAAGAAGAACTGGCAAGAAACTTTCCGCCACTCTTTTTAATCGCCAAGTATTGTCATACAAATTGTTTGAACTGAAGCAAATAAATCTTACTGACAAATTTGACAATTATGTAGCTGAATTTTACCAGCTATCAAGATTTATACCTTCTCGCCTCCCCATACCCAGGGATAAATGCCCTAGTGCCGACCTGAATCAACAGGACGCGGAGAGGGAAGCGGATCTAAAAACTGTTAACAAATAGTATTCACCGTAATATTAAATTAACACACAAAAATCCATAAATATTCGTATAATGAGAAAATTTGACCAAATCATAAAAATTTTACAATTTCATCTCGCGTGACATTTTATTGTGCTATAAAAAGGGCGTAATTTTTTATTATCATACCGGAATTAAGATCGCAGTGAAATATATAATGTTAATTAATATTAAAATTATATTAACAAATGATTTATAAAAAAGTAGATTATAAACAAACTAAAGTAATAGTAAAAACTACATTTTTAAAGACAGAAAATAGAAGGCATCGTAACTAATATTAATATTTTTAATAAATAATAAATAAATCAATCCAATTACACAATAGGTATAATAGAAAATATCAATTTGTCTCTCTCAAGTTGTGTTTACGCTGTGACCAAAAAGGAGACCCCATAACATTGTTACAAAAGCCTTCTTTTTTGGAAAACAAGCCTTCGGAACAGCTATATCGGATGCGTTGACGACCCTTAAGAGAAAAGTATCTCCCAGAGAAGACCTCCTCCACTAGAAGCCGATTCCACTAACCCAGTTTGCAATGCATAGGAAAGCGGACTGTGGAAAACTGATGTTCCCATCATACCTAGGTCCAAATCCTATATCATACATAAAGGTCGAATACCAAGGTCATTAAACCTTAATAAAAAACCCCTAGGCAACTTTACGACTCATTCAAAGTTTTATAACATGTACGTATAAACATACAGTAAACTGAACACCTAAATGGGAAATTTAAAACTCGCTCTGTTTACAGAGTCTAATTGGGATTTTATTGGTTGTAAAATAGTTCCATGTGGGGATGGTGTCTCTGGTTTGTTTACCCATCCCGTCATTGTAATGTAAAATTGTATGGACGCTTACTTTCAACTGGCGTTAGTGGGTTACGCTTTTTGCAAGTTTTTAGACCCTGTATTATTTATGGTCACGGTGACCACGCACGCTGTAAAGCACGCGAAACGTGGATAAATTTGAATTGTTAAGCTGGGAAAATTTATAATAAAACATAACTTCAATCCGGTCAAAATAGTGTTTGATTAAGCTCTTTTATTTACAAGAAAATATTGCATAATACGTTTCATTCAATATTCTGGTCTAAAGAAAAAACGGAATACTATAAGGACAATAACATTTATTTAATTGTAGTATATTTATTATATGAACCAGTATTCAAGAAAAGAGCGTACAAATTCTTAAAAGGCCGGCAACGCATTCGCGAGCCTTCTGGCATTGAGAGTGTCCATGGGCACTTAACATCCGGTGAGCCTCCTGCCCATTTGCCCCCTGCTCTTTTCATGAAGGACCCTAAGTCGAATTGGTTCGGAAATACTGTTGGGTGGAATTTTGTATTCTGCCTCGACGTCTGATGATAAAACTCAGCTGCAGATATTAGACCGAACAACTCCTCTGAACACTCAATGGTAAATGGGGTAGAAGATGCAGAGTGACCCCACATATTTACGCAACGCCAACGGGTCAAAATACAATATGTTTCTGGTATACCAGAGTCACACGTCAGCAAGTAAACTGATAAAAAGGCGTTAAGAAAATGTTACCAACTCTGCACTTATCTCGGGTCAGACGCCGATAGCCCCGTATTAATTACTAAATACTTGCACACTTATATAAAACATGACTGATCAGAATTTTTTGTATCTATAAAATATTTTATACAATTTAAAATCTTATTAAACACTTCTTTACTAGATAGATGAGAGGACAAGTCTTTGTTTTTAATTAATTTATGTTATTATTATTAATTACTTAAGACGTATGAAAAAACCAACAGGAGGGCCAACCGGGGGGGCTGATTTGTGAATCGAACATCGTGATTTGAAACAAAATTTCTGTTCAGTCACTTACACAAAAATAAAAAAAAAATAAAAAATAAAAAAAAACTTTTTTGGAACATCGTGTAATGGTTGCAGCTCCTTACAAACGTTGTGTAAAAAAATGCCGATTAAAAAGAGTGGCGGAGAGTTTATTGCCAGTTCCTCTCTTCCGTTCTACGCCCTTGATTTGAGAACTGGCAGTAATTGTAAAGTTAGAAGCATTTCATATACAATTTTTTTTGACGTTCATAAGTGTACATTGTCTTAGCTATATAATTAAATGATTTTTGACAAATACAATTAAGATTGTTATGCAAAAGAGTAAAATTAACAAATTGTCTGTTACAATAAGACTAGAATACATGATCATGTTTCATCATCGGACCTGGAGGCAGTTCGCTGTTCCACAACTGAGCGTTTTTTAAGGCAGTTTCTATCGCACCAAGACTATGTGGAACCAGCAGACCTCTGAAGTATTCCGAACCCATTTGAAGAAAATACTTACCAATTTTCTGGCATAGACTGTCCATGTCCATCATTTAATACCAGATGAGCCGAGCCTCCTGCCCGTTTGCCCCCTGTTCTATAAAATAAAAAAAAATAAACCAGCCCCGTTACTCTGTAAATCCACTACACATTGCAATGATTGGGTCAATATTTATGTATGGTTAATAATTATACTACAGAGTAAACGTCAATAATTTCGATGTAATTCTCCTAATAACTCATATTCTGAACTTGGAATTACGTGATACGATAGCACATAATTGAAAATAACAATATCACTTGTGAAGGTTGCGTGGTAGCATTACTGTGCTTTATTGGAAAAAAATATAAACGAACTTCAATAGAATAGCAATAAGCGCAAATAGACAGGTCGTTGGCTGTCAATTTCAGCCTTGTCCAGTCAATGCCCGTATTAACCCTATCTCTAAGTGCTCTGTATGCAGATGCGCCTGCGCATGACGTCATTGCAAAGACGTCCTTTGTTTGTATCCAATTTGTTTAAATATAACGACAGAATATTCTACATTGACAGGTTTAAGTGATCTAAATCAGTCCTTTTGAGGCTATTACATTGATCTACTTAGTGACTCCGCTGTCTCTGCGACCCAAAAAGTGTGTTGGCTTCCGACTTGATAAACTTCAGTGCTGGCCTGTACTACCTCGCGCCAATTGCTGGGTTTCAGATGCAGCAGGTCTTTTCCACATTGGGGAGTACCTGCTGAACCTTTTTCTGAACCCATTTATTTCATTGGTCTAAGGGGTGACAATATAAATCCAAATGATGGATGTTCCTTTCAATTCTTGTTTTGTCAGTAACTCTAGTCCTAACACGCGTAAATACGCAACTCGATAACCTCGTATTATGTTCATTTTTCCAATCACAATAAATCGCAAAATAATCGTATAAAAATATAATTTATTCATATATGTAACTGGTACACATATGAACGACAGTAAAAAAATACATTTGCTGCCAGTTCTCAAAGGGCGTAGAACGAACGAGAGGAACTGGCAATCAACTTTTAATCGCCAAGGTTTTTTTACAAATAGGTAAAGGCTTAATACGAAATAATTATTAGTTCATGATATTTGACTACAATTTTGTCAACATTTATTGCATTATAAAGCAGTAAAATGTGGAGTAAAAATTGCTTAAATAGTAAATTTCGTAAGTGGATCAGCGATCGATCGATCGATTGATCGACGAATCTTACATCTCTATGAATCAAGTCCTTAAATCCTTGGCTAGTTGGCTGGTTTATATAATACCTAAGTAGAGTAGCTGATTAGTCTGGTCTTTCTCAGTGATAATATAATTTGTTTCTATATGTTATAGCACACTATTTATCAGCAGCCATTTGGTCAGGTTGTCTTTCCACTTGGGCTTCCCCTAGGTGATTCCACTCGTCTCTTTCACGACCTGATCTTTGCCTTTAAAGAAAACTGCGCTGAAAAACTTTCCTTCAAGAAATGAGCATACCAATTCTTAAAAGTCCGGTAACGCACTCGCGAACCATCTGGCCTTGAGAGTGTCCATGGGCGGCAGTACACTTAACATCAGCTGAGCCTCCTGCCCGTTTGCCCCCTGTTCTATTAAAAAAACTGAAATTCATTAATACTTTAATATAATAATAATAATGTAACTTACGTAACAGGTCTTCGTTGATACGCGGTGTTTATTAACAGTATAATCTCCGGCCTTAAAGCCTCAGTCACAAATTTCAGGTCACCGACCCCACCGGAAGTACATGGCTCGCCAGAGATTTATTTGTAAACACATGCGTCAACGCTCTCGCCCAATACACTGATTGTTTGGTTACATCTATATTGAACTTTATTACCTATATGCCATGTCTTGTCTAAACTCATATTATGGGAGACTCATAATTATGGAAACGACTTAATGGTTTTTATTAAGAAACTTCAAAGTTTGTTACGATTAAATAATGTTATCAAGTAAGTGCTCTCACAATTCCAAGCTCGACAACGACTGGACTTTGGCTGGCGCAGGATTTATTGCCAGTTCTTCTCTATAGTTCTACGCCCTTGATTTGAGAACTGCCAGTAAATTTAAAATTAGAAGCATTTAATATATATTTCTTTTTTGACGTTCATAGGTGTACGTTATGTTAGCTATATGAATAATTAACTTTTGACTTTTTCACTCTGCGTGTTACATGTCCAAAAAAAAACTGAATGCGTTGAGTTGATAAAAACGTGTCAAAAGACGGTTTTGTATCTGTTACGGTCTTAGTATGGACACGTTTTCTTAGCTGTCCAGAGGGCACAAGCATCCGCCTCCAACACCACATTTCCAGAGCATCTATTTTTTCTCTTATCTTGACTAGACACCAAAAAATATTTATTACGATGTATATTTACATTCAATTTATTACCGCATTTTGTCGGTGATTGTTTAGTTTGGACGTCCGTGTTTATTTTTTCTTCATATGGATTAAAAGGGAACATTAATGTACTGTTTAGTTATAGTCGAAAATGGAATCTTGTTCCTAAATTGGTAATGGATAAATTGGAATTACCTTTGGTTAAATATTATTCTAGAGGCAGAGTTTAACTTGATTCTCATCATTATTGATATTATATAAGAGGAGTTCAGTGACATACACACGTACAGTAGAAATATATATATAAAGATGAAACCTTATTGTAACGTGTAATTAACTATGCGAATGCTATGTTTTGGTTTGGTTTTGGTATGCAATTGAATTACCAAACCAAACTTAATAAGAAATGAGAGCTAAAATTAGTCCAAAATCTTTCTTCATTAGGAAGACATCAATAATACGTACTGAAACAACTAACACCCAAAAGCATTAGCAAGCGTTTAGGCAAACATAAACGAATACACAAAATAATTATTGTGATATAAATAACCTTATTCCCGAAGGGGTAGGCACAGACCACGGATCTCCACTTGCTACGGTTCTGACATTCCTCTCTCGCTTCTACTTCCATGACATTCATCTTATCATGTGTGTGGTGTCCCTTCTCTAGTCCTCCTGGATTTGGTCCAGGTAACGACAAGCCCTGCCCAACCCGATTTCACCATCCAGGGTTGCCTTGTATATCCTACTTCTCATTCTTGGCCAAACCACCTCAGCATTCTCTTTCATATCCTTGTCATTACGTTCGTTAAACCCACACTGCTCATACAAAAGAATAATAAAAAGCACCTCGCACCTAAATTGCCGCGTTAAACCTATTTAATATTACCATATAAAATGCGTCATAAAAAAATAAAACCGATTTCGTAACTGATAAAACCAACATACTGTGTCAACGGTCATAATAAATTAAGCTATAACATAAAAATTATTTCGACACATACGCTATAAATCCATTATTTTTAGTACCACAGTTTATAGGTCTGCGCGAGAGTATTGTCTTAACAGGAGTGTAAAAATATTTTTATTGCGTAAAGATAATAAAAAAAAGTCCACGCAATTGTGGATCTACAAGTCTCTGCAGCTAAACGAAGAAGTTAAAGAAGAGAGTGAGAAAATATACCTTCGATAACAACGAATCATTAATGTTAATTACCTATTTTTATTAATTTAACTAGACATATGTTTATAAATCAAATTTAGCTGCGTTAATATGACTTAAGTTAAGGTCTTATGTCCAGCGTAGAAAAGCAGCCTGTCCCATCCAGTCATCCGGACCGATACTAATTTATTAGCCAATCATTTCGTACATATATTTAACAGAGAACTAGCGATTATGCATTTTATATATTCTTTGATGCACTATGTAAACATAAACGTACACAGTTTGCTGTTTTTAGTATGTATTACTACATTTATATGGAAAATAAACACTTAATTTCATGCATTTTTTTATATTTTATTACGTACAATGCCATCTATTTACTGACAAGTAATATATTATAAACAGATCGTTACTTAACGAAATGCCATCTAAAGTTCGCTTTACAAAGAGCGCTGTGTACTCGGCTACACAAATAACTACAAAATAGTTTTAATTGGTACATCAATCATTTCTATTCACGATGTTAACTCATAAATATGATAAGTTATCACTTTCATTGACTCAGTTGAAATGGATATGATTTCGTCATCGTTATTAATAAGTAATCCATTGTCCAATATATTTATTCCTCAGTATCCTTTATAGGTAATTTTTTAAAGTATTTTTAATACCGTTTACCGTCTCTATCCGTGTATCTCTCTAGTAGTAGTATATACAAATAAGTAGTGCATAGTTTGGATTCGAACTCATGACCACTGGGTTGAGTAGTGAATCATTCTCAGCTCTCTGCCATACTCAAATACAGAGTGCACACTGCACATATTATACGCAAAAACATCCATTTGTATACTAATACACACTTACGGCCTTATACGAATTTTGTTTGATTAGATGTAACACTAAGACTACTTTTTCTTTTAAATAAAATGTTTTTACCACGCACCATGTACCACGGAATAATTGTAATCTAGTTACCAACAACACAGAGGCTCCCTAGCGTTAGATAAATTTGGTCACAACCATATTTTTGTCATGAATAAAGTTAAATTATGATTGTTATTATTATTTACTTAATAATATTTTTGCCATGATTGTATTTAGTAAATCTATTTGAGGTAAACTGTTTCGTGCGTTTGATTGTTAATATTATAGTTAGCTCGTGATGACACAGTCCATTAAACATTTATGAAATATCGGGTCAATATTATAAGCAAATTATGGAAACTGTCCTAAATATATTTACTTTCATTCAAATTATGAATCAAATCGTAATTATAGCGGACTCTTGTCGCGATCTTTGCTCTATAAACATTATCTTAATGATATTGTTAACATTTAGAACAAAACATTAATTATTATATTTTGATTAAGTTGTTTTGGTAATATGAATAAATGAAAAGGAGGTATTATTAAAATATATTATATAAGTTTAAATATTACAAAATATATTGTTCTACTAATTTATATGTTAATTTAATGGGAATCATTATAGTTTATTATTTTACCACCGTTGTCTATTCTATATTGGAATAAGTCTGTAGTCTCTTGGTGATACAGCATTTCCATTTACGGTGAAGTAAGACATTGGAAACCTAAGACCCAAAAATCGATGGCATGCGAAGGTCACGCAGATACAGAAAACTGAAGCCAAGAAGAAGGGTTACAGCGCTGCTGGTTTGTTTAACTCCCCTGCACTTAAAGCAATGGCGTCTTCGTTTTACCCTGTTTTTTATGGTCGCCATCATAGCAATAAAATCACATTATTTTCATCATCCTAAACCTCACAGTCTCCTTTCTAAGGTTAGATGTCCTTTGCATGCCTTAGAAAATCGACCGTGACCGCCATGTACGGTTTAGGCCCGGTACCGGATAATCCTCCCAAAGGCAGAAAAAATAATTAATTTAATAGAAATAACCTTGCGCTTCGACCGGGAATCGAACCCGATCACCTAGTAGCATAATTAGGTGTCCGCTAGGCTACGAGACCCTTTCCGAATCTTACCCTAAGATTATGAAAGAAAAGCTTACCAAACTGACCAGATATCTATTTTATTTTCAGTTATATACAATAAATAGCAATAAATCTATTTAAAACAAAACCTGTATCCCAAAGCTTTCACAAATTAAAGTTCTCCGGTGTCAATAATTCACCAATTGTCAAACACAATAGTCGGTCACCCGCTGCCTTCTTCGAATATCGATACACCACAGGCAACACTTTTCATTTATTTTAATTGAGCTGTCATTTTGGCGCATTGAAAAATAAAATGTCAAAATTTTCCGTAAACTCGGCGGGGGTCTTTTAAAATAAAAACAATATTTAATGTGTCAGCTTTGGAGTCTGAATGTTAGACTACGCAATTGATGTTATATAACAAACAAAATGATTAAATTAGGATTTTACCGAAACAGTAACATAGTTGATAACGCATCCTTCGAAGCTGACTTCGATTCCTGGTAAAACAATTGTTTTGCATTGGAAGATATGCTCGCATGTAACAAAAGTAATGAATACTTCAGCCGTAGAAATAGGTATATTTTTCCTACCCATACATACATTTAAGTCAAAGATATCATTTATTTGCCAATTAAACTATTAAATAACCTATAATTATTATGTTATTGTAAAAATTACCTATAATTATTCTTCATTCAATGACCATCGAAGCAAAGAGAAGGGAGGTCCCGCCCAATAGGAAGGTTCCGTTTTAATAAGGAAAAATATTTCATGCAATAATGACTCAATTAACTATGTGGCTACAAGGTCAAAGGGGCGTTTTGCCTTGTATATTAATGTTGTTTATGTATTATACTGCTTTAATTATAAAAAAATGTATTTTTAACGATGTTTTTCAACTGTAATATAATATAACAATATTATTTTAAATCAAACCACTAAGAAGTCTTAATGACATACAATGTTTATATAATATATAAAATTGAAAATTTAATGTCCATGAGCTAGCGCTTTTCTCACCAACCACGTATATAATTTTGTACTATATATTTATATATTCTAGTTTAAGGGACAATCAGTAATAATTCAATAAACGTGTGATAAGAAAAAGAAGATAAGAGTATATTATGTTCACGTTGAGGAGGTATGATATTCAGGGCGAAGCGTTGGACGGCCTCCCACTAGGTGTACTAAGATGACCTGGTAAATATGTGTTGAATGCAGAGCTCGGTGAACCGGTCGTACTGGAAATTTTGGGGACTTACAGTGGACGTCAAAAGGCTGAAGTTATATGAAAATGTAATGTCCAGGCAAAACAAATTCAGTTTTTTTTTAAAAAGCAAAAATATATTTTTCTTGTACGTTCTATCTATACTCAAATTATGTAATTAGTTCCAACGAGTACATTTTAAATGAACGACTGTATATGTGCACCTGCAATTTTATTTTATTAGTATATTTTTTAAAACAACAAAATTATACGCCATATAAATCACGCTTAAACCACGGTTTAATAAAAATGTTAACACTAAGTTTTATGTCGCTTTAATAAGTTCGCAGTTCGTTTACCCGTATATAAATTAAGATTAGATAAAAAATAACAATGAATAAAGACAGATTTATCGTTTTGGGATTCTGCGAAAAATATCGGAATATCTTTGATATAAATATTTTATTAAATGCTTTAAGTTGAACTTGGCGGGCCTTGGGTTCTATTTTCATGGAAATAGGAAATAGGCTGGAAATTGTCTATTATTTATGGGACAGAATGTTACAAATAAGTTTCTTCCTGTAACGCCGGCAGGCAAGTGCGTTGTCGGCTTTTAAAACTACATAGTTAATAATTGTATAATAAACTCTTTATCCTGATTGATCCATCACCACCACCATATAGAGCCTATACCAATTGAGGCTGAAACCACTGTAGTGGTGTCTTTTTCATGATTAATTTAGTAGTATTTGACAAGAGTTATATCATATTTTTCTTTATTAATTACAAGAATATTACAATCCACTGTCGTAATGTGTTTAAATCCAAAATGCCTGAAAACCTCATTTGTTTATTTATGGTCGGCTAAAATCTAGTAATTTTCGCAGCTACGAAAACATACCTGATGCGCAGTTACCACAAACCAGCTACTTATAAAGTGCTTTAGATTTGTAAGTTGACCAAGGATAAAAAAGATAATATTACATTACAAACTGGTTACATGAAAATACGTCTGTATTAACGATAATAATCTATGTTGATTGGCGTGTATGGACACGGTACATTAGGTAATAATATTACCACCTAAGTAGTTTTTGGAACCTAAAATCAGCTTTTTGAAACTGGTATTTTAATACGGCTGGCCATAGTTATATAATTGAAAGGTATATAATAATTTATGTGTTTAATGAAGCAGAGTTTATTGCCAGTTCTTCTCTTCCGTTCTACGCCCCTTGATTTGAGAACTGGTAGTAAATGTAAAATTAGAAGCATTTCATATATATACATACATATTTAAAGAAAACACTTTTTAACCGGATTAAAGTTATGTATTATTATAAATTTACAATTATTTTACATAATTTTAAATTTAACCGACGTTTCGCGTGCTTTACAGCCTGCGTATTTATAATAATATATAACTTTAATCCGGTTAAAAAGTGTTTTCTTTAAATGTGTAAAGGTTATGTCAATAAAAGACAATAATAATAATAATACTATGTACATAATAATTTTTTTTTGATGTTCATAAGTGTACATTGTGTTACCTATATGAATAAATGATTTTGACTTTTGACTGTAACGTGGAAACTGTTAGGTCTATTAAGAATTTTTACGCTCTTTCTCGAACCCTAAGTCGAATTGGTTCGGAAACACTTCAGCGGGCAGCTGGTTCCACATAGTGGTGGTGCGCGGAAAAAATTGGTGGTTATTAACTTTGGCGCCGCCAATCGGATAATCACGTAATTATGTAATGTTTAACTTAAAATACTTTACTGCGCTGAATGACTTTATGGTTTAAGTGTAATATCTTGCTCCCCATAAATGATCACGAGCTTTCGAGCTTTCCGACCTTGTTTACTTAGGTTCGATTTTGTAATTAACTCATATCAACAATTGTATTATTAAAATACGTGCGCAAGATTCCAGACAGTAATAAAACGTTCCAATGTTAATTAAACACAATAAATAATTAAGTTTCGCAATAAAATTATGAATAATTACCTCTGTAAAGTTTCTGTAATTATAACAATTGTAGATAATAACGTCGATTATATTTTATAGTCTACAATATGGCGTTGTTTGTTTATGGCTAGAATAAAAAAGTATATTTTTATTTCTTGTCTCTTAGCAACACTTTTATACAATTTGTTAGTGCATTGGCTACTTAAATATAAGTTACTTTGATGCTTTAGATTCAAAATAAATTATGTTCAAATACACAGGTCACACGTGTAAAAGCTTGTTGTGACCCAATCGACATTTAAATGGAATACTTTAGAACTCCGTGGGCGGATTTCAAACGGAAGGAACATTTTGATGTTTTTTTATATATAACAGGCGGCAAATGGTTTGCTCATCTGATGTTAAGTGATAAGCCATAAGGCTCGCAAGCGCGTTGCCGGCCTTTGTATACTTGATGAATGTATAGTGAAGTTCGTAAGGCCACAAAAGTGTGTCCCTTTCATGTCCTTATAACCCACAAAAAGACGTATACCTAACAGGACGAGCTGTCATCGCATAATATTGAATGACTAAATAATTCTCACACAATGACCCTTAAAAACACAGACTGCGAAATCTGTAAAACTTGTTTCTACTTTCTTCCTGTTAGGCATTAGTCTGTCCTCCTCACACCCGGGATTCTAGTATGGACCGTGACGTGTCAGAGAGAGATAGATGTCATGAAGACGTCACGCTGTGCAATGGCGCGCGAGTTGCACTTTTTATTTTGTTGCCAGACATATTTTTGTTTTTTTTCGATCCCAACGTCTTTGTTCGTCTGGAGTTGGATAATTTCTTTATTCTGGGCAGACAATTTTCTGAGATGCATTATTATGTTATGATTCGCGTAATAATTTTATTACCGGCAATGGAATGCTTTTAGCTTTTATTCTTTTGCGTCGATGCATAACTGTTTTAACTGATTCAAATAAATTCAGATATGTTAAGTGGATAATACTATGAATATATTAACGCTTCTAAAAGTGTTTTATTTTAACTATGAATACGTCATAGTACGACGAAACAAGACTTGCCTTTAAATAATTATATTAATAAAGATATCCTCTTCTTCAGGTTAGCAGCAGCAGCGGCGGCGGCAGCAGGCGCTACCAGTGAGCTGAGTTATCTCGCAGCACTTCACCCGGCCTACAGGCCAGTACCGTACGACCATCCATTGTATGGCGCTAACACATTACGAGGTAAGTTGAGCTTAATTCACTTAACTATAGTAAGAACAACAAAATATTAAAATCCCTCCAGCCTCGAGTTATGTAACCTAACAGTAGTTAAGTAAGTTAATATTTAAAAAATGTAATCAATCATCGCACACTTGAAGCCAATATGAGCCCTTTAGTTTTTGCCACACTCATAAATTGTATTGTTTCGTTTCCGATAATGTCCAATAACATAAGTGTCACTTAGATTTACGAACTCTTTAATAAGTCAAGTTTATATTTATATATATCTGAACATATACAACAACCACTACCGAACTTAATTCTCGTTTCACACCGTATGAGCCGTATTAACTCAAAATTTGTGACGCATCCCCTTGATGGCTGGAAGCCTTCCACGGCCCGCTGCACAAGACATTTTCTTTTGCGAACTGTGGAAGAGACTCTTGGTGGGGGTCGTAGGCCGGCAACGCACCGACTAAAATGGGTGTGCATGGGCTGCGATCACTGCCCTTTTAGGGCGTCCCGTAAGCTAGTTTGCCCTGTACTATAAAAAAATATTAAAATATGTTTTAATAGTTGACGTACTATACTCACACAATACGAATTAGACCACTACCTGATTGTACACTGCGTAAAATATTTGTATGAGCTTGTAGTTCGCACAAAGTAACATTTAACAATCAAAACATCCAACCTAACTAATAACTAGTAATTTTAAAATAACCTTATTTACTTAAAATGATATTTAATAGGTACAAGAAAACAATAACACTACTTACTGTCTCTATTAAGGGGAAGACACTCTGTTCGTTTACTATTTTCCACTTACCACTGTCTAGCACTAACGTGCACTCACACTTAGTCACTAATTCGAACGGTTTTGCGCTTTTCAATCTTCTCACTAGGCTCATGGTGTCAACATGAATAGCCTCGACATTCACGTATTGGTGGAGCCTTTGTTCGTGGACTCCAGAAATCTATTTGGTTATTGTGGCGTCGTCTACTTTAAGGTCCCGATAGAGGTCGTCATTACGAATGTACCAGGGATGTACCTATTCCTCAGAGCACTTTGTTTTGGAATCGTTGGATATCTCTAATGGGTTATATTTGATAACGATTTTATAAAATCACTAGCTGCCCCCGCGAACTTCGTTTCTCCTTAATGTCATTTTACTTAGCCTACCTTTTGTACATACTAACATGGAACATTTTACTATGCTACCCCAGAGACTGTTCGGTTTTCTGGAATGACAACTTTTTAGGTTTCTCTGTGAATTTTTCTCTATATAAACCTCAGAGTTCAAGTCATAAGATTTTAACTAACCAATAAAAAATAGAGGTTGATCGTAGAGGGGTTGTATGTATTTTTGTATGCTGTATCATAAAAAAATTAAAACAAAAAATTGTCTAAAAAATTTTGGGATTTGAAAGATATTCGATTCTCAGACTTACTGAATATGCATAAAAAATTTCATAATCGGTCAAGCTGTTTCGGAGGAGTATGGGAACGAACATTGAGAATTTGATATAAATATAGAGATTATATATATTTCCTATATATATATATAATAATTTTCAATTCAACATCAGCGTAGTTGAAACTCGTAAACGTCTCGTATCACTTTATGTGCACCTACGTGTAGTATTACTGAGTAGTCAGAACTGAGAACTGCATTTGATAAGGCTCACGTTTTATCGGTTTTGCAGTATTGCATAGACTTCAGTTCTTGGTATGTTGATATATTGATATATAGGCAATTCAAACTTAATACTTATTGTGTTTAAACTAAGTTTTAATAGTACATTATCGTACTTAAAAAAGTATTTATTTATTTGCTTATCAGCTGTAGGAACAGCTATTTATTTTAGAATATTTAAACAATTATAGACAAAAGCCAAAAACGGAATACATATTCAAACATAAACATAGTTAACAATAATTATTACATATATACAAAAAAATATATATTGTAAGATTGCTCAATATTCAATATAAAAGATGAATAACAAAGCCATTATATCTAATAAAGGATTCCAGAGTTTTTGTATAATTTTTAAAGTATTTTTTAGTTACATTAAATATATCTATTTGCTGGTAATTTGTTATAATATGAAGGGATATGATACATGACTGGAATTGGGATAGTTTAATTAGTGAGAGTACTTATATAATTCTAGGAGATTTATTTTATTATACATATTATTAATTACTTATGCCCTACTCTGGCTTTGCACAGCTGATATTTTTTTAGTTTAAAAAGATTATCGGCTGTGAAATACATCTCAATTATTTGATGTCAAAAGAACGACACTTTTAATTAATAAAAAAAGTGCAAGCGTACAAAGTTCACATGTCAGAAATGAAACTTCTTTGGCAAACTAATTTTTAAGTCTTGTTCATATTTATACAAATCTAAAACTTTAGATTTTCGAGACTTAGAGGGAGGGAAAAAGGAAGATAAGTTAGGAATTTAATGAATTTAATTCTCATTAAAATATTAAAAGTGTCGAAAATTAATACAAATAATAAATTTAATTTTTTTTAATTTATTTCTTCTATATTAAAAACACGTGGTATTTTAATTTACAATTCGTCATTTGAGATTTCAATAAATTATTTTGCTTAAAATATAAAATACTAATATTTCATAAATTCTCTTTCACAAATTATAATTTTAATAATAGAATTTCTATTAGGTAATTCGCTCTCTCCCTTTTCTACGACAAAAACGCTGCACATCTTCGTGACGTTCCTAAAATGTTTACCCTAATGCAAATTTTAGTTTTTGGATTTGATACCATTAAATTTAAAAATAGAAACTACTAACGTCTTAATTGCAATGAAATCCCAACCCTTTCCATGCCAATTTTAAACCACGCTCGCTCCCTTAATAGTCACATTTGCGTATCTCACATCTAACTATTTTATATTCAATTTTGTACTCTACCACATTGAATTAAAGTTTATTTTTATTTAAATTATATGTCGCAGTCGTGAGTTCAAATCCTAATTAACACCTTCGTGTTTAGATAAATTGAGACGATAGTGAGAACTCTACGGTTGCACAGTTTTGGGTCTTTCGGCAAACAATTTTACTTACATATAATATCGAGTAGCTTTAGTTAGTATTAAAAATATAAATTACTTCATCTAATGTAGACTTTCATGGAATATACAAGTTTTACCAAATTGTACGGAAACAAATACAATATATATACGTATAGGTGCGCGTTGTAATATTAAAAATGCTATCGACTTCTAGGAATCCCATCATCAGGTCCTGATCTGATGATCGTATTACATATGAAGATCATAAACAATAAAATAAATCAGTGGCACAACAACCTTTTTGGGTTTGGGTCTCAGATTTCTGTATTTCATGATCATATTTTGTCAATCTAATATGCAAGTAGGTGATCACCCTACTGTGCCTGACACACGCCGTGAATTTTTTAATTAGAGATTAATTTTTTTAATAGAATTAAGTAATTTAGATTAATTAAAGCTTCCCTAGTTTTTGAAGAAGAAGTCTGTAAAGTTTGGACAAAAACCCATGAATACCTTTGTAATTGTAATTTTGTTTGTCCTATTTATTTTGGTTTCAATATTTCAAGACTTTTTAACATAATATATACATATTATATAACAGGAAATTTATATAAATAAAAGCCGTTTGGAATATAGCGAGGCAATACTATGGCTTAATGAATTTAATTAAGAAAGAAAGGGACAAACCATAACCTAAATATATTATATATATATATATGTATCATATAAATATATTTTTTGTGTAAAAATAATATTAATAATTATATATTACATATTATATTAATAAGGGAATAATAGTGACTTTTTTATAACCTAGAAGAATATAGGTCTGTAGTGAACGCTCCTTCCGGTCACTGGTTTGTAATCCGATAGGGCTCCGGTCTCAAGTATAAACATAGCACCCGGCGGGATGGTGTCATGCCACCTTTGTTGGCTTTTCTTTTTGAGCTTTATTATCTATAAAAGTCAAAGTCAAAAATCATTTATTCATGTAGGTAACACAATGTACACTTATGAACGTCAAAAAAAGAAATATACATTAAATGCTTCTAATTTTACATTTACTGCCAGTTCTCAAATCAAGGGCGTTGCCGGGTCGGCTAGTTATTTATAAATAGGTTGATAATGATAAACAGAAATAATAGCAAAAGTTCTAAATTATTTTTCATATATCTGTAACGGTTGAATAAAACCATCCAAGTTTGAAAAAATCGCACCTAATTGAGCGTTATCTACGGTTGTAAGGCGAGTCGGTTGCGGTAAGTCGACACTCCAGGTCTCTGGACGATTTCGGGCAGCCGCCGAAGGTTGCCATCAGAACGGGTCGGCCTTTTTTTAAAAAAGATTTTCCGCGAAAGCGTAACTTAAGAAACAAAGGTTTGGTTATTTTTTAACGATTTTTAATTCCTCCTTTTACATATATCTATATATTATGTACCTATAATTAAATTGAGATATCCATTTATCACTTCCTGTTAGCATTCGTTAAAAACCTGATTAAACGCTCTATCAAGCATGAAATATGATATTTAAATCACGGACTAAGTATTCAATTAATAAAAAAAGGCACCGAGCAAAAAACCTTCGCAAAAAAACCCTATAATTTATTATAAAAACCTTAATATCATATAACATTTTAACAATATAATTAAAGCGGCTAGCTCACCCGACTGTTATGCTAAATATAGACCGCGGTCGACTGCAAAATTTCGCAAGCGAAGTGACATGCCGAAACTTAATAACTTACTCAGAAATGCACCAACAAATTGGGAGCCGGTCCTCCAACCGGCTCTGTAACCCTACACTGCCTTACCGAACTCTCCGACACATATAAATCGTATTTTTATTCAAATCGAGCTTGCGTGCCGCGATAAAGCCTTCTTAAAAACAAATAAGAACTCTTTTAACAAGCGACAATCGAATATCAACCTTATGTTTAGGGAATAGAACATATAATTGTGTTGGAGATACTCAAGTTTTAAACGAGGCACACAAGAAGCTTTAAGATTGCAACGGGGATGTTCTTTCCGAAATAACAATTAAATTAAGCGGAACACGATAATTCTAACAAACTAATGTACTGACAATATATATATACTATATATATATATATATACTATATTATATATATATATCGACGTAGGAAAGCATATTTGCTGTAAGTAGGACAAAATACCTAAAGTGACTTTTTCCTGCCATTAGAATCAGAAAAAAAGCCGCATCGAATACCTGATGTCTCTATGAAAAAAATTACCGCCGTTGAAAACCCGTACTTATATTATTTTTAGCAAGATTAAATGCTGTATGTAGACCAAAACTAGTCATTTCAGCCATTTTGCACTAGATAATGCATTTTCTACAAGATATTAACTTCATTCTTATATATTATTAACCAAATTACTTAAGATGTCCTGCACTGCATTTCTAGATCTAATCATAATTATAAACTAATCTTACATCTTGAATTGCAATTAAAAGTACCCAAATACATAAATTTTAACAATATTTACCCTGTAAATAAATATTCGACACTTCCTATTAATTTTAAAGGTTTATGATTAAAAATTTTTAATACCAACGTAAAAACTTTTGAAAAAAAGTTTACATTGCAAATGGTGACTGGCAGTAAATAAATATATGTCAATGGTAGCAATATCATGGTAGTCAATAAGTTTTTGCTCTGGTGAACAATGCAATATGTCTCTTACAGCAAATGTGCTTTCCTGTCGATATATATATATATATATATAATATAATAATAAACATACAAAAAAAAAAAAAAAAAAAAAAAAAAAAAAAAAAAAAAAAAACCCCAACGGGAAAAAAAAAAAAAAAAAAAAATTTAATTATTATAAATTACTTAAGATGTCATGTGGAACGTGGTGTAACGTCAGTTGTGTAAAACAAAAAACGTGGCGATTAAAAAGAGTGGCGGAGAGTTTATTGCCAGTTCCTCTCTTCCGTTCTACGCCCTTGATTTGAGAACTGGCAGTAAATGTAAAATAGAAGAATTTCATATATATATTTTTTTAGACGTTCATAAGTGTACATTGTGTTACCTATATGAATAAATGATTGAAAATAAGTCATACGACGACAAAAGGGAATTAATAATTCGCGTGTTAAAAGCTTCATTTTCGAGATTTCTACTCAATTTTTATTGGTTAGGGCTCAGCCTTGGCTAGAGTTAAAACAACTGAGTAATAACAGCACAGGTGATTAAGTACAAGCCCGTAAATGGGCGCGAAGTTAATTTACTGACGTCATTTTAACACCAATTAAATCACGACTCTGGAGTCATAAACGAATCCCCAATCAAGAATTCCAATTTTCGATATATCGTTAAACGTCTTTAAAATCGATACGCCGAATTATTATTAATGTATTCGTATTGAATCGGCGTATACGTCTCCGTTCGATAATCGTAAATTAAGCTCCAACTGGTAACTGAGCGTAAAAACTGAACCAAAGATTGAGAGTTCATGTTACTTCGGAGTTACAAAAGGAAAAAGGCTCGAGTGAAAAAGTGAGAAGGATAGCAGATGTCAAGTGAGTGGATGGGCCTTTGGTACATTGTTAAAGTGATAAAGAAATGTATTATGATGAATTCTGGCTGGTTAACGCCATTGCGTTTATAGCCGATATGGTTCGTAATGTACTCACGCTGTACTGTGACATCAGTTATTGGACGTAGATTGCCTTTCTCCTGGAGAAATAATAATTAATTTATAATTTAACTTAGAACGTGGTTTAAAGATACCACCTACATGATTAGGACTTTAACAGGAATAATAATAAATAATATTTCGTTGTAAGTTAAGCAGTGTTGGCCTAGTGGCTTCAGCGTGCGACTCTTATCCTTGAGGTCGTAGGTTCGATCCCCGGCTGTGCACCAATGGACTGTCTATGTGCGCTTTTAACATTCGCTCGAAAGGTGAAGGAAAAAATCTTGAGTAAACCTTGCTTTAGCGCAAAAAGTCGACACGAGTCAGGCACAGGTGGCTGATCATCTACTTGCCTATAAGATTGGCAAATGATAATGAAACAGATACAGAAATCTGAGGCCCAGACCTAACAAGGTAGCGCCACTGGTTTTTTATAAACAATATTTACATACAGTGTTTTAACCCAAAACATAATAGAATAAACGTAGTTCTTAGTTTCTTTGTCAATTAATGCTTATAAAATATATTTATAAACAAAAAACTTTAAATTAATGTAAGTCAATTATCAATTTTACAATACGAATGTTACCGAGAACGGAACGCATTATGATTATTTAATCAACCCTTTATGTATTTAAAGGCACTTAAAAACGTTCCGTTTATCAAATGAACCGAATCCCAGACCCTAATCATTGTCATGGTGAAAGAGAAACCGGAACGAGTTTTAGAGCGAGATAGGACGAACATGACAAGTCGTCGGATTAACGAAAACGAGATTGTATTCGATGCAACGTTTGGCTTAGCCATACATTGCTGAGTTTGTTTCGGTAATGTTTCTCAATATTTAGTTTTTATAGAACGGGGGGCAGCAGGAGACTCACCTGATGTTAAGTGATACCGACAGAGACACTCTCAATGCCAGAGGGCTCGCGAAGGCTGCTTTTTGGTACGCTCTTTTCTCGAAGGATCCTAAGTCGAATTGGTTCGGAAATACTTCAGTGGGCTTCAGGTGGCTCCACTTATTGGTGGTGCACAAAACTGCCGTAAAAGCGCTCAGTTGTCCAAGGACAATGAGGTGATACGGGTGGAATTTCGTAATATGCCTTGACGTCTGATGATGACAGTTATAATATACCTATGATAGTTAAGATAAAAGGTGTCTCTTATTTGCAATTTTTAGATTATAGTAAGTGCAACGGTTTCCTAATTTCTTTTATATTGGTTATTCAATAAATCTATTTCCAAATTTTTTAATTATATTCCAAAAATGTACTCTCGTGCCGCCGTATACTCAAAAATCGCTATTTTGACAACTTTGTTAATTGACATTTATTTTATTATCAAAGCTCGCCAACGCTCAGCACACTGATACTTAAGAAAAATGTTGTTATAGGATTTAATGTGACAAGCACTTATAGGCAAACATAACAAACGCGAAAAGAAGAAAAGGAAAATTGATTTCAAAGAGGACCTAGCTCGTTGATCTGAATGCTCTTTCCAAGTTTTGGCCAAAATGCGTTCTTCTGAAAGGAGGGACAAATACGATGCCTGAACATGAAAGAAAACAGTTTTAGACCGTTGCCAGTGTACCTATTAATTAATGACAATCGTTATTCAATCCATCGTAATAATTATAACCACAGATATTATTAATATAATCACGGAGCAATGTATAACGTGTTGATAAAAATTGTCACCAGCATACAGGATATTTTAAAAATCAGAAGGCTTAATTTTGATTTCGGCTTTAATTGAGCCACTTTTTATTAGAAATGTCTCTGGAATTTCATGTTATAAAATTGGGATACATTTGTGTATATTTTTTCTCGGTCGAGCAATGCGATTTTATGTCTTGTTGCGAATTTTAAGTGCGTCGGATTTGCATAATGGTTTTGGCATAATGTGATTTACAAATTACCTTCTTAAGTTTAATATTACGTTAAATTATACAAGGTTAAGGCTCTAAGCTTTTAAATTGAGTAACTGTAAAAAGCCCGAAGCTTTTTTAAAACAATTTATTATTAATTATCCAACAGAGACAAACTTCAAAGGAATAATGTTGAACAAAAGGATAGCCTTTTTAAAATTTGCTTTTAATGATACATATACAAGTTACAAATGTTATTTTGCTTATACAGATAGACAGGGAATTAGCTAAAGAAAATATATGTTTTAAAAAAAACAATATCCCACTAAAGCTCCTAAGAGAGCGTGGTGATTTTATAGTGGTATTACGTGATTTAAAATCTAAACAAGACTCCGCGAGAAATAATGACGTCTTTTCTTGTTACTAAAGTTAATTATATTAATGCTTGATTAGTTAACGACTGATTTTAGTAGGTATATGACAATATTTTTAACTTTCAACTGAATCTAAAAATTATAATATAATTCGACTTAGGAACAAAAAAAGGGTGTATTAATATTTTAAAAGGCCGGCAACACAACTGCCTTCAGGCAATGTGTGTGTTACAAAAAATAATATTTTTATAAAAATAAGTTTTAAGTCAGTGTTCACCAAATGCATTTAATTAGATTAATGCTTGATTAATTAAATGCCTAAGTAATTCTTAATCGACTGTAGATACTATAAATTGCAAATACTTAATATTAACTTATAAGCTATCTATCAATGCCAATGCAACAAGGCCTGCTTTGTATGATTGACGATATACACCCCATAACCTGCTGTGTTCGTAAAGTAAAATACGTCTTCAGCTAAAGTTACAACCTTTGTGTTAATGTTATTATCATTTTATACAGCTATATTAATATGAACTGGTTTTCATGTTAACAGTTCCAATTATAGAAGTTAAAATTAACTAAACTTGAATAATTAACTTCCAACCAAATAATATTGGTCATTTATTAATCGCCTTCAAAAATAGAACGTACCAATTTTTAAAAGGCTGGCAACGCACTTGCGAGCCTTTTGGCGATGTGAGTGTCAATGGGAGGCGGTATCACTTAACATCAGGTGAGCCTCCTGCCCGTTAGTCTTCTTTTAAATAAAAAAAATATTTTGTTAGCTTTTTAAAGGCTTTTATGGTCTAGGGCTAACTATAATACATTCTATATACTAAGGATATATAATACTTACGTTTCTTAACCAAATATATCCTCGATATATCCTTGATATGTGCAAGTAGACCTCTTGTCGATTTTTAGGTCTGACGTGAGTACGTGATGATTTCCTTACGATATTTACACTCATACGAGGAAATATTCCTGCACTTAGATAAATTAAGAACTAGGCTGAGACTAGACTAGATTTATTATTTTTAACTTTTATTAAAAGTAATTTGAAACTTAAAACTTAATTACTAGTTAACACTCAAAAACAAAAAGGCTCAAAAATAATTGTTTAGTATAATAGTAGTAATTAGTGGACGAATCCACTTAAACACGAACAACAGATTCATGAAAGTCGGTCTAATCATTTAACAGGAGTTTAGTTACAAACACACGCACAGATTTATATATATTTTATATAATATGTCCCGAAAGTATGCGCAAGTAAGCTTTTTAATAATTTCACAAAAACTACTTGTAAAATCCAGGTATATATATTTTTATGTATTTTAATTGTAGATTTGTATTGTGATTTTTATTATTGTGTCGTTCAATCATATTAGTAGTAGCTTTTAAGTTATAATAATTATGTAGGAAAAAAATGAATACTCTTTGCCACATAAAAATATAGTTATATATTCCCAATAGTCCCGAATACTTGATATCTTGAGATTAACTAGTAGATAAGTTCATAATAAATGTTTTGAACGTTTCTCTACACACTGAGAACCAAACCCGTTTGATTACGATGAAAAAACCGTGAGTCGGAACGATTGATCAGCTTCGTATCGAGATTGAGACATCTTAAAACGAGTTCCAGTATCGGCTTGGCGTTTGGCGCAAGTTGGTGATGGCGGCGTTCTCTTTAATAAATAAATATTATTCAAACGTACACCACAAGTGTTTGTATATGTCCATGCATTACACGAACCGTAATCTACATGCTTTATGTTTTAGATTAATAATATCTTTTGTCAATTTTCTAACGAAATTCTAGATTAAAATCTAACCTTTTATATTTTCGAACAAGAAATTTTGTTCATAAATCAATACTAATGAAACGAACATGAAATGATTCGACAATCAGCCATTCAATGAGAAAAATTTAAGTTGGCGCGTGGTACATAGTACCGGTGACCCCAGAGCTGGTGCTATCCTCAACGGAATAAGTATCACAATACAGCGAGGAAATGCGAGTTAAAGGTACATTGCCAATGACCAAACTTTTTAAATTTGTTAAATTTTCTATTATTTAATTTTTTATTATTATTAAAAGAAAACGAATTATTATTATTATTATTAAGTCTTAAATTATATGAATGCCATATAATGTTTCTATTAAATGTCACGCTTTCCGGCAGTCATTTAACCTGTTCTGGTTCACTCTCCCGAACTGATTAACGTAATCTATTTGACAGACAAATTAAATTAATGATATCCCTTCATCGCATGACTTAGACCAAACAGTTCCGCCCACGACACACGCTTAATAATCGTTCTCAGAAAGTTTTCCAGTTTTTTAACCACACCGATAGAAACGTATAATAATTACTTCATGCGTTCGATACTAGTTCTATCCGATTGTTTTATTCGTTTCCTCTATGATAATCGATTTCATAGGTTGTATTTCAATTAGCGGTACAATTCAAATTTGCGTAGATATAGAAAAATAAAGGTTTTTATATGAATTCCGTGGTAATAAGGCGAAACGTTTATTTACAACGAACATCAAAAAATTGTCTTGAGCGCTGCTAAATATGGCAAACGTAATACAGACAAGGAATAGCTCTTGAAATTAGATTTAAGTTTTGATTGACCTGAATAAAGTTAAGTTAATATAGGAAACATTTGTTTTTTTTATGTATATGTTATTCGGACTTGGACATACAAGTTTATATAGTAGGTATTAATAAACTGAACATAGTAGAATGCGGCGTTACTACAAGAAATAAAAAAGAAAATAAATATAAGACAAATGTGAAGAAGAGTTCGAAAATTATAATAAAAAATAGTAATACTAATCTACTTAAAATAAATTAAGACAGCCAGGAATAAACAAAAAACATATTATGCATAAAACAATTGTTATTAATAACAGTATATTTAGTAGATTCATGTCGGAAAATTGTATGTTTGTGACAAAGAAATGCATAAACTACTCGACCGATTTCAGCAAAATCAAATTAAGTTCTCCAAATTAGGCAATTAAAAATGTAAATATATTAAAAAATTCAAACGCTTTAGAAGACGAGAGGTTTTCAGTACCACAAACTATTATTTTTATAATTTCTCTCATACATATAATCAATGAAGAAAGCATAATCTATCTCTAGGTTTATTTGTTTAACAAAATATGTGTTGAGGGAAACATAAATCATTCAAAGAGCATCAAGCGGTAAGGTTGTTTCCGAGAAGGTTAATTAACAAGTTAACACGTGTTTTTGCGAATTAGCCCATGTGGTGACGATATGCTGCATAAAATTAGATATTTTGTCAACTGAACTTTTTTAAAATCATTGTTTAACAGGAATTGTAAAGGGATCGTTCAAGTAGGTAGGAGGGGTAGTTCAAGTAGAGGGGGGGGGAGGGGTCTGGTCTTGTAAAATATCGATATCCAGTTACGATGCGTAAAGGATAATTGTTTTAAATATTATTATTAAAGCGCTTAAAACAATACTAGGTATTTTTGAGACTTTCCGGTACTTTACGCCACATATTTATGGTAAAAATGATCATGTAATGTTTTACTAGGGGGAAGGGGTACAGAAAAACATTACGGTGCGTTACATGAGAGAGAGGGTGAGGTACAGAAAAAAGTTACGGGGCGTTACATGAGAGAGGGGGTGGAGTACAGAAAAACGTTACGGTACGTTACATAAGAGAGGAGGGGTGTCCAATTTATTTTTCGTTTTAACTAATAATAATTTCATTACACATTACCATTACCTTACATTACTTTGATGGCTGGAAGTCTTCCACAGTCTGCTTCACAAGACACTTTGATTTCCGAACTAGCGAACTGTAGAATCGACACCCGGTGAGGGGTTTCCCTGGGAAATACGACCTCCAATTGTTTAAATAAAGAGTATACTCCTCCCTCAAAGGCCCGCAATGCACCCACTAAAATGGATGTCCATGGGCTGCGATAATAGTCAATTTTGGGCGTCCCCCTCGTTTGCTCCCTTACAATATAAAAAAAGTTGGTTTTACTTCAAAAATTCTATTTTTTTTTTTTAAATCCAGGCTTATTAAAAATAGCCGCTATTTATTTCCAAGTATATAACAACAATCAAGCCATACATTAAGGCAGGTCGTATCTGTATATGATATCCCCATTACATTACGTAGTCATGAATGAATTATCATAATTAGTAAAACAGTATTGGTTGGTAATACTTAAATATTTACCTTATAGTTGATTGGTTAGAGCTAACAAACATTGATTTAGTATTGCCGTGCTATGTATTGAGGTTATGGCCAATTACTTATAAGACGGGTCGCATACGAGGTTTTAAGTTCGAATCTCTAAGTATAAGTTTCAGTTAAAATTTGCATAGATATAAATCGGTGACATACTTCGATTGTTATATGTTTTCCATCTATAACTATTTTAATAGCAAAAGATAATTGTATATAAGTTATTTTATTCCAACATACAAATATACAGTATTTACAGTCTCCTTGAGCTATATAGTAATAATAATAATAATTGCTAAATAGAAAATTAAAACAAAAACAAAATCAAAATTAAAAATTTGTTCCCTGTGTACCTTTAACGTTGGCAGCATTTCCTAGCTGTATTGCGACACATCCGGCACTTCACCAGATCTGGGATCACCGGTACTATCTACCAAGCGCCAACTTTAATTAATGGCCCAAGAGGCCATGGGGTTCAAGTGCACAGGCGTCTCTACTCCAGGGAACCAAATCTATGTTGAAAACTATTATATACTGTATATATTAAGTATATTAGTTTTAGGTGACCACAATCCATAGAAATATTACACACACACACACACATCATCATGGTACACATCGGTTTCCTCAAGATCATCTCATCTCTGTACGAGAAAGTTTATTTGCGTTTAGAAAGAAAACTCCCTTATACAATTCCTTTGAATAAGCTAACATTTCTTGGTCAGCATTTTCTTCATCAAAGAGACATTTCTACATCACAAAATTTGAAACAAGCTTTTGGAGGGGACTTTTTCCCAGACAGATGCGGTTTTGAACCGAGGCCACCTTCGGAAGACGTGTATAAGCACAAAAAAGTTACGGAAGCTCACTAGTTAACAAGTTTCGAAATAAACCCCTAAATCTATTTCGGAACGTAATTAAATCACCCTTCGGATAATTGGTTCAGAATTCCGGAAGAGCATGTGCACACAGCTTGGGGTATCAGTTTCAATAATTACTGTTTACCCCACACCAATTATCACTTTAATTTAAACGAAAAATACTATTTCCAAATTGTGATTACCTTATCACTAACCAGCCATAATTATTTAATATGTTGTCTACAGTTTGTATTGTTGTACAATTTAAATAGCTATATACAAGTATACATCGCACACATAATATACAGTGTGTTTTTACAGATTAATTTATCTTATTTATTGCAAGTGTGTTTTCGTATATCAACTTAAATATTTTTTTATAATTTTCTTTCATTCATAGTACTGCAACAAAATATTTAATATCATAACCATATTTAGCTATTTTGCGAAATTAAAACGAAGGCTGTAAACATTTCTATAACGTTTACGAGACGTAGCAATTACGAGTCGTATTCTACACACGGGTGTGTATTAAAATCATGAACTAATAACATTATGATGAATTAAGCGGGCGACGTGTAAAATAAATTGTTTGGTTAACGAAAAGCCACTGGTCATATCAATCAAAGCCTCAAATTATAATTTTTTACCTTTTTGGTTCTGAGAAGGTCTACCTGCTATCAAGTATCACCTTTGATTATAACATAAAAACCTCGTTATAATAGGGTTGTCTATACACTTTTTATTAGTTCTCGCTAATAATATGGTTAGGTAACAACCAATTCGGCCATTCGTGTTTCATATTATTGTCTATGAAGAGCTGTCAAGTATTTTCTTTATATGAAAATTATTAGTAAATGTGTTTTAGGAATAGAAATATAATACTACTGATAATTAATTTTAATTAAATTTTAAATATCGCTCAGTAATTTCTTTTTATTTTTAAAATTACAACACAGTGACATATTTTGCTGAGATTTTATTTATTTATTTTATAAGTACATCATACCTATATAATACATTAAGTACCGATTAATTGTTATAAAATATATAGCAATAACAGTAAACATAAAATTTGGAAAGAATATAAACTTTTACAAAAAGAGAAGACAAATGTATAAAATATATATAATAGTAAATATCTTAAACATAAAAAGTCAAAATTTATGAGGAGTTAAAAAAACCGCTTATGTTTCTCCAAAGCCTCATTCACACTGACACGCTCTAACCGTTTGAGTCAAAACCAACGAGTAATTTGATATATAATCTGTGTTAAACATGTGGCAACCCTGAATGTGGCTAAAACAACGCAGACTAATCAGTTTTATGACATTTGATGTTTTAATGCTATTTGGTAGCAATTTAATTTTACGCCAACATTTTGGAAAACTTAAATGAACTGGCAATATTATTTTACGAGTTGTAATTGCGGGTTTTCACAAGTTTTAACTCTGGACGGATTAAGTTAGTGCTCTGTGCATTTTTGGTTTTCTAAGTAACGCCATTTTGTGGCAATTATGCCAACGCGATAAATAACATAGGAACAAAAATTGATTAAAATTAAATAAATCAGTTGCGCTACAACCTTTTTAGGTCTGGGCCTCAGATTTCTGTATCTGTTTCATGATCAATTGTCAATCTAATAGGCAAGTAGGTGATCAGCCTCCTGTGCCTGACACACGCCAACTTTTTGGGTCTAAGGCAAGCCGGTTTCTCACGATATTTTCCTTCACTGTTCGATGTTGTAATGTTAAATGCGCACATAGAAAGTCATTTGATGCACTGCCGGGGATCGAACCTACAACCTCAGGAATGAGAGTCGCACGCTGTTGCGTTGACAATGCATTAAAAAAAGTGATTAAATAATACATATGTGAAAAAATTCATTTATACATATTTTCACATATCTTTAAACGTTTCAAATAATATTATACGTTGAATTATATAGAACATTAAATCATTGATCATGCCGCCTAACCTAATTAAAATATCAGGTCGCCATAGACAATTTTACGCCCGATCGGAGACGATAACACATTCGAATAAAAAGCGACTCAATCGAATTAATATTCGACTATTCGAATAGAATTCCCTAAGACGGCATTCGTAAGTTTTTATTGATTCTCACGGAATGAAGACGTACGCGGCACGACAAAAGAGACCACACTATACGCGATTTTCGGAATCGCGATTTCTTGAGTGTCCCCTAAATTGGTGGTCTCTCACGCCTACACGCCATTATTTGGAAACTTAATCAAGACGTTTAAATCTTTCGTTGTATGGTATAATGATATAGGGTTTTAACACTGGACTACAAACTCTTGCAGTCCAAAGTCTAGTTTTATAAATTTGTAAGGCTTTTGGACTGATTTGACTTTAATTTTGTTATTTATAATAAAGTTCAATAACACTCAGTAGATAGTAACGCTCCGTCATAGATAATAAGTCATAATCGGAGACTTAACATGTAGTTACACATTACACTCACTCATTCACTCACTCACTCACACACTCACTCACATAAAGGGTTCCCAAATCTTTTTTATAATGAATTGTTTATACTGAATGAAACCTTTCCTATGTACCATAAAATAAATATAAAAGCGTAAATTACAACTCCTAAAAAGCACCGTCAAAGTTTCGCCCAAAACCAGTCAGTTAAATATTTTCTCATTTCTGCCATGTTCAAACATATAATTGTTAACTGCCATCACGTACTGTTGATTAATAACTAAATAATCACTTTGCAGTAATCGTTTTTGTAAGCAAATATATATCTTGTTAGCGTTTTTATATTAGTTTAAGACAATAATTATTTGTATTTTTAATTTATTAAACATTTATATTATTGACGTCCAATTAGTGTGACGTTAGTCGTAAGTGGTAAATGGATAATTTTTTACACAAGAACGTAGTGTTTCTTAATAGAGACTGTAAGTTATGTTATTGGACACTTTCTTATGTTAAATATTAAAGTAAAGTAAACTAGGTTAGTTATTAGTCTTGAGTAAGGCTAGATCGTAATGTTAAATGTTGCCTGTGCAGAGACAATTTAAAAAAAAACCTCTATGTGTACTTATGTAAACGCGTTAGAAGTTATACTTAGTTATACTTCTTTGCCGTAACAAGATAAAAATATTTCTACATAATTAATGCAATGAACATTTTTTATTTTAAAATGTTTACTATGTTAACTTCAGAGTCTCGGTATTTTTTATGACGTTGTGCGGGTGTCGGTTTTTTTGTGACGGTGTGCGGGTGTCGGTGTTTTGTGACGGTGTGCGCGCGCATCGTACAAATTTACTCTCATCATTTTTCCCTGACGCGCCAAAATAAGTATAACTTCAAAAATACGCCCAAATTCCCACTGCCCTGTTTTACAAACATAAGTTTGTTTTTAAAGCAGTTTTTGTCATGCACTACAATGTGGAACCAGCTACTCATCTAGGTATTTAACCAAGATATGTAATATCTAAATAAATACCGTTTGACTTTTGTTCTATAAAAAATATACAAGTTCTATTACTAAAAATCAACAACAATATTCAACAAAGAAGTCGAATTAAAACCATAATATTCTATTCTAGTTGCCATGTTCGATGTACGAAAATAACTAGTAATATTTTAGTCAACAATTTTAAGTCAAACTATTAAAAATACTACATAAATTTAATCTAAGATTTTAATACAAATAGCTTATGGCGGCTTTTTTCACAAAGATCTAGATCGACGGATACCAATACGATAAAATAAGAATAAATCAGTGTTAATGCGATGTTGTTGCGTGAACTAGTTCCATTTCTAAAAAAATTAAGTTATTAATCTTTTACGCCATTTTATATTCGAGTTGACATATTAATATGTCTCGATTCGTCATGGCGGCGATTAGCTCCTAACGAGCTGTGACCTCAGACGTGGTTATTTAAAATTGTAATAAATTACTGTTTTTTAAATTATATTTAAATACAATTACGATAATAAGATTATATCTGGAAAATATATATATTAGATATCATTTGGACTTAAATTGATGAATTGAAATTGCAATAATTATGCAAATAAATTTCAGCTATTTATGTATTAAATGTAGTAGGAATTTCCTTCTCTCACTGAATTACTTTTCAGGACTCGAGTACTTGAGTGCTGCTAGGAGTCTTCATCCAGAACTACATGCGGGTAGTACACTTGCGAGTCAAGACTTTCAATTGGGTTTAGAAGGTAATTCTTCTTTATACATTTTCTTTAAAAAACACCTCTACTTTGATACTACTAGCAGTACATATAACCTTCCAGGAGGTTCTAAAGTCGGTTCTCGGTGAAACATTGATTATATTAAATAGATGCGTGGCGAAAAATAAAATCAAGGAATTGAATGGAAAAAGGAAGAAAGCTGTACCACATTCAAATGCATTTGACGCTGGACGCAGTATTTAATACCAATATTATTAATACTGTATCATTTCAGGTTCTAGATTAGCATCACCAAATCGTCTGCGACTCTCTGGCGGAGCGATAAGTGCATCAGCTAATAGAAAACGAGCTGTTTCCTGGAGCCCCTACTCCGCGGAGTCATTGGATCTGGCTGCCGTCATCAGGGCGTCTCCGGCTAGCTTAGCTGTGCGGGCACCTTCTGCTGCCTCTACGGGGAGTTATGGACATCTTAGTGCTGGTTAGTTTTGCTCTGATATTATTTGCACTATGTTGAAATATGACGCCCATATTAGAATTTATTTTCATTATTAAGTACCTAGTTCATATTAACTCCAACATTCTTATGTAATCTTGTGCTTATGGATTATTATGTTCTTCGCTGTTGGTATTCAAAAGCATAAGGAAATATTTTGTTTTTCTAATAAAACGAGCAGGAGGCTCATCTGATGTTAAGTGATACCGCCCATGAACACTCACATTGCCAGAAAGCTCGCAAGTGCGTTGCCGGCCTTTTATGAATTGGTACGCTCTTTTCTTGAAGGATTCTCTATAATGTATGTAGTCGCATGTCGCAGTGCTCAATACAACAAGAGGTCTTGTCATCTGAAGATGTCTTCTATAATTTTTTATCAGGTGCAATATCACCGGCTCTATCACTCTCCCACGCATCGCTAGCGCAACAAATTCTGGCTCGCGGAGGTAGTGGGGTGCTGCCTGCTGGTGTGCTGTTAGACCCCGCACACCAGCAGGCGGCGGCTGCCGCTGCGCATCATGCTGCTCATGCGCACCTCGTTGCTGGTATCCATAGGTAAGAACTATACATTTTTAATTGACCATGTTTATGATTCCCTGATTGTAAATATATACATTAATATGGAGAAGTGTTAGCCTAGTGGCTTCAGCGTGCGACTCTCATCCCTGAGGTCGTAGGTTCGATCACCGGCTGTGCACCAATGGACTTTCTTTCTATGTGCGCATTTAATATTAGCTCGAACGGTGAAGTAAAACATCGTGAGGAAACCGGCTTGCCTTAGACCCGAAAAGTCGCCGCCGTGTGTCAGGGCCAGTAGTGATACACCTATTTGCCTTACCTTACCTTGCCAGACATGCAAGTATTATTTTCTAAACAGTTATTATATTTATGTAACATCGGCTTACAGATCTCACATATCGTCACCAACCCAGTTACTGATAGGTGCTCCAGTGGATGTCGGGCAAGGTTTGAGGTTAGATGGAACACCACCACAGCACATGCAGCAGCCTCCACAACAACAGGAAATCACTAGTGTTATGGAAGCTGATAGGTAATTAAATATTTTAGTTAATATACTAAGGAATAACATTTCGTAAGACCTCAAAACATCTTTTTTAATATTTAATTCTACGTAATGTATGGCAAAGGGCGAGACACTTGGACCGTGGGATTCAAATGCACAGGCGTTAATTAATGATTTAAGTTGGCGCCTTTTCTTAACGAATAAGTATCGCTTTATAGCGAGTTAATACCAGCATGAAAGCTACACTGCCTTAGGGACTCAACTTTTTAAATTTATTTTAGTTTAGTATGTATAAATTTTTTAATAATTTTATTACAATAATGTACGTAATTACACTACAATATACATTGTACATTTGTCTATGTGCATATTTTTTACATTCATTTGGCGTCTGATTCATAAACTATCTTAAGAAGATCATAGTGAATGTTTTGTCAAGAGACGAAAGTCGACTAGGATAATTGAACAGTAAACTTTTCAAAGCATTTTAAGACTAAAAAACCCTATAAAAAAGCTACCCATAGAAAAATATTAAACTTACATCTTTTTTTTTAGTTCACATTTGCATTACAGTGCCTCAACAGCGATGAACCAACGCAAGTCACCCCAAAGTATAATGTCCCGAGATATGCATTGTAAACCTCTCTCAGCCGCTGCAGAGAGCACAGTGCACGATGGCATCGACTGTAAAGATGAGCCAGGGGACTTCATTGAGACGAATTGCCACTGGGTAAGTCTATTATCATCGTTTTTTAAAGTAGCAACCAGTAGCAGCAATAAATAATTTGTATTTCGAACTCGAAGTCTCAGGGTATTTTTCATGTGTTAACGGCTAAGATACGAGCTGGATATTATATTATTTAGTATAGACATTTATGTTGGTGACATATATATTTGGTGACCAGCCTTTAAAGCATGTCGCCAGTCGTAACTATATTATATTATGTATCTGCTCTATAGCAGTGTTGGCCTAGAGGCTTCGGCGAGCGACTATCATCCCTGGGATCGTAGATTGGATCTCCAGCTTTGGCCTTTCTGTCTATGTGCGCGTTTTACTCGCTAGTACGGTGAAGGAAAACATCGTTAGGAAACCACTATGCATTAGACCTAAAAAGCCAACGTTCTGCGTGTGGCACATTACGTAGATCTCTTGTTTGCCTATTAGAAATGATCACGAAACAAATGCAGAAATCTGCCATTCCTAAAAGGTTGTATTGGTATATAGGGATTATAATGCATTAAAATTTATTCAAAGTCAAAGTCAGAATAACTTTATATAAGTTAATAAGTACACTTATGAACGTCAGAAAAGAAGTTAAATTAATTCTAAACTTACATTATATTCACATAAATATTAAAAATACATGGCTATTACAGGTCGATTGTAAACTGGAGTTTCCGACACAAGATGACCTCGTGAAACACATAAACACAGACCACATTCATGCAAGCAAAAAGGCGTTCGTGTGCCGATGGGTTGGCTGTTCGAGAGACGAAAAGCCGTTCAAAGCTCAATATATGCTGGTGGTGCATATGCGAAGGCATACGGGTGAAAAACCGCATAAATGCACGGTAAGTGGTTAGCTAGAATTTCTTTTTCTTTACGAATAACAAGAGAAAAATATTATTCATTTTATTTATTTATTAAAGTTCACCACATTACAAAATGCTTTATCTGTGATAAATGCTAAATGAAAAATTAAAATACTCTAGTATTTATTGCTTATTGTTAAGCAAAAGAATTCTAAAGCAAATCAGCGAATTATATACACTACTGAACATGTCTACTATTGTCAATTTTTTTTTCATATAAAAATAATTGTTTTTTTTGTGGTTTTGAGCAATATTTTCCCGTCTCGATATGACTAAAAGGAAATTATTGAAAGGTATTATGGTCTCAACTAAAAATAATATTGTTTTTCCAGTTCGAAGGATGTTGTAAAGCGTACTCCCGTTTGGAAAATCTAAAAACTCACCTCCGGAGTCACACAGGTGAAAAACCGTACACCTGCGAATATCCCGGGTGTGCGAAAGCATTTTCAAATGCTAGCGATAGGGCTAAACATCAGAACAGAACACACAGCAACGAGGTAAGTTTAAAAAGATTTTATTTCATGAGAATTGAAAAGATCACTAAAAGAAGATTTCCTGAACAATTTCCTATTATTAAATTTATAATCCGTATTAATGCTAACATTGCTTTAATTAGAAGTAAAATTTATCCAAAAGTTCAACCAGTTGGACATTTCTTGTATAAGCTAGCTTGTAAATATGTTAATCTCGAGTTAAGATCAATGGCGGTTGTATGGATGTTCAAATAAATTAAACAGCATTGTCGAAACCATGTCAACTATCTTTAATCGTTTAAAACAAGGGCTTATAAAATTAGGCGTAGTGGGGTTGCGAAGCTGGACTAAAACTGACACATCTGTTTCTTATAAAGAATATTTTACAATTAAAGAATGTATGAAAAATCAATGGCGTCATTTATTACTACCAAAACTGACTTTAAAATTTTTGTGTAAGATTGTTAACATTTCGATTGCGCTTTTTATTATTAACTAAAATATCTTTATTAGTAACCCAACTAATGTTAGGTTATATAACTCCAGTTAAAATCGTTTATAGTATGTATATGATTTCCAATTATTTCTTTCAGAAACCATATGTATGCAAGGCCCCAGGCTGTACCAAAAGATACACGGACCCATCCTCTCTTCGGAAACATGTTAAGACAGTTCATGGAGCTGAATTTTACGCCAGTAAGAAACATAAAGGTCAGTTTGTCAGTCAGTTAAACACAAACTTAAAAGGTCCGAATCAAAGTTTGATAGGATTGCAAAGATTAAAAACTGTAAGATATTTATTGAATGTTTGGTCTTCAGCATTCATAAATTAATCAAGTTTATAATTAATTAGTATTTTGTAATGATTTGTTTTTATCGTAAATTTAGTGGATACTTTTACACTTGCAATACTGGAGTAAATTAATTTTTACCGATTTCAATTGAACTCCTTGGTGTAAAAATGAAAACTGAAATGAATTGAAAATTATAATTTCAGGATGCAGTCGTGGTGATGATTCAGCAGAATCCGGTGGTGGAGGAGCTGGGTCCTCACCGCGTTCGGAGGAAGGTGGAGTACCCATTGGTATACGAGGTCATACTTCGTCAGCCTCTGTCAAGAGTGAAAGCCCCGCATCCCCTCTACCTCATGGAATGCATAATGGTCATCAGGTGAGATGAATAAAGATTTATAATATAAATAATATAATATTTTTATTAAAAAATATATTAAAAAATTTTTTTAAATTAACTATTGAATCCTATTTCACTATTACTTTAATTTTTAGTTAATATCAAACACTATCGTTACATCGCCAACTAAAACTTCAGTACCTAGTTATAATAATAATCAAAATCAAATTTTATATATATAGGTAACACAATGTACACTTACGAAGGTCAAAAAAGAAATATACATTAAATGCTTCTAATTTTACATTTACTGCCAATTTTCAAATCAAGGGCGTAGAACGGAAGAGAAGAACTGGCAATAAACTCTCTGCCACCCTTTTTTTTTGTTTTACATCGAGAAGACCATTACCCATGTTAATTATATAAATAATAGCCGTAGCTCCTCTATTCATTACGAAAAGTCTGATTACAACGTCTATTACCCAAAACTCTGATGTCATATCATTAAAAAAAATTTGGCGGATTAAAATCTATGCAAATTTTTTCATAGGAAAATATTAATTATTAATATAGTATACTTCTACTATTTTATTATTAACATCTTTTCAATATTATTTTCAGTTGTCTGCTCAATGTGGTGGGGACTTGGACTACGGTGGTTCTGGTCTGGGTGGTTTCAGCGACGAACATGGTGTCCCCTACTTCAGGATAGATGGAGAGGTAAAAATACTTTTTAGTATGTTTTTTTTATTTTACGGTTCTGGTTCAGAGCTATTGATTCTTTGAATATAGAATTTTTGAGAAATTACTATATTTTCCAGTCGCCTGCTGAAACCATTAGTGCTTTTACACTAAATGTTAAAAAGCATTAAAATAAGAAACGGCTCAAATATAAGTGTCTTTCCTTCGATTTTGTTCACTTTGGAGTAGAGACTCTTGGGCCGTAGTTCAAGTGCACAGGCGCAGGCACAGGCTAATTAAAGATTTAAGTTGGCGCCTGGTAGATAGTACCGGTGACCCCAAAGTGTTTTCCTCACTCAACAATTAAGTATCGCAAATAAGTGAGATAATGCTGACAGCGTTAAATATATTTAAACTAAACTATAAACTCGTAAGTAGTCGAAATCTGTATAAGACTAAGATAAGCTGAGGTTTTCATTTTTCTTTTAGGTTGAACAAGAGGTAGTAGGTGAAGTTGGTCAACTTCCGCTGATGTTACGAGCCATGGTGGCAATCGGAGAACCGAGAGCTCATCACCACGCTCCTCGACTGGGCCACAAGATGGGTCTTGGAAGGCTGATGCCATTACATGCTCCAGATATTGGAGGTAAGAAAATGGCATTTATTATATTTGTAATTGGCAAGAGGCGTTAGATGTGCAGACTTCCTTTTTTTAGAATTTTTAGATTGGAAGTTTTAAGTAAATTTAACATACTAAAATCTTGTAAAGTTGTGTCAATAATATGCGTATAAACGATAAATCAAAAACAAGAAAATTACCTATAAACAATAAAGGAAAATTCATTTGATCTATTCAACAATAATAAATAGATACATACTTTATTAATTATCATCTTAAATTTGCATTATAGTTCGTTATTGCTAGCAAACGGTAAATTTGTAAGGAAAACAATATTTCCATAATTCATAGTTTATGAATCCATTTTTGCAGGTGGACCTATGCCCGGTAGAACAGAAATTGGAGGGCACCAATGTGGCTGTTGAATTAAAGACGGGTCCTCCAAACGCGAGACGAGACTCCGGCATTTCTTCTGGAAGTAGCCTGTACAGTGCCAGGTAAAAACTGATTCTTTAAGATATTTCTCTATATTACTAATGTACTCGGAGGCAGTTTCTTGCATAATCACTTTCATAATATTCTCAGATCGTCTGACATATCCCGCAAGAGCAGCCAGGCGTCTGTGGTGGGCGGTGTGACGTCTCACGTGACCCAGCGGTTACTGTCGCAACCAGCTGTTTATGACCAGTTATCACCGGACAGTAGTCGAAGGTAATTAGGACGCTGTCCAAAATTTTGCCTTCGAAACGACAAAGTCAAAACGTTACTTTCAGACAATAAATCTTTTGTTTGTCGGGTCTTATTTACCTAAACTGTTACCTTAAATCGAGTTTAAATATGTACTAAATGCTAAGCTGCGTCACTTCCCATAGATAAGAATTCATTTATTTCTTCAAGATAATTTCAGTTGTCCTTTGTAATCTATTGATATACTTAATCGACTTATGTTTTCTGTTTCGTTTATTTTGTTTAACTGATAATAATCAATAATAATCTGTTTTCGATTTTTATATTGTCTAAGTGTAGCTGTTAGATTACTTATAAATAAACTTTCGAAAATAAATTAGAACTCGCTTGTTTCAGATCTAGTCAGGTGTCATGTGTGGGCTACGCTCCACCTCCATCATCAGCCCTTGCTGCTGTCCAGGCCGTCAGAACTTCTCAAGGCAATCAGGTAAGACATTGAATCCTCCTCACAACACTTGATGAGGGATAGCTATATCTTAATATTTATGGAACGTTCATTTAAATCAAATATTGAAGTACTTAAGAGAAATTCTAAATGATAAATTTTGACGTATATTGTATATTATGTTTATTATTCGGCTCCATTAGTTCTTGCTTATTAATGCTTGTTTATTTTTACAGGCCGTACTGTTACGAGGAGTGACCTGCACAGAAGTAAGAGCTGAAGAACTGTCACTTGAGCTGGATCCTAACATTCAGGTCAAGGAGGAAGCCAGGAGACTGTCAGAGCAATCGAATCTGAGTGACCAGCAGTATCAGCCATATCCTTGCAATACTGATGTAAGTGCAAACAGAGTTTCATCCTATAGAAATAATAAATGCTAAAGTATTCATGAATGCTGCCTGTATTTAAACTTTTGACCGTTATCAGAAAAGTAAAAAATTCGATTATTTACAGGCCGACCCGAATTTCCAATTCAAGACCGAAGATGACCACGATGCAAACACGTACAAGGAATCACGGTCAAATTCAACCGCTACAGTCGTTATAACTACTGCACAGGTTCACCATCCAAACCAAGAAGTCAACTTGGAACAGGTAATATTTCTAATTATACAATTATTATTATACTTGACTAGCCTTACCATTGATGTATTTGGTGTAGGAATAGAAAACTTTTATGAAGAGTAAACAGCCGTGGTCAATTACAAAGATTTTTATTAATTAATAATTGTTTTTAGGTCGCAGAAGGAGAAATGGTGGAGAATAAGCTGGTGATACCAGATGAAATGATGCAATATCTTAACCAATCCATATTGGGCACCGACACGGTTAAGCCAGCCACCGACTCCACCAAACAAGAACCAGACACAGAAACTGATAAAAAAGTAACCAAAGAGAATATAACTAGTGAAGTTCCAAACACAAACAATTCCAGTGACAAAATAAGTGACGTTGCAACTAGTGACGATTCTCTACTCAAAAATCTAGGTGCCATAGGTAGTGATCTCAATATAAGTGATATTCAAGTCGATTTAAGGTCATTAGATGTTAGTATGTCCGGCAATAGTGGCTCTCTCTTGGCGAAGTCGCCCGACGATAAGAATCCTCCTCTACAAGAACAAGTTATTCCAGAAGTCCCGAACGAGAATTGCGAGAAAGAGTTTAATAGAGTGCCCGTAAATCAACCAGCAACAAGTAATCCTCTACAATCGTTGCAATCGATGACAGCGAATCAAACTGAACAATCTAATAGGATGAGGTTGAATAACCCAGTGGCACAAAAACAAAATACAAACGTCAAAACGAATTTACAAACCACTATGACTATGCCACATGGAATGCTAAGCCCACAAAGCTTACCACACAGCGCCATGAGCCCTCAAAGTGTAATGAGCCCCCACAATATGACAAACCTCATGAGTCCCCCCAGTGTTTACAATGTGATGAGTCCCCAAAGCGTGATGAGTGTCATGTCACCACAACACAACGCCATGAGCCCTCAGTCCATGCAGAGTCTACTGAGTCCACGGCATAACAATATCGGAAGCCCCATGTCACAAAACCTTAACAGCCCAATGATGAACATGGCGAGCCCTATGCCTCAAAACATTGCAAGCCCAATGAGCCACGGTATGCCCAGCCCCATGCATCCAGGTCTACAAAGTCCGATAACCAGTCCCCATGATTCAGAACATGACAAATATGACAATGAATATGCCGTCACCTCAAAACCAGAACCAAAACATTATGATGATGAACGGTAACATGGCTGCTTCCCAAATGGCGCAATACAACAACAGACAAAACTGTAAAATGCCAAATAAGAATTTTAACGTCCCTAAACAATACCCGAACCAAAGCTACAACCAGCATTCAATGCAAAACCAATCCATGCCTCAGCAGAATATGGCTCAATATCCAGTAATGCAGCAATTCAATCAAAACATGCAGATGCAGGGCCCACAGCCCCAAATGCCTTATATGGCAAATTATCCCCAGAACTATATGAACCAAAGCGGTCAAATGCATCCCATGCAAATGTCCCGATCTTCAGTTATGAGTGTCGATAACAGTGGTAATATGCCTCGTGGAACCATAAACAGTTACTATGAAAACCAATGCCCTCAAAACCTGCAACATACACAAAACGTACAGTACCACCAACCTCCTTATAATACAGCACCAAACCTCATGGGACCTCCACCACCTAAAAACAACCAGTTTAACAACCAATATTACAACCGGCAATTGAACCAGTGGGAATACGCTAATCAGTACAATAAAATGAAATCAGCACAGAACTCCGTAAACATGTCAACGGGTAGTCAGAAACCTGTAAACAGTATGCCTCCGATCAACCAGGCCCTCAAAAACGGAGACACAGATTGTAGCATGAACAGTTTACGAAGTCAAAATCAGCCAAGCGACGTTCAAGTGTGGGATATATCTCAATCCCAAATTGATGCATCAAATAATAGAAAGAAACAGAATAGCATGCGGCAAGACACCTATCAGAGAACTTTGGAGTACGTGGAGAATTGTGAAAATTGGAAGAGTTCAGAAATGGTATCCAGCAGCACTCATCCCCTACAAGGTGGTGATAATATGGTTGTTAATGATTTGCAGACGTCCTTATCTTCATTTTACGAAGAGAACCAATATCTCCAAATGATTCAGTAACTTTGTGTTGTGTTAAAAAGGTTGATTTCAAATGCCAAATACGCTCATATTTGTACGTAATCAATATTTAAATGCGTTTTTATACAACTGAATATCAAAATTTAATTAAATTGTTGAAAATTATGTCTAATACCATTCAATAAAAATCAGTTTCCATTTCAAATCGCGAAGAAATCGGCATATCTTAGACCTAATAATTGACGACGTGTGTCAGGCACAGGAAGAATTACTTGCCTATTAAGAAAAAATTAAATGCCGAAATCTGAGACATCCATTTTGGGGTTGTAGCACCGATGGACTTATATTATTATTAAAAATCGCTTTCCATTTTAAGTTCTTGTCTTAAGGTGCATTTGACGTTGTTAATATTATATAGACTGATTAATTATTTTTAGAATAAGATAAATAGACATAATGTAAAAGACACGCACAGGTTGTATATAATGTAAAATTTTATGTCTTCCATTTAAGTACATATAATGTAGTTGTATATAGGCGCTGTAACGAATTATGTAATGTATTCCGAGATAAATTTTAAGATTCAAATTAATTTCGTTGGAAGAATTTTTGTAGAATAACATTAAACTTGCGAAATAAAAAAAAAAAGTAGTTTACGTATTCCAAATACTTTTAATTGGTATTTATTTTAACAATAACTCTCAAGTGCCTTACTATACACCTTGTTGTGAGAAACATGGACTATTTACAAAAATAAATTCACTTAAACTTTGTATAAATACTTCAGGGCAGTTGTGTATCACGAATAAAGCTTATGAAATATGTTAAAAGTTTGTCATAAAAGCCTCCGACTGTCTCTTGATATATTAATTATTATTAATAATAATTTACCTACTAATTGAATAAAGATTCACTGGTTATCTTTATCAGACGATCTATCAGATCTATGTTATATGTGATAGACCATTAATATCTTGGAATACAATCCCAGTGCCTCTATTAATGAAGTGCCTTCGAGATTATGTACAATATTTGCATTATTAGTTTTGTAAGATTAATATTAAAGAATCTCCTAGGTTAGTTTTTATGAGATTACTAGATTTAAATGTAGGTGCTAGTGACGCACAAATGTAGAATTATGGTGTATTTTGTAATAAATTATTGTTACTGTTTGTACAAACATTTGACATTAAACAATATTTTAATAAAATAAAGATATTTCGGTATTTGATTTTTCATTTTATTCAAGCTAAGCATCCATATTATAAAGATCCGTCACCTACCAAAGGGAATCGGGGCAGACACATTTCTGTCTCTAAGAGTCTTCTGTGCCTGACATACATTGTAGATTTTTGTGTGCCGACTTTTCCCTTTTTTTTTGTTCATAGCAAGTATTGTTTTCGTATATAGACGGAATAATCCACTGTTGCAAGACCTTGATGCGATCTCACTACCTCAGGCTTGAGCCTGCGTAGTGCGTAATCTACTAGGCTATCACTGCTCACACACTCCTTACGCAGTATAATATGTAGAATGTACCCTAATCACCATAGTAACTGCCTCATGGTGAATGGTTGGCTTATTGAAATGAAATCTCGGGTTCAACGGTGCAGTTGTGAATTAATAAAACACCATTGCGTTTTGTTTCTAAAACATAGACCGGAATATCTAGATAAGGTGGTATAGCACAATCACCCTATCTAGATATTCCGGTCGAATTATCCCATTGGGATATGGGAGTGTACACTGTAATATCCGCTATTAATCAACAGTCTAAAAAGGGATTAGCTAAGAAATCAAATATTACATAAACTAACGATTTACAGACGACATCTATTGTTAACATATAAAATAAAAAATAATTTATTGGTGAGTAGGCAATTTTTTTTGATAGTTCGGTTACCAAATGCTTCCTTACGTCAAAAGCGTATAAAATCTTGACATACAGGAGACATAGTTGTATGAGTAAAGCGTGAAATAGCTTTTATTCACGGAACCAACCACCGGATCTCGGGCGTACTTCGCCAGTTTTTATTATTCATTTTATTGGGAGTCTGCTGGCAACATTCAAAAATAGACGCGTCTATTTTAACATAACGGCTGACGTAACAGCGTGGAATGTGCGCACCAATATTCTGTCTACGATATTCTTTCAAGAAAATTATTGAAAACTTTCACCGACCAAACCAACCACGCAACAGCTGATGAATTTAATTTCTAATTTATTCTAATGGTTGTAGCCATCAGCGCCAAGTTTTGTTTGAATCTAAAAATAAGATTAAAGGACTGGCTTATGAACACACCTTACGCAGTGTTCTTCTGAGACCTAATATTTAGTTACATATTTCACTCAGTCACTCACTCACATGCACCCACACACTTACTCATTCACTAACATGCACCCACACACTCGTATGCACTCACAACAAAGGGGGGGGGGGGGGGGGGGGGGGGGGGGGCCCCCCCCCGGGAGGAAGTTAGGTGGACCACTAATTGAACATATGATTTTAAAATTGTTAAAAAATTAAAAAAAAAAAAAAAAAAAAAAAAAAAAAAAAAAAAAAAAAAAAAAAAAAAAAAAAAAGGGGAGGGGGGGGGGGGGGGGGGGGGGGGGGGGGGGGGGGGGGGGGGGGGGGGGGGGGGGGGGGGGGGGGGGGGGGGGGGGGGGGGGGGGAGGAAGGGGGGGGGAACCAGGGGGGGGGGGGGGGAGGAAAAAAAAAAAAAAAAGAGAGGGGAGGAAAAGGAGGGGGGGGGGGGGGGGGGGGGGGGGGGGGGGGGGGGGGGGCCCCCCGCGGGGGGGGGGGGGGGGGGGGGGGGGGGGGGGGGGGGGGGGGGGGGGGGGGGGGGGGGGGGGGGGGGGGGGGGGGGGGGGGGGGGGGGGGGGGGGGGGGGGGGGGGGGGGGGGGGGGGGGGGGGGGGGGGGGGGGGGGGGGGGGGGGGGGGGGGGGGGGGGGGGGGGGGGGGGGGGGGGGGGGGGGGGGGGGGGGGGGGGGGGGGGGGGGGGGGGGGGGGGGGGGGGGGGGGGGGGGGGGGGGGGGGGGGGGGGGGGGGGGGGGGGGGGGGGGGGGGGGGGGGGGGGGGGGGGGGGGGGGGGGGGGGGGGGGGGGGGGGGGGGGGGGGGGGGGGGGGGGGGGGGGGGGGGGGGGGGGGGGGGGGGGGGGGGGGGGGGGGGGGGGGGGGGGGGGGGGGGGGGGGGGGGGGGGGGGGGGGGGGGGGGGGGGGGGGGGGGGGGGGGGGGGGGGGGGGGGGGGGGGGGGGGGGGGGGGGGGGGGGGGGGGGGGGGGGGGGGGGGGGGGGGGGGGGGGGGGGGGGGGGGGGGGGGGGGGGGGGGGGGGGGGGGGGGGGGGGGGGGGGGGGGGGGGGGGGGGGGGGGGGGGGGGGGGGGGGGGGGGGGGGGGGGGGGGGGGGGGGGGGGGGGGGGGGGGGGGGGGGGGGGGGGGGGGGGGGGGGGGGGAGAGGGAAAGGGGGGGGGGGGGGGGGGGGGGGGGGGGGGGGGGGGGGGGGGGGGGGGGGGGGGGGGGGGGGGGGGGGGAGAGGGGGGGGAGAGAAAAAAAAAAAGGAGGGGAAAGGGGGGGGGGAGGGGGGGGGGGGGGGGGCGGGGGGGGGAAAGGGAAAAAGAGGGGGGGGGAGGAAAAGCGGGGGGGGGGGGGGGGGGGGGGGGGGGGGGGGGGGGGGGGGGGGGGGGGGGGGGGGGGGGGGGGGGGGGGGGGGGGGGGGGGGGGGGGGGGGGGGGGGGGGGGGGGGGGGGGGGGGGGGAGGGGGGGGGGGGGGGGGGGGGGAGGGGGAGGGGGGGGGGGGGAAGGGGGGGGGGGGGGGGGGGGGGGGGGGGGGGGGGGGGGGGGGGGGGGGGGGGGGGGGGGGGGGGTTGTTTTGTGTTTGTGGTTTTTTGGGGGGGGGAAGAAGTGGGGATATTTTGAGAAAAAAAAGGGGGGGGGGGGGGGGGGGGGGGAAGAAAAAAAAGGGGGGGGAAAAAAAAAAAAAGAAAGAAAAGGGGGGGGGGGGGGGGGGGGGGGGGGGGGGGGGGGGGGGGGGGAAAAAAAAAAAAAAAAAAAAAAAAAAAAAAAAAAAAAAAAAAAAAAAAAAAAGAGGGGGGGGGGGGGGGGGGGGGGGGGGGGGGGGGGGGGGGGGGGGGGGGGGGGGGGGGGGGGGGGGGGGGGGGGGGGGGGGGGGGGGGGGGGGGGGGGGGGGGGGGGGGGGGGGGGGTTTTTGTGGGGGGGGGGGGGGGGGGGGGGGGGCCCCCCCCCCTTTTTTTTTTTTGTGGGGGGGGGGGGGTTTTTTTTTTTTGGGGGGGAAAAAAAAAAAAAAAACCCACCCCCCCCCCCCCCCCCCCCCCCCCCCCCCCCCCCCCCCTACCCCCGGCCCAAGGGGGGGCGGGGGGGGGGGGGGGGGGGGGGTTGGTTTGTGTGGGGGGGGGGGGGGGGCCCGGGGGGGGGGGGGGGGGGGGGGGGGGGGGGGGGGGGTTTGTGTTTTTTTGTTTTGGGGGGGGGGGGGGGGGGGGGGGAAAAAACCAACAAAAACCCAAACAACAACCTTTAAAACCTTTTTGGGGAAAATTTGGGGGGGGGGGGGGGGGGGGGGGGGGGGGGGGGGGGGGGGGGGGGGGGCGGCGGGGGGGGGAAAAGATTTGGGGGGGGGTTTGGGGGGGAGGTGAAAGAAAAAAAAGGGGGGGGGGGGGGAATTGGGCTTTTTTAAAAAAAAAACTTTTTTTTTTTTTTTTTTTTTGTTATCAAAAATAAAAATAATTTTTTTTTGTTCGCCCGCCCGTGGGGCCCCCCCCCGGGCCCAAAGCGGGGCCCCCCCTTGACTCACGCGTGTTAAAAAAATATGTAATTAAATTATATATTTTTATGGAATTTACTATTAAATTTGTTATGGCCTTCCATTTAGCTGGTATTTTTTACTTAAAAACGTTCCCAAATCTTACACATAATGAATTATTGTCAAATGAAAAAACACATTTTTATTTTATTTTATTTTTTAATTTTGAACCTACAGATGTCAAATACAATAAATATCAGTATCACTAAAGATACATTTGTGAAGACACTAAATTCTTAGAATTGCTTTTCACTATTAATACAGATAGACAAAATAATTTAAATTATCATTTAAAGATGTGAGAATCATGAACCAATAAAAAAATAAGGACTGTAACTTTTTAAATTGTGATAAAAAAACTATCAGGACAAGTGTTTATAATACGAAAGGTTGATCATATTTTTTCATGTTATATTGTATTTTTACAAATCGCCTATCATTAAAATGAGAATTATTATAATACTACAGATAGATAATAACATGAATTATCCCCAAATTTCTTAAATTACTAAATCATATTAAATTACTTTCAATGGCCATCTATAAAAAAAGATATCTCGAAACAAATATAGAAATCTGAGGACAAATTTAGAAGTTATCAGCATCTTATTACATTTTAGTCAGCGCTACCAAACATGTCGAGTCGCATTCGGTCATAAAAACTAAACCTTTTAATAAAATCAATTCAAAAATAAAACTGTAATATTTAATATCACTGTAAAGATCCAACTGCTCCTTAGATAATAAAAAAAAATCCCTGAAAACATACAAAAATATAGTACTGATTGTATTATTCATTACATCATTATATACATTAACCAACCAGGACGGCCAAAGGTACGACAATCCCGACTAATACGGCCGCAAAGGACGCAATTTTGTATCTGTGCTTTCTCGCGTTCACGTTCATATAAGCCTCCAGTCGTTTAATACCTCTAACATCGTAGTTTATTCTTTGATACTGCTTCAACTGGTTCACAAAGCCTGGATTCGGATTGATGAACCTCCTCCTCTGTCGTACGAAGTTAAATGCTTGCTCATACCGCAATCCATACTTTTGCATGATATACGCAATCACTAAGGTGGCGGACCTGGAGACTCCGAAGTGGCAGTGCACGAGAACGTTGCCTTTTTGGATCCCCTCCTCAATAAAAGCATTGGCCATTGGGAAGTACGGTAGGAGATTGGTTTGAGGAGTGTCATTGGCCCTAATGTAGAGTGTGCTGATGTCGGAATCGACAAAAGCTGACTTCGGTAGGCGTCGCGCCTCAACTGTGAGCACATGGGTGATTTTAAGATGTCGAAGCACATCTCGGTCTGCTGCGGCTCTGGCATTGCTGAGGTAGAGTCCGGGGATGATCTGACTGTAGCAGGATTGGGTGCAAAGGTCTATCTTGTTGTACAAGGCACGACGGGACCAGTTCTTGAGGGTCCCGAAGGCGATTATCGGATTCTGTATTGAAAGGAAGTTGACGATTGCATCTCCAAACATTACAGTCAGAGGATCTCTGACATTGGTATTAAATAGTTTCACATTTTAATTTTTAAGCGTTTTTAAAATATTGTTTACCGTGTGATTTTGACGTTGACATCATGATTGATAGAAAGATTGACGGTTTGAAGATTGATGAAGTTTCTTTTGTTCTTATTTCCTCTATGAAGATTATACATTTTAGTAAAATTCTAGGACATATATTTCTTAACATACAAAAGTAGATCTGTTAGATTGTTACAAATGTTTAAATCAGAACGTGACCAAATAAACAGTAATTTAAAACCCCCTAAAGCATACAGTAAATAAATCAATCGAAGTGTTAATAAAATCTTAATTTCGCAAAATAAATGCTGAAACGGTGAGTTTTGACCCAAATATCGAATTTAGGTCGACCGCTTATAACTACGGTGACATTGACTGAACTCCAGTCAGTGGCTCAGACACTCGAAGCCATGGGAATTGAGTTTATGTAGAAATAGACAGTAGGTTTATAAAAAGTTTACGATTTATATATAAAGCGGCATAAAAAAGGAGACATAATTTATATATTAATATTTTTTGAGCACCGATCTAATTCAATCATTATCTATTATATTTTAAATGGTTATTAGATATAGTACTTTAAATAGTATGCCTAACGCAAGAACTCATCAGTACCAATCTAGTGGATATTATGAAAAAGATACAGGTTGTAGATTTTTTCGAAATTTTAATAAGAATAAATTATCTGCAGGGGTTGAGCTTAGAGACCTCCCGTAGAACAAATTTTTTGCAGCTGATGACCTCATCTATCCCTTTTTCGCGTTTGACCCACGACTTTTTGACCACCCTGTATAGTAACGTGTAATAATATAGTATTACATTATTCACGAAGTATTCATAATCTCTTGGTCCTAGTGCTGAAAGGTTTCAATCTTGTATCTTTGCTTCAGTAATAAATAAGACTATAAAGAAATTAATAATTATTTCATTCTTCAAACATTATACTACTCGTTTTTCTATATTACAGTACCATAGACTTGTTAATTAGATCTATGATGGCCTTTTTAAACAGGTTGGCTATACTTTTAATTAACATATTAATAAACAAAGAGGTGTTAGTGTTTTGTAAAGCTCACGGCAGAGCTACAAGTTCTGGTTTCGGATACATGTAAAATATTCTCTTCTTAACTTACATTTAATTTATTTGGATTTCAAACCCTTTTTTTAATACAACTGCTATTCCAATTTTTAAGTATTTTTATACAAGGAGAAAAAATGGATGATCTAGAAATGTGGTATTGGAGGCGGATGTTTTGGATACCCTGGACATCTAAGGAAACAAACGTGTCCATACTAAGACAATTCTAGATAAAAAATCGTCTTTCGAGACTTTGTTACGAACGTATCCTGAGTTTTTTTGGTCATGTAACACGCAGATATCCAGAAAGTTTAGAAACACTTATCGTGACTCCCCTATTCTCTGGACTCATTAAGTAAAGGCCCTGACAGGTCTTTACATGGTGCATTGGCCGGGCGCACAGGCTTCCCGAAGACAAGGTAGGAGGAAATTGTGCAGCACCACAAACACCACCATCAGAAATGAAGAGTGTGACTGAAGAAGAGTAGTAAGTAAAAACGAATAAGCTCCAAAGAAACAGCAAGAATGTTTTTCTCTAACGCTCACTATTAATTGGCAAAGTATTTTTGTTCGTCTAATTTTAGATTAGAGGTTAACTTCGCAGGTGCGAGCTTCACAGCACTCAAAACACGAGAATTATCTACCTAAATTTATGTTTATTGGTCGATCTGTTGCGCAGGTAACTAAGATGTTAACATTTTTTATTTAATTTAATAAATATACCGTTCTGAATTCTAGAGCAGAGACAGCGCTGGTATTCTATAACTTCTAATAGTGAAGGAGATCCCGAAGGTTTTGTATGCATTTTCATTAGACGTTCTTTCAATAGTAGCGCTAATGTTTTAACTTGAGGATAACAATCGAATGTCATTCAACATTGTTAATATGAGCTAAAGAGAGGTTAAGAACAGGTAGTTGAGGACAGAAACGCTGGGCCTTATGCGTTATCCACGCCTTAGTCCAGTTGGTAAGGAGGTCACTTCAGAGGTCGTCTTTTTGAACCTTGTGCTTATTTCTAAATGCGCCAATACAACACACATATAGACTACAATAAAGAAAAACTCTGTGAGGTGGAAACTTACGTTTTAGACCAAATAACGCTACAGAATTGATCGGCAAATGTGCGTCAAATATTGCCTCCGATTAAGCTAAATAAAAACTTTTTATTTATCTATATAGTTATTGAACGACGGACGTCAAGGTGATACGGATGGTATCTGTATGATTCAATATTGTATAAACATAATTATTTCTGGAATAGTATCAAATATGATAATACTACAGTACCAATAAAGTGGTTGCCGGCAGTGCTTAATAAATATAAATTTAATTATAATTAATATCATTTACTATACCTAAGGTATCCAGCTGGAAGTCGACCAAGTTCATTACCGCTAAAATATTACATAACTAATGGGTTCATATATTACAATATTTGTGTTTATTCTTATACAAAGTGACTTCTCTAGTTAATCGATTAAAAATAAATTTAATCTTCGAAATGTCGAAATCTGCAAAAACTTTTTATAATCCGTTTTTGTGTGTTCGTTATTACAATATAAGAATTTCTTTATTTCAGATTATATCTATATGTAGTTTAGTTAGAGTCAGTAACTATTCGGTCTTAGTTGCTATGCTTCTATTGGCTATTAACAAAACAAAAATATTCCTAAAGTGGGGCATGGGCTGCATTCTAAAGTTTTAATATATTATGCGTTCTTTGTTCACTCATTCAGGATACCATTGCTGGTAATGGTAACATTACCATATTATTTTAAGGTTTATAATAAATAAATCGACCGGTTCAATGCAGGATGTCAAGAAGTTTGCGGTGAAGACTGTCGGGCTCCCATTCCTCTCAATCTCAGATGGAACGGACCCATCTTAAGTTAACTTGTGACAGTAGACGAGTGTTTGAGTGTTTATTTATTTATTTATTCAGGAAACTAAACAGATACATCTCTTTACAGAAAAAATAAAATAAATGTAAAACATAAAATAAATAGACACATTGGACATATCCGCAAAAATAGTTTCACTAATAAAAATACAATACAAAGTAAAACAAGACAAAACATGACAGCACAAAATTTAACACTAATCTAGCAGCCATAAAAAAAACAAGGAAGATGCAAGGCTTAAGACATAAAGAGTTTTAACTTATTCTTAAATGAAGCAGTAGTACATGTTTGCAATATAATATCTCCTACGCCAGCCTCAATAAATAAGAGAGAAAGTTATAATAATTATCATTACCGCATCTGTCCGTAACGTTTAATTAACAAAGTACCTGATTGTTTATCATCTGTATAAATTATCTTGAAATAGCATAAAAGTGTAAGCAATTTGATTGATTTAATATACACTGGTAGTATTAAGATTTGGTTTTTTGTTTGAAATAGAACTATAAAATAAATTAAAAGACGCAATTCTACTAGATAGGCACAATAGGCCTGATGTTCTGATGATATTCTGAAAGCTGATAATAAAAAAATGTTCGAAAAACTGAGGTCAAGGTCTATGAAGGAAGATTACTGCAAATCTAACGTATTTAAATCTCTTCCGTGTGTTTTCTTTAGAGTCAAACAAATAAACAAAACTTAGCACTTAAATAATGTAAAACATATATAAGTATGTTACTCATATATATTTATATCAGCATAGACAGAACATCACCTGTCTGTCAGTTTGAACTGAGCAAATTAAAATAGACAAATTTTTGAAGACAACGCAAACGTAAAAGCTTGATTGTGTAATATTGAATAAATTCTCGGTAAATTTAAAATGTTGGTGTATGAATATGCGCGAACTCTCTGGAGACCAGCACATACTTTCGTCTGATTGAGTCTTCGCTGATCCTTTATTTAATATATTTTGTGGTTATCAACGAATTTTTTTATATGTTACACACAGCAAAACATTTTATCTCCTTATTTAAGCATTAAGCTTTAACAGTGGCACGAAAGAGGGACTAAGGCATATTCAGGCATTTATGACTGACTTGACTTAATGAACTATAGCCCCTAGATGGAGCAGAGGGCGTCCACAGTGAGTCTCCATCGCGTTCGGTCTTGAACCTCGTATTTCACCTCGCTGTCTTCCGACTCTATTTGCAACTGTACAACGCCAGGTTTGCTCGGAAGGGCCACGCTTCCACTTTCCTTGCGGATTCCAATTTGATATACTCTCTTCTGAGTGTATGGCCTATCCATTTCCACCTGCGCTTAATCTGCTGGCTAATCGGGGTTCCTCGGCAGCGCTCCCAAAGTTGCTTTTTAGAGATCTTCTCGGGCCAGAATAGATACACAGACTACGGCGAAGACAGCAGTTGATCAGAAGATTATTTAAACAAAAATAATAATTAATTAACGGTTATTGGCAATTGAAGGACATAGGTAGAGATTAAAAAATCAAATTATAAGCGATTGAATTTAAAATAATAATAAAAGTGTGAAACTTGGCACAGTTGATATGAATGTAGAATTGCAATAAACTACAGACTAAAATAGTGACACTAAAAAGTGTTAAAAATAAATACTTGAGGTATAGTTAAATTTTATGAAGTGTCCGTATGCGAGTTCTCAATATATTATGTGCTCCTATTTAGTCATGCCATGATGATAGAGGCCAAAGGTTTGGGTTGTATTATGATCATGTCAAGTGTATGATGGTTGCAGCTACTAACAAGCACTTTTTGACACTCGCACTTCCAGAAGGCTCGCAAGCGCGCTGCCGGCCGTTAAAAAATTGGTATGCTCTTTTCTTAAAGGGCATTGCCTTAAGAATCGCTCAGTTGTGGAACAATGGACGTCAAGGTGATACGGATGGTATTTTGTATTCTGCCTTGACGTCCGATGATGAAATTCAGCTGCAGGTATTAGTCCGAACAACTCCTCTGAACACTCTCCATGGTAGATGCGGTAGAAGATGCAGAGAGATCCCACATCTCTACGCTACGCCGCTCAGAAAGTGACTGGTCGTCGACGATTCGAATCGCTCTTCGTTGAATACGGTCAAGCGGAAGGAGCTGGTACTGGGGAGCTCCAGCCCAGAGGTGAGAACAGTACTCCATGTGGGGCCGAATTTGTGCTTTATAGAGTTGCAAGCGGTGGCCCGGGATGAAGTACCGTCTCGCCTTGCTGAGCACACCAAGCTTCTTAGAGGCTGCTATCGATCCCGATGCTAGCTTAGGCTTTAAGGAGAGTGTCATCGCAGAGAGGAGTAGCGCAGTATTACAAAAGGTTCGTAGTAACTATGAACCTTTTGTAATACTGTGTACACATAATCGTATTGACATTGTTTTAATTAGAATTTGACGTAAAAAATCTGTTTTTGTACCTTTCGAATTGATTTTTGTTCAGGCTTTTATTAGGAGTAAAACGAATGAAATAAATGCTTTAGCTACTAATTCAAGAAGAGGTGTAGCATTATCAAAAATAAGAAGAAACAAAAATCAATTTTAATTGTGTAATAGTTTTACCATATTCTTAGTTAAAATTTGGCGTATGCTGAGAAATAAATCAACTGAATAATATTTTACAAACAAGACATGACCTAAACATGAATAATGGCCTAACTGGTTTAATAACAGAACCGATTTAGAAAAACATCCTTAATAAAGATATTAAGGATTCAAATATTTTATTTTGTTTCTTATTCGATTGTAAGTCTTGAAAAGAGAAGATGGATGAGCGACCTGTGCACTTTGCATAAAATAGCAAATGGCTCACTTGACAGCTATCTTTTGGATAAACTTGACATCAAGGTACCGACGCGTTCTGTGCGTAAGCCGCAACTATTTATGATACCCACAAGTAACAACAATGTATCCCAGAATGGTCCGCTCGCTAGAATGTGCAAGTATTATAATTCTGTGTGCTCTCATGTTGATATTTTTCACAATAGTAGTTATGAATTTAGAAAGATTATTCGCGGTGCAGACTTGCAACCAGAATAACTTAATTTTCTTTTTTGTCATTAAATTTTTCTATTTTTTTTTGTCATTAAGTTTAATATATGTACATATTATATACTGTATTAATATTTGGTAAACCAGCACTGAAGATTCCACTAAAATGCTGTGTACAGATATAATTGGAAATTCAGGTTTACAAATGTTGCTTAGTGTGTAATAACTATATGTATTTCACCTATCTGTTTTCTGTTTCTGTTCCTTAAATGTAAAAATAAAAATAAAAAATAAAATATGGTCGTATAATGGACAAATTCTGTATTATAATGCTTATTATTCACTACTTCTTCTTCTTGTAGTGCCTCTCCACTGTTGGAGGTTGGCGGTCAGCTCGTCATACTTCTTATTATTCTTCACCAAGCGCATCAGCTGTTCTACGCTGGCCACTCCCGTCCATTCTCTGATATTGCGGAGCCACGACTTCCTCCTTCTGCCAGCGCGTCTTTTCCCTCGATTTTGCCCATCATGATGACTTGAAGAAGTACTATTAAATAGTATTCACTACTGCATTTATTATAAATGCAATAAATATACTAGAATCAAAGCTATTATTCACGTGAAATCCTCTTCTATGTATGCAATTAACTTGCTTATCGCGAGGAAATCAACATGTCTAATGTAAAAACATCTACACTGGTATCAGACACAGAGGGCTAATCACCTACTGGATACATAAAACTCAAGCCTAGACCAGAACTAATTATAAATTTAAGTGTATTAATTGGAAAAATAATTTAACAAATTTTTATATCTTGCACGATATTGGTATTTGCGCAAGAGTTGCACAATATTTAATTTAAAACTACTTATATATATCATATCTTCCTACAATCAGCATGATCTGTCCTTTAAAAATTAAGTCCTTAATTCGCTATCCAGGCCGTATCATTGAGGTTAATAGCAGACTGCAGTTACTCCAAACCGGTCTATTTTTAAAGCGGCCGGCTTTGAAAAGCCTAGGTATTATAAGTGTTACAAAAGAGTATTTTTGGAACGGGCAAACGCACAATTTGAAAGCAGTGTGTTCGTGGCGCGCGCACCGAGCGTACCGTGTGTTCTGTGTTCAACCAGTGTAAGTTTCAATGCTTCAGTGGCGGTGGAAGTGGCTAACACACTAACATGACCGGCGCGGGCGGGGGTCGCTTGTCAAATGGGCGTGTGTGGGCGCGCGTAGGCAGAGAAATTCGATAAGCCGACGTTCAGGCCACTTTTGTATGCAACGGCGCACGTCGCGGACTATTTTTGAACGGATATGATATTTTGGCTATTTTCTGCGAGAGCTCGTAGACTGCGGCCGTGCTTTAATTTGAGCTTTGCATGCTTGACGATGTGTAGCTTTAAATTAGCGATGACGTCACCGGGTTCAAGATACTGGCGAAAAAAATGTATATGACACATTTAATATTGTTCATGTTAACACAAATAAGACATACACATACAAATTCATGAACTCGTGAACAGTGCATGCTATAAATACCTTACAATTGCCAAAAATATTTTATGAATATCTAAATCACACGTGATATGATGAATACCAACTATTCAGTTGTTTCTTTAAGACATTCTTTTATTAATACAACAATGCATTTACAATAATGCATCGTCAAAGTGTGATAACTTTGTATATTATTGTTACATAGGTTTTAAACACGTTTTTAGTTTTTAACTGTTGCTTTACTTTTTATTGTAAGTGTTATTATTGCTATATAACAATAGTGTATTAAGTATCAATAGTATATTAATAATATAAAATAAATATTAATTTATCTTACTAATTCAATAGACTATACAAATTATTTATTTTTATAATCTTATTAGTTTCACATACTTGTGCAATATTCCATTACAAAGTTAAGCTGTTATATTTTATACTCTGGTTAGTAAATCAATATTAAATAATAATGCACTATTTTAGTAATTTGAAGTAGCAATATCTGTTAGCAAAGTAAATCGTAGACCTTCGTAGAACCAAATACGTAGCTACGTTCTCATGAGGTCAGTGCTACTAGCTACGCCGTAGCTTTTGTTTTAATACATATAAAAGTATTCAATAGAACCCGATAAATATATAAACTTTACAATAAACAAATGTTATCATTATCGATAAATGCTTTAAGTTCAAACACATACATTCTAATTTATTAGTTCATAACGTTTAAAAACACATACAATAAATAACAGTGACAACTTTAAGGAGAGTCTGGAGATTTTTTCTTACAATACATATACACAAATAACATATTAAACTTATGAAATACATGAAAAAAGTCTTTAATGTTTAATAATTATTTTATATTTCTCTAGAGTGAGCATTCTTCTCTAGTTACTATAATTTGTAAATAATTAAATTTATTAATGATAATAAAATCGAAGACTTTTGTGACATACTACATACGTATATTCGATTCCTTCATTGTTTAATTGTTAAGTCTTAAAACGTGTTAAATCTCTCAAAACAATGACAGGCTATATATTATATGAACATCTACTAATATTATGATTTATAAACTGAATTATCTGTATGCGGAAGTGCAGTCGTGTTTAATTTGTACAACTACCGAGAAATCTAGAATAAGTCAACACTAAATGTCAGATAGGTTTAATTCAAACTTTATATTATAAGTGAAAGCTTAGACTTAAATAATGACCATTTATAAACAAAAATATTAGACAAGTTGATGTTTGAAATAAAATTCTCAGAGCAGAGATCAATCCATTAAAAACATAACAAATATTGAGAATATATTGGTAAATTATTATACCTATTAATTACCCACAATATTGAACTCAAAGTTTCATGAAAAAAAAATACAAATCTAATATCATATCACATCAATAGTCATATTTTAATGCGCGTGATATAATATTTAATATTATTTGTGATTGTTGCTTTGAAATGAACATGCAAATTTGTATTTATAAGAATGTAAATTTAAATAATATTTTCAATAAAAAAAATTCAATTAAATATGGTGTTTCTACGGTGATTTAACTAAACTCAATTCTGTCTGCCTGTGTTTACTGTAATTAATATATATCAATTTAGTAAAACAATTTAAAAAATAGATACTTTTTGAACTTATACTTCTTTAGGCGCGTTATGAAAAATTTATGAGAGTGAAATTTTACGATGCGCGCGCACTGTGACACAAAATTAACAGAATGAAGTTGCCCACGGAAGATGCTACGGCATTGGACATAATTTAAAAACAACATTCGAATAATAATAGAATTTATGTTACACTTAATGTAAGAGAATAATAATAAATATTTATTTATTTAATTTTTCAAATGTAAACTGAACTTTATCTCTATAATGACTCCTTTTCCAGTCTTTGATTATTTAATTGTAATTAATTATTTGCATGTAATCAAAAACTATTTTTAATAATGCCAAAGAAGTATAACTTCTTACGCGCGTACATAAGTACACGCACCCTTTTTTTGTTTATAAATGGATAGTTTACATATATTCTTTCGTTATTTTATTTCAAAAATACAACCACAACCTTAGCCAAACAAGCTTGGTATCAAAACATACACCTTTATATTATATTAATGTAACTGGATCAATTATCCTAACTAACCATTTAATTTAGAGATAGAAAATTGGAAAGCATGTGCTACATTCATACTTATATATTGTCTAACACAGTATTTGAAATGTGTTTATGTGAAAGGATTTGATTGAATTGATATTTAATGATTATATTTATATGAAGATAAGCTTTTTAATTGACGGTTGCTCGCGGCGCAACTACCTACATAGGCTCCGTGCTGTCTTTCTTTTAAAAAAATACTACTTGTGATCAATGCGACTTTAATAAGTGTTAAAACGTCTAATAATACTACAAAGTAATAGATAAATGTATAGTCAGTGCTCAAGAGAACGAAACACATCAGGATTTTAAAGTGTTTTAACGAGGCTTCAACTGACGTGCCACGCTTTCAACAATCAAACGGATTCATGACACTGTTGCATTTTTGTGAGGTTGTGACGTCTAGTGCTAAAAGTGACTAAAGTGTCTTCTGAAAAATCTTAGTGCCAAACGAAATACAAATATTAAACAGACATTAGTCATCCATATGAACTGGTTACAAAATTATCTACTATACCAAACATTGGTTCAGTTCATCATAATCTCAGATAGCCACTTATATAAGGGTATCGACTAAGTGATAAGCGGTCCAAGTTCGAATAATCTGACGTACACTATTTATGGATTTTATTTGCTCCTGCAAAACAAATATTGTAAGACAAATACGTCAAAACGCCCCCATCTAGTAAAATTTCTAGAATTAGGAAAATATAAATTTATCGATAATAATTTTAACTTCGTTGAAAAATTCATATTTCTTCGGATAGAGGGCACTGATACACTATGGAAGAAATTCATAAAATGTTACTGAACTTACAGCAAGACATCAAACAACAAAAACAAGATATGTTGGACATGAAAGAGGATTTAAAAAACATAATAATTAACAACATTCACGAGAAATTTGCAAACCTCGAATTGAAAAACGAACAATTAGAAAAAACTATTGAAGAACAAAAAGTCAAATTAAATAACTTAGAAAGACATTCACGACGAAAGAACCTAGTCATGTTCGGAGTAGAAGAGAGTGAGAATACTTATTTTGAATTAGAGAATATTATAGTAAATATAATAAACATGTTCTTTGAATTTCAATGTGACAAAAATAACATTGAACTTGTCAGAAGGTTGGGAAAGAAAGGTGATAACATAAGACCAGTTGTTATAACGTTTAACAGCATGAGTTACAAGTTACATATTCTGAAAAACAAATCCTGTCTAGAAAATACTCAGTACTACATTAAGGAGGATTATTCGATTGAAGTCCTTAACAGGCGGAAGGAACTCCAAGTCCAGTTACAGAAAGAAAAGGAGAAAGGCTATACTGCTTTTATAAGATACGACAAACTTATAGTATTAAAAGGCACATTTGAAAAAGAGAACCCCACCAAGAAGGTACTAGAAACTAGAAAACAACTACAGCCAAAAACAGAGGAAGAATGGAAAATGGGAAACAAATCTTTTTTGAGAGGAGACCAATTGGTGATTAAAAAACTGCAGGATAACCAGCGCGAAAAAAGGAAGAGAGATAAAACTGTATCTCCCAACTTGTCTACACAGAAAAAACAGAACACATCTAACAAGTTTGAAAACACATCGACTAAAACTAACAATGCAGGACAAAAAGAAATATTACAACCAAACATACTACAATATATAGGAAGAGATAGATCGTTTTCGACCTCCGACATTTCAAAAAACTAACAAACACACGCGAGCAACCTATCAAAACAAAAACAACAACAACTAAAACCGGAAAAGCAAAACAAATATGGAAGAAACACATTCTAAAACAACCTAATCAAGAAGCCTTCCCACCACGGTTGGTCGCCGCGGGAAGATCAGACCACCACCCTCTAACAAAAAAACATAATATATATATTGCATCCCTCAATATTAGGACTTTAAGAACTCCTGAATCACTAAAAAGAGTCGCAAAAGATAGAAAACAGTGGAAAGGGTTAGAGGAGGCCTTTGCCAAGAGGCACACCGAACTCCGAGATATACTGGAGTGAAAATATATTAAAGTTCAGATATATAAAATGACAGAGTTTCGGAATTTAAAGGCTATATTATTATTATTATTATAAGCTTTTTAATTGACGTTGTGAAATCAACAATGATTTGCTGATGAAAATCATATACCACATAGTTTTCGAAAGTCTCTTTAATATACGAGTACGTCCAGCCAGTTTTAGGTTTGGCGTCAATGAGTGAATAAATCGATTCGAATAAATATTAATTATTATTCTTATTTTGTAGTGCCCTTTTTTCAGTTGACTTTAGTAAATATATAAATTCTCCATCTGCATAAATACCATTCATGTTTTATTATAACTCTTTAGATTTCTGAAAACAATTCCTAAATGGATTGATTGCATTTAAACTAAATTTGAAAATCCCGTTTTTGACTTTGCATTTACGTGTCAATCAGTAGTATACTTATGTAGAAGTCCAATAGTGGCGCTACTACCCTTTATCTTCAGATTTATGCTTGGATAAATAGATTATATGCTTTCATGAAATAGGAATGGGCGTTCAAGACGTCTGTCACGTAATCTAGATCAAATCACAAGACCTAGAATGTTTGACACTACAAATATCTGGCGTCTCTCCCAGCTTATTTTTGAACGTGTTTTATCAATGAGTGATAATCTTTTTCTATCGTGAAAGTAAGAGTTCATAATTGTGATGCAAATTATTCACAATCGAACAATTTTGCTGATGACAAAGTTTCATTAGTTACCTTTTGTAATTATGTTTTAGAAGCTATATATAAATATAATTTGTAATAATTATTGTAGCCATCTACGAACATAGATTAGATAAGACATAGACCAAGGCTAGAGATAGAGATTTTAATCGATCGTCTTTACGAGTAAAATCGATTCATTGATTAAAAGATTGCAGGTCTCTAAGTATTTAAATCTTCAAACACATGTTGAATCTGAAACATCCATAGATATTATAGTCCATAGCAACGTAATTATATTTATTGATTATAGTTTACAAAGTTAAAAGGAGTATTTATGTTGTAGAAACATAAACTATACATACTTTTTCTGTCCACCAGGACGTCGCTTACAAATTGTTTATTAAGACCAATGATGCTATAATTCTATAAAATAAAACATTAAAAACTGTAGATACTAAAAAAACAATTAACACCTCTGTTTGAAAGAAAAGTCAGCTAGTTGTTAAACAGGCATTGATAAAGTAGGTATAACATAAAACTAACTATAGTCCTAAGACTATATAGGCATATTATCAATAATTGAAAGAGCAACGAGAGGAATCTATAATAAGCATCCTTGCAAAACAACATTGCAGTATAGGTATTTTTCAAATCATACGTTTTACCTTGCAGAAGTTTTAGACAGCATATCTATTTTTCAATTTATTTGGACCTTGGTGTAAACATGATACTAAAATTATTTAATAAAATACGCTAACATAAATATTTTAACTCGCGCGTTAAATTTAACGATCTTTAGCTTCAATAACTTTTAACATTCATTTTACTGGAGTGTGTCCAGTAGATAGAGCATAAAGCTGTCTCTGTGTTACTTAAATCATTTAATAAACTAGAAAATACTCCTTTACGGACCTAATCAGTTGCTTAACTGCTCAGATTAATTAGTCATTATCAAATAAGGTAAGAATTTTTAAGTTCGATGCAACTTCAAATTGCGTTTTGTTTATTGGTTTTAAATTTGTAATGCATTAAATATATTTAGACAATCATTTCATTTTATATATACGAAATCTTAATATTATATACATGGGATTGTTTTCATATGATTCATAGAACAATACATTTATTTATCATCGATTGGAGTGGAGCCAAATGAATACACATAATAAATAATAGAACGTGTCTATATCGCACCAATACATCGATCCTGACCCATCTCCGCATCCGGACTCGCCTGTCTACCATAAGCCGACAACGAATTATATCATATTTCGGACATACAATGCGCAGAGGCGATGAGAACTTGGAGAAACTGATCGTGGCTGGTAACACAAAAGGCAAAAGATCACGTGGCCGTTCAACAACAAATGGACCGATCAAGTGAAAGACTCATCGTCCTCAAAACTGTACACTGTTATAAGAGAGGCACTGGACAGGAACCGGTGGAAACAGATTGTCTGCTTCAGATGTTTCCATGCCGACCACGACTTTCAGACATGAACTACCAACTGAAGAGAGAGAGTAAGAGATATCAGAAATATACGTAAAACGTTGAAAAAGGATCATTAGGCAATGAAAGTCATTTTATAGCAAATTCACGTTTCACTCACCTGAGATGATCAGGCTGGATTTTTCTTTGTTAACACTTAATTGTACAGTGAAGGAAGAGAGGAAACTGGATATTAGACCAAAAAACCGACTACGTCTACGATTTAGGTTCACCCATCATGTTTGGTGATTATTGAAATCTTAGTAATAAGCCTTTTAAATGAATAATAATCCTCAATTACTTAAGAAAGTTTTATCTGGTTTATTTAAAAGTCATATGCGTTTTTTATACAACAACAGCTATTTGAGGTTTATTAAGAAATAAAATATGAATATATAAATACTATTGAGACATCCATTTTAAGATCAACACTGATTAAAGTGTTGTGCAATACAGACTTTTAACGCAAAATTAATTGTTGCACAGATGTGTTTTAATCTTCATAAAATTAACGAACAGTGTAAACAGACTTGGCACTAAGATGGTAATTGCAGTTTTATCAGATTTGGCGCGTGCGATCGTGATAAATTATTCTCTTGGGCTGTGATAAGAATCACGTAGACAAAGTTTCATAACGTCTCAGTCATGCACTAATTTGTAATTCACGGTTAATTTTGTATTGAGAAATCTTGAAGATAAATAAAGCTAATCTATTCCTTTTAATTGTCTAATAGACCATTTGCCATTTATAACAGCAATATTTCACATAGGGTAGGCCGTCAATATTTCGGATAGAAGGGTTAGGGCGGATTTCGACTGATATCAGAATAATACCGTTAAAACTAGATATCCGCAGAATAAAACTACTTGATGCGATAATCACAACAATACATGTTATTTAATATTTACTATATTTAAAATAATGTTCATTTACATAAAATAAATTAAAGTTTACATACATCTATATTGATATTTGCCTTCGTGTGAACAAGAAATACATAGATTGACAAAATTCATAATTCGTATAAGTGACGGAACGACAGTTCGCTTAGCAGATCATATTATTGTAAATCACTTTTTTCGAACTCACACTTTAAAGTTCGGCGGTTTTCGCATCGGCGGTCGCTCTCAAATCAGTCGTGAAGCAGTCATTTGAGTTTGAAAAGTGAGTTACAGAATCGCAGGGCCTTTTGCAACATTACTATATCAATATATCATAGCATTATTGATAGATAAGCTAATTGTATCAAATTTAGCATTTTTACAGTTCAAACATTTGTTTAATAAAAAAAAATAGGACTATTTAAATCACGAAACTGTTATTTGCTTTTCCAAGCAAATCTTCAATCCTAACTGTCAACAATTCAACGTAAACAATAAAACTTTACACAAACCAGAACATTTTAGACGTTCACCTTCAAAAAGGCAACAAAAATAGCTTCATCTACTAGAAATCGCTTCGCAACCGAGAAAATTTTTAATGAAAATTGTATTTTGTCCCTATCGCACTCATGCGTTGAGACAGTCTACTCTGTCACGCGTGGCATGTTGCCAGACTTACGAAATATGAAAATAATTGTGAAATTCGTTATTAATAATGCACTTACGCTTTTATTTAGCGTTTGCTCTTGACTTCTATAGTTTAGTGAGTAATTTTACTCAAACATTTTCCTAACTACTTATTATATTTTATACACCTTGCTATGAAACCGAGGATCTAACACTTAAATTCTAGGGCTGCGGTACATAATATTCACCAGCTTTGTATTGCATAGAAACGGGGAAATAAATAAAATACAGTAGGTACTGTTATGACACCCCCGATTCTTGTATATTAAATATACAAATTCGGTTTCGAATATAGTTTCGACATTTATTAGTTTAGTGACTCATACATTCCAATAAAAGCAAGCTTACAAATTCAATCTTCGTAGTTGTAGTGTAGAAGCCAAGAGGTTTGATATAAAAATTATTGATACAATATTACTAATGAGCAATTCTTTTTTTGTGTAATTCGGGTAGGCCCAAGAAACTGATCTGACGAAGAAATATCCAGTAGAAATGCATAAACATTAAATATACTGATCAACTGTTTTCCCAACAAAATAATGACAGACGCAAGATTCCATTATAATGTTGTGTAAAAACTAAAATATTTCATGAAGTTATAATCAATCTAACTTGATTTCTTAATTCAACTAAGATTTATTAAAGTAAAATGATTAAAAAAAAAAAAAAAAAAAAAAAAAAAAAAAAAAAAAAAAAAAAAAAAAAAAAAAAAAAAAAAAAAAAAAAAAAAAAAAAAAAAAAAAAAAAAAAAAAAAAAAAAAAAAAAAAAAAAAAAAAAAAAAAAAAAAAAAAAAAAAAAAAAAATCCTTAGTAACTTTATTAATTTTAGGTTAATAACGTGTTTGACGTCCCCGAGTTCAAATCGTATAAAAAATACACTTTCCAGAAATGTATTAAAATAAAATAAAATATGTTTATTAAGGAACATAAGATACATGTATCACTTATTCCACGTCATTAAATTTGAATTTGTAGGCATCCCTACTCATCGGCAAAGAAGACAGAGGGTGTAGGCCGAGAGAAAAGCCGGCGTAAAAACTCTCGGTACTCTTTTAAAATAGCAAATCATCAAAGAAAACTTATTTTAAAACAAAATCGAAAATTAATTAAAAGTCCCTGTTCTAGCACTAGTCCCAGGCCCTTTTATCAACTAGATAAGTTGACTTTAAGTAAGCCTTTTACAAGCTTTCTTTAATACATTCTTAAATTTAAAGGAGAGAAAAGAGCCTCTGGGATTTTATTAAAGAAGAGTATCCCTTTTCCAAAAAAAATTACTAACTTTAGATAGTCTAGTACGGGGAAATTGCAGCCTGCGTTTGTTCCTAGTACTAACATTGTGCGTATGTTCTATTCTAGTAAACTTATCACTATTTTTGTATACATACATAATATTTTCATAAATATATTGCGAGGGAAGGTAAGGAAATTAATTTCCTTGAATTTATCTCTAAGAGATCCCCTACATTTTAAATAATAGATTGCATGAATAGCCCTCTTCTGCAGGATGAAAATAGTTTCGACATCATCAGCATGACCCCATAATAATAAGCCATAAGTCATTAAGCTATGATAGTAACTAAAATAAACAAGTCTAGCTGTATCGACATCAGTTAGTGAGCGAATTTTTTTAACCGCGTAGGCTGCAGAACTAAGTCTCTTCGCCAATCCGTTAATATGAGGGGACCACTGAAGTTTTGAATCCATGGTGATACCAAGAAATACAGTTGTATCATCCAGACATTGTTGCATTTTTTGCACAAAATTTAATGCATTTTGTCTTTTTTGCATTAAGTAGAAGGTTATTTATACTAAACCAATGGACAATCGAAGATAGAGCATTGTTCACATCGTCAAAATTTGTCGTTTGATTTTAAAAATCAAGGACGTGTCATCAGCAAACAAAACTATCTGATGTTTTCTCTCTACCATGAAAGGTAGATCATTTATATAAACAAGAAAGAGGAAAGGGCCAAGAATTGAGCCCTGTGGTACCCCCATATCTACTGCCGACTCAGAGGACCTCTTACCATTCACTTCAACCTTCTGAGTTCTTCCGTGTAAATAGGAAGTCAGAAGATTCAGTGCGGTATTCTTGATGCCATAGTGGCGGAGTTTCCCGATTATGGTCTCGTGTTGCTTTGGATAAGTCACAGAAAACACCTAAAGCGTCATGCGACTCCTCCCAAGCCTTAACTATATGTCTATATAACTCAACACCGGCATCGGCTGTCGAGCGACCCTTGGTAAAACTGAACTGATTATTATGTAATAATTTGTTTACGTTAAAATGACTTACCAGTTGATTTAATATAATTTTTTCAAATATTTTACTACAAGTAGGTATACGGAAATTGGTCTAAAGTTACTGGGGTCGGACATACTACCTGGTTTAAATAATGGAATAACTTTACTATATATACAATTTATGTCCATTAAATTAGGTAGTGTACCTAAGTCACAATTTAATTGTATATTGTTAGTAGTTAAAGTATTGTGCAACAGCATGTTTAACTTATATCTAATTTTATTTTCCTTTGGTGCACCTTTGATGTAAGGAAATGTATACAAGACAATATTCTCTACATTAAGTGATTTTAATTTATCAATAAATGACAACAATTCAATTTGTCCTACATCTCCCCTTCTTCCAAAAAGCAATATTAAAGTTGTGTTACTTGTGTAATTTTCACACAAGACTGTTGAAAATGGTTACAGGTGTGGCTCCGGGCATTTGACACCGTTACAATAATAAATTTGTCCAAAAAACTTACAATGTTGAATTATTTGTTGTTTATTATATTTTCAATAATAGTATGTGTCACATAAGGAGTTGTAACACACCTACATATATTAGCGCTTTATAAAAATTGTATGGAGAGAAAGAAAAGCATTCTTTCGTTACCATAAAGTGTAAATTAGGCGGATTGACATGTTGTGTATATTACATATTACAAAATACAATAGAAGTTATTAAAACATTCACAACAAATTTACATACTATCAAATTACTAATCCGTTGCAAAATTTTACATGCGGTCACATTTTGTTCTAGATATCCTTAAATGTCATCATTTGGATCTCCGTTCTATGGAACACCTTGCGCGTATATATACAGGGTGGCCAAAAAGTCGTGGATCAAACGCAAATAGGGGATAGATTAGGTGATCAGCGGCAAAAAATTGTTCAACGGTCTCTAAGGTCAACCCCTGCAGAGTTAAACTATCTAGCGATCCACGACTTTTTGGCCAACCTGTATAAGCGTTTCCAATATAACATATTTCCTTTCAAGTATCAAGTAGTGGTAAATTTGGCACCAACTATACAATGCTGTTTAATAGGCCACGCACATAACATTACAAATTGCGGTCAAACGTCTAGTTTAATAAAAAACATAGACGTACGTCGTACATATTTAAAAATTCATCTGTGGAAAGCATTCAATCACAGAGTTATTTTCGATACTTACAAGCGTAGAAAAGCTAAGAATGCATATGATTCATTGTCATTAAGTGGTCCATACATTGAGTGTAGCGTCATAACATGTACTACATAGTACAAGTATAAGGTTGTTCTTTAGTTAAATATACATATTGATTACATAAGTTACATTCAAAGACTTCCAATAATTATCCTAAATTGTAGATTTTTAATAGGAGTTTGTGGACACGCGCTGATGAATGGGTTGTGGGAACATGGTTTTAGTGCTTTTGTATAGGTACATTCGTTTTATAAACATTTCTTTACCACAATTGCCACAAGTAGATTATTTCCGTTTTTTTTTCATTTAAACGTAAAATGTTTGCCACCCGTAGTAATAATGTATTTTACAAAGATAATTATAATCTTTTTTTAGAACAGGGAAGCAAACTGGCTCACCTGACGTTCAGTGATACCGCCACCCACGGGCACTCTGGGCCACTCATGGGCCTTTAAGAATTGGTAAGCTCTTTTCTTGAAGGAACTAAAGTAAGCAACGAACTGTGAATGAACGACTCGGCACACGAAATAAAAATATGTTTACTTATAATCCGTACCTACCAGTTATATTACACTTAAGTATATGTAGGTATAATTCCAGACACTGTCATTCAGATTGCCCTGCTTTCCAGCATGGACTTCCACAAAGAACCTTTCCTTATCTCATGTCATTCAAGTCTTTACACTAATCATCTTCCCACCTATGATTCCTTCCCAATATGCTTTGAACACCCTTCAAAATCTAAAATACCGTGGTGACTTCTCTCGATGAAAGATTTGTTTGTTTGTGCACAAGACGGATAATATTAAAATTTCAAGTAGGTTGCAAATTGTTCAATAAAATCAATGCCAACGAATTTACGTTCGTAGCGGTTTAGAATATACACGATATTAAATGAAATACAATTTAATGTATTTGGGGAAATTTTTCGATTTTTTATTAATAATGTTATTTATACACAAGTAATACATATATGCGTTTCTACTTCTACTACTTTTTCAACTTGCTTAGAGCAGTGTTGGCCTAGTGACTTCAGGAACTCTCATTCTTCAGGTCGTAGGTCCAATCCCCGGATTTCTTTCTACGTGAGTATTTAACATTCGCTCAAACGAAGAATGGAAAGATAGTTTTTTTATGGAATAGGAAACAATCGGGCAGGAAGGAGGCTCATCATAAGTTAAGTGATACCGCCGCCCATAGACACTCTCAATGCCAGAGGACTCGCGAGTGCGTTGCCGGCCTTTAAAGAATTGGTACGCTCTTTTCTTGAAGGATCCTAAGTCCTTGAAGAAAAGAGCTGGTTTAGACATCTAGTGGTGGTGCGCGCCAAAAACTGCCTTGAAAAACGCTCAGTTGTGGAACGGCGAACGTCGAGGTGATACGGGTGGAATTTCGTATTCTGCCTCGACGGCCGATGATAAAACTTGCTGAGTTTTTCTTCAGATATTAATCTGACTGATTACTTCTTCGTGTTTCTCTCATCCCTGAGATCGTAGGTTTGATCCCCGGCTGTGCAACAATGGACTTTCTTTGTTGCGCACACACGACATTTAACATTCACTCAAACGGTGAAGGGAAGCATCGTGAGGAAACCGCCTTGCCTTAGACCCAAAAGTCAACGGCGGTAACGGGAGGCTGATCACCTACTCTGGTCTATGGCTCAGACCAAAAAGGTTGCAGCGCCACAGATTTATGTATTTTTGTAATATAGGCATTTCATTACTCGGGAAAATCATATTTTTTGTATCTTGTTTCAACTTCAGCTCTACTTTACTAGTGTTAAAAAATATCTATTGTGTCCAACGGCTTTTTGAATTAACAAGCTAGTTGGTTGCAAATTATGGAATCTATTATTTGTAATGCTTCTTTATATTACCTGTAGTGGATATTACAATAATTCTGGGTAGTTAGTAAATATGCGTCTGGATCTAAGTATCCAATGACCCAAGGTTCTGCTCCAAATGGAATATGAAAGAATAGGAATAAATCTGAAAGTTTCATTTTAATTTTTACAATTAATTGACGATGATGAGAAAACATCGAGATAAAGTTTGAAATTTTTTTAAAGTTTTTTTTTAAGACCAAGATTTAATTTAAAAAAAAACTTATGCCTAAACCGGCAACATTGACAGTTCACGTATGTCATTATATTCGTACAAGGGCGTTGACTGCCCTCATATTACTCGTGACTTCGTGTCATTTAAAAGTACGATTTTAATACGCTTCGCTTTATTCATCGCGTTTAATTATAGACTAGAAGAAAACCCGAGAAACAACCCACGCACGTATACGTTACAAATAAATAATTACTAAGTAATGACGGATCATTTAGAAATAATTAGTACGATGTTATGAACCGACTTCAAATCCGAATGAGGGTACAATTCGACGAGTATTATTTAGTAAATTTAATTAATGCTAATTATTGTGCAACAAATTTGTTACAACCTTACGTAATTGCTTAAAGAGTCTATCGTAAAAACGATTTTCTTTCAAAAATTATAATTGGCTTGACCCTCAAAAGCTTGTCAATTAATAAAAAGAAAAGGATTAACCAAAGGTTATAAATGTTCAAACATTTAATAAACTACTAATGTAGAAAAAATGGGTGTTCACAGCTAAAGGATCCAATTAAAAATGCCATTGAAATATGGAATCCGGATTTTCTCCAATAACTGTGGTTATGTGCGTATAATAAATGTGACACGCCTTACAAAACTCAAAATTTTGAAACTGGTAATTTTGGATGGTTTAGTCTTTTAGATAGAAGAAGAAGCGAAGGGTACGTTGTGCCATTCAACCTCTTAGCGACCGAATTATGTTTCATTGATCAGAGACGCAGTGTTTAGCCTATTTTAAAAAATAACGTATTTCTTCATCTTAACATAACGTTGCAATGCAAATTTTATGTTACGCTAGATATGAAATTCTATTGATATCTATTTATTTATTTTAAAATAAATGTTTAATAATTTTTTCGCAATCCTACAGCTGACGAACATTATATATAATTCAATACGTTTAACTAAGTGGTTTAATTTGGCTGTGATGTGTGATGGTGTAACAGTGAGGGTAAGTACGTGAAGGCGTGTATGTGGGGAATGCTCATGATGCAGGTGATTTTGCGCTATGGATATTATTAATACTCCTTTTAACCATATTCCGCGTTAGGTTAAACAAGTCAAGGCTTAGATATTGGTCGATGTATGTCCCGGCTGCGCGATACAAAACTGAGATTTTTGCATAGTTAGTGTTGATGTGAGGAACATTTCATCAATATAATTGTGGCCTAAATACTGGACGAAGCTAATATTGGCATTTAACATAGACTACACTAAATTGAACATAATGTTTATTCGATGTTATCGGAAGAAAACGTTGACCCAAAATCGGGAAACTATATACAATAATTGAAACATTCTTGTCTGTAAGACTGAAACTTTGTCTAAATGCATTCCTGTGTGAGTTAAGATCTAAAATAGAGCATTGTTTACGCAAACTTCAACGTATGCTGAAATAGATTTCCTGTAACCTAACTTCTATAACGTTCTACATTATAACTGCGATATTGTAGAAGCATTCCCTAAAGCCTGCTACCAAGTAAATAATTTAACGATACAATTTAATGTTAAAATCGCCCATGCGGTTTCTTCAACGAATCAATTTTGACAAATACATATTTAATCAATTTTGACGTTGAGTCTGATGAATTTCAAAAATTGGTTTAACAATGATAATAACGTCGTATAATTGAGATTAGGCTAAAGACATCGTTATACTAAAATTTATAGGTTCTAAAACGAGACAGCAAGTTGTATAGTCATCAACTATGTCCCAAATGTCAAATCCAATACTTTGCTCCCCCTCCCTTGTTTGATAAACCCCGATTAGACAGCAGATCAAGCGATGCAAGTGGAAAAGGATAGGCCATACACTGCACAGGTTGTAATCATATCCCAAGCAAACCTGACGTCGTACAGATGTAGATGTGGCAAAGAGAGCCGGAAATACTTGCGAGGATACGACCTCCTACGCGATAGGGACTTACTGTGGAGGCGCTCTGCCCCATTAGGGACCATACATCATTAACTAAGAATCAGATTTAGCGCTCGAAAAATCTTACTCATACATAACTTGAACATGCGTAAAACATACCCTCATCGTTACAAACATACCCCCATTAAAAAGTAGCGATGTTAAAACTCTGGAAACTTTAGGTTATTTAAAATTGATTAATAAAATATACATCGATTCTTCTAATATAAACCGAATGATATTAATGATATTAACGTCGGTAGTAAACTTTAAAACCTACTATTATTTATTTAAAATTATTGGAAGGCATATTTCAAAAATCTTTCTCTTAATAAATGTCATAATATATCCACTTACCGGTATAACCGGTCAATCACAGTTGCCAAGAAAAAATAAGACATACAGCACTGAAGCCACTGATGGGCGAATTTTAATATAGAGATTATGAAAGATGATATAGGTATAGTAAAGAAAATGTTATTACTTCATTTAATTATTTATATGCCTTAAATGTTTTAAATAGCAACCGTATTTTTCCAATTTTATTATAAGCAGAGAATTAAATAACCTTACCTAATTAAAGCAATGAAATGGTTCAGTGTTCGATTTTTAAACGTCGAATGAATGATATACAATTGCAATTTCTAAATACCCTCAACTGTTTTTGTGTTGAGAGTGTTACAGTTAGTAGTTGTAAGTGTTAGTAAGTCTGAAATCGTCTGTGGTCCTACACCTACCCGCATTCTCCCGGACATATTGAGGAAAAAAACATATTAAACTATATTGCATATAACGTATATCTAGTTAACATAATGCTGTCACAAAAACACATACTGTAACGAATCGTATAAATTATAATTTTTTATATATTTGGTCGAGAGTTGGAAAAAATTCGATGAAGATGGCAAAAAATATAATAATATGATGGTAAAAGTTGGGAGGCCTTTTCCCGGACAGGGGCCGCATCTTAGAGTAGTAGTTTTTTTATTTATGTCTATTTTTGTATGTATGTATATAAGTTATGGATTAATAAAGGCTTATTATTATCATTATTATCCATTTGGTATTATATTGTTTAGTTGGCGATGTATAGACCAATCCATGCCTTGAATAAGCACTTAGCTGTCGTTCGGCTGTTGTTGTTTAAAGTGCTTCCATCGGAGTACGAGACTTGTGGAATTCAGCGCACTTGTGTCTGTGCCCTTACCTGCATGGCTAGCCTCAATAAATATCGGTCTGTAGAACATTTTGTATAAGCAAATGACAGCCTTACACAAGCCATATATAAGGTTAATAAGGACAACGAACTTGTATTGTTGTAATGGTACAATTATAGATTGAATGACTTCAAAACGATCTTTCAAGACCTGACATAGACGAATGAAAGCAATAATTTATACATAATATTGCTTTAATTTAGCTTAAAAGCTTTTAGCATTTATTGTGACATTAAATTTTGTATACGAGTATAGCGTGTGATTGTTCTTCAATCTTATTGTTATTCTTTTTATAGGAATGTTTGTTGTGAATATTTAAATATTAAGGTTTATTTTTATAAATTATAGCATTTTACACACAAATTAACCAGCCATAGGCAAACATTAAAATTACAAGAAATTAAACAGTAAAAGTGTTTGTACTTTAATAATTTCAATAATATATATAATGTTGTTAATCCGAGGCTCACTTTTCTTTACATCTGATTTCCAAGAGAATCTAAATATGTGACGTTTAATGTAAATAACTTTTGTACATAGATTTAATGTTTGGGTTTTATAAGGAATTTAATTTCAAATGGTGAGATCTTCTGTAATGAGAATGAATAAATTGTCTTTAATAGAAATTCTGGAATATCAGCCGCTTGTATCTTGTTTTCCCAACCAATACCATGACTAACTGATAGGTAAATTCAATAAATTGGTCAAGGCTAACCATATTTTAAACATTTCGAATAAACTTTCAAAACTACAGCATGTATTAACGTATTTATTTATTTTTTAATTAATTTTTTTTTTCTGTATAGAGATGTATCTGTTTAGTTGCCCTAATAAATAAATAAAATAAATAAATAAACGTAGTTATGAAAATTGTACTGTCAGATATGTACGATTTATAGATAGTATCTGCGAGTATAAACATATCCTGCATATAAGACACATTCATAAGTTCTTTAAGATTGATTTCAAAAAGTATTTACATATTCGTTAGATCATTTTCTATCTTAGTCGGAAAACACCTAACGTCACTGTTATCCAACTTGCAACTTCCTACGCAAATTCCCACACTGCCTCGGAACCCCGCCAACTTTCAGTTTAGTTACGATTTCGAAAACGAACCGACGTCCGCCGCCGGCACTTACCGAGTTTCGAACAGTTTCGAATATTTCAGTACCCACTTCCGGTCCAGTTCCGTTGTAATTGTGTTTGTGTGTGTGATTTGTGGATTGGATTTTTACTTTTGTTGTTGGTATGTATTAATTTGCCTCTAATTATTTCATATCATTAGCGGTGATCGAGTGAAATTCCCGCAAGACGAGGCCTTCACATTTACAGAAATAGAATTATTCGTTCACTTGTGAAAACTAGGCACCCACACGCTTAGCCTTCGTTAGATGGCGCTGACCAGATGAGTCATATCGCTTTGCGCCAAGTTTGTCTGATGAATGATGGTATGATTGACTTATGTCAATCCTGGATTTTCATGATTCATAGAATTCCCTACAAGATGTGCAATCATAATATCTCGTATACCTGTGCACGCGTCACTGCGCCTGGTTGCCCAGTGTTTGCGCCTCGAAGGTGAAGGTGCCTGTTTACTTTAGATCTAATATAATATAATGTCTCAGAATTGGGTTAATCATATAGATTCGAGAAAGAACTATTGATTATAAAAGAAAATATATTTGAAGTTTCGTAACCATGATATAGACAGGCTGACAGAAACGAGTAGATTTGTAGAATTTCTGTGCCCAATGCTAATACAATATTAATGTTTTTGGAAATTAAGGTTCACCAATAAGAGATGGAAGCGGAAAAAGTTATCCTTCTTCAAATCTCACACCATTAAAGCTTACACTATTAATATCTTAGCATATTTTATTGGCTCAACGTTTCTGAGTGCATTTTAATGTGAATTAATGAAAGAAAAGTTAACGATATTAATTTTTCGGAACATTTGGAAACCCTTTAATGATTGAAAATTTCATACCACTTTTTTTTTGAATTAATTGAAATAATTTTTGATAACTACTGCACTGCTCTTGTAAATGTTAATTAATGTTTTTTAATTTAATAACTTAACGACCCATATGATTTTGTTGGTGATTGATTCATGAAACAGTGATGTGCTCTGACAAGAACACATCAGAATACAGGACACGCTGATCACCATAACCGGCACATCTGATGAATTTATATATATAATTATATATATTTCATTATTTTTTTTTATTCTAATGAGTTTTTACAGCAATAAAGGCTTATTAATAATAATATATTAAAAAATTACATATGTTTTAGCCAGGAAAATAAAACCCTGTCCCATTTTATAATCTTTGTTTTCGCGTAACACGTGCTACGTACACCGTAGTAATGTCGTAGCATTGTAGATACGTCGAATTGAACCTCAGGTTACCGAGAAGGTTTAACAAAAAATACCTTTTAAATAATTTATGCTATAAACAATATAAAATATCAGACTAAATAAAGCACCGATTTGTTTATTAAAATAAGTTGGGTGAATAAAACAGAAGGATTATTTCCTGCGTTGTTTTTTAAATAGTAGATTTATACCAAAAACTAAACGTATACATTAAAACTAAGATAAATTTTATAACAAAATCAAAACTAATTGAAAAAAAGACTAGGTATTATAGTATGAAGGAGGTGAGACAGGGATAACGCTACACTGGTAGCATGCCAAACAGTCCCATCCGCCATGGGATCAAAAACATTCCATCTGGTAATTTTCCATCGTTCCTCCTAGCGATGCCTGTTGGCATCGAAATTGCTGGAACAAGGCAAGAACGGCAAATAATACATTAAGAAAACGCATAGTTAAAAGTTATTTTGAATTGAATTAATAAAACAACAGGTAGAAATAAAATATTTAAAGCAGCCAGAGAGTTTTAGTTTATTAAGTGAAACAAAACAAAATATTTTTCCGACAGGGATAGAAGTATGATAACATAAATAAATAAAGGTGATGTATTTGGCTCTATCATAACCCTCTAAGGGGGGACTTCTTTCAAATAATATGTAAAGTGACAGCTTTTGTTTTATTTATTTAATAGTATATATAGCAAAAGAAAAAATCCGATATTGTTAATTTCACGGTAGTCACAAGATTTGTCTTCGTCGTTCGAATTTCAAAATCCTGCTATTACACCATATTTAAATAAAACGAGTCTCTTAAATTTTATTATTCTAAACTACGTGGAAAACTTTTCCACAAAAACCAATCACTAAAGCGTTATGATTAGTCATATAATCTAAATACTTGTATTTTTTGCAGCTTGTTTAGCATACATATTTTTTTAAAGTGGTAGGTAGGTAATGAAAAGATATTTAAAAATGTATACATAACGGCTCTGATTTAATCTAAGACGTCCTCTGTTTGATAAGATGAAATATGAGATGTTTGAGATCAAATATCAGTAATAACGTACTCGCCAACGTTCTAGCTAGTACTTTGTAAATAGAGTATACAGTAGAATACACCCTGTATTCTATACACATCGCATTCCGCCCCACAAAGATAGGGTCAGGTGGGGTAAATGCGAGTACCATAACTAGATTGACTTGTTATTTTGTGGTCTTTTACAATTTACAAATAATTTTTACTGTGAATATTAAACATGTTTTAGGCTTTTGTTTGATGTAATTACTTATATTTAATTATGGATGATTCAGATTAACTCTCTATTGCATTTTCCCGGTCTAAAGTGGTAAATGTAAAAAATATGTTAAATTCTAATAGTGTATATAGTTAGTAATCTGGGGTAATAGCAATAAAATACGCAAATTGAAATATACTTTGGTTTTTATTGCAACGAGATTGGTGAAAATCTGTCAATCCATCAGATTCAATAAATTGTCAGAGTGTAGTGCAAGAAGATATGGTAGAAAAATATTCTTCTGCAATGGAAGATCTGCTTCAAATTTCTAATTACACCGCAGAATGTTATGAGCAATTACAGAATAAAACTTATGGTTGCAATTATAAAAGCCTCCAATTACCACAGACATCACAACACACTCACAGCCTCACCTACACCACAACAAACACTCAGTTAAAGGAAAAAATTAAGGCAAAAGAAAGGAATTTAATGTATTCCGATGAAATGGGTAAGGACATGGGTACTATTGTACAATTAAATGACGGCCAAACATTTATAAACAGCTGCTATCCCAATGCCACTTTTAAAAACATTGTGAAAAATCATATAATCAAAAACAATGATAAATGTAATAATTTAATAATTTTTACAGGGAACAGGGGAAATGTAAATAAACATGATCTTTTAGTATTATATGAAAAACTTTGTTGTTTAGACTCTAAGAGGATTGTTATGTTTACATTTCCCTATAGCCAAAGCTTTCCTAAGGAAGAAAATGACACAAGATATATTCTTAATCAAACATTGCATACATTGGCAATGTATAATGATAAATTTTGTGTCATAGATACCAATAGGTATACGAAAAAGTTTTTTATTACAAAGGGTAGATATTATTACCTACCTGCTTTCTTAAAAAGACAGATAGCTGTTTCGCTATCATATTTTATAGAGATGACAGCCAAGAATTTGGCTAGACCCCTTGCTTCTATTGAGCAAGCATTAGATTATAAGACCTTGGAAGAAATTCCAAATAATATTTATTTAAATTAGATAATAGGACAACAGAGCACCACTCTTGCAATAATAAGGTAAGTATATTATGTGATAAAATTCATTCCCAAAAAATTATTGTGGTTCATCAAAATATACAGGGGATGAAAAATAAAGAATTAGAAATTGAACTATTCTTGAATAGTCAAAAAATAGACTTTTTGTGCATAACAGAGCACTGGTTAAAAAAATATGAAGTTTTGTTTAATTTTTGTAACCACAGGGTTGGTAGTGTGTTTTGCAGAGAAAATGCAATTCATGGTGGCTCATTAATCCTAATAAGTAAAAAACTTAAATGCAAAGAAAGAAAGGATATTATCAGCCTCTCTGTAGAACTAACTATTGAAATCTCCTGTGTGGAACTGGAGCAATTCATTGTTGTATGTCTATATTGTCCTCCATCAGCTGTCTATAATAATGTTGAAAATGTATTAGAGGAGATATTGTGTAAATTAGTAAAGTGTAATAAAGGGCTAATTGTGTGTGGGGACTTTAATGTCAATTTACTTTGTCATTCTAATTCAAGTGTACGCATACTTAGTCTTTTTCGTTCATACAATTTAATAAATCAATTTCATTCACCCACAAGAATAACAGCTAGCACCGCAACTTGTATAGATAATATATATAGTGACATAGCCCCTTTGAATGTTTGTATTTTCAATAGATTTAAATCTGATCACACTGGTCAATGGTTTGAATTCCAATTAAGGAAACAAAAAACATGTAAAAAGAAGAAAATTGTGATAACTCCTATTACAAATGACCGTTTGGACAGATTTAGAGAAGCATTGGTCTATAGAATGCCATTTCTGTGTGGCAACTCATCCCCTAATAATTTATACAATACTTTTTTTGGATCATTTATTGATGAATTCAAGAAAGTATTTACTCAAAAGACTTTATTGGTCTCTGAGAAAACAAGTTTCTGTGACTGGGCAAATGAGGAGTTACACAGGAAAAGGTTAAAATTATATGAAATCTATGACGAAATGCAATATAACACTAGTGTGGAATTTAGGGAATATGTTAGGTTGTATTCAAATAATTTCAAAAAAGATTGCAAAATCACAATATTTAAGTTCAAAAATAAAAAATAGCATGGATAAAGTAAAAGCTACCTGGAAAATAATAAATGAAGAATCAGGTAAAACGTCTGACAAACGAACTGATTATATGTTAAAAGTTAAAGGGAAGTTAATAAAATCTGACCCAGAGGTAGCTTCTTCTTTTGAAGAGTTCTTTACAAATGTACCACTAAATACGACCAAGTCCCTAGATTCTTCACCTGCTGCTGCGATCTCATTGCTAGAAAAATGTGTACCTGAATGTAATATTAAATTTCAGTTTAAACATATAACTTGTAATGATATCGTTAAAACTTTTAAGCTTATTAATTTAAAAAAAGTAAAGATATATGGGGTATGTCAACAGTCATTTTAAATTCCGTTATTAATGTAATAAGCTCTGAATTGTCTATAATTTTTAACAGATGTATCGATTGTGGAGTCTTTCCGGACGAAATGAAATTAAGTAAGATTACACCGTTGTTCAAGGCCGGTAGTGAGTCTGATCCGTCAAACTTCAGACCTGTTTCCGTGCTCCCTGCGTTGAGCAAAGTTTTTGAAAAGATAATGCTAGACCAGCTTTCTTTACATTTTAATAAAAATAAACTCTTACATAATAAACAGTATGGTTTCACTAAGGGTCGCTCCACAATCGATGCCGGTGTGAAGTTGATTTCGGACATATTTAACGCCTGGGAAGAATCATATGATGGAGTCGGCGTCTTTTGTGACCTGTCAAAGGCCTTTGACTGTGTTCATCCTGATATACTCGTTGGAAAGCTTCAACACTATGGCGTTGATGGCAAAGCTTCCAGCCTGATGAATTCATATTTAAAGGGAAGGATCCAAAGAGTTCATGTCAATGGAGTCACCTCTCCGGGTTCGCAGGTATCAATGGGCGTCCCCCAAGGATCGATTCTCGGGCCTTTCTTATTTCTGATTTACATAAATGACCTCCCATTCTTTGTCAACGAAGTTCATGAGATGGTATTGTTTGCTGATGACACTTCACTTCTATTTAAAGTGAATAGGAATAACGTATTATTGGACGATGTAAACAATTCTATCTCTCGTATAGTTAACTGGTTTAATGTAAATAACTTATTGCTTAATGAGAATAAAACAAAATGTATTAGATTTACAACTACTAGCGTAAAGCGAGATATTGGTAACCTGAAAATTAAGGACAGTGAACTAAACTTTGTTGACAAAACTGTTTTTCTAGGCATAACAATAGATAGTAAACTCCAATGGGGCCCACACATAGAGACTCTTTCGAATAGGCTGAGCTCTGCAGCATATGCAGTAAAGAAAATCCGACAGTTTACTGATGAGGACACGGCTAAAATTGTGTACCATAGCTACTTTCATAGCGTTATGTCGTACGGCATTTTACTGTGGGGTGCTGCTGCAGAGGTTCAATCCATATTTGTGCTGCAGAAGCGGGCTGTTCGGGGTATTTGTTGTGTTTCTCCGAGGGAGTCGGTACGGAATAAGTTTAAGGAATTAAATATTATGACACTATCTGGTCAATATATTCTTGAAGCCTTGTTGTATGTCCAAAAAAATATAAACGATTTTAAAACAAATGGTGACTTTCACCAGTATAATACGCGAAATAGAACTAATTTGAGTGTACGACCAACCAGGCTCCAAAAGATAAACCACTCCTTATATGGAAATTGTATTCGTTTTTACAACAAGCTCCCAAGCGAAATTAGAGAATTATCACTAAATAAATTCAAAGCCCTCGTTAAACGAAAATTAATCAACAAAGCTTTTTATAAATTTGAGGACTACTTAAATGATCCTAATCCTTGGGATTGAATTGCTCCAGTTCAAACAATTTGTATGACAATACTTGGCGATTAAAAAGAGTGGCGGAAAGTTTCTTGCCAGTTCTTCTTACCCGCTCTACGCCCTTGACTTGCGAACTGGTAGTAAATGTAAATTTACGATTAATTTAACTTGACGATTCAAAAGTGTACTTGGTTACCTACTTGAATAAAGATATTTTGAGTTTGAGTTTGAGTTTGAAGTACTTTACGTGTATAATAGATGCCAGCACTAGTTTTTTTGTGTGTAAACAGTTAAAGTTATGGTATTACATTTGCCCCGTTCATGCATTTACCCCACCTGACTATACTTTCGAAAGATTCGGTAAAATAAACTACAGGATTTTTTTCCTAACCAATGTCACTGTATTAGTACGTATACTATTAGTTTAAGGCTATGGGCGCACGGGTTACTTTTGTCACCGTTGTATTTAAGGTTATATTTTTTAAAGTGGAGTTCGCTCACGAAGGGTGAGTGACAACACTTTCTAGAAATCGAAGCGTCATTTAGATATGGATTTCAAAGAGACGGTCGGCTATCCCAAACAATGCTAAATATTATTTTACTTATCTCTTCCCATGCTTAAATTTTCAAATTAATGTCAGAGTAGCCTTTCAGTTTTTGAAGTAATACTTCTTTTGGCGCGTAAGGGAAAAATTATGAGAGTAAATTTTTACGATGCACGCGCACACCGTCACAAAAAACCGACATCCTGAAGTTAGCATTAGAAGTTAGCACATTTTAAATGAAAAAATGTCCATTTCTTTAAGTATGAAGAAATATTTTTTTGTGTTATTTCAATAAACTTTATTTAACTAGATAATGCGTTATAATAAAACTTTCAATGTATTAAATACCTTTTTTCTATAGGCAGTGTCGTTTTTTCTACCTTCTTCTTATTCTACGTTTGTAGAAAAAAGGACGCGAAAGATAAAGTTTTTAAAAAGATTTTTATCTTGTTACGCCAAAGAAGTATAACTTCTAACGCGTGTACATAAGTACTCACACATGTTTTTATCATATAATGCTATAACGGCGTACAAAAATGTCACCCAGTTTTTCCACTCTATATTTTTATACTATTTGAAAAAAATATTTTTGCAAAAATGAGTATACCGGAGCTGCGACATTTGAATACTTTGTTGAGCTTGTGTTGGGGTTCTGACCAGATACTCTTAAAAATGTATGTTCAGTGAGTGAGCCAATAAATTAGGAGAATCGTTAATTTGTAGTCCTTGATTTGTATGTACTAATAAATAGGTCCTATTATTTTACTCGAATTTTATTCCTTATTGTGAAGGTACTTCAAAACTTTTGTCAGACCGTTTTTGGTATGTTTCTGACGTCGAGTTTTTGTTCTCATGGGTCAGTATGATACTCGTAGAGAAGGTTGCAGTTGTATATTGAATTATTACTTTAAATCATTTAATGGAGCACGACTTCTTCATTACCTGGCATATGGGCTGCTAATCTTTAAACTGGCTTTAATATTTACTTAACACTCAGTTAAAGCAGGAGATTAATTACACATTTTAGAATTAATTATTAGGTACTAATTAATTTGTACGTTATTCTCTAGATCAGTGTTTCCCAACGTTTTTTAGGCCATACCCCACATGAACCTACTATTTTCTATATTAATTTAGTGAGATCCTTGCGCTTGATGCTTACCGCACAGAGATTTTGTATTAGGCTCCAATTTGGTTAGCTTCAGTCTAAAGTCTCCACGTTGTTTTATATCCAACTAATTTCGATTGCCCCCCTGTGGGGCGTGGCCCCACGTTGGGATACACTGCTCTAGTTTTTCCATCCCTTTTAGAAATAGTTTCTATATTTACATACAACAATATCTGTAACATTAAAGAGTATAGACTGATATTTTCTGTCCATTATTATCACATCTATATATAATATGTATGATCAAAATTATTTCAGGTTTTCCCAGCGACGGTAGCTTTCCCCCGCCAGTAATGACAAACAGCTAGCAATATGGGGGTGGCCGACGATTTTGCCCCAAGCTTCACGCAGAAGCCGCAGCTGAGGCAGGAGGATGACGGGAACAAGCTGGTCTTCGAGTGCCAGCTCTTCGCAGGTCCCAAGCCTGAAATCAGCTGGTATCGCAGTGATGAGCTGCTGAAAGAGGATAATAGGACACAGTTTAAGTAAGTATCTATACATTTGTTAGGCAACATTAGAATAATATTTATTGTTCGAAAATACTCTGCTCCTGAAGTCCAGCAACTGAGTTTCATCATCGGACGTCAGGGCTGAATACAAAATACCATCAGTATCACCTCGACGTCCGTCGTTCCCCAACTGAGCGTTTCTTAAGGCAGTTTTTGCCGCGCCGACTAGTATTTCCGAACCAATTCGTCTAGGGCCCTTCAAGAAAGAGCGTGGGTACTGTTTTCTTAAAGGACGGCAACGCACTTGCGAGCCTTATAACATCTCCTTCTCAATAGCTCATTTGAGTGTCCATCGGCGGCGGTATCCCTTTACATCAGGTCAGCCTCCTGCCCGTTTGCCTCCTATTACATAAAAAAAAGCTAGTTTAATAAGTTAAAGATGGTTATAAGGTTTTGCATAGCAGCTTTTGTAAGCTTTCTTTTTTAAATAAATACATCTATATTTGTAATGTAGTTGTATTACTAGTTTTTGTGATATGAATGATAAAAATGTATCTTATCTTTAACGATTTAGAAACTGTATTTTAGTGCATTTTGCCAATATTCACCAAGAGTAGTTTCCCTTGAAAAAGGGCATACGAATCTTGTCCAATGCCTGTTGCAGTAGTAAATTTAAATTGGCCTACTATCTACTTAGGGACTTGCGGGGTGTGGTGAGCAACCCAAGTGTTCACCAAGAACTCGGTTTCTTTGTACCTAGAGCATATGTGTGACGGCGAAGGCCAAGGTTGCTCGTGATACCAAGGTCCAGAAACAGTCTGTTCCACAGATCCCCGTTAACAAAGACGTTGCGCTTACTGAATGCTGTCTCTGACATCATAGACATCTTTATATGTTTCCGGAGTGAGTTCACAGTAGCGATATTGTGTATCTTATGTACTTAATACTATATTTATTTATTTTTCGTCTTTATCGTATTGGCTTGGTACTGTAAGGATAGTGTATGAATTTTTGTGAATAAATAAATAATTTTCAGAATCCAGAGTGTGGCAAACAACAAGTACCTGGTGGTACTGGAACTGGATGATGTGGTGGAAACAGACGCTGGACTTTACAAGGTTAAAGCTAAGAATAAGATGGGCGAGGTGGCCGCTTCCATCAATCTTAACTTTAGCCGTAAGTATTTAGAGGTTCTAATTTACAAATAATAATTAATTTCTTATGTTATCCAGAAATTACCAAAATGTTCAATGTCCTCGGAAGTAATTCATTTAAAATGTCTAATATTGTAAAATTTAAGTGTTTTACAAATAAGCAATGAAAGAATTGATATGATAAAATTTGATTGTCATACTATTTTTAAGAGCAAAAATAATTAAGGTAATTATTTTTCGATTTTTGTCTTTCAGCTGCAGACGAAGAAAAACAGAAGTGAGTATTATTTACTTTTCTTAGTATTATATTTTCGTTTAATGTTAAATACTTTTAAAAGCAGATAAGCTAATGTGAAAATATATGTCTCTGGTATATGAAAACTGTAGCTTTGCTAAATATACTTTAGAACAGTGTTTCCTAATGCTGCGCCCACGCCCAACAGGGGGGCAATTTAACGGGGGCTATTCGAAAAATTATTAAAATTATTTGTAATTTTTCATTACATGTTTAACTTTCTGTGTATCGTTAACAAGTTCCTAGTAATTTCTTTCTAAAATGGAAAACTTATGATATAGTATCATTTGTTTCTTAAATTTAACGATTAAATTTTAAAAATGAATGTTATGTATGTAGAATAGGGGGGGCATAAGAATTTTAGTAAGGCTAAGGTGGGGCATGGTACAAAAGGTTGGGAAACACTGCTTTAGGAGGTTTATACAGTGCAATGTTAGGCCCCAACAATCTTATGTATGACACGTCGTAAAGATAACGTTATAAAAATAATAATTCATTTTCATTTAATTGTCTTTGTTACAACAACAGAAAACTCCCTGAATATACTTTTTGAAGACCGATTTCAAAGAAAGATTTTACTCGTAACTTGAATATGACGTCCACTGTTAAAAAATTATTTCCTTACTATACTAAACCAATTAACCGGGATTAATTAAGGAATTTCTATTTACAGACAAGTAGACGGTAAGGCGCCAACGTTCGCGCGCAAGCCAGCAATCCGACAAGAAGACGACGGCAAGCGATTGATCTTCGAGTGCCGCATTGAAGCTGAGCCAGTGCCCAGTGTCAGCTGGTCTCATAACGGGACCGGAGTCTCTCCCGGTGCTAGACACAAGGTATTAAATTCAACATCTATTTTGAAGTGACAACGTATTATAAATCGATGAACGCCGGCCGCACGCACGAAAAAGCATGACTCGTTGGCCCGTTACGCTCATTGTACGATTGCGCCGCATCTATCTCTCTTTCACTCGATTGGCCTGCGACCGATGCGACCGAGGACGCATAGGCCGATAGGCAAATAGTGTTAATTCAATAAAAATGATTCAATTTTCTGTCAAAAAATACAAATGTCCATAAACCGACATTACAGTCAATTAATTTTTTTTATCATACTTTTCTAATAAATTATCGATGTTGATTTTTACTATATCTTATGGCGAGACGAGTAATACCTATATCCTTATAGTATCCTAAATGAAGTTTAGTTCTTATAATCTAGTTCTAGATCGTATAAAAATAATTATACAACCAATAGATATATTTTAGCTGTTATAAACAGACCTGTGGCCATATAATATGTATAAGAAGTGACCTTGACCTCATTAGTTCTTCAGGACACATGAACGTCCTTGGCTTTGATAACCTATATATAGAATTACCTTATCTAGAGGTTCAATCAAAATTTCCTCACTTCCAATTTTTTAAATGCACTTTTTAAGTTAAGTTATTTTTAGAAAGATTCTATTAATCCATCTGTCAACACAATATTTTTTTAAATTATTAGGGGAAGGTCGGGACCCTTCGTACGGTTTTCACATTTTATTTTTAAAATTTTTCTTTTTCCATGAATCAATCATCTAATAGCTTAAATTTATAGTCTAACTATCTGAGATTCATATTAAAAAATGACAAATGATTTCATCTGATGTTTCAACCATAATTATGATTTAAACTAAATCTGGAATACGTACGAATCTGCCCCATCAACGGGGCACCTTCGTACAGTGTTGGGGGTACATTCGTACGCTGTGGGGTAGTTCCGTACGTGCTATTAAAACGACACGTATAATTCAAAATTCATTTATTAGCAATAAAATTAAACACAAAAATAAAGATTTAACTTCTATTAAACAAAAATAAAATACTTTTCTTATACTGAACAAATATTACATAGCTTTTCTTAAGTAAAACAAAATTTAATTAGTTAGGTATCTTAAATTTAGAATCACATTTTTTAATCTTTGGTGCGGATTAGCACTTCTTATTTTCGGGTGTGGCAGTATAAATTCGTGGTTTTCCTGGCCGTCGTCGTCATTTTGTTTGTTTTATTACTTCTTACAACATGCGGATAGGGTCGAAACGCTTCTGGTGTCAAATCTGACTTCGAAGGAACAACTATTTCATGGATTGGTAAATTATTCAAAGCATCTGGTTCACAAGCATCAAAATCAACCTTATTAAAGATAATAAAAATAGGTATTAATATATATTTACATCGACGATAGCAATGATAGCAAAACAGGACAAAGTTAATGCAAATATTAGCAATTAGCACACTAACACAATCTTTCCTGCCTACCAGAAGGTTTAGTCAAGATGCCTTAACAGTAGTGAATCATGAATGTAGCAAGTTGAAAACTTAATTTGTATAAAAATGACAGTTCGTGTTTACAAAATGTTTTCATACAAATTTGTTGTACAATTCGTTCAAATGTGCCCCATCTAGTGCTGTCCGAAAGTACCCCACTAACTGAATAACAACAAAATATAACTAATTTTAATATTAATAGGAAAACGTCATAAATTAAGTTTTGGAGACGTATCTTAAGTATATTTTGCTAGTTACTGATAGAATACTCTACACGAAAACTTATTTTATCTACGGTAACAAGAGACAAAAACATTGATCAAAAAATTATTTACCGAGCGCGAAAACACGTCCATGCCTGTAACTTCACTCTCATCGGTGCGAATTTCGCGAAACTTCGCTGATGGTACCTCGACTCATGCACACACACAAAAACAAGACTGTACTTTGTTTCGTTCAAGTTTTATTTTGACTGTATGAATGTGCCCCGCGTACGAAGGGTAACGATCTTCCCCTATATTATTACAAACTAAAAATTCATTTTTAAAAAAATATAAATACCGCCCATTTTTTTGTAATTTGACAATTTTTATCAACTAAGACTTTCAATATATTGAATACCTTTACTAAATTTTTTACAGCATACTAGCAATGGTCTATGGTTCAAGCCGTATTATAAAAGTTTCATTATACTTAGTCCATTTGTGAAGGCTTTAATAGGATTCTGGCAAATGCTTATAGCTCTTGAATGCCATACAGAAATCTATTTTATATAAATAATTAAGAGATCAATTTTTGTCGTAATCAATATTACTCTGTACCTACTTCCACAGCTGTCAAGATCTCCCAATGCTTTTAATAATTTTAATTTGTTCATTTAATTTTCAGTTAACGGTTAACAAGGACGGGAAATCTTATTACGCGTCGCTTGAAATCAACAATGTGACTGTTGAAGACGCGGGAAAATACAGAGTGACCGCTAAGAACGAACTAGGAGAGAGTAACGCTACAATAAGTTTAAACTTTGACAGTAAGTATCGAAAAAATTTTTTTAGTCCGTTATAATTCACCAAAATCGGAAGAATTCGAGCAAAAACTTTTAAGAGAAGAGCCTTTTTAACTAACTTTACTATTATTCTATTATTAAAGTAAGCTAATTCGGTATTCACTGAGGCAGATTGTAAAGCACGCAAAAAAATACATAATTTAAATGTTTCGTGAATTAAAACGCGTAGTGTCGGAGCAATGGCGCTGGTATCAGCTGCCATTTTCATTAATTAAAAAAGTGAAAGGGGTTGGTTTATTTTATTTGCCAATATGAATATATCTACAAATTACAGACTATTTGATAGACTGTTGTAATTTTATAGTCTTTATTATTTATGTTGAAGCAATGGTGTTAGTGTCAGCTGCCATTGTTCCGACATATTTAAAGTATATTATTAAATTTCTTATCTGTCTTTTTTCACCACAGCGTAAACATAATATCAGGAAGAAACGAAAGAGTACTTCAGTTAAGCAAGTGCAATTTAATTGATTTAGTTATGATTGATAATTATATGTTTTACAATATTTTAACCAATATACTCATTCGTTTCTTTTTTCTTATTAAGTTTATGCTTTGATTAAAAAAAAACAGATCTTAAAGTTAATAAAGGGATTAGAAAGCAACGTTTGGATAGTTGTAACGTCACAGGGAGAATGTAAACTATGTGTTAAATTATTGCTATATAAAAAAACCTATGTGTTTACGCCATATTTTAATTTAAAAATAATACTGTGTTTGTGTAAACTGTCAGTGTTACACTTATTTACTTAAAGCTTTGAAGGTGCGATTTTTATTTAACAATCTGTGTCATTTTGTTTTAATTCACAATATTGTTGTAAATGTAGAATTTGCAGCTTTTGTTTCATGAACTAATTTCTATTATACACATTACACTTATATACATGTATTGTTATCCGTTTAAGATGTTTTCTCACACTTCAATGCATGTATATTATTTATATATTTTTAACATAAAAATTCTCAATAAATTACACTGCACAATTTACTCTTATCATCTCTCATATTATGCACGCGTAGCGTTGTATTCATTATTATTTTATTCAGTTGCTATAACGCTTTATTAATTTTTCTTATATTCATTAATCAATGTAACTTTAATCTTAAACTTATTGGCAACTGTTATGCGTACTATCCAATTATATAAAATAGGTTTATTATTTGTATTTTTATATGATCCAGTTATACTTTTACTATATTCGTATTCATTAACTTCTTCAATACGTTCCTCATTTAACTCTTAAACCTGCCTGAATATTGATTAATAATTGACACAAAACGTAAGAAAACATCTTAAATGCGATATTAAACTGATGACTGAATTTTTGCAAATTACGCCCTGATTGATTAACGAATGTAATTTGATGATTAGGCGATGAAGCGCCCGTGCCTGAAGATTATATTAAACCTACTTTTACGGAGAGACCAGTTATCAGACAATCGGAAGATGGTACCAAAATAACGTTTGAATGTCGATGTGTTGGCAAACCGAAACCAACCATTACATGGTAAGGGCCAATATTTATTCTATTAACACTGACAATACTCGAATATCAATTAACTGAAACTTGACGAAACAGGTATCACGGCAAAAAGCTAGTTAAGGAAAGTAGTCGATACAAAATATCGCTCGAAGAGGATCAAACGCTGTATCACATTGCGCGACTTGAAATAATAAACGTAGAGAATGCAGATAAAGGTGAATATAGGGCTGTTGCTAAAAACAAGCACGGTGAAGGCGTAGCAAAGATCAATTTGAATTTCCAAAGCGGGGACAAACCTAAGTATGCATTTGTACTTCTACTGTACTTTAAATCGTTGTAGGTCAGAAATAATAACAATTACCCTTTTAAACAGAATTCCCGACGGTAAAGCACCCAGATTTCCCAAGAAGCCTACTATTAGACAAGAGGGTGATATCCTCATTATGGAATGCATACTAGAAGCTCATCCATTACCAGATATAACATGGTTTCATGGAGATAAAGAAATAAAGGACGGTGTTAAAATGAAAATGTCTAGGAAAGCTATTGGAAAAGACACGTACAATTTAACGTTAGAAATATTAAGCCCCACTGCAGAAGATGGTGGAAATTATAGATGTAACGCCTTTAACTTGTTTGGCGAGAGTAATGCTAACATTGCTCTCAATTTCCAAGGTAAAATGGAAGTTAAATATATAGAGTCAGTACGCATACAGTAGCGAATGCATGTTAGGTAGATTTGTCAATTGCATGATGCAGTATTCAGTTTATCATTCCAAAACATCACGAAAAAATTTAAATAAGATTTTAAAGTTCATCACCACAGCTTAAAATAAACTAAGCAGGATAAATAAAGGATTACTTAAAAAACAAAATAGGAATAAATTTTTAAAACTATGACTAACTCTAAAATAAATTATTTTATTTAGGTGGGGATGACGAAAACGGTTTCGCACCTTCGTTTATTGAGAAACCGAGAATTGTTCCCAACGAAGATGGCACGCTCATCACAATGCGTTGTGTTTGCAAGGCTAAGCCGGCGGCTGAAGTCACGTGGTACCGGGGATCAACCGTCATTAAAGCTAGTAGTAAAATTCAAATCAAATCATCAGTCATTAGCGAAGATGTTTACGAATTAGTGTTGCTTTTATCAAACCCGACTGCAGCGGATGGTGGCGCTTACCGCTGTCATGTCGTAAATGAGTTCGGAGAAAGTAACGCTAATCTGAACTTAAATATTGAAGCAGAACCAGAACCTGAGGGTGAAGGTCCGACATTTGTTGAAAAACCAACTATTCAATCAAAGGACAATGGAAAATTAGTAGTTATGGGTTGCAAAGTTAAAGCTAGCCCAAAACCAACGATCGTCTGGTACCACGAGGGTAAAGAAATACGGGACTCATCAAAAATTAAAACCAGGATCGAAGTGAAAGAAGATATTTATACCATAATATTAGAACTTATCGATCCTGGAATTGAAGACTCCGGATTGTATAAATGCAATATTAAAAATGAACTTGGGGAGCTCAACGCGAATTTAACGCTCAATATTGAAAGTAAGTCTTTTTAATTTTTTTAATTAGTAAGAACAATTAAACCGGTTTTTTCAATTATTACATATTTAATCGATATTATTTTTTTCATTCCAAAATCTGTTTTCCAGTCATTCCAGTTATTAAAGAGAAACCAAAGATCATTAAAATAGTTAAGAAGAAGACTGTGATTGTTGAATGTAAAGTATTAAGTAAATTTGCTCCTGCGTGTACGTGGTATAAAGAAGCTAGTGCTGTTAAAGAAAGTTCGAGACATACAGTTTTGATAGAACCATCCAGAGAGGTAAATAATCATATCTTTGCTGTTTAATAGTAACCCAATTTCTATATTTTTATTTAAAAACTATTTTTTTGTAGGGTGAATTTACAGTTAAGTTAGAAATTTCGAATGTTAGCCAACAAGACAAAGGTTCTTACAAATTAGTTGCTAAAAACGAAAAAGGTGAAGCCACTTCACAAGTCGTGGAGATCACCGAGATACCTGAAGAAAAGGGTGAAAAACCATATATCATTAAACATTTTAGAAGCTTGGTAAGTAATAACTACAAAATGATATTAAAACGAGGAAATTCTGTTGAGCAAAGGTTGTTAAACATACAGTTTAATTACAGGCTAAAAAAGAAAACGAAGAAGCTGAATTTGTTGCTGTTTTGAAAACATCTGATCAATCATGTAGATGTACATGGTACAAAAATTCAACAGTTATAAGAGATTCTTCAGAAGTTAATACATCATTTGATGGTACAAACGCTCGCCTTATTATAAGAAAGGTGACATCAAAATATGTCGCAAATTACAGAGTTGTAATAAGAAATGAATTTGGAGAGGATGAGTCTAGTGCAGATTTAACACTTGTTGAGGAAAAGGTAATGTTTACACAAAAACATAAATTAATTTAAAAATTGATTGCCATAGTAGAAAATCATTATAAAATTTTTTTTTATTTTAGAAAAAGAAAAAGGAGGAAGAAGAAGAAGAAACTACGGTGATTGAGGAATCTGAAGAAGAAATGTCAATCGTAGAAGAAAAATCAATCATCGAAGAAAATCATGTTGAAGAAAGAAAAGTAAGTTGATAAAAATAAAAAACCATATTTCTCCTATTTTCTTCTTCTCTTTCATCATATTATCCGTCCATCTCCACTTTAGTTGTCGGTATGTGGTGTTCGTGTCTTTAAATTTTATTTTATCATTCCTTTTACTCCTGTTGTACTTCTTTCTATAATGGTTTGACATATTTTTGTTCTATTTTCAGATTTTCTGTCATTGCAAAAAAAATGGCTCATATTGTAATTTTTTTTCTCTTTTCCTTCATAGGCATTTCCTTGTCTTTCATTATCTCACCCAGTGATCAGTTTCCGAGCGTTGGCTTTCATTTGTATATTTCTTTATGCATGCACACTTAAGGGCATACCTATTAGTTAATAAATAAATTCGTTTACGTATTTTACTATTTGTCTTTAATATTTATAGTTTCTTATTGTGTAGAATTTGACATAATTTTTGATTTTATTAAGTTCATTGACTGTTTCAATAATATCTCAAAATATTTCTGGCTAAAGTCAAGGTGCTTTTATAGCGTGAGCGAGTATTTAGACTATAAGTTTAACAATTATAAATGACTTAACTTCTTATTATGACATTATGTTAATGTTCTTATTATATGACATTGCAAAAAATTTATATGACACTAGCAAACTCGGCGAACTCCGTTTCGCCACCAGATGGCTTCGTTTTATGTAACATTTCGTTTGGTGATCCCGCTTTTCTGTTGAAATTTTTCCTGAATTTTTTTACTTTTTCTTTCTATAAACCTCACGGAGCCCGAGACCTTTCCAACGAATGCAAAACCGTGGAAATCGGTTCGTGCGTTCTGGAGTTTTAGCGTCAGGAAGGAAAACCCGACTTATTTTTATATAGTAGATTTGCATGCCTATTTGTATATGGCTGATTGTGCGGATTTTTCTTGTTGTTAATCCAATCCATTTTTGGCTACGGAGCCTCTGTACACGCAATGATGATGCTGCAACGTTATGCAGTTATATATTGATATGTAATAAAAGTACTTTTTTTCTAATAAGGAACAGAAAAAACAAGCGGAGGAGGAAGAAACTACTATCATCGAACAGAAAAAGGCAGCTGCTAAAAAGGTTACAAAGAAGCAAGAAATTAAAACTGAAACTCAAAATGAAGAAGTCTCAGTTGAGGCAAAGAAGTCTGAAACAAAATCTGAGGCTAAAAAAGTTGAGACTAAAGTTCAAGAAACTAAAAAAGCTGAAGTAGAACAAGAAGAGATCAAGAAAGTTCTAGAGAAGAAGACTGCAAAGTCAGAGGAAGAGAAAAAGGCACTCTTAGAAAAGATTGAAAGTAAGAAAAAGCCAGAGCCTGAACCAGAAAAGAAAATTGAAGGAATTCCCAAGCTCAAACCAGTTAAGCCAAAAGAAGAACCAAAGGAAGAGACAGAAAAAACTACAAAGAAAACTGAAGAAAAGAAGAAAGTTATTAAAAAGAAGGTTATTAAGAAGAAAGAAGAAGATGTAAGTAGCTCAAATATTTCTTTAAAAAATCTCGTAGTAGTTTTATGTTAAATTAACTAAATGTTATTTGTTTGGTAACAATATGATTCATTTCAGATATTCAAGGAGTATTTATTATGTAACTTTATGTTTCATGCTAATAGTGTTGTGGATATTTTGTGATAACCTTTGTTATAATATGTATTTATTAGGAATTCAACTTTGATGACGATTATGAGCGCCCTGTTCTGGAGAAGTACGAAAGAATCACACCTACACCACTTCAAAAAACACCTAAGGTTGATGAAACACCAAAGGTAAACATAAATACACAATTACAAAACACATATTATTTTTTTAAATTCGTATAACATAGCAAAACTCAAACCGATTTACGTTTCTTTAGACCAAGCGTGCTTCAATTTCTGAAAGTACTAAGAAGCGACAAGAAGAACCAGAAGAGATACCTAAAGATACTCCTACTGCAGACAAAGACCATAAAATTGATACAAATGACGAGGTACATTTTCATTATCAAAAAACAAATTAAAAATAATTTAAATTAATATACATCTCGTACGTATAACTTGGCAGTCGTTTTAAAATACTAAACTTTTTAATGATAGGTTGTTGAGGAAACACGAAGAACAAGTATTAAAAAAGGTATTCGGAAACCTGAAGAACCTATTGATGAAATATCACAGGTTAAATTATCAAAAACTCCTACAAAACCAACTGAAATGCAGACCGAAGAACCCCAAACTGCTCAATCTAAAAAGGCTGTTAAAAAGGTAGAATTGTATTGTGTAATTAAATAAATAGTATTGTAGGCAAAATCATATAATTAAATTATTTATATTTTGTTAAGCCTGAAGAACAGAAAGAGTATGTCGATGATTACGAAAGACCAGACCTCGAAAAATACGATAAGGTCTCTCCATCGTCTCTTGATAAAACAAAGAAAGAAAATGGCGTTTCTGAGGTATATAAATAATTTACTCACAAAATTATTAACGTCGATTGACTTCATATATAAGTACATTTAACGATAAACCCCTCCAATTTATAGGAACCATCAAAGTATGTAGACGATTATAAAAAACCTGAGCTTGAAAAATACGATAAAGTTACACCTACACCTAAAGATATACGTCGTCCAAGTGATACTCAGGTATTTCAAAACCTTTTCATAAACTTCTATTGATTTCTATTCTCGGGTATTAAGAACTGTTAAGTTAAATTCAAACAAAATTATATAAAATCGTAATGAAATTTTCATAGGATGAGACAGATATGATGACTGGTAAAATTAAACCTAAACCAAAAGATGGTGAAACAGAAATGCCTGCACTCCGAAAACGAACTATCGTTAAAGATAAGGTAATAAAAAGTAATTTCATCAACAGTACTAGATACGTTAAATAAGTATTAACTTAAATTATTATGTAGGAGGAGGAGAAAAAGTCTGATGAGAAATCAAAGCCCAAAACTACCAAGAAAGATGACACTAAACCAAAGAAACGTCCATCTCTTAAACAGAAAGAGGTAGCTTACAAATCTATACATTAACAAAATACAACTAAACAAATAAAACACAATGCATCGATATTAGACAGGCCTATAATCTTTTAATTGTTAACTTCTCTTTAAATCTATACTCTATCTTCTACCAACAAATAATTTTCTTATTTGCTTCATTAATTTAGCTCTATATAACGTTCTTCTTCGTTACTGGTGATACAAGGCAAAAGGATATAATATGCTGCATGGCTGATGAAAAATAATCACCGAGGCTTTGTATTCCGTAAATGTGTGTAATATATTAAAATACCAGTGTAAGTCATTACTTAATGTTTCGTTTAAATCAATAATGTGCTTGTATTGCCTTTGTCGATTCTTTAGTTATTTAAGTTTTTATCTTGAAGGTTGATGAAGAAGAATTTATTGATGATTATGAGAGGCCAGTTCTTGAGAAATACGAAAGAATTACTCCGACTCCTATAGAGAAAAAGAAGAAGGTACACTTTTACACTAACACTATATCGCACAAAGGTCAAAAATATATTAAAGGTTTTAAGAAAGTTACACTACGATATCATAGTATAAGTAACGTTTTATTTTTGCCGTAACAAAATGAAATAAATAGATTTAGTTAAAACCCAAATTTACATAAACTTTTTCATAGGAGGAAAAACTTCCAAAAGAAATCACCTCTACTTCATCCGTACAACGTCAGTCAATAAAAGATAATGATAAATCTGAGGTACGGCAAACATACATTTAATTGTCTTTATTGTAATTTATAATAATTAAAAAATATTAAATAAACAAATTTTAATAGCCTATGGAAATTGACGAGAATGAAGACACAGAATACAAACCTAAACCAAAGAAAGATGAAGACACGACAACAAAAACAGGAACATACCAAAATGCACAAAATGAACCAATGGTTTGTATCAAACCTATAAAATAAATAATAAAATTTAAACACGTTAAATATCATAAAATGAGTTGTTTTGGTATTTTTCTTAGGAAGAAGACGATTTTGTAGAAACAAAAGCACGATCAGTAGGGCCAAAGAAGGAAGAAACGCAAAAGTATCCTTCTTTCAAAGAAAAAGAGGTAATCTTAATTTCAGATAAAAGTTAAACAAATCTTTTACTGTTACATTTGTTAACTTAAAATATTTTTATTAGGACATTCCAAAACACACTGACGACCGAAACCAAACAAAACCCGAAAAAGATAGCAAATATGTAACTTCACCTACAGATACTGATAGCCCAATTGTTAAGGTATATTGATAATCAATAAAGAAAAACATTAATCAGAATCAAAACAAGATAATGATATTTTTTTCTATTAGGATGATGACGCGCTGGTTATTGATAAATCAAAACGTAAAGATAGCGTCACTAAAACTAAACCGGAAGAATCAGATGAACCAGAAGAAGTTAAAAAACCACTTCTCCCTAAACAATCTATTAAAACAAAGGTATAAAAAAACGAATTAATTAATTACAAAAAAATATTCTAAATGTGATAATTTAATGTATTTAATTTAATGTGTAGGATGATGAGAAGACGACGGATGATAAAGAAAATATTACACCGATTAAAAAAGTTAAAACTATTTCAAAAAAGCGTCCTTCTTTAAAAACAAAAGAGGTATACACTTTCACAACAGTTACTGCTCACACACATTAACATGCACAGGTTTTGAATTTTCGACACACGGCCTCTAACACACTATAAATTATATGGTTATGAACATATTTTAACTCCAGCTCACTGCAATTTTTATACACGATAATATAGTCTGAAGTATTCGATAAGTATTGTTTGGTTTGTACTTAACTTTACAGAGCAGATTGTCTATGCTTAAGTTTTCTTCAACTTTAGCTCTGCAGAACGAGGTTTGGCGACTAAATACGTGATGAGCATTGCATGTTTAAAAGCTTTTTCAGCATCTTCCAGGTGTATCTTTCTTCACGTTGTTTATTGTTTAATATACTTAGAAAAACGTTCAAGCCTTTACTATCCCTTATAGCAATTATTTTTTATGTCATAATTTTCAAAGGTTGAGGAAGAAGAATTTGTCGATGATTATGAGAGACCTGTCCTCGAAAAATACGAAAAATTCACGCCAACACCAATTGAAAAAAAGAAAAAGGTACACAGTACCCTGCACGCTTTAAAACACAATAATCTCGTAGTGTAGTGAGAAATATTGAAAAAAATACACATGCAAAATATATAACACCCACGGCTTTAGATACGGTCCCATGCACAAATGAAATAATTATACTAAAAGTTACACCCTAGTTACATTTTAACGCAGGCAATTACGACCTTGGCTTAATTTAATTTGCTTAACACTTTTAAATCGAATAATATTGTTAAGAAGCTTTATCCAAACTTCCTTGGAAAATATTAGTAACTAAGTGAGTAGTTTAGGAAAGCATTCAAGGAAAACTTTTTTAATTAAACCAAAACATAACAGGAAGAAAAGACACCTGAGGATGTTCCTTCTTCAACTGTTCAGAGACGCCGTTCGGTCAAAGGCAAAGATAAACCAGAGGTAATCTTTCGTTTATGGCATATAACTTCTTTTTTTTGGAAAGTGCATAATATATAATCATCTTCTATAGCCGATGGAGGTTGATGAAAATGTCAATTTGTCTGCACCGAAAAAGCCAGGAAAGCCTGAACCGGAAGACGTTACACTTACACACAAAACACCCGCTGATACTACACCCACGGTTCGTATATTGATAACATCAACATTTTTATCAAAATAAAAAGCGATATTAATAGTATATTAATTACATTTAATAAGGTGGATGAAGCCGAAGCAAAACTAAAGGTTAAAAAACCTGAAGTTGTTGAAGACGCAACCATCAAACGGCCTTCGGATAAACCTAAAAAGGTATTTTTGAAGACGTTTACGATACTAAAATATTATTATTTTATAGAACTTCCTCGATTACTTTAAATTCAAACATTCAGTTTGTAAAAAATGTCAACAAGTTTTGTTTAAAAATAATTCGCAGATGTTTACCAACCCTATTAAATCAAAGTCAGAACTGCCAATAGAACGAAGATACTCATATATTATAAAGGTACAAAGATAAAAGATAAAAATAATCACATTGACGTAACGACACGGAAATAGCACAAGATATTTATGTAGCACTTCACAAAAATCTAAATATAGTGACTAAACTGTCAAGCACAAACATCATTCGTAATTGTACATACACAAATAGACTGCGTCAAATTCTTTCTTCCGTTCTTGTTACTTTATATTCACCCAAGTTTCTGCAAATCTTCTTTACTTTTCTACCTATGGAATGTATTCTTCTGTATCTAATACCATGTATGTGTGATTGTGATGTTAGGGAGAGGACACCGAAGAGTCAGTCAGCCTCACCAAACCCAAAACTAAGACAAGCACAACTGCTCCTGAAGATGCAACACTGACACAAAAAACTCCATCAAAGAAAAAGCAGACGGTAGTATTATTTAGTATTTTAAGCATTTCATATTATAAAAACAATTACTTGATTATCAATTTCCATTGTTTTACACAGGAGGGTTCTGAAGCTGCTAAGCTCAAAATTAAAAAGCCAGCTGTCGTTAAGAAAGATAATGAAGATGATGTTGGGGTAAAACATATTATATGAGATGCTTAAAATATATAAACTGCATGTTATAATACACGGTTTGATAATTTGAAACAATCCGACTAACAAATAGAACCCGCTTTGTAGAAATAGTCATAGTAGTTAAGCGATAAAAATCCTTAAATAACTTTACGACTTCGTAGGAACCACTCACGATACAAGGTGGTAAATTCCAAGTGCCACAACTTAAGAAAACAACAAAGAAAACACAAGACAAGCCCAAAAATGCCACTGCTACGGACAATGAAAACGCGGATGGGGTAAACACAACACATAACTCTTCAATGTTGTCCTTATCTTCTAGATGTGACAATACTACCATTCACTTTCTTTCTGTAAATACATACTTTACATAAACCACAATGCACACAACGCTTACCATACCACTTTGACAAATTCACGTGAAGTCGTCGTGTTGCAATAACCTATTCGTCGATGTTTTTTTTGATGAAATGGTCGCATGGTCGCATTTCGCTTTCAGCAATTGCAGGTTAAAAATCAACAGCTTACGTCCGGCTGCTTTATGGAATGCTGCGTCAACATATTATAATAGTTTAAACATGAAGCATAAGTGACATCTTTTACGATTTCAGTACCAACTGGACTTCGTTGACGACTACGAAAGACCAGTATTGGAGAAATATGAAAAGATGACGCCAACTCCAACAGTTCGTGAGAAGAAAGAAAAAGAAGTTACACAGGTAGTTACATTTTATTGTAGATTATAAAGCGACTACTATACTTCTGTTTACGTATGTTTTAATATTATGTATGCATATGTATTGTGTTTGAATGTGCGCAATAAACACTTCCTCGTACGTTGAAGGGAAACGTCGCGAGGCCTGATTTCCTATAAAGAATTATTATCAATGTAACAGATGCAGAAATCTAAAAATGCAATGCTTAATGTAATTCGAGTTAATCCAAAATTAATCATAATACACAGATCACAAACTCAATCATAACTATTCTAATTTAATATTATTCTTCCAACCTAAAGGTCGCACATGCAGAACAGCATTTAGCTGTGAAGGTATTTTACTGTCGTGTGTCCCCATTGTTAATAATAATTTTGGTTTTCTCTACGGGTTTTTTATATTCTATTAGACAAGTTGTTGAGCATTATGCTAGGCTCTTTTCTGCTTATCATGCATGTGTCATCGTGATATAGAAGTTATGGAATTATGATTTGGAGAACTCAGTCTAATATATGTAAATATGTATATATATTATAATACCCCATGTATTTAAATAATGAATTAGAGTAATATATGGAGCTGTCTTGACAGTTGTGTAATGCTTAAAACTTTACACCACTTTTTTGTATATTGTATTCTAGAGATTTTCAATTTCGTTGGACAGATGTCGAAGTAGACAGAGACGCAAATCTGTTTATGGCATAAACAGATATGCGTCTGTCTACTTCATCTAAAATAAAAGGAACTAAAAAACGTGACGGTGTGACAGTTTAATAATGTATAGTATAATCATTAAAAAAATAATTAAAAGTTTTTAAATGATTATTGAGATTTTCTAGGACAGATTGTTTAAGACAAATTGAATGAAGATTTTACTTATTTATATTATACACGCCATTGTGTGTTGCAGAATATGCAAAGCAATATTGTACCATTTCTATATAATTGTACCTACTCCAAATTCTAGCAAATAAATGATTATTATAAAACTTGTCTAATAGAATAGGTCAAATAATCTTGTGGTTTCTTCATTGTATTTAAATCATCAACATTTGTCATTTTTTAAGGTTTTAAGGTGTTTTTTATGATTTTAATATTTTAATCTCATTACCTTTATAGACTGACAGCAGGCGTACATCAGTCGCGTCCGTTCAAAGTGAAGTAAGTTGAAACCTATTCAGTACTTAATAATTTTAACACTTTCTGAATATTGCAGAAATTTGTCAATTTCTTTAAAATAGTTTGAGTAATACTGTAAATAATTATAATTTCAACGTAATTTTATCATAATATACTTTTAGAATTTATAAAGATTATGAAATATATTTCACAGTAAACTGTTACTCATTTGTTTATATTAGATATTCAATCCATAATATTGTTAATATCTCTTTCTCCACTGCATCTTGGCCCATTCCCTCAAGGTCCACCCCCAAGTCGACGGGCCTTGTGTTCGCCTATGGTGTTGAGTTAACAATTCCTCTATCTTCTTTTATAACCTCGAATTCGCTATTGAAGATAACTTAATAATTTGCTATAAAACTAAAGCTTTTTCTATCGCAGGTCGAAATGAAATCCGAGAGCCGCAGGAGTTCGATAATCGAGAACAAAGCAATAAAGGTACGATTTATTTGAATAAACGAATAAGCAAAAAATAAAAATAAACACCCACAATCGACGGCTACAATCACAGCGATGATTTCATAACCTTAACGCGCTAACAAAGTTATTCTGACCGCTAAGGATACAATTACTCGACCTTAGCCACTTGGCTCTCGGGCATTTAGTGGTTAGTGGACTAGTCAAGGATCCTCCTCCTCCTTTAGGTCGAAAGAAGAACAGCAAATTCCTCCTCTATATCGTAACTGATTATTTAATATTCAATCTTCCTTTACGCTTTTTAATCCGATAAATTAATATGAATAAAATATATATAAGCTTTCATCTCAACATCAAAAAGTAACATGGACGAAAACAAGCTTTTATAACATTATATTTTACAAATAATTAAAAGTTCGTTTAAGGGTCATAAACGCATTATAAGACTCGATGAATATTTGTGACATAGTTTTTGTAACTTTATAATATAAAAGTTATATGTTTATGTATGTGGGTTTAAAAAGGGGGATAAGTAGGTATATTAGTTTATATTTTTGTCTTATATTTAGATGACGAAGGAATCTGCTGAAAGCAGAAAATCTTCCATTTCTTCGATATCGGAACAACAACAAGTCTCTACTTTCAGAAAGGGATCACTTAAGGTATGGTTATATTTAAAAACAAAGGATTAATTTAAATGAAACAAATTAGACGGAGTGTAAAATATGATTTTAACCTGAATTAATCTCAAGCCAGACACAAATTTCCTTGTTAATACATATTGGTTATATCTCGCCTAGCCTTATTAAGCAGCGTTGAAACTGGATTGACAGATGCTATACTAGCTGAAAACTTTTCCCTTTAATCATACGTATTATAAACCTTAAATATCTCTTGTGCGTTTTCCCCATATTCATAGAAAACTCTATCAGTCTATTGCACCATTTTAACTAAACTATTCACAGTTCTCTTTCCATCATAGCGTAAACACAAAATAGAAACAAATGAAAGTTTTAGTTAATATATGAAATTAGATTGATTTTGTTTTTATGAATAGGGTTTGCCTTTTTTTCACTAAACGGCTTCTTCAACCATGGTTTATAATACGTGTATAGTCCTGTGATATATAAACAGTTTTAGAAAGAAGTTTGTGATGTAGTTAGAATAGTAGATAGAAGTAGAATGAAAAACACTAAAGTTTAATTTGAGTTTTGTAGATTTGGAAGCTTCAGGTTTGGTAGAACTTTTGCCCTAAAATCCGAATACCTCGAGTAGAATTGGAGAAACGTAGACTGATTTTGTAGTTAGAGCAATCCTTTAACGCTTTTAATTAATTGTTTATAGACTGCAGTTAAACAAGAGGCTCAAGTGAATGAATTAGAGAAAATTAAGTTAAAGGTAAGTTTATGGTTAGATAGTTGCATGGATAGTTTAACTCTATCAGTAGTAATGTCCAAGTGTCTCAAATTTTTGATATTACTAGAGAAACATTGACAGTTAAAGTCGGAGTCTCCAGTTCTATAACCTCTTTATAGAATAAAATTATAATTGTGTATCTTGGGCGATACAATTAATGCGCAGTTAGTAAAAGATTTAAGAAAAGGGGTTTTGTTTTTGCCTTCCAAATTTATCTATGGTGAATTAGCTGAAGTAACGATAAATGACTCGGAGTACGACGAGGTCTTTGAACGAGCATCAAAATATATACAATTTCAATAAATGATATTACTACTGATAGAGACATATTTTTCTATTATTTCAAAACACTATTTAAATGTAAATGTAAATACAGTTATCTCCTACTTCTTTGTTCTTCATAAATGTTGTGTGTATCGTGATTATATGTTTATCAATGTGCTAGCAAATGTATAAATTATAATCGCATAGTGCGTTTGTACATACTTAAAATTTTGTTAGGATGACAACATTGGAGATATTAATGATACACCAGACTCACCTCAATGGCGACCTACGCACACAGACACACAGGTAACAAAAATATTGATACAAACATTACATTTTACTATAGTACACATAACACATGAACACATTGGTTTATAGGTGACAGACAAGTCTCAGCCAAAACGTAGTTTTAGCTTAGATCAAACAAAACCCAAAGATGAAGTTAACGGTAGACGAAGACACAGCAAGGTGGAGGTAATAAACAATTTCATAAAATTAATAATAAAAATAAAGTTTTAAGTAATCTAGATCAGCACAGTTAATCTTACATATTTTATAAACAGGCTACTGAAGATGTAACCGAAACAAATGAGACAAATATCAAACGAAAAACATCACTAGATAAACCTATTGATTCCACATACCCGTGGCGTCGATCTAGTAAGGTTGAGGTAAATAAACTTTAGTTAGCAACAGAAACAATCATTTAAAAATATATTTTCTAAAAATGAGTAAATTTTTATAATAGGAAAAAGATGATTCGGACGAAGAGTTCTTTAAGAAGAGAGACATTCGCCGGAAAACATCTATTGATCGACCTACTCACCCTAGTTTTCCGTGGAAGCCCTCTACAGATGAGGTAGTAATTAATAATAATAATAAAACTATTGCTTAGTAGGGCAAGGAAATTAATGTTTCTTTAAAATGTAGTAGTGAAAAACTTTAGGTTACCTTAAAGTAAAATAACGGTTCAAATCTTATATTTGTCTCATATTACTATTCTATGTTAGGAAACCTTGACCAATGAAACGCTTGGATCAGATAAACCAACATCAGTGTTGAATAAAGATAATGATTTGGCTCACACTACAAAGATACCTACATCAGACACATCTGAATCTAAAAAAATACCTTCACAACTACACACAGAGGTACATATTATATTATAGTCAATTACATCTTCACACTTAAACTTTACACTTAGACTCAACATCTTTATTTATTTTTAACACAGGACTCAACGAAAGATAACTTAGCAAAACTAGAACCCGTCATAAATAAAGCCGATCAATTAAAACAGAACAACAACAATATTACACTATTACATAATCGCTTAGATGATAAAACAGATCAAGACGAAATATATCCTTGGCGTCGTCCAAGTAAAACTAGTGAGGTAAATATAACAGTTGATTTATTGTAATGAAATAACAAAAAAGACATACAAGAACTTACACTATAATACTATTCTAGGAGCCCTTGAAGGTACAAGAAGAAAAAGTAAATAATGATTTAGCGAAGCCAAAGGTAAAAGATTTAGACAACGTTAGACATGTTTATATACAAATATCGAATTTATGACATAAAATATGACATTTCTTTAGGTACCAGAAAACGTTACACAAACTGACGCAACAGATATTTCACAAAATACACTATATCCTTGGAGAAAACAAAAAGAGGTAACACAGTTAATTGGCGATTACTTTAAATGCATATCTTAATTTAAAAAATTTTTTTAATAAAACGACTATTATCATAGATTCCAGTTCTAATAACCCCAGAACCGGATAAAAAACAAAGCGAGGTGCCATTCTCGTGGCAAGTTATCCCTGAAATTCCGCAGGTATAAATTGAAAATGTAATATTCTCTTCAATATCGTCGGACATATTTAAATCCAAACTTTGTTGACCAGGCTGAACAAACACCAGAACTAGAGGATAATTACAAACCAACTTTACGTGAACAAGATATCGCACCCTGGAGAAGATCACGATCTCCTCAGGTTCACACACTAATAGAAATCTAAACACATACTTTGCTTTATCTACACCACGCATTACATATTCGCACTCTGACTGGCACAAGCACAACACATTTCTACAGCGCACTTAGATGCACTTAACAAAAACTTGAAAGGCACAAATGATAATTTACACATCGTACGGTCGCCATTAAAGTAAATTATTTTCTATAGGCTGACATAAACATCCAGGAGGAGAGAAAGGCTTCATTAGCACGCAATCAGTTACCTGACGAGGTAGAGAATCGGTCAAATTAAATGCACAATCTAGCACAAATTGTATTTTTATGCACATTGCCCACATACGTAGTTAGGCACTGTAGAAATATAAAACTGTAGATGTTTGGAATGAATGCATGTCAAAGAAAACTAAACCTACCAACATACTATTAGACTTATTTTCCTAGCTTTCGCTTGTGGTAACACCAACTGTTATTAAATCCAAGGATCTGTTATTTTGCTTATTATCGTTGAAAATTTATATTAATTGTGTTCGTAACTTCTAAAAAAAATCGATATTGACACACAAAGAACGAAATATGTTAAAAAATAACGGTTCCTTATAATATTGAAGGTAAGTTATGTAATAACTATAAATAACTAATGTTCAAGGTAATTCAGTGTTAAGATGGAGCCAAGAGAAATTTCAAGAGTTTATTAAAGAAATGGGTAAATTTGTAGTTTTGTACTATGGTTACATTCTTTATTTAATTACAGAAAGTGGCTCAGAAAGAAGTAGCGGTAGAAGAAGAGGCTAAGAAAGCAAAGGTCACTTCTGTGAAGAAAAAGGCTGAGGACCTGCCTGAAATTGCTGACTATGATAGACCTGATCTAGAGAAATATGAGAAGATTTCGCCCACCCCGACTACCAGGGAAAAACCAGAAAAAGAGCCGGTACTTAGCGAAAACAAAAACTTAGGATTTTAATAACAATATAATTTCTCACTGCTAACAATATTTACAATAGTCTTTCGGTGTCCTTAGCTTTTTTTATATTCTTAAATATTTTGTAGTATAAAGTCTGGATTTACATATTTTATTTAGCAGGCTGAGAAGCCTAAAGTGCCCGAAATCAAGGCACCTGAAGAACCACCAGCGGCACCTAAGATTGAAGTTATTAAAGAGAAGTCACCAAAACCAGAAATGCCTCGTAAACCATCGCTATCACCAGCTCCTCCAGCAAGACGTGGGTCTCTCATTCCTCCGCCGGAGGAAATGGGTAGACGCCCTTCACTCTTAATCAGCGATGAGGTATTTAAACTTTTATTTTACAAAAATAAAATGGTTAATATTTATTTTAGCAAAATGATACTATTACAATGAAGGTAAAATGTAGATACTGGATATTGTAGTGTCTGATTATAAACTTTTTCATGAATATACTGATACTAAAATATATTAATTATATCTCAAATGATATTTTCTATTGGTATATTCAACAATGTTTTTATCACAGTGTTTAGCCCCGTAGATACCCCGTTCTGTCAAGCCGAACCCTTAACAATAGTTCGTCCTAGAATTTTTATGACACTAATAATACCTACACAAATGTTAGATAAGTGACCCTTGAGCTTTAGTAACGGTTGAGGTTAGTTCTTTGATTAAAGCTTCGTCCTCAAATCCCTGCTTCTAGACTAGATGTTAGGGTAGTACACACACAAATTAAGATAGTAAAAAACGTAATTCACAGGAGAATAGAAAACTAAGACCTGGTGAAGTGATCGAAGAGAAGAAGGTAATAGCAGATAATCTGCAAACGTTTAATGAATGCTACTCGTTATTCTATGCCGTTGCGTCATTTAACTATATCTTGGAGAAACCTAATTTGCATTTCGCGGTTCGCAATACTATTTTTATCAACAAAATTTTCTGACTAATTACATGCACTTTAATCAAATTCATTGAAAAACTCAGTCATGTAATTTTTCAGTAAATTCCTTCGCTAGAATTTCTCGTAAAAGCACAATTCTAAATGCACACACTTTTGCAATTCGGAGCACACCAATAAACTGCACAGCTTGTTAGCACGTTTGCACACAATAACGGTGAAAAATATCTCTAAAGAAATTGAGTAATTGAAGCAGGTTTTTTTGAAAACTGATCGAAAGGGTAACTAACAACACTTTAACAAGAAAATTGAGGCCAAGAATAATTTAAGCACTGCTGGTGAAGTCATTGCACTTAATAATGCGACTAGGTATATAGAATAGGTTGGTCACTCAGGTTCGGCGGCAGAGGTAGATAGGCAAAACTGTCTTGAAACGATTACTATCAGTATTTTTTAACAACAGGTCACGAAATTACGGCCAGGCGAAGTTTTAGACGAGAAAAAGGTGAGAGTTTGGGTCTGGTCAGTTTTAGGTGGTCGCTGCTCGCTTTCGCAAGGCATTTTGTTAAATTTTACTTTATCTTATTTTTTATCGGCATTTTTATTTTAATATTTTTGCACTTTCAACTTGGAACACTGTGACACTAAAACATACATACAATTAAGTCACTTATGCAGTCCCACAGAAACTATTAGAACTAGTAGAATCTATCAGAATTAAGCAAGTTTTTATAGCCTGATAAAGTGTTCTTCTACTATATATTTCTACAGAAATCTTTCCTGTCTAAGTCACATACCTTAAAGCCGCTTAGCCGACTGCGAAAAATGTTGCATATCATTTTTCAAGCAATGTAGTGACTATTCCTACTATAAGAGAACTAAATTTTCTGACGTTCTCTTCTGGCACCTTTTAATAATGAATGGCAGTTCTTACATAACAGGCTTATTCTTCTTTATTTATCTTTTAATATACATTTTAATTAATTGTAAGAACTTGCATCTATAATGTGGCATCTAACATACTCACACGAATGTGACTTTGCACACAACGAAACTGTACATAAGGAACTATTTGATTTGCACGACTGCACACTCACAGACACCTAGGTATAAGTCTATAGGTTTGACGAAATAAATATTGACTGCAAATGAAGAATGAAAAGCACTCTCATTTACATTAGCACATTAACTGAATGTCTTACTAAACTTATTATTTTTTTCCAAAAAAGAAACGCGGCAGGCCGGGAGAAATTTCAGAAGAGGTATACATTGAGTGAAAATATATGTTTAAATCAATGTTATAGAGAAATTAGATTCGTGGCTAACATGGATATGCCAAGTGATTAATTCAATAAATGTACAACACAACTCAAACAAACCAGTAATAAGACTGAAAAGGGTTTTATCATTGGTTAAAATCTTGAAGTAGTACGATGTAGATTTAATAGTGCAAATAATACCTTCTCGTCCTAACAGTTTGGTCAACCATCATATTTAAACATGTCTTAACAAATGCATGGTAAAAGTGCTGGAACAAAAAATTTACTGGCTGCTACAGAATAGCTGCAGAAAATTTATTGTTCAAAAAGTGCTATCAAACGCCCACGCTGTCCTAAATATTTTAGACATTAATGCACCACGCTTAAGAATGTTATGACGCTCATTTCAGTTATTTATTATTTAATAATTGTGAAACACTATGTCTTCCTAAGTGGTAATTTGTCTTTACTTTGATTTATGTATTTAACTGTTAAAGCATGAATGAAGTCTGCCGCAAAACAACGAGAATCACAAATATAGTTTATCATTAAAGCAAAAGAGAATGTTATTGTTCTAAATGCAAATTTTCAGTAACGCAAATATGAATGTTCTTCAGATAAATTATATAAAATTAATATAAATATTAACTATAATATAAAGGGGCCATTTATAATAACTCTTAAATATTGCATAGCAGCCAAGACATATATGCTGCCCGAGTACCACACACTCTTTAATAGTCGAAAACTTGCCAAAGTTCATGAATTATTGCAGCTATCGTGTATTGTAAAGACGATATATGTCTTACAAAATCAGCTGGCATATTGCATTATTGATCTGACTAATAAAAGTATTTGTTGTATAAACAGGTGTTCATCGATTACATCAAATCAAATGCAAAGCTTTTAGAGTAGCGTTTGGTAGAGTTAAAACTACCCTTTTACAGCAAAGTTTATCCACGATAAAAAAGTAAATAAATATGAATGTATGATGTTATAAGACACTCGATGTATAGATTACTAATGTTGAAGCTCTTAAATGAGAATAAATGCCAAGTATAACGTTACTAGACGAGACTATTATTAAAAACAAGGACAGATACAAATAGACAAGAACAAATATAAATCTGATTGATAGATAACATGTATAGATAGAAATACCTGTGGATGGCGCGTGGGCCGACCGCCTGCTATCTGAGCTGCAACAATACTGGTATCTGAAGAACTTTTGGCATTGATGTTGATTCAACATTCGACTTTCGGCGCCTTTAAATCAATTTTGACACATGCCATTGAGGAAAAATTAAACAAATTTTTTCCTTGGATGGTTTTGGGGCGAGCCTATTTTCCGTTTATTAGAATCAGAGTAAAACTGCGTATTTTAGAATTCGATATGATACTACTACTTATGTTTGCAAACATCGACGAAAGATAAAAAAATCTCTTAAAATCGGAAAACTAAAATTTTTATTATTGATTTAGGTATTTTATTACAGAAATATAGTAAACATAACAATACAGTTGAAATAATAACATGAAAAGGAGATCAACTCGCGGCCTTATCGCTTTGAAGTCTATTCCAGGCAACCAATATGAGATAAAAAAATAAAAAATAAATTAGATAAGACAAGCGCAAGAAGTGTAAAAATAGATAAGACATGTAGACAAAACGAATAGATCACAACAAAGCAATTAAATCATATGTAAACAGTGAACAGGACAATATTTAAAAAAAGGACACATGAAAGGAAAAAGTGCTCATGATAACATGATAACAGTGATTAACTGTAAAGATATAAGAATAATATGTGGAAAAAAAATAAAAAGTATAAAAAGTTGCGACATGATTGTCGAGATAAATATTCTGAAACATTGACATAGTTTTACTTATAGTAATATGATGGACAATGTCGCTCTATTGTCGGTCAAGACATTGAGATTGTTTTAGACGATTCAAAGATCAACAATTTGGCTCTTAATTATTGCTAGAATTAAACTTGTTAAGTGATCGTTAATGATATCGTTACTAGAAATGGTAACGATATCGACTTAAAAAAATTAGATACTTAAAATAAGTTACAATCCTTCTCACAGTACCTTCATGTTTCGTACCAAGATATGAAGGATAAAGAACCAAATTCATTACTCAAAACTTAAAAGGCTAGTGACGACAATTTGGTACAAAATAAAACTCTAAATATCCACATGGATACCTCACCTTAATCTGATAATTAATTGAATTGGTCTGCTGATTTGTGCTGAGCACAAATAGACGCGCCTCCCCGCTCCTCATCCCTCTACTTTGGAGGCGACTATGTCCGGGCGACCCTTTCAGTCATTTGACATTCGCGCCAATTTTTAGATGTAACGAATCGAACTACCCAAATCGAACTTTTTTAATTATTTTGTAAGCTCAAGCATTTAATTCCAGATATGTGTGTTTGTGACATAAGAAACGAAGCAATAATAAATCGATTGAAATAAAACGTGTAATTATGAAGTGACTGTGAATTTGTTTCGAACAGTTTCTGTTGTTTTGCGGTTGCTTTATTATGTGTAACAATGGCAGCTGTTATAAAAAAATCTAGTAAATCAATAACATCATCTTCAGTTTCTACTAAAACTGTTACATCTTCTGCTACTGGTAAATCTGTTACTTCTACTACTGGTAGTAGATTATCTGTAACTGCTATAGATTTTCAGCTTGATGTGGTAAGTACTATAAAGCTTTAGTTTATAATTTATGCAATTCAACCCATTTATGAACTTCGTAGATCATTGGCGTACGCAAATAATGATTATTTATTTCGTTACTAATTATTTCGTACAATTATTTTTTGCCGATTCTATAATATTGTGGTATTTCATTTAATATCTAGAACTAATAATTGTATATTTTTGTATACATAATATGGATGAGCTCATTAAAAATCATTACTTCGATTGACTGTTATAATAAAATTTAACTAGTCAAATTAAGTTATTCTCAAATTTTATATATATTAGCATATCAAAATTCAACAGACTAGTATGGCGGAAAATGTTATATTTTTATTATTCATAAATAAGTATATTATACGATTATGTTATTATAAATTTTGTATCTACCATTACCATACCATTGCTAAGGTAATATCTCTTTAAGTGACGTTAAAGAATTTATGATTGCCACATTAGCACTTGCGCTACATATATCAGGAAGTCCAGTATTCATTGTCGGGTCGACTCATTTGGCGAACGAATATGATGTACAGCATCTGTCAGAACACAAATAAAACGATATTTTTAATCTATATTCAGACGCCAGTGTTCTAAAAAGTTCTTCTTTAATTGTTACAGTATATATATGTAAAACAGTAACTGAACAAAAATGTACATAGACAATTTTTTTATTAATCAAACCTGGATAAGAGATAGTAACAGTAGATTATATCGCATAATTAAATTCTAGTAAGCCTAATGGCTTACTAGAATTTAATAAGGCTTATCGGAACCAGTTTAAGAGAAGGAAGTTTTCATACTATTCGTGATACTAAGTTACTAAGTTTCACGTTTTATGAGTTTCTCAATCACACATTGTAGATTGGTTTATGTTTTAATACAAGAAAGATAACATTTAATACAATAAGTATAAATGGTGAAACACTTTGTACTTGTACTAAGGTTTGCTATGAGTAATAAAGTCAAAATCATTTATTCATATAGGTAACACAATGTTCACTTATGAGTCAAAAAATAAATATACATTAAATGCTTCTAATTTTACATTTTTTCAAATTCAAATTCAAAAATCATTTAATCATATGGGTAACACATTGTACACTTATTTACTGCCAGTTCTCAAATCAAGGGCGTAGAACGGAAGAGAAGAACTGGCAATAAACTGTCCGCCACTCTTTTTTTTTAAAATTTACTACTTCTCAAATCAAGGCTTAGAACGAACTAGGGAGAACTGGCAAGGTACACTTTCTTTTCACTCTACGCCGCTCTTTTTTATTGCAATTATTTTTATTAAAAAAAAGTAAAAATGTTTTTTTGGATTATCGTTTATTTAGGTTTGATTATTTATTACCTTATCTTCAAACTAAATAATATAATGTAAAAATCTTTGTGTACATAGATCACTTATTGCTATTAAATGTCAATTAACATCGAAATCTTTAGCGACTACAAATATTCACATTTATATCTGATATAGCGAAGAAAATCCGGTGATTCAAGAAGACCATCGATCCAGGACTTGGAGGACTTAATCAACAAGCCTTCAACACCTCTTAAGCCTTCTGGAAATGACGGCCCACCAATTGTCGAGGCCCAAGAAAACTACAGTGCGGTTGAAGGTAGTTTTATTTTCTTTAATTGAAAATCAGTGTCATTTTTATAATTCAATGCATTTATAACGCGTATTATTTTAAATATGTGATACTATATTTACTCATAGTCGTTTAAATACTGAAAATATAATTATCCAAAGTCGAACTATGACGTCTAAGCCTTTACTAACTACAATAATTATAATTTCATTGGTTTACTTTTTAATTAAGTATGATTGATCTAGTTTTACTTAGTAGGTAATTGATAAAATACCTGCTTAATATTTAAACGTTATAATTTTTACCTTTTGAGACAGGTGTTGCAATATTTAATAACATTACTAATATTCTATTTTTACAAGTATCGATACAGGTAACCAAAGAGCTGTGCCAAATTCCAAGTCGATAACAGAGTAATTACTGAAATAAACAAGCGTGAATGATAGATATATTATATATATGTCGGCAGTATATTGATTCTAATACATTCTGAGACGTTAACACCTATTACGTTGCAACTTATAATGTAGTTTGTCTATGCATACTCTGAATGTTAGAGATTTCATATATCTGTTTCGATACATGATTTTCTTATATCTAGAACAACCTACCTGTTTATGTAGCTAGATAAATCATTATCGGTAAAAGTAAACCTCTCAATGAAATTAGTAAATAATATTATATTATCAAATATTTAGATATAGATGTATTATTTTAATATATCTGATCTTTTCTGTTTCGCCCCATTTTAGGCTCGATTTATTAAATTTGTATCTCGTCCATATTCTAATTTGTACCTCATCTTGAGAAATATGTCTTCAAAAAATGTTTTGACAGCTCTTGAAACGAGATTTAAGTTTGATTGACGTTCTATTTGGGTCTCAAGTAAGGTATCTTTGTAATTTGTCGTTTACATATTTTCTTACTAGAATATTTCTTTAACACAGATCAAACTGGATACATCCAGGTTTCGGTGGAGGGTAACCCACCACCAACATTCAAATTCTACAAAGGTGTCACTGAGATTATCGAAGGGGGTCGCTTCAAATTCGTCACAGATGGCGAAGCGGGTCTCGTTACGTTATGTATGAGAAAGGTTAAACCTAATGATGAAGGTACATACAAGGTGGTTGTTAGCAACATCAATGGCGAAGACTCGGCTGAAACACAGCTTTATGTCTCAGGTGAGTTGATGGTCAATACATTAAATGATATGGCTAAAGTTGATATTGATTACAAAGTAACGGATAGCTCACGAACAACCCTAAACATTTAGATAATTCTTACAACTGTTAGGTTGTTTGTCTAAACTAATCAGGCTAAAATCTTTCTGCGATTTTTATGTCCATATTCGAATTAGAAATGCTTAGTTTAAAAAAAATATAATTAATATTTAAACAGACGCCAGTGGTATGGACTTCCGTGCTATGTTAAAGAAACGGAAATACAAAAAATGGGACGAAAACAAAGGTGATCCAAATTGGGGTGATTTGAAGGAGGTTGAAAAACCTCTACCCGCTCTAAAGAAGGTTGAAAAGGTAAGAATAACATTTAATTGATATTGCAATTGAAGATGGTGATATAAACAAATTTAAACTAAATAACAAATAAACTAAAACACGAGCACAAAATCGAAACGATTTCAATCATTTATTATTGGATTGTATTATTGTATTGGAAATTGAAAACATTTCGAATTTATGTTTAATTAAAAAGTAAATAATAAAAATATGGACGACTCCATCAGGCAATTACTTTGATACAAATTATTTAGGCAAAATGTTATTTGTGTAAATATTAAATTGATACAAAAGTATTCACGTTTAATACGCTATATATTGGTATAACTCTCAGTCACACTCCACTTATTTATATTACCTATATACATATATATTATTGTGACTAATGATTGTAATTCATAAGATAAACGAGAACACCGCATGCATCATTGTATATTGGTTCTTAGGGATTAGAAACTGGATATTTTGAAGAAGAAGGAAATATTGTGGTTGTGTCAGAAGGTCGAGAGATGCTTAGATTTCCGGCACAGCGCAGAAACTCCTCAAACTGGTCCTGGTTTAAGGTCATCAGTTTTGTAAAATTCGTCATTTCATTCCACTTTTCACACTAAAGAACACGAACGGTAAAGAGCTACCACGTGTTAATTTTGTTTCCGTACACTGCTTCGAATTAAATACTTTTAGCTGAGAACTTTTTGGTTTAGTACATACAATGACAATGTCATACGATTGTTATTGTGAATTCTATGCGTGTTGTGAATTTGTTCTTGCGAAAATTATGGCTGGATTATTTAGAAAGATAACCGCCGCATTTTATGTAAGTAAATGGAAATCGATGATGAACATACGACAATAAATATTCGACAAACACATAGCTTACATTAACATAGCTTACGTCATAAACAACTATACAGTTAAATGGTACAAAATATATAAACTAACTATAAATTCTAGGGTATATATCAAATTCGGAGACGAATGTCTCTACCTGAAATAATACCCGATTGGCCTGACTTGATGGAGGCTGTCAAAACGAAGGTTCGATAAAAAGGAGGTTTAAACAAGAAAGATAAAATTTTAGAAGTTCTATTCTATTGAAATCTAAAGCCATCTAGACTCCACATAAGATTTTGGAGCGGAGAAACAAAATTTCAATAGGAAAGAAATTCTATTTAAATAATGGAATGAGATAAATTAAATAAATTTTTAACTAAACCTGTCCTTGAAAGTTGTAATCATCAAAACCGTAATTAAAACAATTAAAATAAGACAATTGCAACAACATAGACGAATACTTTTTTTTAAATTTTGATGATAGTAATTTACAAGCGATTTAAACAAAATGCATCATAAACTGAATTTTAAATAACTCGCACACGGTTTTGTATCACCTCTTCACTTTTCTTCTTTAACGTTTCCAGGGTGAGAGTGGAATGAACCTGATGATCATTCACTCTTTTCGGTATTATCTTCCTTTCAGGTTGTGACGTCAGTTTGAGGAGCTTTTGTCAAATCTTGATTCATTTGTGTCATTAGTACGACCAACGTTTACGACCTTATTTATTAAAGTGTAATTAAATCTCCCAATTTGACTGAAACATGACATGACACAAGCTGATTCTGATGTTGACTTATAAATTGTAAATTGGAAGATGATATAATACTGTTATCATTAGGTCATTAGGTACCTATTTGTACATCTAAAGGTGCTTCTGAGGACAGGACGGAGGGATAAGCTTGTTTAACAAGTTTAGACAGTTATACATCAGAATTAGCACTAGAATAGTATGGTGGCGTTTTTTTACTGCAATTCTATAAACTTCTCTGGTAATGCTCCAGCATCTGAGTTGGTACTTAATCTGATGCATTAGGTGTATGCAGATTTTGGAATTTTAAAAATTTAAATGAAAAGCACTTTTAAAAAGCAGTTACACTACAATACACGTCACGCCATTTACACATAGTTAACTGCTAAGATAATTTAATTTCGAGTAAGTTAATTGTAAAGAAAGTTCAGTAAGGTTCTCTGAATGTGTTGTAGAGACCCTCTAGTAGAAGACAGTCCTTGGCGGACCTGATTCCGGATTGGCCGGTGCTGCACTCGTTCAAAAGAAACGAGGTTTGACACCGCGTTTAACGTCGTTAGATGACACAATGCATCTTGAACTGTGACACAATGCACCACACGAAACGCACAAAAATGTTCACTTTCACACCTCGATCTCAATATGTCCGGGACTATTATAAATTAAATACTTGTGCTGATATCGAATAATTTACCTCTGAGTATCAATTAATTATATTGGAAATAGAATGAATGATAGTTTGAGGCCAGCGCACGCGTCATCTTCTTGGACTTGGGTTTAATCTTAGTCTATTAAATCAGACTTTCATTTAATTAATTGTAATTGAAATTAAAGTACAATTGACATTGGTACATTAATTGGAACTGATATTTGTAACAAAGTACCTTAGATGTCAGCACAAGGGTGATTTACCCGGACTGTATGATGGCGCACATACACCTAGTTCAATATAAAGAGAGCACAACTATTGAACCCTTCTTATCTTTACTCTGTCAATGGCAGCTCTTTTGCACTCTCGAAATCTATAGTAGCACAACGCACTGAACATGGCACAGTGACATTTAAATGTATCAAGATATTTGCACTTAAAAACTGTGAACCTATAACTTTCCTTATACAAAATTTGGTTCATAATTTTTTGCACATTCTAATTGAAAGAAATTCCAATTTCTGTACAGTCGCATGCAGTTTGATTTGATGAGTGACAAAAGAAATAAAAGAAATCTAATTGGCCTTGGTTATCTCATCAAGTCAAGTGTTTACTCTATTTGACATGCATTGGATTTATACACTTTTCGTACTGAGTGAACGTACACACATTTCCAGCGTTCTAAGAGCAAAGGGGTCAATGGTGGACAGCACCTAGCTTGTGTCTGAAGAGCACCTTGTTGTATGCACCGTTAAATAACAGTTAATATTCGGTCATTTTATTATTTACCGCATGTTTCAGAAACAAGAGTCCTTCTTGAAGCCACTTGTAGACCAAAATGCTAAGGAGGGCAAGGACAAAAAGGTTACCTTCGAGGCGATTTTCTCGAAGCCAAATTCTAAACCGAAGTGGTTCTTCCGTAAGGATGTAAGTTTATATTTATTAAATATAATATCATCTATATAGTCAATGGTTATTTAAGTTAATTTTAATTTATAAATATCTTATGAACGTATGAAATGTGTTTATCATCAGGAACTTTTCCCTGGCTCGAAGTATAAGATGACAAATGAACAGGATTCGTACAAGCTGATTATTTTCAACCCGAAAGTGGAAGATACTGGAAAAATAACAATTGAAATCGGTGGTGTATCTTGCACTGCTTTCCTGCAAGTAGAAGAACCAGATCCCACATATAGCTTCACGAAGCATTTGAAGAAAACTTTGACAGGATACACGAAGCATGAGGTGGTCTTGGAGTGTACTATTTCAAGCAGTCTCGCTATTGTATCTTGGTGGAAAGGAGAAGAAAAGATCGAAGATAGCGATGATATTACCATATCAAAGGATTTGTCTGGTGTTTGTAAGTTGATCATAAAGAAAGCTAAATTGGAAGATGCAGCCAAGTACTCTTGTCGAATTGAGAAGCAGAATGATAAGACTGAGTGTGACTTGAAGATTGTGGGTGAGTTAGGACTTTAATTGTTATAATATATAATAGTTTATGCTTATTTAGTAGTTAAAATACAACAGCGTAATAGGGGACGCTCCTAATACGCATCCAATATCATCTAGTAGTTTTATCTACTGAATATTAAAAAAAATGATTAATTACTTTAGGTTTACACTTACAATATAAATTTCTCTTAGGTATATTACCATAGAGTATAAATATAAACCGATCATTCGTCTTAAGCAATTAAAAATACTATGAACAGTTTAAATTTTGAAAATATTGGTTATCGTTATTATTTCCCAAACATAAAATTACAACTGTGTTTCAGAATACCAATACAAATTCACCAAGGTGCTGAAGTCTCAACAAGCTATTGAAAAAGACACAATAACATTACTCTGCGAGCTGGACGATGCTGCTGGTGATGTTAAATGGTATTTGACTTTTCATTTTATACAGTTGGAGTAAAAGTAGATTTATATTCACTTACTGAAAAATTATCTGTTTTTCCTGCCAAATTGATCATGCAATTCCAATCCGGGATTTACTAATAATTTAATCAAAAGTATGCCAAGATGTGTCCTATGTATTGGTCGTCATAGAAGGGATACATTTTTAGATAATCAATAACGTGAAAATAATAATTTTTAATTAATCTAGGTTCAAGAACGACCAGCCCCTGAAGGTAGACAAACGTATATCCATAGTAAAGGAAGGTCGCAAGCGTAAGGTCGTAATCAAAGATGCTAAAGTAACGGATGCAGGCCACTTCAAGTGTGTCAGCAACGCTGATGAGACTACTTGCGAATTGATAATCAATTGTGAGTATATGTTGTTATATGCATGAATTCGCGATAATTAAAATATGTAGAAATGTATTTTTTTTTAAGAATTAGTGATGTCCTTTTCGTGATGATGGCAGAACTTCTGTGTTCCTAAAATATATTTTTAGAAGAATGTAGACTACAAATTTGTGTCTCCCTTTCTTAAGCAGTATTTGTAAGATACAATTTGAGTGCTCCAAGAGAAAGGTACCCATGTCGCAGCCAACTAGCTTAGTAAGCCTAATAAACTGGCTGGCTAATGGTTAGGTCATTCGTACGATAGTGACCATGTGACAGAAATAAAAAATATGGAACGTCTGATATAAAAAAATATTTTTTAAAAATTAAATTGCTTGAGTCAGTCACAGCTAAACTCACATTATTATTGTCACTACTCTTCCATTGTACCTTTGGAAAACACCAAAGTTGTGGTTTTCCGACGACATATTAACAGTTTGAAGAGTTTTGTTTCTAGTTTGAGAGTAGCTGAAAGTGGAACTCAATTACGTCATCGATCCATGTCATTTGCCTAGCTGTTTGGTCAACAGACTGAATATCTTACAGGCCGCTACTTAAACGGCGCTGTTTAGTTAAGAGGCTAGGTTAGCTAGGCTGTTGATTGAACGAATTACTAAGCTAGTTGGCTACGACACCGATAGAATCAGTAATTTCACATAAATGTTTATTTTTGTTTGCTCCTCAAAGTTATACACGTCATTATATTAATTAGCACCGACACAAGCCTTTTTGTATGTTGAGATAAATATGTCGATATCTTTCAGACTCTAATCGCTTCAACAAGAAGTTGAAGGATACAGAAGCAATTGAAAGAGAAAAGGTGGTTCTGGAAGTGGAACTCCAGGATCAGACTGCGGAAGCTGTTTGGTCTTTCAATGGAGAGCCCATTGTTCCCAATGAGAGGTTAGTTACTATACCTTATACTATTGTTATTACCTAATAAAACTACTTTCTTTTACGAATATAAACGCGTATTCTTTATGTTACGTCGACATTGATTGCTTTACTGCCCTGCCTTTAGTCTTTTGATAACCACCATATTTTTCAAACATGCGTACAATCGCTTTTATATTTGTTAAAGAACTTTAATTTTAATCAGATATCATTATGTTGTAATAGAGTTCATTGTGAGACATGGCATTTTTATGATATTTAATTTTAAGGATATTTTTATATTTTCCTTCAAGCATAAGGAATAAGACTCTCAAAGTAAAGACGGCACATCTCTAACAGTCTTAAGCTTGCTACTTCCACATTTTTTGTAGTGTTTCTTTTGTATTTCTTTGTCTTTATATGTGATTCGTATAAAACAGCAAATGTATGTATGTACTTATTCGATAAAATTGATGTTTACGAAGTGTCTAAAAAGATTTATTATATCTAGGATTGAAATCAAAAACCTGGGTGGCGGTAAGCACCAGCTGATCTTTAACAAGCTGGAGATGGAAGATGATGGCGAGATCCTATGTGAATCTGGCAAACTTCAATCATCATGTAAGCTGACAGTGAAGAAGGGAGAGTCCAAGCCAATGATTGAGTGTCCCGATGAATTCCACGGTACTGCTGGACATCCGTTCGTTATCGAGGTGCCTTATAAAAGTAAGTATAAATTACTTGTTGCTTTTTATATCAAAAGGTCTATGTTCTTTTTACCAGAAAGAGCCCAACGTAGAGCGTATTATGTCCCGTAAAACACTAACAAGGAGTGAAGAAGAGTAATATTTGCATCTTTCAGTGGAAAGGGAATTGGGCTCTTATTATTTAGAAAACCATTTAAACAAAAACCCTATTTTTTTATTATTTTATACAGATTTAATCATATATCTTCTTTTCAGTATCCGGCAACAGACAAACACAAATTGAAGCGAAACTTATCAAGGACGGTAAAATCCTACCTAACAAAGAAGTCGAAGCCGTGGTTGAACAAGAGAAGGTTCTATTCAAGATCAAAAAGCCAGTCAGAGAGGCATCTGGAAAGTACCAGATCAAACTATCGAATGCTCAAGGTGAAGACTCGAAGGACGTCAACATTTGCATGCAGAGTGAACCAACAGCGCCACAGAATGTGGAAGTCAGCGAGATCTTCCAGACGTCATGTGTGGTCACGTGGAAGACGCCTCAAGATGACGGTGGTTCACCGATCATCAAATATATAATTGAACGACAGGTAAGACTTGACAAATACTGTGCTTAAACACACCTTAAAACAAATCATTGATAACATTACAATTCACGGGATTACAATCTAATATTGCATTAATATTCCTACAAGAGATTTTACAGAAAGTATTTGTTGCCCCAGTCAACTTGTTATCATAAGTTCTAGCCAGTTCTTCTTGCCCCTCTACGCACTTGACTTGCGAACTGGTAGTAAATGTAAATTTAGAATTAATTTAATATCTTTTCTGTTGACGTTCATAAGTTTACATGGTTACCTATATGAATCAAGTTATTTTGAGTTTGAGTAATCGTTAGGTAAAAAATCACTATTAATTATAATAATTTCCTTAATTTGGTTATACTTGCATAAATAAGAGGTTTTTGTTTTCCAGGATCTGTCTCTAAAAGCAGCGTGGGACAACGTTGGTGAAGTTGCCCAAGGAGAACCAACCAAATACAAAGTGGAAGACCTCATTCCCAAAAAGACTTACAAGTTTAGGATACGTGCGGTTAACAAGATTGGTTCTAGTGAACCGGGACTCTTTGCCAAGCCAGTTTTGGCTAAGGATCCTTGGGGTAAGATTGATTGATAAGCGATATGACTTGCTATTTGCTTTAATTTTGATGTGAAAACTGAAATAGCTATTTAAGCTAAAAACTTAAATAAGCATGATATAAATATTCAACGAAGTCATAGCAGTTTTTGTCTATATACTTACTTAGAATCAACAATACAGGCATAGAAAACCATTTACGATATTTTACACTAATAATGTCTTTTATTAGATGAACCATCCAAACCCAAAGGCGTGGAACTCACAGACTGGGACAAAGACCATGCAGACCTCAAGTGGGAGAAACCAGACAATGATGGGGGCGCTACCATCACTGGATACCAAGTGGAATATAAGGTAAATGGTGTATCACCTAACATGACGAACAAAATCAAAGACAAATTTCTTAGCAAAACTTTCAATGAAAATGACAATTATTAGAGCAACATACAAACTGACCTTATTGTTGAATGACATTAATAAATGTAAAATCATTAATACTGTATAATTATGTATGTGCACTTACAAGTAAATACAAGAAACATTAATTAAAATAGCAGTCGCTGAATGCAAAAGAGGGAAAAAAGGAAAAATTTTGTAACCAATATAATACAATTTTAGGAGAAATTCGGCAAAGACTGGGTGAAGGGTGTGGAAGTATCTGGTGATACACTGAAAGCAACTCAGGATGGACTAAAAGAGGGATGTACCTATGAGTTCAGGGTTCGCGCCATCAACAAAGCCGGTCCTGGTGAACCTAGTGACAGCACTAAGCCTATTATCGCTAAGTGCAGATTTGGTAAGATTCTAGCAGCTAGGATATTTTTTATTACAGGAAAACTAAATATTTCTCTATTACCTTAAACTTCAACATAATAAAATATAAAACTTTATTTTTACAGTAAAACCATACATTGTTGGCGAGGGTCTTCAGAGTATGATCATCAAGAAGGGACAGGTTATCTCGTTTGACATCAAGTATGGTGGTGAACCAGAACCTGAAGTGAAATGGATGAAGGGTGAAGAGGTAATAACTTTTAATAATCATTTTAAAATAGAAAATATAATTAATGTAGACAATTGAGTTGAAAAAATTATGGTATACCTATGAAGTGACATCCTCTAAGTAGAACTACGGTTACTACAAAAGGATGAATGATTATCACGAAATTTCTACACCAAGGATGGCAAAAGGTTCGAGGTGATGAGCCAGAGATTCTATTACTACTACAGATATCTATAGATAGCTAAAGCACATTTGTGTGTATTATAGCTACGTTTTTACTGTCATTTTGTAGAGATCTAAGATTATGAAAAAGTGGCCCCAGTCTATACCCTTGTATAAGAACATTCCCAGTTTATAATTCTCCAAAATCCTTTATTAATTTAATTATTTTGTCCACCAAAAGAGACGCGGAAAGCCGTTCACGGAGAAGGTTAGATGGGTGAAAAATAAATGTTGTCATAATGTTCTAAACTGTACTCATTCTCTTTTACACTTCTATGTGGCTAACACAACACTTTTTGTACGTTTTTTTTATGTTTAACTGAATTCGGAGTGATGACTATGCTTGAAGGGATCCTTGACTCTTACATTTTCTCAAATGAACAATATCTTAATTACCTACCTAATTAAATTTTTTGTAGAAACGAGGTAACATAAATAAAATAAGTAGTAACGTAAAAATAGCAATACTAATGAATTTCAGACATAGTGTATGGCCAACTATAACGCTTAATCCAATGAGTAACATAGAATCACCTTTATATAAAACTGGAATACTTCTATAAAGAACCTAAAAGCGATCTAACTCTAAGTCATCACTTAAAACTCCCCCTTACGGCGAATTCAGTCAAACATAGGCACTTTATCGCTATGGACGCGATAAAAAGCTTTAGATGTTTAACTTTAAGATGTATTGTTACTACCGAATCATGATTAAGGTTCAAGAATTTTTATTTACAAAAATTAAAGCTTCTTATAATTTTGGTAAATTAAAATAAAATTAAATTAAACTGAAAAAAAATTAACTGTATCGTCTATAATTTCGAGTTATTTATCGGAATTCGAGGAAAGCCTCTTTATATTGGCATACAATGCAAAATAAGTAATAATGCATCTAAATGAATGGAAAAGTGAAACAAATGAGTAACGATATACTCAATCTTCAAGAATCACTCAAACTGTCAAAACTTAACAAATTATGCTCACTAAACACTCGATGTTGTGGTTTATACTTCGATGGACATTCATTTGTAATAATTAACGTGAATACATTTTCTTTATGAAGAAACAAATATTGTGAGTCGAACCTTACTACCAACCTACAAACAAACCACTTTATATGATTTTTTGTAATATTTGTATTTGGTAGCAACACAATCATAAGAAAGTTCTAGCAACCTCAGCACCAGATATTATGCGTAATTTTTGGGACACCAATGAGTCCATTAATATCTTTACACACCCCTCACTATCACGAATTACATTTCTGTTTATATTTAAATGTATTCACGTTTGATCTATGTTGTCACAACACACAATTTGTTTCCATGCTCTCATTATTAAATTATTCAGGAAATTAACGACGATGGCGAACGTATCACCATTGATAAATACGAGAGGAACACGGTTCTCACCGTAAGGAAGACCACGCGACCGGATAGTGGAAAATATAAGCTGGTGTTAACCAACTCATCTGGTACCTGCGAAAGTATTGGTGACGTCGTGGTACTTGGTGAGTATGATATTTTGGATGCGCGTACATTATCGAGTCAAAAAAGTTATGTTTTTTATAATATATCATATTATAAAAACTTTATTACCATCAAAACCCGTACAAATCTCTGGCTGAGAACGTGTACTACGTGTTTAAAGAAGCTACGAAGGTCATTCCGATCCGACGTAGCATCATAGCTGCATAGACAATATAATATTTCGAAATATCCAGTTGGAACATCTGAGCCGTGATTCGGCCTTCTTGTTAGATCGGACTTGAAACTTTGGGATTACTGCACTGAAATGCACCCAGCGTCATGTTATAACGGTTAACGCAAATTAAATATAACCTGGTTTAATTCTCGGCAAATCGAACCTTGTTTCAAGTAGGTATAATATTATTCACCTAAACTTGCCTGGATAAGCCATATTTAAACAGATAAATCAATTTATGTGACATATGCAGGGAGTTACGGCTCTTAATACTTAATAAAATATTAAGTTTATACCTACTATAGAATATAAGATACATGGACACCTGGATAATTCATATTACATTTTTTTATAGATAAACCCAACAAGCCTAACGGTCCGATCGAAGTTACGGAAATCCGCGCGGAGAAGGCGACAGTCAAATGGCAGAAACCAGACGACTGGAAGGGATCCGATATCACAGGCTACACGCTGGAGAAACTCGATATGGTGAGTGAATTAACCTGAAAATACCTTGAGAGAAAAGAGGTTGGTACCGATAAGGTCTCGTTGTATCGTGTGTCTGTTTCTGTAAGTAAAGTTTTATATACTATACAACGTGCTATTAAGATTATTATCATGCATTAGTTATTCCGTTCCCGTCTCATGATATTTTATTTTGTATTCGAACATAAGCGTAGCACGTAATAGCGCGTAGAGAATACTCCATGCGTGTGAAAGCTTTATTACGTACTAATTTTCCAGATTGTATAACATAAGTAGGTATTAAGAACCTAATTAGTAGAATAGATTCATACGATAAAAATACTATATATTTTTATGTGTATGTAAACGGCAGTGTTCACGCTCAAGAGAGTTTAATAATGTCAATAATACAATAATATTCCTACTTACAAAATTAAATTATCTCAGGATACCGGAAACTGGATCCCGTGCGGCGAGACTGGTCCAGAACCGACTCAGTTTACCGTCACAGGTCTTACCCCCAACCACAAATACAAGTTCAGAGTTCGAGCCGTCAACAAGGAGGGAGAGTCTGAACCTTTGGAGACTGATGGATTCATCGTTGCGAAGAATCCATATGGTATGTTGATTTTTAATGGTTCAATTAAAATATGTAGTATGTGTAGTCCACGTCCTCAATAAAAAAACAGGGATTAAAAGAACCGAAACTCTTTTTGTCTTTTTGTGCCTCTTTATTACTGATTTGCTGTCAGGCTCACAACTTTCGCCAACAGAAACTAGCAGTTAAATTTTAGGGTCAATGGAGAAATGTTTATCTTAACTTACGAATAAATCAACAATCAACACATTCACGAATGGTTGATATGATCAATATTCCTATATTATAATGACTGAATTGTTTTTTTTTAATTGATGTCCATTGACATACAAAAACAACTTAAATGAACAGCTGTTATTGTTTAATAAATCATTTGTTGTCTTTTGTCAGTGCTCAGTAAACCCGCGGCCAAAACCAAATTTTCATTTTTAATAGACTACTATTAGCAAGTGAAATAATGGAAGTTAGTGATCCCTCCCGCCGCCAGTTGTGTGATTTGCTCAAAAACAAAAAGTGTTATAGTGCATTATATAAATACGTTAAAAATACCGTAGGGAAGATTTAAGAAAACAAGTGGAATATTGGAATAAGAATAAATGTGAAATTAAATGAAGGAAAATAAGTGAAATTTAGTGACCGAAAATAAGACTTGCTTAAAGGTCTGTTACCAGCCATAAAATTATAAAAAAAAAAAAAAATAACCCGCGAAAATTTAGAATTTAAAAAAAATTAAGATGGCGTTACAATCGGCTGATAAATGATAACTGATTAGTGAACTTTTGAATCTATTTTAATAACTGCGAAATTTGTATTCGTTATAATCAGTACCATTCACTAATTCGCAGTGTTAAATAAATTGTTTTGATAAATGAGTCGTTTTATGCCTGCTATGTACTTAAACGTGTGTACTGAGTTAATTTTGTACTTATAAATTAGCTAAGTAATGTGATTTAGTTATTTAGGGAATTAAAATATTTAGCTTACAAGAAAAATATCGTTGAACTGTTTAACAAAACAAAAAAAATCATATTATTAAACTAAATCAAAGAATTCGATAAAGTGTCTATACGTAAAATAAAACGTTACATAAAAAGCATAATGATTTTTTCTTGTTTCAGATCCTCCAAAGGCTCCAGGAAAGCCAACTATTATTGATTATGATAATATGTCTGTGACCCTACAATGGGAGCCACCAACTGACAATGGTGGTCGCGCGGTGATGGGTTATGTGATTGAGATGAAGGACAAGTTCTCACCAGATTGGATAGAGGTATGACTTAATTGATGTTCTTATTGTTTACATACTTATATGATTCTTGGTTGTCTCTGACAAGTTTCTTAACTGTATTTTGCAATACTAGAAGCGGTATAAATATATTGTACATATTATATTGTCTTGCGATTACAGCTTAAGGTTTTATTTTCAGATACTTAATGTTCTTTTATAATATATTTATATTATATATTTAATAAAGCAATTTTATTTAAATTATAAATTTGCTCTTATCTTAATATTTTTATGACATTAGTGTAAAATAAACAGTTTTTTCAGTGGAGTTTAACAAGACAGAATAAATAGTTGTATTCTTTAATGTTTTTTTAAATAAGACAGATTAGTTATATTTATTTTTATGAAAAATGAACATTAGTTCCTATTGCCCTTAAAAAAAGGTACTTATATTTATTAATTAAAATATTATATATTATTTAATCACATTTTCTATTGATGACAATCAATAATTCAGTTTGCAATAATTTATTCAGGTTGTTAAAACAACAGACACCAAGACAGAGGCAAAGGTGGAAGGTCTTAAAGAGAAGATGATCTACCAGTTCCGAGTGAAAGCATACAATAAGGCTGGTGTTGGTGAAGCTTCTGAGCCCACCGCAAACCACCTCTGCAAGCATAGGAACTGTAAGAAATATTCTTTTTTATTTGATGCAAAAACAGAATTAGTAAGTAGGTATGATAGACATGCACCTTGGTATAATTGTTAGTTTGTTGGTGCAATTGTATGCCTATAATTTAAATACTACTGTATAAAATTATTAACCAACAGATTTATATACTATATTAATACTATAACTTTTCTTAGTAGTATTTTTTACCCACATAACTGTTAGAAACTGATATGCTCTAAAAAATTAAATATTGTTCAGTGTCATACATCTTATTTATTGTCCAACAAATTATATTAATGGGGTCTCTCCGTCTCTTAAGATATAACAACATTTTTAAGATATAGTTCTACAGTAGCAATACCAGGTTAAATTACTTGTGGAATAACACCAAATTGTTTTGGTTAAGTAATAGTTAGCATTTTTAAGTCTGCATGTAAATTTTTATTTTATTATGAATGCTTTACAGTGAAACCACGCATTGAGCGCAGCACCTTCAAGTCTGTGATAATCAAGGCTGGACGTACACACAAGTGGTCAGTGGATGTTACTGGTGAACCTCCACCAGAAAAGACCTGGTATGTAACTGCTTATGATTCTAAATTATTGAATATTTTTCACCAACTGTCTTAATTAGTGAGTGTGACCTTTGAAGGTTTAAAATATTAAATTTTCTGCTAAAAATCTATAGAAAATTTAAATTTACATTAAAGCAAGTTGATTTAAGACTTTTAAAATTGACCTTTGTCTTCCTTACAAAAAAATATTAATTTAATAAGTATATATTATGAAGAAATACAATAACCACTAAATTATAAGCCCACTATTTCTTAACTCTCTTAATTTTTTTACTATTAGTTAATACAGTTTTGACTATATTATTATTACTACGCCTTTATTGCTGACACCCAGTATTATATATATAAACACTTATTTAAGTTGAGCGCTTATTACACTACGCGATATTCAGACAGTCTTAGTAAGACTGTCTTAAAATCGAATTAGTCAAGCTCGCTATTACACTGACTGAATATCGCAAGCTAACTCATTTTACTCATTTGCAAAGCGTACGTTGTCGGTGACGGTTGTCTCGCGATGGGAAAACTTTCAAAGCACCAGAAAATCGCCATGGCTCTTGCCGGTCTATTAATTTAAATAAAGAAAAGAAACATATGGGTGAAAGAGTATTTACTTTTGCGAGAAAAATTATTATCAAAATGCAAATACTGAGTGTTTTGGAACCATGTGACTTAAGAAACTACCTTAGAGTAGGAGTTACCGAGTTTGAATGTCTATTGAAATTATTTTTTTTTTTTTTTTTTTAGACAATTCACACCAATTGACCTAGTCCCATGCTGCTGGTGAAGCTTGTTTGGGTAATAGGCAACGGATATACATACATATTATTATAGATATATAGATATAAATACATATTTAAACACCCAAGACCTAAGCACAACACCAAATGCTCATCACATCGATTTCGTCTCAGCCGGGGATCGACCCGGACCCATGGTTGCAGTCAGGGGTACTAACCACTAGACCAATGAGTTACTCCATACATTCAAGAAGATACGGTTCTTAGACAAAGTGTCAGTCCTAACAAATTGGTAGTTACTTTAAGATTCCTGGCAACGGGCAACTCCTATCAAGACCTAAGGTCATCCTGAAGGACTCTGTATCCATGGTTATGAAATAAATTATTAAAAAAATTAAAAAAAAACCTAAGGTCATCAATTATTAATAAATCAATCAATCATGCAGCCATAAATTTGGCATGTCTCGGTACAAATTGATAATATTGAAAAGTACTTTTTTTCTTGCGAACACGCCATGGTGCACGCGGCCACAGCAAACAAACATGTACGAACGTCTTTGCTCTGCGGCTGCCACGCGCTGACTGAACGGTTAAGCGTGCTAAGTCTTATTACACTACGAATTCAGCAAGTAGCAGTAAGCACCGCCGAACCCATTGGTCAGTCTAATTAGACAGGCTAACTTGCTAACTCTTATTACATTATGCTAAATCTTAGTAAGACTGTCTGAATATCGCGTAGTGTAATAAGCTCTTTACATAACCTAACTTGCCTAAAATATGAGCCGGTTTTGGTAATCTTCGTTGTTAAGTAATAAGACAAAAGTTATTAATAAATAAAAACCAATTCTGTAAACGCCATCTAGTAAAGACGTGAGTAAGAGCAATGACTATTCTTACAAAGGGACATACTACACTTCTCTAAATTAAAGTTATAGATAAGCAACCACTAGAGGGCGCTCTTTGTTAGCAAAGGAAACCTTAAACGCGGTAGTGTTTGTATCTTGGATACACTTATAAGCTTCGGGCGAAGCATCGGAAAGCATACTTACCTGGCGTAGGGGCTACCGTGATCAATAAGGCGGTTCCCCCAGAGCGAGACTCCTCCATTGCACTGCGGTTGAGTTGACCTCTGCGATTATCCCTAATGTGGATAACTCGGACGCGTAATTTTTGGTAGTGGGGACTGCGTACGCGCCGTCCCCTCATAAAAGAAGTTAGATGTTCTTATCAAATTAATATAGATTCTACTCGCTAGCTAGTAGCTACTAGCTACCTAGCACTAGTGATTAGTGATTACTTAACTTGTTAGTATTAAGTCCTTTTCAAAAAACATACTTTTCGTAAGTACGAAGTATTTCGTAATACAAAAAAGCTTGTGAAACATCTTCAGTACCTTTACACGTAACAACGATCTGAACTACGAAGAAAACAGACGCTGGAGTTCGACGTACAGTTCTAGACACGCCCTTATATGTCATATATATATTTCTTGTGTGCGTGTGTATGTGACTGAACTTCTCTCAAACGACTGACCGATTTTGATGAAATTTTTGTGTGTGTTAAGGGATCTGGGAATGGTTTAGATTCACAAATCAGCCCGGCAGATGGCACTGCAGTCGGTACTTTCATACTTTGCTTAATATCCTAATCGCTTTAAATATCATGCAGGACAACGTCTGTGGGTCCACTAGTATGGCATATATAACTGCAAATTAATGATAATATGGTAAAATTTTTGGTTTATTAAAACGCACTGAACAAAAGAATGCGTCGCACTACCCTCATGTCCTCTCTTAATATCAAACTCGTTATAAAGAAAACTGTGCTGCAGTTAGATTACCGAACACATACATAATATAACTAATCATTAGCCATTCGTTTAGACCTGGAAACCCCATGACGAAACGAAGTTTTGACTGTATCTGCGAGTATATTTAGCTTTTTTTTAGATTCTCTGCGAGTATATAAGTTTTTTTAAATAAATCAAAACTTAACGAATGTTAGAAAAAGTTAATCATTTAAGTATTTGTTTGTTCACGGCTGGTTGATCTATCGTGGACATTCATTGTTTATTGTCTTTAATACAGCCTTAAGTCTTAATCATTTATTCGCATTAACTGGGAGGGTAATTAAAAAATAAAATAATGTCTTTTTTTTTCTAGGTCTTGGCGTGAAAACATCAAACTAGTTAACACAGAACGTATTAAGATTGAGAATCAAGATTACCATACAGATTTCACAATCGTGAATGCTGTGAGACGTGACACTGGCCAATATACCTTGAGAATTGAGAACTGCAATGGTTTTGATCAAGAGACAGTTGAACTTACAGTATTGGGCAAGCCCAGCTCGCCTAAAGGTAATTTTTTTATGTAACAGGAGGTTCACCTGATGTCAGACCCGCCGCCTATGGACACTCACATTGTCAGAAGGCTCGCAAATGCGTTGTCGGCCTTTCAAGAATATACATTTATTTTGATAGCATACAAAACTTTATGACCTTGCGTCTACTAAAAGCGGTCTCCGACACTATCTGTATCTTTTCGCAGAGTGAGTTAACAGACGCGATATTGTATCTTATATATTTAATATTATATTTTTAATTTCGACATTATCGTATCGTCATAAATAAAATAATTAATACATTATATTTTTTTTATTATCTACCAGGCCCTCTCGAAGTATCAGACATCCACGCGGAAGGCTGCAAGGTTAGGTGGGAGAAACCAGAAGACGACGGTGGTTCTCCCGTCAAAGAGTATGAGTTGGAGAAAATGGATCTTGCAACAGGAAAATGGGTGCGCGTGGGCAGGTATACGGATATTTTCTTTTTATTATTCAACAATTTCAATTAACACGATTTTGTATATTATTGATAAAAAAAATACCAAAAGGCGCTTAGTCTAGAAAGTATGGTACTTGCTTGTATAAAAGAGTCAATAAAAAAGAAACAAAATGTAAAGAAATCAGATTTTTTAAAGGTATATATTACGTTCATTGGACTAGATGACCAAGTGTATGATATATTTTTTCTCTAGGGTTGCTGGTGACAAGAAGCCATTGGAAATGGAGGTGACAGGTCTAGAACCAGGTCACCAGTACAAGTTTAGAGTAACAGCTGTCAATGATGAGGGAGACTCGGAGCCTTTGGAGACTGAAAAGGCCATACTCGCTAAGAATCCGTTTGGTGAGTTTCATACTATTTTTTATTAATTTATTTAAATAGTGACTTTATATGTTTTAAATACTATTATATTATTTTTTGAATAAAATAAATCTTTAAAAAATAGTTTATTCTTCTTATATATTAAGTCTACCGTTATTTTATTATATGGATTCAAATGATTTATTCATATATATATATATAATAATCTAATATATAAAATTCTCGTGTTACAATGTTCGTTCCCATATTGCTCCGAAACGGCTCGACCGTAAAAATTTCATAAAAATGAAATTTTTATGCATATTCAGTAAGTCTGAGAATCGGATAACATCTATTTTTCATCCCCCTAAATGTTAAGGGTGGTCACAACCCTAAATTTTTATTTTATTTTTTAGACAAAACTTTTTGTTTTTATTTTATTATGCTACAAAATGCATACAACCCCTAATTTTCACCCCTCTACCATCAACCCATTTTTTAATATAGTAGACTGTTAATTTTGTTGAACTAAAATAAGGTTTCCTAGAAATAATATACATGGCAAAACAACGTTTGCGGGGTCAGCTAGTAATAATATTAACTCATATTTACCATCCAGATGTGGCCGAGAAGCCAGGCAACGTGGAGGTGGCTGATCACGATAACCAGAGTGCGGAGATCAAATGGGAGCCTCCCAAGAATGACGGAGGCGCGCCCATTCAGAAGTATATCATACAAAAGAGGCCCAAGGGCGGAGACTGGGAGAACGCTGCTGAGGTATGTTTCATTTTTATTCACTACATTGCATTAAGAACTTGGTGAAAGCTCACCGATGTCCAGATTGAGCATTCTGATATACAAGCTGGGTCTGGATATCCATTATTATGTTTAGTTCTTATAATTAATTTGTTTTATTATATCTGCGTGTTTGCATATAAGTGCTTGTCACTTTAAAAATTGTATATTGTGATTCTTTTATTACCGTATCAGTGTGCCGCGCGTTGGCAAGCTTTTATCAATAAAAGAAAATAAAATTAGGAGTACCAATCACATCAGGTAAAGCGATGTGTTCCAGGCAACCCTAGTAAGAAAAAAAAAGTAAAAGGAATTTAATTTAAAGATGTTTAATTTTTTCTTGAAATACTTTGTTACTTTCTGAGATTGGTGAGAGAGAGTATAAAACAAAAGTCAAAGCTATGACCCATTTCATCATCGTCTCATTCATCGTTTCATCGTCTGTAATTGCGCTTAAATTCTATCTATACAAAGAGCCTAGTTTAAAAAGTATTTAGTCGTTTATATGAACTTTTATAAATATTTATTACAAATTTTAATATATAAAAGTATATGTCTATTGCTTATCTTCCTATTAATTTGTTTTTAAATGCTTGATAAATATTACTATGAATAATAGTAAAATTATAATCCCGTAGGTTCCTGGTAGCGCAACAAGTGGCAAAGTCGATGGCTTACCTGAAGGAAGCGAGTACGAGTTCCGCGTGATCGCAGTTAACAAGGCAGGACCATCGGAGGCCTCTGAACCCACCAAGATGACGACCATAAGACATAAAGCATGTATGTATTATTAGCTTGTCTATGAATTTATTTAATTGCTTAAATCAATTATTCATAAAGATACAAAAATATGTTTTATATACGAAGGGTAATCCAAAAGTAATGATAATAATCAATATGAAATAAGGATATTATAACTAAAAAAAAATATATTTCTCTACATAGTCTCCTAGCAAGTCAATACATTTAGTCCATCTTTTTTCTAAACCCATTATTCCCATTGAAAAAAATTCTTTGTCTTGACCCTCGAAAAACACCTCTACAGCAGTCATCACCTCGCTATCGTCGTCAAATTTTTTGCCTCGGAGGTATTCCTTGAGCCGAGGAAAAAGGCAAAAGTCACTGGGAGCCAGGTCTGGCGAATAGGGTGGGTGTTCGAGCAATTCGAATCCCGTTTCTTGAATGGCAGCCATCGCAACGGCGGCTTTGTGAGACGGTGCGTTGTCTTGGTGAAACAACACTCGAGCTCTGAGTTTGCCTCGTCTTTTTTGTTTGATGGCCTCCCGCAATCTTCTTATTTGGTCTGCGTAGTAAGAGCCGGTTATAGTGGCTCCTTATTCCAAGTATTCCACCATTATAATTCCTTCGGCGTCCCAAAAACGGACGCCATAACCTTTCCTGCCGAACTTGACACCTTGAATTTCTTCGGCGTCGGGGAAGAGGCTCGTTTCCAAGTCATTGACTGTTGTTTAGTTTCCGGATCAAAATGATGGATCCAGGTCTCATCCATGGTCACGAAACGATATAAAAAATTTTCCTGATCCGTCTGGAACTTTTCGAGATTCGCCCTCGAAATGTCTACTCGGGTTTTCTTTTGCTCGTCGGTTAACATTCTCGGCACCCAACGCGCAGAGACCTTTTTCATATGCAGCTCTTTTGCAAAGATTCTTTGAACACTGCGATATGAGATCCCTGTGACCTCAGCTACATGCCTTATGGTCACTCTTCGATCTGCCAATACGACATCTTCGACTTTTGTAACGTTTTCCGCATTGAGGGACGTGGATGGGCGTCCCTCGCGATGTTTATCTTCTGTGGATGCTTCTACCCAGCTTGAACTCATTTGCCCAACGCGCAACTGTGGAATATGGAGGAGCAGAGTCCCCCAATGTTTCCACTAGGTCACTGTGTATGACTTTGGTAGAAATTTATTTCAAACAGATGTACTTTATGACAGCTCTGATTTAGATTTTCTCCATTTTGATGTTTACTTTCCGTCTGTTCGTATTCAAATGAACGTACCTCCCGGAAATCGTGGCCTATGTGTTTTGTAATGCTGAACTAGTGGATATTTGAGGAAGCTTAAACAATTTTTTTCATATTTTATAATCTCTACAAATAACCGATTATCATTACTTTTGGATCACCCCTCGTATATTTTATAAATTTGCAATTTGCATTTTTATAAAATTGTTTCGCTCTTTTCTTGAAGGACCCTAAGTGCAATTGGTTCGGAAATACTTCAGTTATACTCACAAGATTTCCACACACTACTCAACCAATAAATGATTAGTAAATTTTCTTTGTTAGTGCATAATATATTTATTTATTTATTTATTTACACTTCGTTGCTAATAATATAAGAAACACAATACATAAAAATTATAAGGGATGCAACGGGCGGCCTTATCGCTAATAAGCGATCTCTTCCAGGCAACCCTAGTTAAGAGAAAAACTAAAAAAAAAAGACACATGATGCGTGTTACAACGTGTTGTAACGGTTTACATCTAATATACGTGGTATATTAGATGTAAACCGTTTTGGTTATATTTTTTAATGAAATAAATAATAAAATATTTATGCCTCGAAAATTATTATTAGTTATATGGTTGAGCAGGACTTAATTACTGAAAAGATAATGATGATGTTTTCAATGGAGTGCAAATCACAAGATTTGTTAATATCAACTTATATTTTTCTAGAGTGATGATGATTTATATAATATTTCAGTGAAACCACGCATCGACCGAACCAACTTGAAGGCAGTTGCGGTGCGCGCAGGCAAACCGATATTCTTCGACGTCAACGTCAGAGGAGAACCCGCACCCAAGGTGCAGTGGTTCCAGAAGTGGAAGGACGTCGAGAAAGAGGTCAGTTCTTCAATAATCAGCTGATGGTGTACGTCCAAGCTATTTCTAAAAATTCTACGTATTTGTTTGAGATTAGCACATAGGATAGTTCCTGTGGGTCTTCTATTCACAAAGACACAGGCAATATAATGAAAATGTTGTATACATTTTAGCTTTTAGCTGATTGATATTAAAATAAATATTTTTAGTCATAATTAACACGAATGACATTCACAGGTGACAGAAAACGTTATCAACGTGGACTACAACACGAAACTGGACATCAAGGATTCGGTCCGTGCTATGACCGGAACATACCGCATTCTAGCGACAAACGAACACGGAAAGGATGAGGCTGAAGTGGAAATCACTGTCCTCTCTTCACCGAGCAAACCTGGCGGTCCACTCAAGGTCACGGATGTTACGAAGAATGGCTGCAAGTTGGCCTGGAAGAAGCCGGAAGATGATGGCGGTAAGTAAAAACAGCTTTTGATTTTGGTTCTTGGAATATTATCTATTTTGTACGGCAATCAATAGTAAAATACCTGAAGATTCTTCAGATTTGCTATAGTAAAGTATTTTGTTTAAAATCATACTACGCTATTCCTAATCAGTGTATCATATTGGGGAAATAATTAAACCATTCTATAGATACTTAATAAAATATAAATGACTAATAATGGACAATCTTGACTTTGAAATTATGTTTTTAAATAATAAGAAATACAGCTCTGTTGTTCAGTAAACATAAGCATAACATTTATTATTAACGAAACATACACACAGAAACACACAAAATAATATTTATAATAAAAAACCTTATTCCTTAAAAAAATAAGAGGTTTTAAGGATGTGTGTAATGTGTGTGTGTGTTGAGGTTGTAACTGGCCCTGGCTCTGCATTATGCTGTGGAGCAGACGTAACAATAACAAGGTAGCTTCAGATAGCTATAATGTTATATTGTTACAATTTAGGTTTCTTAGATTATTTCAGCCAGTTTAGTTTTAACACTACCATTATTTTTTATTTACAGGTAAACCCGTCACAGGTTACGTAGTAGAGAAATTGAACAAAGCGACTGGCCGTTGGGTTCCAGTTGGAAAGACCGATGATACAGAGATGGAAATTAAGGGATTACAGGAAGGAGAAGAATATGAGTTCAGGGTTAAGGCTGTCAATGACGAAGGAGAGTCGGAACCGCTTAAGACTGACCACTCTATCGTTGCTAAGAATCCTTATGGTAAGTTGTAATATATATGTCCGCTACTCAACGTATACGTGTACGCTGATTAACGTACACACGCGTTAATCTTTTTAACGAAATAGCTCAGTTTTGCGTCGTTAATATCAATAAAAACAAATCTTATGGCTGAACTCTATATGTTGTAATGAGTTATATTGTTTATTCCCAGATATCCCTGGTAAGCCATCTGTACCAACTATCGAAGACTGGGACGTGGATCGCGTTGACCTGAAATGGGAAGCTCCCAAAAACAATGGAGGCGCTCCCATCACTGGCTACGTTATTGAGAAGAAGGACAAGTTTGGAACATGGCAGGAAGCTCTGGTCACAACTGTAAGTGTTATTTGATTTTCACAAGAAACTTTCTTTTGCAAACTAGAGAACTGTGTAAGGTAAGACCTCTAATTGTTTAAAGAAAGAGTATACATCACCCTCAAAGGCTGGCAACGCATCTACTATTTTAGTAAAAAAAGTATTTATGAACTAAACAAATATCATAGTTGGATGATGTTTATTTTTAAATCCATATCCTTAAGGTGATAATAAAATACCAAACCATCTTCTATAATTATTAAGAAAGCTGCGTTTTTTAACAAAACACAAATACGATACATAATTATTTTTATTCAAATAATAAAATCCTTTTAAATATTTATCCAGACGCCAGAGTGCAAAGCTCGTGTACCCGAACTAAAAGAAGGCAACACATACCAATTCCGAGTAAGAGCGGTGAACAAGGCGGGTCCGGGTGAACCGGGCGAACCCACGCAACCGCATCTCGCTAAGGCTAGGTTCTGTAAGTACCTCCATTCTTTTATAATTATAAAAAACGTTTGGTTTTTAATAATGTTTATACGTTGGATAACTGTAGGTTGGAGGTGGTGTTTATTCAATTTAATTTGTTTTTTTTAATAGTGAAACCGCTCATCAACCGCGACAAGATGGTGGCGATTCGTGTTCGCGCTGGTACCACTATCAAGTTGGATGTTGACATCAAGGGTGAACCTCCACCGACCAAGACTTGGAAGTTTGCCAACAAGGTACGTTAATATAGGAACTATGGCCGATAATCCGATTTTCCGGACATCCCAACTAAAATAATTTTTATTGAAGTACTTTGAGAAAAAATGGTTTGCTATTTATTTATTTATTTAGGAAAAAAAAAACATATACAATATACATGTCTATAAAATAAGTAAAACATAAAATTAACACACTAGATATATCAAACATATTAGTAGATAAACTTATTCAGGAGAGGAATCTGTATTAAACTTTTGCATCCAAACTGTTTTAGGTCATCGAGACCGGTCCAGGTGTAAAACTGGAGAATGAGGACTACAACACCAAACTGCAGATATCCGAGTCCTCGTGGAAGAACACTGGCATATACACCCTGAAAGCGGAGAACGATTCTGGAGTGGACGAGGCGACTGTTGAGATTACTGTACTTGGTAAGTTATGTGTGGAAAATACATTTAGATGACAGAGCCATCTATTGGTTCAATTATGAACTATTATTAATTGTTATTATAGATTGATAGTATATTTATACATTAGTATGCAATATGAAGAAATTTATTAAAGAAATCTGTGTAAAAAGGCTTACAATAAAGTTAACGATTATCTACATGATAAAAGGGCCTGGGACTAGTGCTAGACAGGCTACTTCTAATTAATTTGCGATATTTGTTTGATTATTTGCTATTTTAAAAGAGTACCGAGAGTTTTTTACGCCGGCTTTTTCTCTCGGCCTACACCCTCTGTCTTCTTTGCCGACGAGTAGGGATGCCTACAGATTCAAATTTAATGACGTGGAATACGTGATACATTTATCTTATGTTCCATAATAAACATATTTTATTTTATTTTTCATGAAAGTTTTTCTTGGAAATTATAGAAAGGAGAGCCAGGTAGAACTTGAATTTTCTTAATTAACTTTCTGCTAAAAAGCAACTGAAATATCTTTATCGTAATAAAAAATTAAAGAGTCCTTCCTGAAAGAAATCCCAGACTTTTTTGTATTAACAATTTGTTATATCTCCTAACCACAGACAAGCCAGGTAAACCCGAAGGCCCGCTGGAAGTGTCCGACGTGCACGCGGAACACGCGAAGCTGTCTTGGAAGAAACCCAAGCACACGGGAGGATTGCCTCTCAGCGCCTTCATCGTTGAGAAGATGGACACGCTCACTGGCAAATGGTCACCCGCTGGTACCATTGACCCGGACGTTACTGAGGCTACAGTTACAGGTTGGTGAAGTAGAAGATCATACATGATCATAGATGGATCTTCCGCTGCACTAGACATTTTATTTTGCAACAAACTATGGAATCGACCCGTGGGAGACTTCCCTGGTAGATACGACCTCCAATTGTTAAAAAAACTCCTCCCTCAAAGGCCGGAAACGCACCCGAAACATGAAAGTGTTTCAAATATTTGATTATTGTAAGCTTAAAATTCAGAATTTAGATAATTTTGTTGCTTATACACCCTTATTTATAAATTAGTCCAATTGCACTGTTATGTCTCTTTTCATGTCAGCGTAAAGACCATTTGACAGAAAGAGACGATGGTGTAATTTACTTAAAAGAGTGCAATAATGTATAATATTTTTTTTTTAAATAATTATGTATACTTAAACTATCGCGCCCAAACGTGTCTGCTGGGTGTGCTTCTCGACCTACACAATTATAATTTCTAGGCCTCGAACCGGGACACACCTACCAATTCCGCGTGAAGGCCCTCAACGAGGAAGGAGAGTCCGAGCCATTAGAGACGGACCACGGCATTCTCGCGAAGAACCCGTACGATGTCCCATGTCCCCCTGGACTTCCGGATATCGTGGATTGGGACGAAAAATCTGTGAAATTGAAGTGGGAGCCCCCGATACGGGACAATGGAGCACCAATTACTGGATATATCATTGAAGCAATGGACAAAGACCGTGGAGAGTTTGTCAAGGTAAGTTTTTATGACTATGCTTTTAATTATCGGTACTGAATAATTTATGGAAATTTATATTAGCCATTTTTCCCTAAATAATTTAATATATCGTAGATAGGCATTTCCGTTTTACTTCGATGTTCGTTGTTCCATAACTGAACGTTTTAAGGCAGTTTATGCCGCGCACCGCTACTGTGTGGAACCAGCCGCCCACTAAAGTATTTCTGAACCCATTCGACTTAGGGTCCATCAAGAAAAGAGCGTACCAATTCTTAAAAGGCCGGCGACGCACTTGCGAGCCTTCTGGCAATGTCATGGACAGGTGGCGGTATCACTTAACATCAGATGAGCCTCCTGCCCGTTTGCTCTGTTACATAAAAAGAATAAGGATAATGCTAATAATATTTTAAAGTAATAATAAATCTGATATTTACTTTTACTTTTAAATAAAAATGTTAATTTATTGTATTATAGATGGCAGAAGTCCAAGGCAACATCTGCCAAGGAACAGTACCAAAACTGGAAGAAGGGCAACCAGTACCAGTTCCGTGTACGAGCTGTCAATAAGGCTGGAAAATCCGAGCCTTCGGAGAACACCAACTGGCATACTGCTAAGCCAAGATTCTGTAAGTTCATTCTAAACAAATATAGCATTTTAGCCATGAAAATGTTTGTTTTTAATGTTCTGCTGGCACTTCAATGCAATATAAAAATGTCCTTGTCCTTTATGGGTGTCCCGTCGGCACATTTGCATCTAATAAAAAAAAGTACTAGTTTTAGCAAAACTGAGGCAAATATAATTTTATAAAGTTCTACTGACTATAAGACTTAAGTTATATTTATTTCACATTAAATAAAAGACATTGTTGGCACTATTTCTCAACTCTGAATCTTACCCTTAGCTCTCTATTCGAGACAGGTTGCTTAGTTCATGACAATTTTAAAGACCAAAGGAACCTGAAAGTAATAGATACAATCCCTTATCATTATCATAGTTTTGTTTTTGTCTTTTAAAGTGTTTCAAATATACGATTTTGTTAGCTTACAATTCAGAATTTAGATAAATTAGTCCAATTGCACTATGTCTCTTTTCATCACAATGTAAAGACAATTTGACAGAAAGAGACGAACGTCTACATTACTTAAAAAAGTGCAATATATGATCAAAATTTCTAGTATTATAGGATTACGTAAATGTGAAAATCCGTTAAAATATTTATAATTTTTTTTAAATGTTTTAATAGCGCTAATAATAACTGTATTAAGCATTACATAATGTGTTTACAATATTTATTTGGGTATTGCTAATTCACAGTGAAGCCACGCATCGACCGCACAAACCTGAACCCGATCACGGTGAAGGCTGGTCTTCCTGTCTCCTTGGACGTGAAGGTGTTCGGCGAGCCTCCGGCCACCGTCACTTGGCACTTCAACGGCCAGGAACTCGCCAACCGGGAGAACCTGGAGATCATCAACGTGGATTATAACACCAAGTTCTTGATGATGAAGAGCAAACGCGCCAACAGCGGCAAATACGTAATTAAGGCGAAGAATGAAGTCGGCGAAGACGAGGCTGAAGTGGAGATTATTGTTGTTGGTTAGTTTGGTTCATCATTATAGTCTATACTTTATGTCATCAGATTTCACTCATATAGAAAACGGTAGTTGTCTTTTATTGGGTACTGCGTATATTTAACAGATTTTTGGGGGCAAAAATTTTTTTTTCTATTATGACTGACAAACTAAATATTCGATTACGATAAAAATATTTTGCAAGTTTTTGTGTAATTATTAAATGTCAAATTTTTTAGGCAAGCCATCCAAACCCAAGGGCCCCTTGGACGTGGCAGACGTGACAAAGAACGGATGTACACTGACCTGGCAGAAGCCGGAAGACGATGGTGGATCACCCATCGAATACTATGAGATTGAAAAACTCGATCCACTCACTGGTAAGCAATAATTGTTTAACAATATTACTGTGCTTATATGACTGCATCATTAAGGAATGAAAAATATTATTTGTTTTCTCATCTTTTTGACAGTTTTAATTGAAAATAGGTTTAATTCTCATAAAAAAATAAAAAAATAAATATATTACGCCACCGTTGTAAGCTGTCATTGCATTATTCAAAAGCTTGTCGATATTTTGTTTTACATTAAAATTAATTTGATTGACTAAGGTCAAAAGTTTTGATGGTGATTACAATATTTATCAGTTTTATCGTGTCTATTCACAGTGTTTGATTACATTTAATAAGGAATAATATCTTTTAAAACGTGTGTGATTTGTGTAACATATTTTTTTAAAAATAATATTAAATTTGTTTTTACTAATAATTTCACTTTTTTTTAGGTCAATGGCTCCCATGCGGCACAGCAAAGGACTGCAAAGCAAACGTAACAGGCTTACAAGAAGGCAAGCCTTACAAGTTCAGAGTAAAGGCTGTTAACAAGGAAGGAGAGTCAGAAGAATTAGAGACTGAGAAGACCATCATAGCTAAGAATCCATTTGGTTAGTTTGATTTTTATTTGATTCATTTGTGTCTTAGATTTAACTTTTTAGCCTAAGTCTTTTAGTTAATGTTCTAATAATATCGTCACTATATACTATATAATTTTATGGACTATACATAACTGAAAATATATTTATTTATTTTCCTCATTTCCTATTTTTACAGTAACTTAATATTAATACTAAAAACAATATAGACAAAACCAGTAATAAACCTTTTCATGATTAATTATAAATAATGCAATTCTTGTGAATTGAGCCAATGTATAACATATATCCATCTCACAAGTAACAATATATAGGGTGCGCAAGACACGCGTAATAATCACTAACCTATAGAAGTATGCCTTTTAAGCAAATTTTTACGAATGAAAATTGAATATTAATAAAATATCAGATGAACCCGGCAAGCCTGGTAGACCCGAGCCACGCAACTGGGACAAGGACTTCGTTGACTTGGAATGGTCGGCGCCGAAGGATGACGGTGGGGCTCCCATCACTGGATATATCATACAGAAGAAGGAGAAGGGCAGCAGGTATATATTATTGATAAGTCCCGACTATTTCCCGAAGGGTCTTCAAATATCTCCCTCGCTTTATTCACCCTCATAATATACACGCTTTGTGACTCTCATACCTGAGGTCGTTCGATCCCCGGCCGTGCACCAATGGACTTTCTTTCTATGTGCGCATTTAACATTCGCTCGAACGGTGAAGGAAAACATCGTGAGGAAACCGACATGTCTTAGACCCAAAAAGTTGACGGCGTGTGTCAGGCACTGGAGGCTGATCACCTACTTGCCTATTAGATTTAAAAAAATGATTATGAAACATACAGAAATCTGATGCCAAGACCGAAATGTTGTAGCACCACTGATGCCAAGACCGAAATGTTGTAGCACCACTGATTTATTATTTATTTTTAATATACACGCTTGTCGATTATCTGTTGTTCAAGTATCATCTGCATCTCAACCAGAATCGTACGAGCAGGTCTACTAGCCCTACCCTAATCATTATCTTTGTTTTATTTTCCAGAACATGGCAAGACTGTCTCCGTACAACTGGCGATCGTCCAACGGGCCGTGTGACTGACGTGGAAGAAGGACACGAATACCAATTCCGGATTATCGCTCAGAACAAGGCTGGCCCCGGAGAACCTTCCGAACCCAGCAAGTCCGTTATTGCTAAGCCGAGATTCTGTAAGTATTTTATTATTTATGTTTACCAAAATTGTCGTATATTTTAGATAAGATAGCTTGTAGATATAGTACTATGTATGATGTGGTAAATTAACTTCAGATAAAACTGGTCCTCCCCCCGAGAAGAACCAAACCCCGAAACCCAGCCGTCGGTGGGATTTTTCCCCACGCCCCCCCACCACCAGCGAGTAGGAGAAAGGTCATTGACGATCGGGCCGGTTGTATACAAATTACTAAATGGTCAAATACAGAACTAACTCTTAAGTCGCTCCTTTACCCATTCCCAAGGTTTAAAATTAGCAGAGTTTTCCAAATTTCTTCTGACACATACGGAGTTTCACTGATTCTTCGTTAATTATATTTAATAGACTTATCGGGGGGGGGGGAAAAAAAAAAGGGGGGGGGGGGGCCTATCTTAAAAAACCCCTCTTTGGGGGAAAAATTTCTTCTCCTTTTTACTTAATAAGCAACTATTAGGAGTATTTTATTTTATTTGTAACATGTACAAATTGTTTATTTTAGTTATAATATATTAAAAAGTACAGTTATGACTGACTATAAAAGGGCTAGGACTGATTATTATATTAAGACTACATGTTTAATTAATGAAGTTAATCGCTAATTGACTAATGTGTATTAATGTGTATGGTTTCTGAACAGTGGCTCCACGCATCGACCGCAAGAACCTTCAGAAACGCAAGGTCAAGGTGGGTCAGACTCTGAAGTTTGAGGCTGACGTGAAAGGCGAACCTGAACCCACGATCACTTGGACGCTCAATGAGAAACCCCTCAAAGTCGAGGAGCGTCTCAAGATTGAGAATCAAGATTACCACACCTCGTTCACCCTGCAGAAGGTGACGAGAGCTGACGGTGGAAAGTATGTGGTGACAGCCAAGAATGACACGGGAGTGGACAGTGTGGAGATTGAAGTTATGGTCGTCAGCAAACCGGCTAAGCCTAAGGGACCTCTGAAGGTTTGTTGGACTTTTAACTCTTTTAATACTTCTAAGGAGACATTAGGTTTAGTTTAATCTGCATAATAATACTAATTTAGTGTTTATGAACGGCTAACATTACAACACACACACACACAGAACCTCATTTCCGAGGTCGTGGGTTTGACCAGTTGTGCACCAATGGAATTTTTTTTATGTGTTCATTTAACGCTCGTTCGGTGAAGGAAAACCTTGTGAGGAAATCGACCTTGAGACACAAAAAGTTTATTAGAAAAAAAATAAGACCGATAATTGAAAGTTTTTTTTGTTGATAATTTTTGTCATATTATCAATTCACCGCAATGACTATCCGTATATTGAAGTACATAGTTATGTTTAATAACTATATGTGATCTCCTCAGGTCTCTGACGTGAAGGCAGACGGATGCAAGCTCCAATGGGAGGCTCCCGAAGACGATGGAGGCGAACCAATCGAAAGCTACGTCGTGGAACGCATGGACACGGAAACCGGACGCTGGGTGCCCGTTTGTACCACGAAGACGCCAGAAGCTGACGTCACAGGGTTGAACGAGGGCAAGGACTATCTGTTCCGAGTGAAGGCGGTCAATCCGGAGGGTGAGAGTGAGCCATTGGTCACTGAGACCGCGACCACGGCTAAGAATCCTTATGGTAAGTTTTTCTTGCTTCTTTATCTCCTTTTAATTCGTTTTTAAGTATGTTAGGTGCTATAAAACAAATTCAGTAAAATTAATAATGATTGAATCATATTAGTAACTATGTACACTTATTATTATTATATTTAATAGAAAACAAATTAAGAATATTAAAGAATTACGTTTCACCTTTGACGAAAATTTCGTATATAATTCGTTCTGTATTAGGTTGTATTTTAATTGTTAGACATTAAAAAAATATATTCATTAATAATAGAATTTTATTTTTGTGCTGACGTTCTGGAAAAGGAAGGTACATATATTATGAATAATATTTCAAATCGTATTGTCTTAATAATTTGCGGTAATATTAAATTATATTGCATTTCAATATTTATTTTAAATTTCTCATTGAATTATAAAAAAGGACATAAAATACTTCATTATATCTTGTTTACTATGTTTTATTTTGAGTTTTAACTAATTTAAAAAATAATGTACAGGCGAGCCAGATGCGCCAGGCAAACCAGAGTTCAAGGACTGGAGCGCGAACCACGTAGACCTGAAGTGGGAGAAGCCAGCAAGCGATGGTGGGGCTCCCATCACCGCTTACATCGTAGAGAAGAAGGACCGGGATACTGGCAAATGGGTTAAAGCTGTCGAGGTGAGGGTTATTCATTCAATGTAAATAAAAAATATCGTTTTAAAAGGCGTAAATTAATAGTCAAAACAAAAATGTTTTGCATAGTTTTATAATTTCCAATCGTAATTTTTTTGTAAACGGGCTCGCTAAGTCGGATATACCGAGATATTCAAAATAAAGTCGATATGTACTCTTATATAAAAAAAAATACTTTTTTAAATAATCTCTTTATTGATAACTGATTATATTCGTTTAAGAATACTATTTATAATTATATTGCCACGTATTGCGTATCCCCGACTATCATCCTCTGAAGTGTTTCCGAACCAATTCGACTTAGGGTCCTTCAAGAAAGTAGCGTACCAAAAACGCCGGCAACGCACTCGCGAGCCCTCTGGCAATGGGCGGTATCACTTAGCATCATATGAGTTTCATCTGATGTTAAGTGAACGTTTGCCCCCTGTTCTATAAAAAAAACAATCTTGTCTATACGAGTTCTCTCTACCAGTCGCAAGACGTAGAGTCGAGCGTACTGAAATCGTAGTTTGGACTATCATTACTTTAGATATTAATAAAAAATTGTTATAGGTGCCTGGCACCAAGACTGAAGCCCGAGTGCCGGATCTGATTGAGGGCAAGACTTATCAGTTCCGAGTGAAGGCTGTGAACAAGGCTGGTCCTGGAAAGCCTTCCACCGCCACTGACAACTTACTGGCTAAGGACAGATTTGGTGAGTTATCAAAAGATTAATAAAAATTTCCTAGTTTGGTATTTCCAAATGTATTCAGGAAGTAAAAAAAATATGGAAATATAACTTTTAATTAAATAGTGTTCTTTGCTTGTTTTCTCGGTTATTGTACTGAAACTGAATATATTATACACGTCCTTATATCTGTTCTTCAAGGCTTAAATGGGTCAAAAGTTCCTACACTTATTTTAAAAACTTTGTAACTTGTACAAACATCAGATTATCTTATAATTGTTGTCTTGTAGCCCCACCACGTATCGACCGCACAAACATGCGTGATCTGACGCTGAAGGCTGGGCAGAACATCAGGCTGGACGTCAAGGTCACTGGCGAACCTGCTCCTACAAAGACTTGGTAAGTGACACGACATGTTATCTTGTGTAGGTATAGTACCATGTCGATATATCCTCTAATACTTATTATAGAGATATTTTTTTAAATAAATTTAAAAATGAGTAATCATAACAATCAAATATACAGTATTTACAATTTTTTAATAGTAACATTCATAGTAACAATAAAAATAATTAAAAATTAATAAAAAGAAAATTAAAACTATTTAAAACGTTTGGTCCCTGTGGCAGTGTACCTTTAACGCTGGCAGCATTACCTCGCTGTATTGCGATACTTATTCGTTGAGCGAGGAAAGCACCATCTTTAATTAGCGCCTGTGCACTTGAACCACGGCCCAAGAGTCTGTACTCCAAAGGGAACATATTCGAATTAAGAGGAAAGACTTATATATAAGCCGTTTATTATAAAAATAGATAAATAATTATTACATTATCACAATGCGGCACATTTTGATAATTTTATAAATCTAACATTTTTGTTCATAGGATTTATGACACTTCAAAAACCTCTGTTTCCCTATCTATATCTCTTGTAATTTTTTTATTCAAGCGAGTACCTTATCTGCCCTTCCAAGTAACTATTATTTCTACTTAAGTTTACTGTTAATAGGATTGCGATTTCTGATTGTCAGTATATAAATGTGATTTTTATAGGTTCCACAACAAAGAGCGTCTATCAACACGTGACGATCTCACGGTGGACGTGGAAGACTACAGAACCAAGTTATCGGTGATCATCGCGTCTCGCAAGCACAGCGGCACGTACGTGCTGAAGGCTGAGAACAGCAGCGGAAAGGACGAGGCCTCCATACAAGTCATCGTATTGGATGTGCCTGCTAAACCCGAAGGACCACTTAAGGTGAGCAAGCTTATATGTTATGTCGGTGTTTTGCTTTTGTGATATATATAATAATAAATTTTGTAGTTTTACTGTGAAATATTTCAATTGTGATTGAGATAAAGTTATATGGATTCTTTATCCTTGCTGAGATATGAATAAAAGGATAAGTTCCAAGCATTTGTTGCATGTAGAATGTTTTTCATAAAAGAAATTGTGACAAAAGTGACAAAATTTATCTATCGCTAGTCCCAGTTGGGAGTCCCTGTGTTGTGGGTTACTAGAATTCAATTAATCAGTGGAACATGGTGAATGTTTAAAACAGTTTTTTTGAGAAAATAGAGTCTTAGTGTTACATCAAATCAAACAAAAATCGTGTAAGTCTGTAAGTATGCGTGAATGTATGAGTATGCGAATGAGTGTGTGTGTACATACACTCTGTATTTGAGAGTGTGGCTGAAAGTTGTTGCGTGCGCTGTGTCTGTCTTCGTTTATGGTACCCCAGAGTCAGGCCAAATTAGTCGTAAGGCATCTGCAGAAAGAATCAAAATCCAATTTGGCATAATTTTTATGTGTTTTATATTATAAGGTTATAACTGGATTTATCATCAAAAGCAGTGAATTTGGACAAATAACTTTTAAAAGCATATATTTGAGAAACTTAACCAGTTATTTCTTTACTTACAAATATCTTTTTCTATTTCCAGATTTCGGACGTACACAAAGAAGGATGTACGCTCAAATGGAACGCCCCGTTGGACGACGGTGGAGCTCCGATCGATCACTATTTAGTCGAGAAGCTCGATACAGAAACCGGTAGATGGCTACCAGCCCTCAAGACCAAGGAACCCAAGGCTGAAGTTGAGAACCTGGTTCCAGGACACGAATACAAGTTCAGAGTTTCTGCTGTCAATAATGAAGGCGTTTCAGAACCATTGGAAGCAGACCACTCCATCATTGCGAAGAATCCGTTCGGTGAGTAAATTCGATTTCTCTTCTTCGAGAGAAGTTAAATAACTTTTTATTCGTAACACAACTTTCAATGAGATTCATGCACTTAAAAATAATGCCGTTTCCAGATGAGCCCGGCAAGCCCGGAACACCGGAAGTGGTCGACTGGGACAAAGATCATGTTGATCTCAAATGGCAGAAGCCTCTTAAAGATGGAGGAGCACCCATCACTGGGTACATTATTGAGAAACGGGAAGTTGGATCGCCCAAATGGGTCAAGGCTTGTGAGGTAAGTCTTCATTAATTTAAAGGTGAAAACGGAAGAGATACACACAAATACTCGTCTTAATGTAGAATCTAGCGATTTACGCTCGGGTTCTACTAGATACGATTTTTTTTCTCTTTCACCAATTTGTTTCTTTTAAATAATAATAAAATTATTTATTGCAAGAATATGGTACAAAAATGTGTAAGGTGGTACAATCGTAAGTTTGCATATTCTGCCACACACAATGGCGCGCAAATTTGTATTTAAAGGAATTTTACATTATTAGTCATATGAATTGGTCAATTCTTATAATATTTGTATCGTACATATCATATCATATGTTATCTGATTTGCTATTATAAAAGAGTACCGAGAGTTTTTTACGCCGGCTTTTTCTCTCGGCCTACACCCTCTGTCTTCTTTGCCGATGAGTAGGGATGCCTACAGATTCAAGTTTAATGACGTGGAATAAGTGATACCTGTATCTTATGTTCCATAATAAACATATTTTATTTTTTTATTTTATTTATCAAATTTATATCAACTACAGTGTCTCACGCGAATAATCATTTATTGAATAATACAATTTTTCCAAAAGAAATACACCCAAGTCGATTCGAGAGTCTATTGGTAAATTATTGTAAACCGTGATTGCCATACAAAAGGTGTTTTTCCTAAATAGAGTAAGCTCTTATTAGATAACTTTAAAGAGAGTACTGTACTGTAATTGTCAGCACTATTTTACTTTTAAAATATAACAGCATGTTTATTTTCAGTGCTTTATAAGAAATTAATAAAATATTAGTTCTTGGTATAAGTCACCTTACTTAATAAGATCTAAATATATAGGTATATTACATACGTCACAAAAAATGCAAATGAAAATATAAACTTAAAGTATGTCCTTAAATTTAAAATGTCTAGTTTTGTGTAAACGATAACGAAAATTAGTAATGACATATTTGCTTATCAATTTCATATCCAGTTATAATAAAAAAATATATTTTATTTTCGTTTGTTCGGTCCATTACCCTGTTTTACCAAATCTGACATTCCTAGGTCGGTCCAAACGACAACGAAAAAGCGACAGTGGGTAACTTGGACGAAGGCACCGAATACGAGTTCAGGGTGCGAGCTATTAACGAGGCTGGTCCAGGTGAACCTAGCGATGCCAGCAAATCTGTCACCTGCAAACCTAGGAGATGTGAGTAAATTATATTTATATATGATTTATGATTATAATTATATATGATTCTCCAATCGGTTTTATGGGATGTTGAAATCTTTTCTAATATTAATATTAAGTGTATATACATTTATATCAAATATCAATAAAATTAAATATCTGTATTCATTAAAAAAGTTAGTTAGTCTAATTGCAATTTTAACTAAAGTACTCTTTCCTCTCTTTCCGTTAAACTTAAGTTACGCTGTGATAAATAGATACTTTAATCAAAACAGTACAATCGGACTAATTTATTTTTTTATGATAATAAAAATATTTGAGTCTCGTAATTTCAAAAATATAAACATATACCTATTAACTTTGTTAGGGAAGAGCTGGGAACGATTTTTATTAGTGAAAGCGATATTTTAAAATATTTAATTATTTCGACAGTGGCACCAAAGATCGACCGCCGTAGCTTACGTGCCATCAAAGTGCGTGAAGGCGAACCCATCTCATTGGATGTTAAAGTTTCCGGTGAACCACCACCAGATGTTGCTTGGTCTCTCAACGGAAAGATGGTCACCAGCGGTAACGGACTTAAATGTAAGTTCTTCTCAACAATTTTTATCTCTTTTTCTCTAAAATATTTTTTTTATTATTAATTGATACTTTTCGTAAAAACGTGTTTGTGATATTCCCATTACAGAAATAAATGATTAGAAAACTGTTTTTTACTTTCACTTTTGTTTTTTTTTAAAGTGGTGAATGTTCCGTACCTGAGCAAGTACCAGCATTCAAGTCCGCGAAGAAAGGATTCCGGCGTTTACAAGATCCAGGCCGTCAACAAGTATGGATCAGACACGGCTGAAGTCGAAATTACTGTTGTTGGTAAGTTATATTTTCTATTTATTTTGAGCCAGCGAAGATAGCTCATGTTTATAATATAAGTTAAACACGTTGTAAAGTTTCTTAAGGGGGCGTGGGCCAAACACATATCTAGTTATATTTTTGTAAGTAAATGATGAGAACTGCAGAACCGATAACCAGAAAAATTGTTGTCGAGAATTGCATTCAAGGCACAGTGCCTCAAGGGCACAGGCACTCAACGAATTGGTTGAAAACCACTGTATTTTAAAAATTCAATGTTTGTATAACACCGTTATATTATATAATCTAGGTTTTGAAGTGTATTTACATTTAATATTAAGTTAGAAATATTATGTTATCTCATATCATACGTTATGTCATATTTCGTATACTTTTTCCAGGCAAGCCGGATAAACCCGAAGGACCATTAGAAGTGTCAGACATTCACAAAGAAGGATGCACGCTGAAGTGGAAGAGACCTAAAGATGACGGAGGCGAACCCATCGATGCCTATCTGGTGGAGAAGTACGACACAGAAACCGGCACTTGGCTTCCAGTCGGGAAGACTATTGGAAATGTTCCCGAGATGGAGGTGAGATTTATTTTTTATATCATTCATCAGTTACCTTTAAACACGGTTTATTTATGTTATTGCACATTAGGTTTGTAAAGTATCTGATTATTAAAAGTAAAGTACAGTAATCCCCTCACAACGCAGTAGGCCGCGACCGCGAAAGGACCGCGTTATAGGAAATCACGTTGTCGGAGTATTCTCGTAAAACCGTTTTCTTGAACAATTCAAAAGCTACGAACACGAATTTAAGAAAGTAATTTTATCACAACACAATTGAAACAGTGCAAAGGTACACAAAACGAATTATGGACTTGACAAATCGTTATAAATTACATAAATATAACTTGAGAAATCTCCGCTTTATAAGGGGAAATACCGCGTTATATCGGAAATCCCGTTATACGAAAATGCCTTATAGGGGTACCGCATTATTACTGTGTTTAAGTTGGTTTGTTAAAGAATTCTTTAATTATTACAACAAATTATCAATATATATTGTCTGCAAAAAAGTTGAAGGGACTATCAAATAATTATTCTTTGAACTAAACAAATATAGGACAAACATTGATTGCTAATGGTTGGCTAGTTATTTTAAATTAGTTTCAGGCAACTGATAACGTGATTGTCAATCAGACAAAACTGTTTGTAGCACTCGAGGGACTGGACTTTTTATTTTATAGGGTAAATCATAGTTTCTATTAACATTTGCAGGTTGACGGATTAACACCTGGCCACGAGTACAAGTTCCGAGTGAAGGCGATCAACAAGGAGGGCGAATCTGAACCTCTCGAAACCTTCGGACCTATTGTTGCTAAGGATCCATTTAGTAAGGGGAACTTTTATCGTTATTTATTAAAATGCTATATCTACAGTATACGTTACAAGCAATGTTGATAAAAAAAATTAAAAGAAAATATTACACTTACAATTTTAGATTCCTTTTTGTTTAATTGATCAGTCCACTACCGAATATATAAAGCTCTGGATAAGTAGTGTTTATTCGCAAAGAATTCGAATTTAGGACCTTACTAAAACGAATTTAATAGTAAATAAAACACATCTCTGTATAATTTCCTAAAATATGTTTTATTTATAGCTGTCCCTGAAGCACCATCTGCGCCAGTGCCAGACGATTGGTCGGCCAACCACGTGGACCTCAAGTGGGAGCCCCCGTTTCGGATGGAGGGTCACCAGTCATTGGTTACATTGTGGAGATGAAGGACAAATACAGCCCGTTATGGGAAAAGGCTGTTGAGACACATACGCCTAACCCAGCTGCTACTATTAATGGGTAAGATTTAGTCTTCGACACAATTTTCATAGAAGGTATCAAAAATGATTCCTTGGAAAAAAAAATCTGAGTTAAGCATAACATTTTTTTACAGAAATTTTTCTCGCTTAGTAATATTTTTTGATTATCACGATTACATTCGTCTTGTATCTCTAATTAAATTATTAAAATCGGTAGTCTTTTAATCTACTCTTTTACTAAAAACGCTAGACAAAAAATTGTTTAAAATTTTACCAACACAATGAATTTTACAGCAAACTTACTCTTGTAAAACAGGACATGTGCTTGTGGTTTTTATTGATCATATTCGGAACGCTTGTTTTTAACGGATTTAATTATACTGATACAATTTCATTTCCAGCTTGATCGAAGGTAACGAATACCAGTTCCGAGTGATCGCAATAAACAAGGCTGGCCAGAGTAAGCCCTCGGAGTCCAGCAAAAACTTCGTGGCTAAACCGCGGTTCCTCGCTCCGAAGATTGACAGGCGCTACCTTCGCGACGTGACCCTGTCTGCCGGATCCACTCTAAAGTTGGAAGCTGCCATCACTGGAGAACCAGCTCCGGCTGTGGAATGGAGGTAAAGTGATATAATTTTCTTATCCGTAATTTGTAAAAATGAGCAAAGGCATTTTATAAAAGTGCACGATTGAGCCTTGTTATTCTGTTAAAAAAATCTTTAAAATAATTCCATTTTCTCACAACAGATACCAGAACATGCCACTGCGCTCATCAAAGGCTGTGACAATCGACTCACCAGAGTACTTCACGAAACTAATAGTTCGGCCTGTGAGGAGGGACGATACCGGGGAATACACCGTGACGGCGGCCAATTCCAGTGGAAAAGACACTGTCACCATAAATGTGCTGGTCACCGACAAGCCTATGAAGCCGGAGGGACCTTTACAGGTTCGTGTTTTTATTATAGTAATAATAATATTGGGCTCACTGGACGTACGTTTATCGAATACATTTGTGCAAAACCACATCTTTGACTTTTAGTACTCTATAGTTATGATATTGGTTGTACAGCTTTAGTTAATTTTATATTTTTTTCTAGGAGCTCTCAAGAGTTACGTTATTGAAAGTTGTACTTTTAACAATTTATTACGTATTATACGTGCGTGTGTATACTTTATACGTATAACTGCTCAACCTTTTTCTTTTATTTTTGCTGAAACCCCTTGATAAGTTTCTATTCAAATTTAAAATTATTGTATTGGTTTATTTTTGATTCAAGCTCTGCCTTTATTTATTAAAGGTAATATTTGAATTGATTGAATATTCTAGATATCGGACGTTCACAAGGACGGCGCTACCCTGAAGTGGAAGAGACCGAAGGACGATGGCGGAGCTCCGATCGAATATTACCAGATCGACAAACTGGACACCGAGACTGGCGTCTGGGTACCTTGTGCTAGATCTGATGAACCAAGTAAGCAATCCCTTATATATCACCCCTGTATTTTTGTATAAAAATCATATTATAGCCACTACTTGAATATAACATTTATTAATCTTCTTTTAAGAATTTTTCAATTCTGTAATTTTTATACGCTGGATATATCAATACTTAATGTTGTGAGTAAGCTGAGTATGTCTAACACGTATTGGATACTAACATATGGGAGTCATAGCTTAAACTAAGCTTAAAATCCGACCAATAACTTCTTTCAACCAAAATGTTGATATGTAATCTTAAATATTATGTTATTTAACATTTTTTGCCAGGCTTTATGTTCAAGAACCAATAACCTAATAAAATTGGTGTTTTCAGAATGTGATGTTACAAACCTGACACCAGGCAAAGAGTACAAGTTCAGAGTAGCGGCAGTCAACTCGGAAGGGGAATCTGAACCCTTGGTGTCGGAGACTAGCATTGTTGCCAAGAACCCGTATGATGAACCTGGTGAGTGAGATAACAGATGGGAAACTATTTATTTACCTCTAGCGTTTGATAGTCTCGAGAAAAATAACGATTGGAAATATATATTATAAAAATCCCGACTCTACAGGTGCACCTGGAACGCCGTCAGTGACAGACTGGGACAAGGACCACGTGGACCTCAAATGGACTCCGCCCACTGAAGATGGTGGAGCTCCCATTGAAGGATACATCGTGGAGAAGAAGGACAAGTTCGGAAACTGGGAGAAGGCGTTGGAAGTGCCTGCCGATAAGACAAACTGCACTGTGCCTGACCTGGTCGAAGGACAGACTTATGAGTTCCGGTGAGTACTTTTCATATGATGGAAGAAGAAGTATTATATATTTTTTTACTTTCTTGTTATGGTATGGTTAGTAGTGTTAAGCCTGAAGATGGTAAAGTTTATATATTTTTGCAGAGTCCGTGCGGTCAACAAGGCTGGTCCAGGAGTGCCAAGTGACAGCACACACCCGATTGTGGCCAAACCCAGGAATCTGGCCCCTAAGATTGACAGGACCAACCTCATTGATATCAAGATCAAGGTTGGACAGAAGTTTGCCTTTGACGTTAAGGTGAGTTGCAAATGAATTTCTTTATACTCTGATTTTTAATTCCGTAGAATTCTGACAGCTATCATTTTTTGACATATCAGAGATGGCAAACCTTTTGGCCGGGCACATTTTTCAATTTCAATACGAGTCTGAACATCTATGTCTATACATACACTGTATTTGTTAGTGAATGTATCCATTTTATTTAGTGTGGTGCTCACATTAAAAGTGGTTTTACGGCGAGTGATAATTACGTCCCTTTTCATCACAAATAGTAAAACATAACATTTTTTTTAAAGGTTTACTAAGCCTGGAATTAATGATGTCAGCTAAAGAATAAAATAAAGTAATTAAAGTTAATTCGATAAATTATTCGTGTTATCGAAATATTTGTTATTTTTGTATTAGGTGACTTAAGTAAATACATATTTAGATTTACCTTTTTGTAGGTAAAACATAAAAATACGTAGCATTTTCTTTTTTATTGCCCTCAAATGAGTCAAATTTGTCCCTTTTTCGGTGGAGAACTTTTTTAGTAGCAACACTTGTGAAATATCAGAATTCTAGGGAATGAAAAATCTAAGTTTTATTTGATGATTACAATTATATTTTGTTATTGATGATGATTATAAATAATAATATGATAATATAATATGATTTATAAAAGATGATAACCGTTTTAGAAACTGGAATCACTACTTTTTTTATATTTTTATAAATTAAACCTGGGGAGAAGACACGACTTTTCTGACATAATAAACTAATTTCTAATCAATAATAAAAAAACAGGTATCTGGAGAACCAATGCCTGAAACCAAATGGTTCCTGGGCAAGCGGGAAGTCAAATCGAGCGGTGATGTTAAAGTACAGCATTCGGACTATAACACCAAAATTACCTGCAAAGCGGCCAGAAGAGGCGACAGCGGGAAATACACAATTACTGCTGAAAACGTCAACGGCAAAGATGTTGCTGATGTGGAAGTTATTGTGCTGGACGTGCCCAGCCCACCTGGAGGACCACTTAAGGTAACGGTTTTAGTAGCATTTTCGATCAACTGCGACTATTTTAGAATTATTCCTATGAAGGGCTTTGAAGTAAGAGATGTCACGGGGACAAACTATTTGTATTAAAAATATAATTTAAAGATTTTTTTTTGATGTCTAGAATATTATGTTTTAGTAAAATTATATGAATGAATAAAAAAATATATGAAAAAAGTTAATTATGTTCATTTACAATTTTCACACCAAATTTTTTTCCTAACAGGTTTCCGACGTCCATGCAAACGGTGCTAAGCTGTCATGGAACCCACCAGGCGACGACGGTGGTCAACCCATAGAGAAGTACGTCGTCGAGAGGATGGATGAAGCCACCGGAAGATGGGTCAACGCCGGAGAAACCGATGGACCCACCACTAACTTAGCAGTTGACGGATTACAACCCGGACACAAGTACAAGTTCAGGGTCCGAGCTGTTAATAGGTAAATCTTACGCCATCTTCAGGAATAAGACCAAAAAAGCCTTCCAAACTCACAAAAATTATGCACTAAAATTTGGCAAACATTAATTTAATACGCTAAAATTTGTGGTCGGGTTTCTTTAATATCGTAAACGTGGTTTATACAATATTTATATAACCTGTTACAGGCAAGGAAAATCAGAGCCATTGACGACACCGCACGCAACAGAGGCCAAGAATCCCTTCGATGTCGCAGGCAAACCTGGAACGCCCAGGATCAAGGACTTCGACAAAGACTTTGTGGAACTGGACTGGACTAGACCAGACAGCGACGGCGGTGCTCCCATTACTGGATATGTTATCGAGAAGAAAGATAGATTTGCGCCAGACTGGGAAGAATGTGCACAGGTAGGCTCTTCACACTTTTTTACACATTTTTAAACAAAATATATTTTTATTTTTTTATTACTATTACTAATTGACCCTTATCCTATATTGTTTACTTTTAGATCGAGGGTGACGTCACATCTGGCAAAGTTCCCGATCTGATCGAAGGCAACACCTACGAGTTCAGGATTCGCGCCGTGAACAAGGCCGGCAAAGGTGAACCCAGTGACGGAACGGCGCCACACCTTGCGAGGCCTAAAAACCTGGCCCCCAAGATCGACAGAAACTTTATGTTCGATATCAAAATCAAAGTGGGACAAAACTTCGAGTTGGATGTTCCAGTCATCGGCGAACCGACGCCCACGAAAGAGTGGCTTCACGAATCAAATCTCGTTTACAATGCGGACAGAGTTAAGATCGTCAACGACGATCATTCCTCTAAAATCAGGGTCGTGGACGCTAAACGCGCAGACACAGGAATATACACGCTCAAAGCCAAGAATATCAACGGAACCGATTCAGCCACAGTCAAAATCCTCGTCATGGACGTCCCGACGGCTCCCGAAGGACCGTTGCGGGTGGATGATATTACAAAGAACGGCTGCTCATTGAGATGGAGGCCGCCCAAAGACGACGGTGGCTGCGAGATTACACACTACGTTATCGAGAAGATGGATCAAGAAAACCTGCGCTGGATTCCAGCCGGTGAAGTCCAAGGCTGTCACATTCGTATCGATCACTTGATTGAAGGACACGATTACAACTTCCGCGTCCGCGCTGTCAACAAGCAAGGAGAATCTCAGCCATTGGTCGGCACCGAGCCGATCACCGCTAAAGATCCCTACGGTACGCCCGACAAGCCTGGAACTCCAGTCGTCAAAGACTGGGACAAAGATCACATGGATATCGAATGGGTCCCGCCCAAAAAAGATGGCGGATCGCCCATCACCGGCTACGTCATCGAAGCGAGAAAGAAATACGGGCCGTGGGAGGTCGCTGCAACCGTCCCCGGTAACAAAACTACGGCAACTGTTCCCGGATTGCAAGAAGGCGAAGAGTATGAGTTCAGAGTCATCGCTGTCAACAAAGCTGGAAACGGCGAACCGAGCGACGCGTCTACCCCTCAAGTGGCTAAAGCGCGATTCTGTGCGCCGACGTTCGACAAACACCTTCTCTGTGACAAAACTGTCAAAGCCGGACAGAGAATTCAATACGAAATCCCGATAGAGGCCTCTCCGAAACCTACGGTCGAATGGCAGATCAACGGTAAACCCGTTCAACCATCTGACAGAATTGATATTCAAGTCCTTCATAACAGGGTCATACTAGACATTCCATTCTCCGTCCGCACAGATGGAGGCGTTTATAAATTGACTCTCAAGAATGATCTCGGAGTCTGCTCAGCCTCTGCCCAAGTCGTTGTACTAGATAAACCGTCGAGGCCCGAAAAACCTTTAGTCGTAGCGGATATTACCAAAGATTCCTGCTCGTTGTCATGGAAAGTGCCTCTCGACGACGGCGGCTCACCCATCTTGCATTACGTCATCGAGAAGATGGACCTGTCTCGCGGCACCTGGTCAGACGCCGGCATGAGCACGTTCTTATCACACCAAGTGACTAGACTAATTCACAAGAAGGAATATTTGTTCCGAGTTAGCGCAGTGAACGCAATCGGACAATCTGAGCCCCTAGAATTAGATCGTGCCATTGTTGCTAAGAACGAATTCGATGAACCGACTGCTCCGGGTAAACCTCAAGCTACGGACTGGAGTAAGAACCACGTCGACTTGGAATGGACTCCGCCGAAATCTGATGGTGGCTCACCGATCACCGGATACATCATTCAGAAGAAAGAAAAGGGCAGTCCCTACTGGGTTAACGCAGCTCACGTCCCGGCCAACAAGAACAAAGCTACGGTTCCTGATTTAGTGGAAGGACAAGATTACGAGTTCCGGGTCATCGCGGTCAACCAAGCGGGACAGTCTGAACCTAGCGAACCGTCAGATATTATTACTGCTAAAGACAGATTTGTCGCACCGAAGATTCTTACCCCGCTCAAAGAGATCAGCATCAAAGCTGGTCTTATCTTCCACTTGGATGTCGACTTTATTGGTGAACCGATTCCTGAAGTCAAATGGACCTGTGACGGCAAACCAGTCGTTACTAACGAAAGAACTACGGTTACGTCTGTCGGTCATCACACAATTATACACACAGTGAACTGTAAACGATCTGATGCTGGAAAATACCACCTGTCACTCAAGAATGACTCCGGCTCTGATGAAGGCAGCTTTGAGCTAATAGTTCTCGATGTACCTGGACCTCCGCAACCACAATTTGAATATGAAGAAATCACTGCCCAATCTGTCACATTGTCTTGGAACGCACCTAAAGATAACGGTGGCAGTGAATTGACAGCTTACGTTATTGAAAAGAGAGATTTGACACACGGCGGTGGCTGGGTGCCGGCTGTCACGTACATAAACCCGCGTAACACCCACGCTACAGTACCCAGACTGGCAGAAGGCACAAAGTATGAATTCAGAGTCTTTGCTGAGAATTTACAAGGACGTTCAGAGCCCTTGGTAACAGATAGGGCTGTCGTGGCCAAGAACCAATACACGGTTCCCGGCAAGCCTGGAAAACCAGAGCTTTTGTCGGCTGACAAAGATCACATTAAGATCAAATGGTCGTCGCCAATTTCAAATGGAGGATCTAACATACTGGGCTACGACGTTGAAAGACGAGACAAGGCGACGGGCCGCTGGATTAAAGTAAACCGAGAACCCGTGCGATTCAATGAATATAAGGACGACAGGGTACAAGAAGGCCACCAGTATGAATACAGAGTGTCTGCCGTTAATGCCGCTGGCGCTGGTCAACCTTCAGATGAGTCTAACGTATTCATCGCTAAACCAATGAAGGAGAAACCCAAACTAAGCTTAGACCACCTGATTGGACGTAAGATTAAGGTGCGAGCGGGAGAACCGATTAATATTAACATTCCAATTGCCGGTGCACCAACACCGACCATCTCTTGGACTAAGGGATCCATTCCGCTTGTACCTTCACATAGACTGTCTTCTGAGACAAAAGCTGATCTTACTAGACTTTGTATTGAAAAATCTACACGGGATGATGCTGGAAAATACACAATTACGGCCTCAAATGAACACGGCAAGGATTCGGCTGATATTGAAGTAATTGTTGTCGACAAACCTGGACCTCCCAAAGGACCGCTTTCTTGTACACCGGTCACTCATGACACTATCAGTTTGACGTGGAACCCGCCATCAGACGATGGTGGCAGTGAAATCACTGGCTACATCGTGGAAGTCGCTGAATTTGGCGTCAATGATTGGCGCACAGTAGCCGGTTTCTGTCCCAAATGCTCGTTCAACGTTAAGAATCTGACAGAGGGCAAGAAATATGTATTCAGAATACGCGCTGAGAACTTATATGGTATCTCAGAGCCGCTAGAAAGCAAACCCATCATTGCTAAATCGCCATACGACCCTCCAGATGCGCCTGACACACCTCGAATCACAGGCTACAGTGCAAACAGCTGTTCTCTCGAATGGGAGCCGCCAAAGAACACTGGTGGAAAGCCTATCACCGGATACTATGTTGAAAAGAGAGAGCGAGGAGGCGAATGGGTGAAGGTCAATAACTACCCAACTCCCAACACTTGCTACACCGTCCAAGACTTACGTGAAGGCAACCGCTATGAATTCCGCGTAATCGCTGTTAACGAAGCCGGACCCGGTAAACCCAGCAAACCCACCGACTCCATTGTGGCTGAAACACAGAGACTCAAACCTAGCACTCCTGAACCTCCTAAACCTGACAGAGTTACTAAAGACTCTGTTACGTTATCGTGGAGGCCGCCAAAGAGCGACGGTGGATCCAAAATCAAGGGATACATCATTCAACAAAAAGCCAAGGGCGACAAAGACTGGAAGGACGTCAACGATACGCCTATCCCGAGCCTGGTGCATACTGTACCTAATCTTAAGGAAGGAGAAGAATACCAGTTCAGACTCATCGCTGTCAATGAAGTTGGCAAATCTGAACCCAGCAAACCGACATCGGATATCGTCATCGCTGAACAGCCTAACAAACCGTGTATGGATCTTGGAGGTGTCCGAGACATTACTGTACGAGCTGGAGAAGACTTCTCCATCCACGTGCCGTACACTGGCTATCCTCAGCCGACGGCGTCTTGGTTCGCTGAGGACAACCTCCTTGACGTTGATGGAGATTCAAGAATATTCCAGAAAATTACCCCAGAATCGGCCTCTCTCGTCGTCAAAAATGCTAAGAGATCAGACGGTGGACAATATCGCTTACAACTGCGAAACCCATCAGGATACGACACTGCTACAATCAACGTTCGCGTCCTCGACAGACCTGGAAAACCAGAAAACCTGCGCGCGGATGAGTTTGAGGGTGAAGCTCTCACTTTATACTGGAACCCACCGAAAGACAACGGCGGTGGAGAAATCACAAACTATGTCGTCGAGAAACGCGAAGCTCGCACTCCAACTTGGACCAAGGTGTCCGGGTATGTCACAACACCGTTCTTACGGGTGAAGAACCTTTCGGTTGGCAGGAGTTACGAGTTCCGTGTAATGGCTGAGAACCAATATGGACAATCTGAACCGGCTCAAACCCTCGAGCCGATCAGAGCTAGACATCCCTTCGATCCACCGGGAGCGCCCGGAGCTCCCAGCGCTGTGGAAACCACGGAATCCTCAATCACACTCACATGGAACAAACCACGTCACGATGGAGGGTCACCGATCACCGGTTACATTCTTGAAAAGAGATTGATAACCGAGGACAAGTGGACGAAGGCGTCCCACGCACACATTCCAGACACGACTTACAAAGTCACAGGGTTAATAGAGAATCATGAATACGAATTTAGAGTGGCAGCAGTGAATGCGGCCGGCCAAGGGCCGTACTCCGCCAGTTCAGATGCGATACGCGCGTGTGCGCCGCCCAACGCACCTAAAATCACAAGCGACCTCAGTCTACGCGACATCACAGTTATCGCAGGGGAAGAAATCAAGATCACCGTGCCGTTCACCGGCAATCCTAGACCGAAGGTTGGCTTTCTTAATTATACTAATTTTCATGGACTCGATTTCAATTTAATTATGATCATTAACTTAATAGATTTTCATCCAAAATCTAAAACTATGCTTGAACGTATTGCCTTATTTGTTCAACTGTATCAATTTTTAAAAATCATTTATTTTGTAAGTTATATTATTGATTTACGATCCAAAACAAATTGTTTAGTAATCGTTATTAGAGTCGCAATATCTGTACATACATCCTGAACGTCCCCAGGTATCATGGATCGTGAACAACGACGAAGTCTTCCCAGACCACCGTATTCGCTTCGTCACATCCGACGTCAACACTGTCTTCTACAATACCAGCGCTAAGAGATCAGACACCGGCTCATACACTGTCAAACTTGTTAATACTGAGGGATCAGACAGTGGAACCTGCAGGGTATGTACTAAAAAAGGCGATTTTTCAAAATTTTAAAAATTATATTTAATCTGTAGTTAAGATAAAATTACCGCCAGAAGTTTTTGTTATTTAAAAACAAGTTTTAAGTCTGCGAACAATCAAATGTTCATGAACCACCTTAGGCATTACAAAGCGAAGAACTTGATTGCGACCCCCATTAACTAATTGAAATAGAAATGCTCACTCTATTATGTACTTGAAGAGCAGTGTTGTCCTAGTGGCTTGAGCGTGCATATAACCCGGAGGTGGTCCGTTCAAATCACGGCTGTGCACCAATAGAAATTGCTTTTTATGCGCACAATTAACACTAGTTCGTACGGTAAAATAAACCATTGTTTGGAAACCGGCATGTTTTTAATTTGTACTGATAGTGTGTCAGGCACAGAAGACTGACACCTACTTGCCTATTACTACTAATACTGAAATTCGGAAACTGTGGCTTGAAGGTTGTAACGCCATTGGATTTAAGTAAGACTTACGCAAGAATGGGAGTTAAAATTATATATTTTTTAGGTTCTGGTTGTAGACAAACCATCCCCACCAGTGGGTCCAATGGAAGCGTCGGACATCACACCGGACACTTGTACCGTGTCCTGGAAAGTGCCGCTAGATGATGGCGGATCGCCCATTACCAACTATATCGTGGAGAAAATGGATAATACTGGCGTAAGTTAATTTAGAGAATTGGTACAACTAATATAGTTCAAAAATATATTTTTTTATTGATGAATGTTATTAAATTATTACCGATTATAATAATTCCTAGAGTCCTGGCCCGGCTTTGCACGCCTAACGCCACGCCTTTGTAACCCTTATGTTACTCAGAGATAATGTAGCATTCTAATGGTGAAAGAATACGATCTAGTAGTTTTTAAGTTTTTACTGATATACAAAAGAATTGTTCCTCTTTATAATATTAGTTTAGGAAATACGGACAGAGGAGTTGGAACATCAAGCTTTTCAACCATACATTACTTCCTAAATTAAAATTTTAAAATATTTCCAACGCACAAATATACAGTATTTACAATATTCTTAACCTACATAGTAATAATAATAATAAAAATTTATAAATAGAAATTTGTTACAATTACTTTACTTACTGAATTACGTTTGTTGATATTAAAATCTCTCTTTGATTTTCTCCCAGATTTTACCCGACTTTAATAAAATAAATAAAAATATATTTGTTACGCAGGTGTGGTCAAAGATCTCATCCTTTGTCCGAGGCTGCCATTACAACGTGATGGGCCTGGAGCCAGAACGCAAGTACCTGTTCAGAGTGCGCGCTGAGAACCAGTACGGTGTTTCGGAGCCGCTTACTATGGATGACCATGTCGTTGCTAAGGTTTTTATAATAATATATTAACTAATATACTTACTCCAAAACGAACCTGCATGCAGTGCAATGTCTTTTACTTTTTGAAGTCATACTTCTTTTGGCGCGTTAGGGAAGAATGATGAGAGTAAATTTTATAATGCGCGCACACACCGTCACAAAAAACCGACACCCTGAAGTTAACCTTAGCTTAAGCTATAGTCACCTTTCTAGTTTTTTTCTTTTGTTAGTGTCGTTTTTTCTACAAACGTAGAATAAGGCGAAAGATACAATTTTTGAAAAGTTTTATCTTGTTACGCCAAAGAAGTATAACTTCTAACGCGTGTACATAAGTACACACACATATTTTTCTTACAATAAAGTTCATAAAAGAGAATGCGACTGTACATGAATCACAATCTAGGCTATACAAAAATTATAGCTAATAAGTAATATTATGTTGACTAAATTTTCTACAATATACAGTTATAAAATGTGGACTAAAACAGTACGGTGTTTTTGAACGACTTCAAAAAGCCCGAAAAGAGGTTTCAAATAACTTGTATTTTTTATATGGAAATAACGTCGTTTTCAAACACGATTACTTTTTAATAAGCCTGGTTAAGAAAAGTTATTTAATGAATTACATCGCCTTATTTTATTTTATTTTAAAAATTTATCGATATACAGTTTTTAAGATCATTACCACTATATTCGCACAATTATCACCTTAACCCCATACTCCACAGTTCCCATTCACGGTACCAGACGCACCAGGCGTCCCACGTGTCACCGATTGGGACGGTTCGACGGCTACCGTCATCTGGGACCGTCCCAGATCGGACGGAGGGGCCCGTATTCAAGGATACAAGATCGAATACAGAGACGTACAGGATAAGATTTGGACAAGCGCCGACTATCTTGTTAAGGACTGTAATTATCAGGTATGAATTTGTGGATTTAGTTGAATGGAACAAAGTACCCAAAATCGAATTTGCGTCTTAATTTTATAAAAAAAATTTATACTTAGAAGTTTAGTATCATTAGTAAAAACTTTAATAAATATCTAATTAAAAATTTCTATAATTTTGACTGTTTTAAAGGGGTCTGTCTATATTAATTATATTCGGATGTATCGGATTCGATACCTTACGAATAAAATCCAGTTGATTTTATTTGGAGATCTTATAGTGTTTTTCTGAAAAAAAAACAATATTATTTTTATTTAATTAGTCCCCTAAATCATTTAGAAAGCAAAGTGGGTCCCAAATCAGAGATAATGACCGATAAAGGAACCCAGAGACAGTAATAATTATTTTAGTTAAACATTAAATTTTTTAAATAAATAAAATTATATTTCCCTTTCCCAGGCATACAACCTGGAACCCGGCCACGAGTACGAGTTCCGCGTGCGCGCGAAGAACGCGGCTGGCTTCAGCAAATACTCCAGTACGTCGCAAGTGTTCAAAGTACGCGGACGTGCCGGACCACCTTCGGCCCCGAGGGACCCTCGAGTCTTGCGAGTCGGAAGGAACTACGTTGACGTGGCTTGGGATGCACCTGCTAGTGATGGAGGTGAGGCTTTTATTATTTATTGGCTTCACCTTTAGCCCACATTGATTTGCTTTACTCAATAAGTGGACCATTCTGTATCGTTAAATTCACTCACAAAACGTTAAAGATTTTCCTGATAAAAATCTTTTACTCAGGTTAAATAATAGCATTTCCAAATATAATAAGAATTTAATAAAATATATACAATCGCAAAATAAACCTCGAAAAGTATCATTATTAAACATTTTTATAACAATGCCGCTACAACCTTTTAGGTCTGGGCCTCAGATTTCTGTGTCTGTTTCGTAATCATGCATTTTTTTATATAGACAAATAGGTGATCATACTTTTGTGCTTTACGCTCGCCGTCGACTTTTTGGGTCCAGGACATGCCGGTTAAATACGCACGTCCATTGGTGCACGTTGATGCATTCAGAGTAACGACTCTGAAACCACTAGGCCAACAATACAATATATAATATGCGCTTTGAGTTCTTTTCATTCGTCAGCAAGAGAGGACTGCATTTATTTTATCCATATTATACAGTTATTTGTGTAAAACATCATTTATCAACTTCAACGATCGCAGGTGCACGTATCAGCGGCTACATCATCGAAAGACGCGAGTTGTCAAGCTCTATTTGGGTCAAATGCAATGACTACACAGTGCTGGACACCAGCTTCACTGCGCTCAATCTCAGCGAGAAGGCAGACTTCGAATTTAGGATTATTGCTGTCAATTCTGCTGGTGAGACTATTTTAAATCTAGATTATAGGTATTCTTTATTAGTTCATTGAATGCAATATTTATTGTTTTATAATCAAAAGTATACTTAGTTTTTTTGGAAGTGTGTTTACACTCAAACTCAAAATAACTTTATTCATATAGGTAACCAATTGATTCTAATTTTAATTTACTACCAGTTCGCAAGTCAAGGGCGTAGAGCGGGCGAGAGAAATGGCAAGAACTCTCCGCCACTCTTTTTAATCGCCATGTTTTGAGTCGTATAAATTGTTTAAACTGGAGCAAATCAATCCCAATTATTAGGATCATTTAAATAATCGTCAAATTTATAAAAAGCTTTATCTTTAAATTGTCAATTGTAATTAAAGTAATATCTATTTAATTATCTTTAATTTTGATAACAGGCAAATCGGAGCCATCGTCTTGCACGACGCCCGTAAGGACTGGTGAAGAAGTGGGTGGAGCCAAGCCGGAATGGCTGAAGAAGTTGGCGCCTCATCTCAACGTGCCCATGGGCAGGCCATTCACTTTGGAGTGTGTCGCCTCCGGCAGCCCCTTGCCCACAGGCAGGTGGATGAAGGGTGGACGGGAAGTTGTACTTGGTACCAGGTTAGTGTTGTTTTACTTGTATTTCTAAATATTTTATATATTTTTTTTTTATTTATCTACGAATTTATAGTATCTTCTCTTCTTTTGGTGCCTCTCCCTTTCTGGAGGTTGGCGGTCAGTCTCGTGAAGCGTGTCTTGTCAAAATAAAATGTATTAATATTCCAATAAAATATTTTTCAGATTTATAGCGGAATCCCGCGAAGGCACCCTCCGCCTGAACATCCTGGAGGTGACGGAAGCAGACGAAGGCGACTACACCTGCGAAGCCTTCAACTCCATTGGACATATTTACTGTACTGCTCATCTCAAGATTGGAAGTGAGTTTAACATTTTGATCAACCTTTAATTCTCCAGAACTGGCACTCCTGGTGTTATTTTTCGCTTTAACTTTAAGTTCTTTAAAAATTTTAAGGGCCTGGCCCTTTTTTAAGAATACCTTTAAGTCAGCAAACCAGTTTTAATTTAATGTGCAAAATAAAAACTTGGAACATCTATCTATCGAGCTCGTCCGATCGGATACTTTGCAAAGTACTAAAAATATCACTAGTTTTTACGAGTCTTGAAAATTTATTTAAGAATCTTCCTTTTCAGCATTTCTCATTTGCCTCGTAATTAGCTACCTGTAACACTTAGTAGTCTAGTGTTACATGCAATTTTATGTTTTTTGTCATTTTTGTCATTTATTATTATTACATATTATGTATATTACATATATATTATTATTATGTACTTGTACTACTAAGTAGGTATTTCTTTATTTATTTTTCATACTAGAATTACCTGAAATAAATCTCTTGTTAGCGATAAGGCCGCTCGTTGCCTAATAACTGTATGTTTAAGATAACGAAGTATAAAAAAACATAGAAATCAAATTGTCATTACTATTTCCCAGGCCCACCAAGGATTACCCGAATGCCGGGAGACTTACACTTGCCGGAGCATGACAACACTAAGATCAAGATTCTGTACACGGGTGACCAGCCCGCTGACGTCACGATCTCTAAAGACGGCCGTGCACTTAGCGAGTCTGTTCACTTCAAGTTCACAGTGTTCGATGATTACATCCTTATTTTCATCAAGGACATCACTAAGGATGATATGGGTAAGATTATTATGACATATCGATAGGAATGATAATACCTAGGCTAGAAGACTTGTGTGACTAAGTGTGACTTCCATGTGTCAAAATACATTTTGAATCAAGTTTCGACCTTAAATCTTACACTAAAGTTTCGGATTTAAAAAGCAAATCTTTCACAGTTAATAGTTTTATGACAGATTAATCTAGTTGGGAATATTAAATCTAATAGCCTGTGTGGAAATTTCTCAATCTGATGAAGTACTGATAATTCCAGGAAGTATTATTATGATTAGTATTGGGGAAAAATAAATTATAATAATCCAGCTACAAAACTTTATCTCTGCCTTTCATCAGAGCTTTTGTTACTTTTTTTTTCGTTTTTTTCTAAGTAGATATTAAGCCTTCCAGCCCCATTTTAAGATTCTTTATTTAAATACAAATGTCATTCTAAAAAAAAAACAAATATACAGTCGGTACACAATCAACGCACATTTTTAAATCTCGGAATACATGAACATTTAACACTGAAATTTTTCCAGGATTATACAAAGTGACAATCAAGAACAGCTCGGGAGAGATATCGGACACCTTCTCGGTGACAGTCACGGGATTGCCCGGACCTCCCCAAGGACCGCTCGAAGCGACAGATATCACCAGGCACACGTGCACTCTCGCCTGGAAACCACCCACCTACGACGGTGGATTGCCTGTCACCCACTACGTGGTCGAGAGGATAGATATCTCTGGAACGACCTGGATTACCATCGCGTCGTGCGTTAGAGATACCAGGTAACATAATTTGTTTTAGCCGTAATTGCTTAAAATTAACTTTGTACAGATACCGGCAAACATCTTGAAAAAATGTGCTTGCCTGCGCAGAAGCGATTTTTAGATATCACTGGGAGGGGGGGGCGGCGGGAGAGTGACGTGTCGATCGCGTGATTGGTAAATCAGTTGACGTTTGTGTCCCGCGCTGCGCATACTTTTCCCCATTCCCTTGTTTAATGTTCAAGATGTTTGCCGGTACTGTACTAACCTAGCCAATGTTATCCTTATATGTAGCGATATCTACAATCTGCGCTTACAAATCACTCCGATGATATCATCCCAGAAACACCTTAACGAAGTTATTTGGTCGCTATATGTAGAACTTCTTGGCTTCAGCCACTGGGGTCTTCGGGCCGGCCAATCAGTGTTTAGACTGTTCGAGGATCCTTTCTTTAGGTTGGAGGAACAGTACACCATTCTTCTTCCATAAAGTAAAACATATGAACATCATTAATTCAATATTTTGACTGACTATAAGAGAGACAGCTCTAGATCATCTATCTCTTTCTTTGAATTTTCAAATAAAATAATAATATAAAATCTCACGATTAAACATTGCTTATGTTACATATATAATTTTCAGGTTCACAGTCCATGGTTTAACTGAAGGACAAGAATACAACTTCAGGATTCACGCTGCTAATGAAAACGGAATCGGACCCGCCCTCGAAGGTGTTAATCCTGTTAAGGTATGTTAAATACTATATCAAAATATATCTCTTTGATAAGTATTTAGTCCTGCCTGTTTTATTAAGACGTTTTTGTTGAGTTTTTGGAAAGTATATAATTCTACATACATCTGATTTGAGTCCTTTCCTAAATAAATTTAGATGTTAATTTGTTCTTAAAACTCAAAATTACACCTATACTAAAATTTCTACGACTTTCTTAAGCATTAAAAGTAAAAATTTATTTTCTTGCCTAAGTCACAAGTTAGTAACTCTGTTTTTTTTAAATATTACAATTTGTAAAGAAAGAAGTTTTAAAAAGAAATGCACTTATGTATATCTTTTTTTACTCAAAACCTTCCCTTCTTTTCGCTTAGGCTAAAGCGCCATTCGACCCGCCATCGGCTCCTGGAGTTCCCAAGATCGTGGAAGTCGGAGGCCATTTTGTTCACCTTGAATGGGACAAACCTGAAAGTGATGGAGGTGCTCGGATACAAGGTATTGTATTATTGAGCACACTGGCCTTTATTGACGATATATGGGGATACAATCTAATACTTTTAACCCCTTTTTGTCTTTGGATAGAGTTTTTGAAGTGAAATTTCTTTACGCGCATGAGTTTTTTAAAACTCAGAAGATGATTTTTCCAATAAAAAGAGAGCTATCAATATAAAAAAAAAGTACTTATAGAAATTATTTTTAATAAAAAATTCTAAGAGAATTTGAATTTGTTTTTATAATATTGTAGCTCTCGAAAATCTAAAGTTTTAATTTCGTATAAATATGAAAAAGCCTTAAAAATTAGTTTGCCAAAGAAGTTTCACTTCTAACATGTGTACTTTGTTACTCGCCTTTTTTTTACATGTTTTTTCGTTTCGTACAAATAGTTATAATTATTTCCTTGACCTACTTCTACTATGACACTGGTGTATTTTATTGGCAAGCCGATAGTTTATATTATATATCTAATCAAAACTATTCACATTCTTTTAGGCTATTGGGTAGACAAACGCGAAGTGGGCTCTCAGAGTTGGCAGAGGGTGAACCCTGGTCTCTGCGTGGCCACGCAACTGAACTGCGCCAACCTCATCGAGGGACGCCAGTACGAGTTCAGAGTGGTCGCTCAAAACGAAGCAGGTTTATCACCACCGAGCACTAACAGCCAACAAGTGCGCGCACAGGATCCTGCAGGTAATGATCTGTTAAACGTAATATTTGAATCTACCCTCAAAAATTCATGAACCTGTTATGAGAGATCTTTTTTCTTTAATTCACTCTCGGTAAATAACTTTTAAGAGGATGTTTTGTTCAATTCTTTTAATTTCCAGCGGCAACTCCGCCAGAGATAGTGAAACCATTGAAGAACGCGAACTGCATCCAGTACCACAACGCCAAGTTCCAGTGCACCATCACTGGAGTACCTCGGCCTACCATCTCTTGGTACAAGGGTGAGTGGCTTACATTGTATTAATTGTAAGATTTTACCTAAAAAGTGAGGAATTTAAAAATATCTAGGCCACAAATTTTTTTTTGTGATAATTTCTGAACACTAAATCCAATAAGTCTTTGACATACGAGATAATAACTTTTGAAAGAAATGAGATAATATAGATTACTTATTTATATCCCGTACATATAGATTGTTTCAACAAAAGCTATTTCGACTCGTGTTACAGGTGCTCGTGAAATAATGAACGGCCCACGCTACCGCATTTGGAGTGAGGGAGACAACCACTTCCTGACCGTACTAGAGGTGTACGGTGAGGATGCGGACGAATATCAGTGCAGAGCTGTTAACAAGGCCGGTGCCAAGAGCACCAGGGCTGAACTTCTTATTATGAGTAAGTATACATTTCCTGGTTTACTTTTCGAGAGGCAGTATTAAAATTTCTTTAAGAGTCTTATCTTGAACAGAAGTCAAGTAAAAATCGAATTTTACGGACTGTTTATATTTATATTATTATAGGGGACAAAGAATTCTCAGCATTATGACATTATGTTAATGTTCTTATGATATGTGACATTATAAAAATTTATATGACATTTGCATGCCTATTTATATATTGTGCGGATTTTTATAATAAATCCATCTAATCGTACCAATATCTTAGAAAATAAACAATTTTATTATTATTTTTAACGTTATAATCACCTTTTTAAAAAGCTTACCTACGTTTGGCTACACCAATATATTTATGAAATAAAATTCGTCGAGCAATTTGTTGAAGAAAAAAATCTAGGAACTAATCCTTGTAGTAGTCCAATCGCTTAATTGGTACGCTTTGTTGCTCATGCCTACGTACAAGTACGTAGATACACATTAGATATTGTCCCGATTGTAATGATAAAATTGATTTTAATTTTAGCTGCACCAAAACTAAACGTCCCACCACGCTTCCGAGACACGGCCTACTTCGACAAGGGCGAAAATGTCGTGATCAAGATTCCCTTCACCGGACACCCGGTTCCCAAGATCACCTGGGTCAGAGAGGGAGAGACCATCGAGTCTGGACTGCACTATCACGTGGAGAGGAAAGGTATTAATAGTAATTATTTTAATAAGTTTTTTTAAACGTACAAATATACATACGCTGCTCGTACGTAATTTATAATATTACGTACGAGTATAACTTTTAAACAATTGTTTTAATTAAAAATACTTATATGTGTTTATGATTTTTTAACTCATTTTTTTTAGAACGTCACGCGATATTAACAATCCGTGACGCGAGCAAACTGGACTCTGGCCCTTACCGCATCACGGCTGAGAACGAATTGGGACAGGACTCTGCCAGCATCCACATCGAGATTAGCGGTAACATTAATAATTATATTCATGTTTTTAACAAAATTTCATTTATTTATTAGTCTATACATTATCAGAAAGAAAGGAAAATAATTTTACACAGTGTGATGGAAACACAAACTTTCATGAAGTGATGAAGAAGACACATTTTTAACGAATGTTATAGTTTGTGACCTAGGAATGTTGCTATCATAATGATATCTAAAACTATCAAGAGTATTATTTAAAAAAAGTATAGAAATTGTTGTTAAAAAATATAAATTCGAAATACCACTGAAATAATGTTACACCCAATCATGAAATAATATTAATAATAAATTGTCAAAATATACAATTAATTTTTTAGATCGTCCGGACCCACCTCGCTTCCCAGCGGTAGACAACATTGGCGTGGATTCTCTAGCTTTGAGCTGGCGTGCTCCACTATGGGATGGCGGATCAGATATCACTAACTACTTGGTTGAGAAACGAGAACACCCTATGTCTAGCTGGATTAGGGTTGGCAACACCAGGTTATTATTCTCTAGTTCAATCGTCTGAATCAAAAAAATGGCTACTTGTGTTTAGTACAAAACATAATTTACTAGAAAACTAAACTTGGAACTAATTGAAAAATATTAATTTTAGGTTTACAACGATGGCAATAACGGGTCTTGCGTCAGGCAAACAATACGAGTTCCGCGTATACGCCGAGAACATCTACGGACGTTCGGAGCCAAGCGAACCCACGTCCCTTGTGCAAACTAAGTCTATTATTAAGAAGGAGTTCAAAAAGAAGGAATATCCAGGTAAATTATAACTTTTTTTTAAGTTTATACAATAAAATTTAACTTGAAATCGACTTTTTGAAGGACTAAGAGTCTGTCTTTTGGCCTTAAAGACTTAGACTTAATAGATAGTACTAATAAAAAAAAATATTATAATATATAATTATTTAAAGTGATAGTGACCAAAATCTTTTTTAAGTGAAGTTTGGTCGTTTTTAGTAAATTTACTCATAATCATTTTACAGTGGACGAAAGCGGCAAACGTATACGTACGAACGCAGACCACGGCCCAGTAAAGGACTACGACAGCTATGTATTTGATATCTACAGTAAATACGTGCCGCAACCAGTCGAGATTCAAACTTGCTCCGTGTACGACAAATACGATATCTTAGAGGAGATTGGTAAGTACTTAACATTTGCAGCTACCCTCCGAAAGTATTTTTCGAACTACCCTTAAAAATTGTTTTACCCTCGAAAATGTTATATAATAATAAGGAATTTGTTATTTTTTTAACGGGTATATATATAGATATATTATTACTTATTAATAATTAAACTTTGCATAGAGCAGTTATTGCTTTTACGTAGGTAGAACAAAAAAAAATAGATTTCAATAGTTACGCATGTAAAGTAGAATTTAACTCACGAAGTTGCTTGAGAAATTTAGTTAACACAAACTAACCCGAGTAGTTGAAATTGAACCCTAAGTCCGTGTAAATAATGTCGAATTTCGCAGGTGACTTCGTGAGAACATCTAAACGGAAACGTACCAGAGGTCTGTTTGTGAATAGATCGATGTAGTTGCTCTATCTATTTGCATCTATCTCTCACGCATTTTAATTTATTTATAGGTGTATCTCCCTTACTTAGAATGCGTTATATTTAACCACACCCTTTCGATTGTTTTAATTATACGGCATTAATTAAGGGGGATATAATATGTATAACGCAATATAATAAATTCATATTATAAGCGATATATTAGAATATTTTTATCTGCTTTAATAATTTTTCATAAAGTAGTATAACGGTTTGAGCTATATATTTATATATGTTTAAATTTAATATTATCATTTAGTATGTCAAAATACATAACTAAAAATTGCACATTTATATGTATACCATATTTTCTAGCGTTTAAATTATAAATAACTGTATAATGTAATCATAAAATTATTTATTTTGAAATAACTTTAATAGCCTTATATTCTAATAAATTAATGTATATTAAAAATTGAAATAAATCTAGATGCCTAAGGTTTAATGGAATGTTGTAGGCACAGGTGCGTTCGGCGTGGTCCATAGATGTCGCGAGAGAGCCACCGGCAACATATTTGCGGCTAAATTCATTCCCGTCACTGGCGCTATGGAGAAGGAATTGATCAAGAAGGAAATAGACATTATGAACCAGCTGCACCATAGGAAATTGATCAACCTTCACGATGCCTTCGAAGATGATGACGAGATGGTGCTGATATTTGAATTGTGAGTATATTTGTTGGAGAATGGTTTTGCTAAGGAAATCTAGCTATGAAGCTGATTTCGTTTGACTTTTAATATTGTTCAATACTTTTCCTAAAATTTGAACACCAACCTACGCCAAAAATATTGAATTCTAGAAATTTCAAGAATTTTAGAGTGAACAGGTTATTTGACTATAAATTTATTAAATTCACAAATTTCTTGCTTACCGACATGCAAAGATATATTTTAATTACTCTTAATTTCTTTTCTATATAATAATAAAGCCCGTTTATTTCCAATCTTTATAAATGTTGACAATATACAGTTTAGATATATTTTATGTATTCAATGTCCATTTTTGTTTCTTTTAATCGTTATCCTAATTTCCTTCAGTACCATTGATCGGAATCCCTACACGGGTAAAGGGCCTTCTTCAGCTTTTTCAAAATTACTCCATCCATGGCTTTCTTTTTCTATTCGCTTCCTTCATATCATTTAGGGCGCTCTTTTCTTCTTCCCCTTCCCCATAGTTGTCTATAAAGTGCATCTATATGCCGAGATATTAATTTGTATATAAAAAAAAACTATATTAATTCGCAGCTTGTCCGGCGGCGAGTTATTCGAGCGAATAACCGAACCTGGCTATAACATGAGCGAAGCTGAGGCAGCGCACTATATGAGACAAGTTTGTGAGGGAGTCAAACATATGCACGAACAAAACATTATTCATCTGGATCTCAAACCTGAGAACGTCATGTGTCAGACCAGAACTGGTACTGATGTTAAGGTAAAGCTCAGACTTATTAAAAAAAATTCTTAATTTTTGATGCAATATTGTTTTGGGTCTTATGTGTCGAATTTATTTGCTACTTTTGTTTTAACTATACCAAAGACATTTTTTTAGGATTTTTTTTTATTTTAACATTGCTTAAAGGTCTTCGAAAGTAGCAGACACGTCCTACTTACAATGTGCAACAATTATCGTTAAAATGAAGCCTAACTTTAAATGTTGTGTGCAGAGATCTGGCGCCTTCGTCAGAAAATATCCCGTGTTGAGGAAGTCACAGGAATCTTCAATACCTTAATACTTGATTTATTTATCAAATTTTCAGATCATCGACTTTGGCCTGGCCACCAAATTAGATCCCAATGAAGTGGTCAAGATATCGACTGGCACGGCTGAGTTCGCAGCCCCAGAGATCGTGGAGCGAGAACCGGTCGGCTTCTACACTGACATGTGGGCCGTTGGAGTTTTGGCCTACGTCTTGTGAGTTTTCAAATATATTTTTGTTGCCAGCGAAGCAAAAAGCGTAGTTAAAAGTCAAGTCAAATCAATTATTCCAAATAGACCACTTAAAATGGCACTTTTGAACATCAAATAAAATATAAAGATGATTCTCGTTGCCCCTTCCAAAAAGTTTCGTGTGGAGAAGAATGACCAAGAAACTCCACACTTACTCTTTAAAAAGATTTGAATCACGCATCTGTAAGAAAGACCTATTCTCAAATGAACATACAATTAATAAAAATCGGTCGAGCCGTTTTGGAGGAGTGCGTCCACAGACAAGATAATACGCGATAGCAATATAATTTAGATTGTAATGCGTGCGAATAAGAGTACCTAAATTTGGCTTTAAAGCATTTGATACATTTAAAATAATTAAATAGGTTATCGACGAAAATTTGTACAAAAATTGAATTAATTTTTCTTCCGCGATATAGAAATTATTTAAAATTAGTTGGATGTAACAACTTTACTCGGTACGCCCTTCAGATTATCTGGACTCTCGCCATTCGCGGGTAACAACGACATCGAGACCCTGAAGAACGTGAAGGCCTGCGACTGGGAGTTCGACGAGGAAGCTTTCCAGCACGTATCTGATGATGCCAAGGACTTCATCAGGCGGCTGCTGGTTAAGAACAAGGAGTGAGTTTTGTTAAGATTTTAAAAGAGGTTGAAGATTTCAGCGTATTATTGCAATAAAAAAAACTTGTGACACTCGGGGATTGCCGCGGAAAAGCTATTGCATAGAATTTTTTATCAACTTATGCAATTATAATTATTTATTTATGCAGTATTTTTTTATATTTATTCAAGTTTTTCTTTGATATTAATTTAATCTACCAGACTCAGACTAACACGCCCATAAAGTCTGTCTCACTCTAACGCGTACCGGCCGCACCAGCCGCGCTTACGCTACGTCACCGATATCTCGTCAGAGAAATGGATGGAAAAAGTAGGTTGCGCCTGCGCCACGTCACCGATCACGCCAGACCGATGTGAGACGCAGTATGCGTTCTGTCCCGCTCTAACGCATATTGGTCGCACCTATATTACGTCATCGTGTGTTAGGTTTTTATTTTCATTACTGAATTTCTTAATTCGGTTGCCGAGCTCAAAGACCGCGGTAAAATCTATCCAATAGCTTAAAATATAACTCGCAAATGATCACATGGACTTCTGCTTACGTAAATATTGAATTTCAGAAAACGTCTGACAGCACACGAGTGCCTCGTGCACAAGTGGTTGGCGGGCGACGCGTCCGCTTCTAGGACCGCCACTATCGCCGCCAGACGCTACGAGGCTATGCGGGACAGGCTTCGAAGGAGATACGAGGTGGGTGAACCGACTTTAACTAGTATTTCTTCCTTTAACCGGCAATAATATGCAAAATTTTGAATTATTGAGTATTCTGCCAATTTCAGTAATATTTCCTTTAGAGCTAGCAAAACTTGGACTAATTAAAAGATTTGCAGAATTTGGTTAATATCCAATTATTTTATTATTTTAGTACATACGTAAAATTGGTAAACTAAGGAATGAATTCATTTCAGAACTGGTCATCATTCGTCCTGCCGATCGGAAGGATCAGCGAATACAGTTCTCTGCGTAAACTGCTTATTGAGAAGTGGAAGATCTATGATGGACAATTCGGTGAGTAAAAGCTTAAATTTCATTTTTAAAGATTTTTTTTAAATTTTGTTCAGTAGTACCTTCACTTTAATCTCATCATAACGCGTTTAGCTATCACAATTTTACATTCATTTATTAAATAAGAGCAGTGTTGGACTAGTGTCTTCAGCGTGCGTCTCTCATCCTTGATGTCGTAGGTTCAATCCTTGCCTGTGCACCAATGGACTTTCTGTCTATATGTGCATTAATATTTGCTCGAATGGTGAAGGGAAACCGGCATGTCTTAGACCCAAAAAGTCGACGGCGTGTGTCAGGCACAGGAGGCTGATCACCTACTATGATAATGAAAAAGATACAGAAATCCAAACCTAAAAAAGTTTTTATTTTATTAAATGATTTATAATTAATGAATAAAAATGAACAGACCGTCGCCAAGCGGCACCACGGTTCGTGATAAAGCCCCAATCGGCCTTCTGCTACGAGGGTCAGTCCGTGAAGCTGTACTGCCGCATCATCGCCTGCGCCGCCCCGACGGTCACCTGGAGCCACAACAACAGGGAGCTCCGCCAATCCGTCAAGTACATGAAGAGGTATAACTCTCCTTAAGTCACTATTTATATCTGCCAGAATTTATAAATTAAGAAAGAATTTAGTTTATAACAGGGTAAATCGTTCATGGTAATTTGTTGTTAATATATATATACCTTTAGTTTTGTAATTTTTATAAAAGCTGTTGGCTACGTAAATAAAAATAAATAATAATAATAATTTATTGCAAGAATAACACGGTACAAAAATGTGTAAGGTGGTACAATCGTAAGTTTGCATATTCTGCCACACACAATGGCGCGCAAATTTGTATTTAAAGGAATTTTACATTATTAGTCATATGAATTGGTCAATTTTTATAATATTTGTATCATTATATTATTGTACATATCCAAATATACGTTATTAAATTATAATTACTTTTTTATGAATTAAATGAGGGTCAGCGGTGAATCCCAAAAAATATATTACTTTTATCGGCCCGATATTTGGTGCTCTATCAATAATAATTAAAATATTTTAAATTTATTACTAATTTGAGTATTTGACCGGTCCGAGATGAGGTATCTGATCAAATCTGTAGATATTTGTTGTCCGCTTCTGTTTATAATGCTGTTGCGTCAGAGAGGTGCAGGTATTGCTTATGCGGGGAAAAGGGGGTCCAATGGATATGTAACACCTGTTTTTCTCAGTTTACATTTAAGGCAGAATTATACAAAAAACAATACTGTAGCGGTATATGTTCGGTTGACCATCATATATAAATAGCAGTTCACATTTAATCAAGTAGAAAAAAAATGTGTGTTTACCAGTCCTTGTCGTTTTCAATTACAACTTGCGTGAATACTTGACATCTAAACGTTGTAATATGAATTTTAATGTTTAATATGCAGATACGCGGCAGACGACTACTACTTCATAATAAACCGAGCCAAGTTGGAAGACCGCGGCGAGTACATCATCCGAGCGGAGAACCACTACGGCTTCAGGGAGGAAGTTGTCTTCTTAAACGTACAACGTGAGTAGTTCTCTAGGTTATATACTATGTGATATTTATTGATTGATATGATTTCTAGTATGGAATTTCAAGATTCAGCGTTATTTGCAATGTTTGAATTTGTGAAACCCTTGTAACGCCCGTCTTTTTCTGTATCCAAGTATAGTAAAACGTTTCGGGACCACCCAGTGACTCTGTATATCTAAACGTTACCAGTGTGTGGTGTAAAGTCCTGGAATGTCGAAAATAATATTAACAATAAAGCGTAATTAAATCCTCGCCCCGTATTGTAACGTTTTACAAAAGGACAGAAAAATTCGTTACGTAATACTTGAACGCTCCCAGATCAAAAATATATTTTCATAGTTTTAACAAATTATTTTTCAGTTTAAACCACAATAATAGTAACGCAATTGCGATGTTTAGTTTTCTCTGTAGGAGACCATATAGGACTCACGAGTGATGAATTGTAAAAAAATACTTAGAATTCTTGAATTATATTCCAGCGGTACCTAAAGTGCAGAGACAGCACGTGCCCGAAGCCCCTCGTCGCCGCGAGCACACCCCGTACACCTTCTGGCAAGAAAGCAGCGAGACCGCTCCTTCCTTCACCTTCCAGTTGAGGCCCAGGGTCATGCAGGCCAGGGACACTTGCAAGCTGCTCTGCTGCTTGAGTGGAAAACCACCTCCGACTGTCAAATGGTTAGTGTTATGAATAACTGTTGAATTCTTTAATATAATTTTTGGGCTTAACGAAATCTTTTAGAACTATGAAAACTTGTAATAAATGAATGGGACTAAATGATTTACTTTGCCCCAGGTACAAGGACAAACGCGAGCTATCGAAGTACGACTACGCGATGTCGAACTCCGACGGCGTGGTGACGATGGAGATCATCGACTGCCGGCCCGAGGACAGCGGGAAGTACTCGTGCGTCGCCACCAACGTGCACGGCACGGACGAGACCTCTTGCGTCGTCATTGTTGAGGGTCAGTGGTTATCTGTACACACTTATTGTTATATACAAACTCAAAAAAAAATTAATATTAGTGTTAGAAGTGTACTTATAGAAGTTATACTTCTTTGGCGTAACAAGATAAAAATCTTTTCAAAAATTTAATTCTACGTGAGTAGAAAAAACGACACTAACCATATAAAAAACTAAAATGTTGACTATAGCCAACTTCAGGGTGTCGGTTTTTTGTGACGGCGTGCGCGCACATCGTAAAAATTTATTCTCAACATTTTCCGTAACGCGCCAAAAACATAGTTAATGTTCTATATTTAAAGTATTAGTTTGTTTAGTTTGTCTAAATACAATTTTTAAACATTATCATACATTTGTGTATTAGATTTTTCATATTAATTGATCAAAGACAAATAAATATGTTTTGCCTCGAAATTTAAAAAGTATGAAGTCTAAATGTTTTTGGGTTCATTGAATATATATTAGAAGCTTTCATTCGCAGGTGAAGTAGTGAGCGAGGAACAAGCGGCCTTAGCCCACAACTTGCTGCATTCAGGCGAGAGACGATACATCGAGAAACATCTTAAGCCTGCGCCTGCGCCGATCATTACTAAGACTAAGGTACATTCCCAGTTCGTTGTTTTAAAATAGAAATTGGCTCATTTTATTAAAACAAGTTATTTTACAGTATTTTTTTTAAAAAACGTACAATATGTTTAAATATTTCAATTACATATATTTAAGCAAGTCCCATCAGTAAACATATAGTAAATAGTTTTCAAAATATATAGCTTCAAAACTATTGCATAAAGTAATATAGTACAAAGATCACTTTATATGCCAGTTTTTGGAAAACTTCGCGCTTGTGTAATAAAAAAAAAAATAACGACTCGTGCGCACTCCACTTAAGGAACTTGTTTGTATCCAGGTGACAATTGACCCGCCAAGCAAATCCACCACGATGAGGCCGAAGTATTCACCACAGAGCTCGGTAGAGGCCAGTAAGAAGAAATACGGCTCCAAACTAGACTCGGACTCTGCGTCTCGGTCGAGAAGTGCCACAAAGGAATTAATATGTGAGTGAAAAAAATATATAGAACATAGTGTCTCTTTATTTATATAAAATATTGTCGATTTGTATATAAAATGGGCTTCATAATACTTAATCAATTGCATTTTGTGTATCTGTGATATTGCTATTATATTCTGTCAGGCGTTTAATAATAAATTTACACATGAATAAGTGCGTACGTACGAACGTGTAAACCATTTTCATTAAAAATTTTTGGTTACGATAAATTCGTAGATTTTGTTAGTAGCAATTTGGAATAATATCTAAAATAAAATACGGACACACAACATGTGGACAACATTTTTGACTTAATAATATCGAAGTGTATTTGTGAGGTAACTTAATGTTAAATACCTCAGTACCAGCGGCCGACGCGAGCATGTGCGCGCCATCGTTCGCGCGCGCTCTGCCGGACGCGTGGGCGGCGAGGGACGGCGCTCCCTTGCTGCTCTCCTGCTCGGTGCGGGGAGACCCCGACCCTCGAGTGGAGTGGTTCAAGAATGGGCAGCCGCTGCACTCCTCTGAGGTGAGTAGAAGAGAACAGAATTCAGAAAACATTGTACGAGATATGTTGGAGTTGTACATTTGACGCACACGTTTTGAATGTTTGAAATGAATAATAATTTAATGGAAAGTGTTTTGGAAATTTCATTTATGAATCAAATGCACATTCAAATTTGACTGTATTAAGCAAAACTAAAAACAAATAGCTCTTACTGAACTATCTTTGACGATTAAAAAGAGTGCGAGTTTCGCCAGTTCCTCTTGCCCGCTCTTCGCCCATTGACTTTTTTACAATTGATTTAACTTCTTTTTTGACGTTCATAAGTGTACTTGTTAACCTATATGAATAAAGATATTTTGAGTTTGAGTTTGACGAGTGATTCCTCTCTTATCCTAATAAAATTACAAAATTTAGTAAATATTTGTTTTTGAAGGTTGTTGACCTTAAATACAAGAACGGCGTAGCGTCGTTGGCCATCAATGAAGTGTTCCCGGAAGATGAGGGTGTTTATTCTCTGAAGGCCATCAACAGTCAGGGAGAAGTTGAGACCAAGTGCAGCGTCAGTGTTAAAGGTAGGTTCAATCGGATAATTTAATTAATATTACGATTTCTAAAGAAAGTAATCTCAATATTTTATATCTGACGAAAATAATTGTGTATATTTGTGTTTTTCTCTTTTTTCGCAATTTTAAACTAAACTATTCAGCAGCCCAGAAACATCAAATTTAATATTCCTTTAAAATTTTAAATATTTGATAGTATATCTTTAAAAAAACATATATATAGAAGCTGTTTATCTTCCACAAATCTATATTTTTAATGACAAAATGTGTATCACAGCATCAGACGGAGGAGCCAGCGCGAAGTTGGGCGACAAGCCTCCGCGGATAGTGGACCACGCCATCTCGCAGATCGTCAACGATGGAGATGCTGTCACATTGTCATGCAGGTGAGACGGAGATAGAGAGGAATTGGTTGCTTTAAGCGTATGACTTGATCTCTTGTGTTCCTTTCCAGTTTTAATGCCGTCAATGAGTCAAATATGTGGCTCATCTAATGTGCAGTGATACCGCCGTCCATGGACACTCTCAATGCCTGAGGGCTCGCGAGTGGGTTGCCGGCCTTTAATTTTTTTTAAATTTACATTTTACATTTATTGCTTTGAAGGGTGTAGAACGGAGAATGACACCTCGCTTTAAATGTTGTCAAACATGTAATTTCCTGACAATTTGTCAAATCTAAATGTGCCATCAGAGTAACGGGTGCCGAACGATTCGATGTCGTCTGGCTGCACAACAACAAGGAGATTAAGCCTTCGAAGGACTTCCAGTACTCCAGCGAAGCCTCCATTCACAAACTTCACATCGCTGAGATATTCCCAGAAGACGCTGGTCAGTAATTTTTATTTTTAAGTAAGAGGTGACATTGGAGCGTAGTCTCCCAACTAACTAGCATACGGTTACAATATATTTAACTTTCTATTAATTAGTGGTTAAGTATTTTAATATACATATTTGGTTTCATAAGAATGTACGAAGTTACGTTCTAATGAAAAAGTATTAGAAGAGAAAGATTAAAGATCTTGTTTATTTTAAGGTAGATTTTATATATTATATTTCAAAACTTTTTGGCACTATTGACGTTTCCATATTTTTTAAACATTATATATTAATAATGACATTGACATGCAAGTGTTAGAGTTATTTTTATTGCAAAATAATTGTAAACTTTGATGTCGAAACATATCAGGCGCAATTTTTTATTTATTAATTTGGGAAACAAAATAGATACATTGGATGTTACATACACAAAAAGTTTCACTAATAAAAAATGTGTGCGTGTACTAGGTGTACACACGTAATAAGTGAAACTTCTTTATGACCTTATTAGAAACTATTTCTTTAAACACAGTAAATTTTGATACACTGCCTAGCATACAATTTACAAATTAATTGCTGCAAATTGCGATTAGCAAATTGCGATTAGCAAATTTCAAGTCGAAACTGTAATCCGTTGTCAAACTTCAAAGTCAAAAACATACTATATGTCATATTTTAACACCGATAAAGAAGTTTGACTTCAAAAATAAGAGCAAAACAAAACATGACAGATCAAAATTTATAAATCTGGAGAACGACAAACATAGTAGTAGCTATAATAAAGAAAAAAAGATACAAGGATTAACATTAACAGTTGTTTTAAATTATTTTTAAATGAAGCAGTAGAGGAGTTTAAATTATTGTACAAATTTATTATGAGTAAGAGATAGTTTTGCTAATTAACTAATTTTTTAAAATAAATACAGGTGTATACACATGCGAGGCGTTCAATGACGCGGGTGAATCATTCTCGTCGTGTACGTTAGTTGTTCGTGTTTCGGGCGAAGAGATCACCACGCCCCAATTCACGAGCTTCCCTAACTCCACGACTACGGTTAGCGCCGAGCCGGCTGCCTTCATAGCTGAGTTGGAGAAGGTATTTAAAAATATTTACGTTATAATGCTTATTAGTAATGGGTTTAATAATCTTCCTAACGTTTGCTAAAAATCATAGATTTTCTATGAAAAGGTATGAATAATTTGTTCTGTAAAAAAATTATTTTGGAAACCAACTTTAAAGATAGGTGTAATAAAACACCTCGTTTTTCAATAAAAAATTAATTTAACGGAAAACTTACTTCTAAGCGTTGGTTTTCTACTATAGCTTAAACTTATTATGATATATATTTATTTTAATATTAAATTATGTTACAGCCACCTCTCCAACTCCAATGGCTGAAGGACGGCAAGCCCATCGACGAAACATCAACCCGCTACAGATTCACAATGGAAGGCAACTCCAAGTATCGCTTTGAGATCGCCTCCAGCTCGAGCGACGACAGCGGCCAGTACCAAGCTCGCGCCGTCGGCTCCAAAGGCGACTCCTTCGCGGCTTTCTACCTTAACGTAGTCGACAACTAAACGACACTGACTGACATATAACATTTAAAGTAGCGGCCCCGGCATGGCACCCTGCGGGACACCATGAAACTCTCACAAAAACGCTATTAATTCGAACTTTTCATACGATTTTTTTATACTATACGGAGTCTTCGAAACTCGTTTAAATATATTATAATTAATTTTAAAAATATTTATTATTATTTATTAAGTAATTTAAGTGTTACCCTATCGAATGCCTACGAGAAGCTTGGAACGTTTCGCTCTAGTCATTAAATGTTTATTTATTGTCCTCTAACATGCAGCTTCTGGAGATTTCAGCTTGAAATTAATATGCGAAGATTAGAATCGAACCGACGACCCTTTGTCCAGTATTCCGTTCGCCACCACGGAGTAGGCTCAGATGGTCGCCAGTGAATCGCAATCTTTATTTTTTACATAACATGTAATATTAAATTGTAAATAAATTAATTTATATCATGTGACCGCAATTTATAAATAAATATGTATACTTAAAAATATAGTTGTGTTTTATTTTTTTATATACCGCACTCATAAATATACTATATTATATGTATAGAGTTATAAAATTTTATACGAGGTGAAGAATTTCAGTTGCTTTATTGGGGCATAGTTAGCCAATGTTGAGTAAATCTCTAATAAAATAATCATCATCAGCATGCGACTCTAATTCTCAAAAGTCATAGGTTCGAGCCCCGGCTGTTCACCAAATGCACTTATTTGCGCTATTATCATTCGCTCGATAAGGAAAACATCGTAAGTAATCGAATCCGGCTTGTCTTAGACCCAAAAAGTCGACAGAGTGTGTCAGGCACAGAAGATCACCTTGCCCATTAGATTGACATATTTTGAAACAGATACTGAAATCTAAAGCCCAGATCTAAAAAGGTTGTAGCGCCACTGATTTTATTTTATCTAATAATCTATAAAGCAACTAAACTCCAAAGTATGAAAAATCAAAGCATATTATTAAACATAAAATCTAATTGTATAAATGTAATAAAATCTATTTCGATTAACAAATTAAAATTAAACACTTAGCGTTACAAGTTGACCGAAGCAATAACACTAGTAAAATTAATAGGCCATAAAACAGTAGCTCGGACTCCAGGATACAAGCAGTAAAGTGTTCGGAACGCCATTAAGAGGGAGAAATTAAAAAACTAAACGTATACAAAAAAACTTTGTAAAGCGTGCTTACGGTTGGGCGATAGGGGTTCCGTATTTTGAAGTAGGTACAATAACCGAGATCGGTGGTTAGTTATAGTAATTTGTAGATGATTAATTATTAAATTGTTTGTCAAGTTTGTAAGTTTTCAAGGAATTTTAGATGGAATGGTAATATCCATCATTCAGTTACCAGAATTCAAAACACCAACAATGATCCAAATCCATGCACCTCATGAACTAGGTATACGAAGATACCGAAAGACAAATTCAACAAAGATCTGACAAATTTCACGAAAGACATCTTAGAATGGTATCCCAGATCTCTCTTAAATAAAGAGATGGGAAGACGAACTGCCGGAAGGATGGAGAAGATCAACTCGTGAAAAAGAAGTGAAACGGAAACAATAAGGGGAGGTTAGGTTAGTTTATTATAAATTGTTTTAATTTTAACTGTTATTAATACAAATTGATATAATCTAGATTGTTGCTTCCTTTAAAGACTTAATAATAATTACTCGAACAGGAATTTTGATAACAACAAATTCTTGATCAATGCAAAATAATATTATATTTCAAATCATGACTAACATAACGTTTCTTACTAGCAATAAAGAACCCCAACTCATTTCAAGAACAAAAAGTATCACATCTCATTCCATATTTCAATATTTATCACAAGATCGCTCTTTTCGTACAAAACTCGAAAAGGGTATGCTTGTTTTTTTTTTCTCCAGTCAGTTCGGTTTCTTATTATAAATGAATGCGTTCACTCGAATACATTTTTTAAAAATCATCCGTTTTTGAATTTAACTCGATTCTTTAATTCTGGTTAGCGTTAACTTTGCGTGGATATGACTTTATTATATTGAACTTTATTTGGAAACATGAATTACGTTTTACAATTTTAAATATATACGTAACAATCACGTATTATAAGTGAAACTATTATATTGTTTATACGCTCAGATTGCATTGCGTTTTTATTATTTAAATGGGCGTGTGTTCAGCCTGACACGCGCCAATTTCTCGCTTTAGAACACTCTGGTTGCCTTACGATGTTTTCCTTCTTATATAGTAATATTACACATACTGAATCAGTAATTATAAAAAAAATTACAAATTTGTAATCACTAATCACTGTAATAGCCATCAGCGGGTGGTATTTTGCTCTCTCGTTTGCTTAGTTATATAACCACCCACATTAAACTTATATCGACTTTTTAAGCATTTTTAAAATGGGATTTCATTGCATTAATAATATAATAAATCTGTTTCACGCGAGTGTGACACGGCTAAAATTGTGTATCATAGCTACTTTCACAGCGTTTGACTGCGGTACTTTGGGGTGCTGCTGCAGAGGTTCAATGCATATTTGTGCTGCAGAACCGAGCTGTTCGAGGTATTTGTTGTGTTTCCCCAAGGAAGTCGGTACGGAATAAGTTTAAGAAATTAAATATTATAACACTATCTGGTAAATATATTCTTGAAGCCTTGTTTTATGTACAAAAAATTTAAACGATTTTAAAACAAATAGTGATTTTCACTAGCGTCCAACCTGGCTCCAGAAAATAAACTATCCCTTGAATGGAAATTGTATTTATTTTTACAACAAACTTCCAAGCGAAATTAGAGAATTATCATTGATATATCTGGGTCAAGGTTTTTTGAAGCATACCTTGACCCAGGAACCATACAATGTTGCAGTATTTATTTCAGATTTATTTAATATATCTCCAAAGAGGAAATCATTAAGTAAACAAGGAAATTTTGATTATAAAATATTGGTGATTAAAAATAAATGAGACGTATCCATACTACTCTAACGCCGTTAAGAGGTTGTCCTTCATCGTAATAAACTTTTTCCTTCAATAGGATCGTTTTTAATCTTGGCTTTTTATCATATTTTTAATTCAGCCTTTCTTTGTTCTAGATAAAAGAATGTATCTTTTTTTGAATGGATTTAAATAATTAATAATAAATTCAATAATATGTTAGCTTTTCATTTATTTATGTGATACAATATCAACATAAACATTCAACAGGTAAGTTATGAAGCAAAGTTTAAAGGAGCTTTCGAAATTCGTATAACTCGTGTAATACTCATTATATGCTAACAGGCTATCCGTTCTCGCACGGCTTTTTAAAAAGCCGGCTACGCACTCACTAAAATGGGTGTCCATGGGCTGTGAAGACTGCCCTTTATTGGACGTCCTGTAAGTTCGTTTGCCCCTCTATGATATTTAAAATAAGCCTGTTACTCAGGGGTAATGAAACACTGAAATAGTGTAATTTCAAGTCAATTCTAGCGTTTGATTTGGTTCTTTGCAAAAATTATTTCTAATTTTAATATATATCCAATCTAATTTATTATTTCCAACACAAATATACAGGGTTTACAATTTTCTTAATAAAAAAATAAATACAAAGAAAATTACAACAAATTTAAAAGTTTGGTTCCTGTGGCAACTGGCAGTGTACGTTTAACCACCATTGCCTTGCTGTATTGCGATACTTATTCGTTGAGGAAAGCACCAGCTCTGGGGTCACCGGTACTATCTACCAGCCAACTTAAAACTTTAATTAGCGCCTTTGCACTTGTGTCTTCTCCAAAGGGAACAAATTCGAAGTTGGAGGAAAGACACTTATTTTTGAGCCGTTTATAACTGGCATTAATCTTTATTTAAGGTCAAAAGTCATTAGCTTGGTATAAATCAACTTGTAATAAGCACACGATTATATAATTCCTCATTTCTGATAAACAAAATAGAGAACACGAACAAAAAGAAACAAATGCAATCCGCCGCGTCATTTCACTCATCGGATCAAACAATAAAAATATAACGCGTTCGAGGATTTCATATTTTAAAATGTGCTCGTCTCGAGTGCGTTAATGTAGAGCGCGGCCAACGAGTATGAACCGAATAATTGAGAAAGATTTTGGTTACATATGTAGACATAGACATAACATTTATTACTAACGAAGCACAAAATAATAATAACAATAAAAAATAACAAAAGGGGGGGGGAGGGGGGGGGGGGGAAAAAAAGGGGGGAAATAAAAAAAAAAATTTTTTGAAATATTTTTTTTGGGGGGGGTTAAAAAAATTTTTGGGAGTGAAATTTCCCACCTATACACAAAATTGGGAGGGATTATAGGTGCGCGAGAGAAGGAAGAAAAATTACAAATTAAAAGAAATGATATGCGTGATTTAGAAAAAGTTAAAAATTTTTTAAAAAAAAAAAAAATTTTTTTTTTTAAAAAAAACAAAAAACAAAAAAAAATTTTTTTGGGTTTTTGGGAGAGTTTTTTTAAATATATTTTGACTAATTAACAAAAATTTATTACCTTAACGAAGCAAAAATAATAATACAATAAAATAACAACTAATTGGAAAAAAAATTTTTTTTTTTTTTTTTTTTTTTTTTTTTTTAAAAAAAATAAAAAAAAAAAAAAAAAAAATTTTAAAAAAAAAAAAAGGAAAAAAATTTTTTGGGGGGGAAAAAAAGTACGCGCACCCTTTTTTACGAAATAAGGTACATTTTAAGTGTGTATTGTGGTTGTAACTGGCCCTGGCCCAGCATTATGCTGTGGAGCAAATTATTCCACAGCGCTGGTCATTCTGCCAGAGACCACAACTGTTAGTTTGCGCCTCAGACGCAAAAAAAAAGAAAAGGAATGTATGTAGCTATCAAACTATTCAATCACCTTCCCAGTTAGAGATCACTGTGTAAGGGGAAGGTAATTAGATTTTTATAGGCAAGGTGCCTTTAATTGGAGAGTTGTCAGAGTATTTTAACAACAATTATAAATTTTTTAACTGTATAATTATGACAATAAGATAATTAATATGACATTTGCATGCCTACTTTTATATGGCTGAAAGCGCAGTTTGAAGTAAAATTTTACCCGTTCCATCTTGAAGGTCTTCCACAACAGAGGGATTTTTAAGATACTATATGCCGCGCACTATATGGAACCAGCTGCAGCTTAAGTTATTTTGCACTGTTTTTGGGGGTCAAGTAAACCTTAAAGGTCGGCAACGTTCTTGCAAAACTCCTGGTGTGCTGTAAACGCTTAATTTTAAGTAACCCAGCTCTGTTCTTTAAAAGTAAGCGCCACCGTTGTACTCTGAATGGGTGTATCATTTAGTATGCTTTTAAGTGATGAACATAGCTATAATTTCAAAAAATTGAGGCAAATTTTACGCGTGCCTTGTCTAAGGAAGGTTGAAATAATTTAAACTGTTTTCTTCAGATAAGTAATAAACACGTAAAATATTCTATGACGTGAAAAGATGTAAACATTGCTTTCTGCCGATTACCTAATTACCTAATTAAGTCAACATATGAGTGGAACAATGACACAGTTATAGTATAGTTTAGTTACTTAAAAAGCTATAATTTCATTAAAATTTACCCACTTCAGCTACAGGTCCAAACAACTCCTCTGAAAACTCCATGTTAAATGCGGTAGAAAATACAGATAGACCCCACATCATAGTTTTTAGTCAATCCATGACAATCACAAGCGCTCTATAAATTCCCGTAGTGTTTGAGTTTTGAATAAGCGGTTAGTGCTAAGTCACGTTTTAGTATGGAGTATAGTTCGATTGTGTAGTCTCGGCCCGCGGCGTCGAGTGGAATCAATTGTTTTTCATATATATCTGGACAAGTTGAAAATGGAACAAAATAGAGATACGCTCTACAATTATTGCGCTGGCTCATTCGAACCGGAATGACGCCTACAAAAATGTGCTAAAAGCGTTATGAGCACATAAAAACTGCAAAAATTAAAGACCATTAAAGATGAAAAAAATGGAATTTAGTTTTTGCCAATATTTAATAAACTATTAATATTTAAGAAATTTCAAATAAAGATTCTAAAGAGGAGGAAATTTCCAATGAAAAAACTCCCAGCTCCGGAACTCTATCTCCCATTATTTATAACTTTAATTTAACGCTGAAAATAGGTCTGTGCGTGACATTTTTATATTCGCGCGTGGCGTCAAAAGCGACTACGGCACATTAATTAATTTATTTAAGGTATTGAATATTTTTTTAAATTTGAAAAAATTATGGTGTGTTTGAACACTATAATTAATTTTATTCCCGTTGGAAATTTTCTTAAACTTAACATTTTCAACAAGTTAAATAATTAATTTACAATAACGATAATTTTTTCGCGAAAGACCGTCTAAATTGAAAGTAAAAAAATGTTTTAATAATGGTCGTAGAAAAATATTTCGCTTCGTAGAGCCTTTCTTACATACATACTTAACAAGATCGTGCCATAAAAAGTTAAAGAAATATTTATACTTTGTTTTATAACAATTTTTTACTTAAACAAAAACTTGAATCCGTAAAGTTTTTTTTTTTCTAAATCCAAATTATCGTTTTTATATTAATACAAGATATTTATTGATTTGCAAAAAAAGACCTTGTCAAAATTTTTTTAAACAAATTGATTAAATCAATTGTTTTAAAAAAAAATTTCTAACTTTATTACATTACAAATATTATGATTGTTTAAAAAAATTCCTTATAACATCTTTTAATTGTTTATAATCTTTTTTTATATTTCTTTTGTTTAAATAATTAGTTAAGAAATTTTTTTTTTTAAAAATCATAATTCACAATCCTCTATAAAGTAACAAAAAAATTTTTTTAATCAACAATTCTATTGTTTATTAACTTACCAATTTGTTATAAACAAATGTTCAACTCTTATATTTTTTTCTAAAACTTCTAAAATTAACAAAAACAAACATATATAACAAAGCTATAAAAAAAAAAAAATTTTTAATAAAAGTAATATTCATGATAATCAAAAAATTTAAAAAAAGTTTTATATTTTGTTATAATGGTGTTTTTGTTAATTTTGGAGGAAGTTTTAGAAAAAAATATAAAAAGTTGAACATTGTTTATAACAAATTGGTAAGTTAATAAACAATAGAATTGTTGATTAAAAAAATTTTTTCTGTTACTTTATAGAGGATTGTGAATTATGATTTTTAAAAAAAAAAAAATTTCTTAACTAATTATTTAAACAAAAGAAATAAAAAAAACGATTATAAACAATTAAAATATGTTATTAAGGATTTTTTTTTAAACAATCATAATATTTGTAATGTAATAAAGTTAGAAATTTTTTTTTAAAACAATTGATTTAATCAATTTGTTTAAAAAAATTATTAACAAATGGGGGGAAATTTTTTTGCAAATCAATAAATATCTTGTATTAATATAAAAACGATAATTTGATGATTTAGAAAAAAAAATTTTTAACAACATTACTTGGATTTTTAAGTTTTTGTTTAAGTAAAAAAATTAAAACAAAGTATAAATATTTCTTTAACTTTTATGGCACGATCTTGTTAAGTATGTATGTAAGAAAGGCTCTACGAAGCGAAATATTTTTACGACCATTATTAAAACATTTTTTTTCACTTACAATTAAGACGGTCGTTCGAGAAAATTTCGTTAGTTAACAATTATTTAACTTGTTGAAAAATTAACTTTAAGTAAAATTTCCAACGGGGGAATAAATTAATTATAGTGTCCAGAACACACCATAATTTTTTCAAATTTAAAAAAATATTCAATACCTTAAATGAATTAATTAATGCCCCGTAGTCGCTTTTGACGCCACGCGCGCGATCCTACTAAAATGTCACGCACAGACCTATTTTCAGCGTTAAATTAAAGTTATAAATAATGGAGATAGAGTTCCGGGGCTGAGAGTTTTTTATGGGAAATTCCTCCTCTTTCAGAATCTTTATTTGAAATTTCTTAAATATTAATAGTTTATTAAATATTGGCAAAAAACTAAATTCCATTTTTCATCTTTAATGGTCTATAACTTTTGATGCTAATACACGCTTTTAGCACATTTTTCTAGGCGTCATTCCGGTTCGAATGAGCTATCGCACATAATTTTAAGAGCAGTATCTCTATTTTGTTCCATTTTCAACTTGTCGACTAGACTAATATTCGAATCTTAGGCCTCCCTCAAGGATATCGACAATCTGTATTTACATATTAATTGTATGGGAATCTTAAACCAATCTTAGTGTACACTTTAATAATTAATAAATCAGTGGCGCTACAACCCCAGATTTCTGTATCTGTTTCATGATTATTTGTTAATAGGCAAGTAGGTGATCAGCCTCCAGTGCCTGAAATGTCGACTTTTTGCGCTAAAGCAAGGTTTACTCACGATGTTTTCCTTCACCGTTCGAACGAATGTTAAATGCGCGCATAGACAGAAAGTCCATTGGCGCACAGCAGGGGATCGAACCTACGGCCCCAGGGATAAGAGTCCCACGCTGAAGCCACTAGGCTTGCGCTCAAAAGCTGGCGCGGCCGCAAAGGAGACGGAAAATAACAAACAGCTCAAATATATAAGAGTCTTTTCTTCAACTTTGATTTTGTTCTCTTTGGAGTAGAGACTCTTGGGCCGTGGGGTTCAAGTGCACAGGGGCTAATAAAAGATTTAACTTGGCGCCTGGTAGATACTACCGGTGACCCCAGAGCTGGTGCTTTCCTCAACTAATAAGTATCGCAATACAGCAAGGAAATGCTACGTAAAAGGTACACTGCCACAGGAACCAAACTTTTTAAATTTGTTTAAATTTCTTTGTATTTATTTTTTATTAAGAAAATTGTAAACCCAGTATTGGAAATAAATGTATATGAATGTAAAAATAATATCTGTTTTATCTTTAGTAAAACTTTCGTTTTGATAGAAGTTTAAATTACAAGCAAGGCAGAGCACGCTATGCGGGACATTAAAATATTTTATCTCTGGACGTATGCTAATTGCTGTTAATTCATGTTTGATAAATGTAATTAATGATAAATTGGTCTACACTTTTTATTTAAACCGTGTTCGGTCTTGGTAATTTGCATGTACAGTGCAAAAAGTGTATTGCTAAATAAGGTTTATAGGTAAGTCCTTTGTTATAGTACGTTCAGCTATTTGCAATACTTTGAATTTGGAAATAATCATAAACTAATAACTCGTCTGCGCCGGCGCAGTAAAACATTTTAGTCAACTTAGGGCTGTCAGTTACTACTCAAATTACTTGTGTCTTCGGTGAAGATATATTAAAAATAGTATTTTTATAAGTATTTTATTCATAATAGTTTAATGGATATTTTAACCAAACACAGCTGTTCTACTGATGAAAATCTAATCGAATTGAAAACAAAAACCTAGGTGTAATAATTTGCGCCATTTTTGATGAATTTAGGTATAATTACGACTTAAAACAAAATTATGGCGGTTTTCGTAAATTGTTTTTATAAGGAATTATTGGCGGATGAATTAAATAAGTTTTAATTGGTACCAGCCCTAGTAAAAGGTGTTCAAAACTTTATAATCCCGGGTCGGCGACCCCGCGGCCTATTGTCTCAGACGGGGTTTGAAAAAACAGCCAAAAAAAGACCCAAAAGGCCAAAAAAGGCTCTATATTCCGTCATTGTGGCTCTGTCATTGATCATTTCTCAAAAACCTCGAATTCCGGATTAAATTGGTTTCCTTTGTATGTTTTGAATGTTATTTATGATATGACTTTCCTGATTTTGAAAATAGGAAAATTTTATTTCATAATAATAATAATTACTCATTGTAAACCACAAAATTTTCATGGTTATTGGATTATAAATAAATCAGTGGTGCTACAACATTTAGGTCTGGGCCTCAGATTTCTGTATCTGATTCACGATCATTTGTAGCTTCCTGCCTGACACACGCCGTCGAATGTTTGGGTCTAAGGCAAGATATACTAACGATGTTTTCTTCTGTTGAATGTTAAATGCGCACATAGACACAAACTCCATCGGTGCACATCCGGGTTTCGAACCTACGATCTTAGGGTTGAGAGCCGCACGCTGTCACCACTAAGCCAAGCCAGCGCGTTACCAACATATTTAAACTTTTTATTTTGGCTTTGATCTTTGTGTCCCTGATATATGCCCATGGGCTGCGGTAGCTGTCTTTGGCCCATAGATTCGTTTGTATAACCCCACTATAGTATAACAAAATCCGATACAATACCTGTTTAACATCCGATGTGGAATCAGAAAAAACAGTCAAATTAAACAATTCTTGATCTTACAAGAAATATAAGACAATCAAATGAGTGCACAAAAACCGGGTGAAAAGAGATAAAAAAACAAAATGGCGGATTGTTTTTAATTACCAAGTATCGGCATAAATCGAAGCCGGGCCCGCCGTGCGCGTGCGTCGAGTAGACATGCGTTCTCTTATTTTAATTTGTTTCAATGCATTTCAATGGATTTTTTGTAATCCAATTAATTCTTGCTAGGACATTACAAGGCCATGGGAAGTGGAATCGGATTTGTTCATATTTTCCAATAGGAATTAGATACTATAGGTCGATAAATAAACTAAAGTGGAAATGGGCGGGGCACATGGCCAGAGGAACAGAAAAGTGAAAAAGTACTAAACTAGTGGCCAAGGTACAGCAAAGGAACTTAGAAGGTGGATATACCAAATTAAAGAAAAGGTGGTACATGGCAGATAGTGGTACAGTGCAGACAGGAATGGCGTGATTTGAAGGAAGCCTTTGCCAAAAAGGGGCCCATAGATACCCAAGAGAAGATTGAAATAGAAACGTATTTAAATGTAAAAGTATCTGAATTAAAAGGCTATTATTATTATAATTATTACCAGAGATCGAACACAATGTTCTACTATTATCAGCTAGCTAAAAGCCCGCGAACTTCGTTTCGCCTTATGAGCCTACCTTTTTAGTAGTACCAACATATGGAACATTTTGCTACGCTACCCCATAGAGTGTTCGATTTCCCGGAATAAAAAATGTTTTTCATGAAAAATTCACTTTAAAAAAATTCAATTAAATCCCAAAATTTGTTGCTAAGCGCAAAATTCGGAGACGGCTTGACCAATTGAAGTATTTTTTTCATTTATTCCTTGGACTTTGAGGAAGGTTTTATGACGAGAAAAGTGAGAAAAATTTCATGGAAAAACAGTTTTTATTCCGGAAAATCGAACACTATGGGGTAGCATAACAAAATGTTCCATATGTTGGTACTACTAAAAAGGTAGGCTCATATCATATTAAGGCGAAACAAATATAGAAATTTTAAAATATTTCGACTCCTCGCCATTCGTGTCTTCGATTCATAAAATTCATATGTAGCGAGTGAAGGCGCGCGGATGCATTATATTTTACGTATAAATATAAATAAGAACATTGTCTGTCCGTACAGCCCTTTGTCATTGCCCGCTATTTATAGTCTGTATTCCGTATCGTAAGAAATTTATCTAGTCGCGGATTAATCCAGGTTTTAATTAAGTCGAGTTATTTATTAAACTGTTTGTGATTTAACCATTTTCTATTGTTATCAACTGTCTCAGAAGTATCCCCTAGCATACTAAACAAAGGCCGGCAACGGGCGAGCATTCTGGCAATGTTTGTGTGTCCATAGTTGTTCGAATCTATATAACGGCAATCAGCGGCTTCAGCGTGCGTCTCTCATCCCTAAGGTCATAGGTTCAATCCCCGACTGTTCACCAATAGACTTTATTTCTATTTAACATTCGCTCGAACGGTGAAGGAAAACATCGTGAGGAAACCGGCTTGACTTAAACCCAAAAAGTCGACGGCGTATATCAGGCACAGGAGGCTGATCACCTACTTGCCTATTGACAAATGATTATGAAACAGATACAGAAATCTGAGGCCCAGACCTAAAAAGGTAGTAGCGCCACTGATGTATTTTTATTATAAAAGTCCCAAGCAATTGGCCTCGTACAGTTGCAGATGAGGCAAAGAGACCCGAAAAGACTTGGAGCGGTAAATACTAGGATGAAGACGGAACGCGATGGAGACTCACTGTGGACACCTTCTGCCCCATCTTGGGGTTATAGGACATTAAGCCAAGACACAAGCGTTTTGGAAAAATTAGATCACATTGAACGCTTTGAGAAATGGCATGTCAGATAACGAACTTCTATTATGTCCCAAAAATCAATATTGACCCCAACAAAGCAAAATTTTGCACTTTTTTAAATTTCAAACACAAAAAACGACCAGGTGTAGCTAAAGGGTTGCTCGCTGTCCCTTTCTTGTTACATACATTTATCGTGTGTCTCGCTCTATAACCCTTTTTGAGTTTTTTGGGTCAAATTTGGCTTTTTCTCATTGAACGGTTCATATAATGAGATATTACGCTTTGTGTGATATTCTTTGTTAAATACAATTTGAATGGATTTAGAGTTAAATGCATCGTTAGAGTTTTTTATAGTTTGCACAGCTTATGTAGGTCTAAAAAGGATTTTATATGTGTATTCTGAACATATTTTAGATTAGAAAGTTATATCTTGCAAACAGCATGATTCGTATTTACAGCCATTTAAAAATAGCCTAATATAGAAATCAAATAAATTAATTAATTAGCGTATAATCAAAGTCAAAGTCAAAATCATTTATTCATTTAGGTAACACAATGTACACTTTTGCTTCTAATTTTACATTTACTGCCAGTTCTCAAATAAAGGGCGTAGAACGTAAGAGAAGAACTGACAATAAACTCTCCGCCACTCTTTTTAATCGCCAAGTTTTTTGTTTTACACAATGTTTGTAAGAAGCTGCAACAATTACAATAGAATACAATTCTCTAAATCATCGCATAAGAGATATTTTTTAATGGTTTTTGGCGTTAGTTGGTATTTTAGAAGTACAGCGTAAGTTGTATATTATGCCAGTCACGCTGTATTTCGATTAACCCATCATATCCATTAAACATAAGTAAAAAACAAGTTAAGTAATATATATTATATAGAAGAGAAGTGATCATTAATACAACGTAATAAATATAAAAATTAAACAAAATATCGGTTTTAAAAACTATGTCATAATTTATCTCAATTCATTTAAAACGTATCAGAAAGTTAAACGTTTAAAAATAGAATCTTTTGAGTGACTAAACATTGTCTTCTTCGAATTAGCTGAGTAACGACGCCTACACATAATACCAGAAAAAATAATTAAATATAAATGTAATTGTGTAATATACGCTCGCCCAACATCTGTTATTGTCAACACACCTGAATGGTGTTACCATCTTTGTCTAACGAGAGATTTTTTGTTATGCGCGAAAGAGACAAAAACAATGAATCAACTCCGAGATGTGGAAGTGACAAAAAACTCACGTTTCCTGTGTCTTTGGTATCATTTGAAAAAGGAATAATGATTTTGTAGTATCTAAATAATAGGCAGATGCGAAGATGTTTTTTAAGACGTAAATTATTCAATTATGATTTTTGTAATGAAGTTTCCAATTTTTTTGAAAAAAAAACATTTCTTAGATTTAAGTTATAACTTATATTATTGTAGTATACATTTACTATCGACATATACTATTTATAATTAGAATTACATTTAACTAATAAAACAATTTTATTATTGGCGTTTGATTTAATAATTATATTATTATCGTAGTATTAAGTACGGGTAACACAGAAAGGTAAGAAGTTAACAAAACTATCGGCATATAAAGGGGAAATATATTTATTTTTGTTTAATTGAAAAAAAAACGGTTTTATCTCATGATTATTCCTATACTACACTAACTATGGCTTAGAGTTTAGACGTATTCCATACAATGTGAACTTTTGAACAATTCAAAAATAGAACGTTTTTAACTTAACCCTTCCATATTTGACAAAAAACGGTTTTTAAATTTAGAACGCAACGCGGCCGGAATAGAGATTTGGTTCTTTTGAATTTAGAAATACTGTAATTTGTAAATGTTTTCTTTACGTTTATAAAAACTGTAATTTTTATTTCAATCTTTAAACATATAATCCTAAAATAGCTCCCTTGTGAGCTTCTAGTCAAAAATAAACGTACATATATATATAATATAGTTGATGATATACATATTTATTTTATAGACACTTCAAATATGATTAAATTTGGGCAACTTTATCAATATTTTGGTAAAAAATAAAAACAAGCCTTTTATTTATTCCGAAATCAAATTTTAAAAAGAAAATAAATTACACTTTTTTTGTATACTATCTAATTTCTAATTAGTCTGCAAGAACCTCTTCAGGTGAAGGCTTCCTCAGAGGATCCTTAGACGGCTAATAATAAATTATATGTGTTACTGTCGAAATTCAAGTATATTATTCCGTCGAGTGCTCTATACAATATAATAATATAGAGCACTGTTGGCCGTCCGATTTTCGGCATTTAACATTCACTCAGTGAAGGAAAACAACGTGAGGTACATGACTTAGATCCAAAAAGTCGACGGCGTGTGTCAGGCACAGGAGGCTGATCACCTACTTGCCTACTAGATTGACAAATCATGAAACATATATAGGAAACTGAGGCCCAGACCTAAAAAGGTTGTAGTGTAGTTTATTTTATGTAGGTACCTATATAATATTGTAAGTCATACAAAGAAATTATTAAAATATTGCATGATATTAGTAAAAATAGGTTGCAGCTTGCAACGAATAAAGAAAAGGATTACACCCCTCAAATCCTTTTCGTCACCGTTGAGGCAATTTTTAAGGTAATTGTAACTTCAACGTGATTCAGAAAAAATGTCAGATGCCTCAAAAATAACCCTTTGTCGAGAATTGTGAAAAAAGTGTTCGTTATAGTAATATTTTGACAAAAATGCGGAGTCATGTTACAGCCGTTGTCAATAGGTTTTTTTAAGAATGTTGTCAAAAGCGCGGGAAGTGATTTTTTGTTTAATATTAATGTCAAATTCGTGAAAAACCTAATTAAGTTCCTTTACTTTTTCTATTAATTCATAGGTATAACCTTCATGTTAACAAATATATAAAGGCCGGCAACGCACGCACTAAAGGTCGGCCACAACATGAGTGCAATCTACTACAATGGATGTCTTTTTCGGCGTCACGTAGGTTCGTTTATATGTACATTGTACATACTTGAAAAAAACATAATAACTGCAAAATCAACAATGATTTTTAATTAATCAGAAACTATACGTAGTTACTACGATGCGTAGTTTAGAAAACTACGGCTGATAAATAGAATAATACTTCACGTTGCAAAAACGACTCGTATTGAAAATTAAACGCGTAACAACTGCTCGGAGAAGTTTATAAAGAAAATATTCTAGTAATTAATCGAAATATTAATTTTTAATATAATATTAATTAAGTTGTAATTTAGTAAAATTTATTAAATTACATTTCTGTGGGCTTCTGCAACAGATAAGTTGTTTTAAAAAACAGAATATTTAATACCTAAACTAAAGCATTTGCTATGCAAATAATTGTTTGTTGTAACTTGTAACTCTAATATCGCGCAAAAGTTGAGCAAATCCGTCGAAATATTTCTAATTAAACCAACTTTCGGTATGCGAAAATCCGAGCGTTTATTAATTTTCAAAATGTTAACAAACCTCACATTTTTCAGTTCGACAAATATGTCGGCAAAGCGCGCCAAAAATTTCTGAATGCTATTTAAAAACGCGGGAAAAGAGTTGGGATGCATTGTTATTTCGTGGACTAGTTGCTAATGTGGATTCTGATATACTTATTGTATTTTTATTATTTATAATAATAATAACACATTATAGCTATAATTATTTTCGCATATTTCGCATTTTATTATATTATATTAACTTTCGCATCAAGTTTTTGTTAACGAAAGCTTTCAGGACTTAATCTTTATCAGTTATATCGGTGAGTGGTTAGGTTATCCACATTTCAATTACTAAATTAAGAAGCGTCTAAAACGCATCATTTAAAGTTAAAACACATTTTTAATAACGTCGAAAATCCTGGTCTCGAGGCAAACATATTTTTGCATTGTTTAGATTAAATTTTGACCTTTTTTATAGAATTCAAAAGAGAGTCACCTGATGGTGGAAGGATTTAAGTTATACGTCTATGGACGCTGCCGGAAGGTCCATAACGTTTCTGGTATTTTAAGAATCCGCACGTTTTTCTTGGAGAATTGAACTAACTTTTTTAAACTAATATAATAATTAATTTTTTTAACGTTTTTAACTAGTGTGTGGCTAAGTTACATTCCTATATTCTATTTACATATATACACATACATTCTCTTCTATTCACATGTGTTTATATATATATACGTGTAACTATCGTATAAGCACACATAATATTTCATTTCAACATTAAATTGCTGATCGTTTTTCTTGAAGAATTGAACTTTTTAAAAGGAATAATCAAAAGCTAGCTTTGTGTGACAAAGTTATGTATATACACTGTTAACTTATGTCTGTATACATACGTGTAACTGTTAAACACACATAATATGTCATTTCGACATTAAATTTAACCGTCAAACGCTTGCGACAAAGGTCGTTTTTACTCGACGCAATTTAGGGAAAATTCGCACTGCTCCGCGCCGCGACTAACTCGATATAATTATACCTATTTCGATCGACCACACTTTTTCCAAATCATTGTATTTCCTTTGAATTTCTGAGCGAAGATTCCGGGGCGTGTATGCTGAGATGCCGAAGTTTTTGATCGGCTTTAATGAGCTTGTGATATGCGCACGGACGAGATCTTTGTTCATTCGTAATTATTAAAAAACTTTCATGCAAAGTATTGTCAATTTTTAGCGTCATTTCAACACAGATGGGGTAAGGGGATTCTGGGTTCAATTTCGATTGTTTGGTTACAAAAGGCAGATGACTTATTTCTCTTAAAATTCGAATCGAATAAGAAACTAATTTTCAAAAACTATAATACTAGGAATATAGTTCCTTATCTATTTCATATGTTATGAAACATGTATTTATTGCGATGATCATAAAGACGCCGTTCTGTTCCACCTCTGGGCTGATTTTAGTATATTGCTGACTGTAGGACTGCCGGATCAACTGTATAAGTATATGTCCCGTTAGGAAAGAGCAAAGTAATACAGCTTATAAGTAAATACCAAAAACTGTATCACGCAGGAAACGTTTAGTAAAAATATTAGTTTCTCAATAAATACCGCGTCGAATGCTTTGCTAGGGCACATCTGACCCACCTGCTAAATCTCGAAACAGACAAAGCGCGGGGCACAAAAGGGCTCGCCCTTCGCCCGCAACAAAAAAACTATTAAAAAAACCCGTAAAGATGGCAAAGGTGTCTCAATTTAAAAAAATCCGCGAAGGTTAAGACCCCTGGGAAAGAGTTGCGATTCAAGAATATTTCCCGAAATGCGATATCTTCCGTTTTTTTCGCGTAACTGTTTGAAGGGTACCGTACAAAATTCACCCCTTTTGAAGCATCTGATGCGAACCGTGAGATAACTTTTTATATTTTTTCGTTTGATTTATAACTGTTTGCAGTAATTTAAGATTTTTATAGACTTTTAAACTTTTGTTGCGTTTCCGCATTTGGTAACGGTTTTTCATACCGGAATGATTTATTTTGAAAGTTTTAACTTTAATGGGTTTAGACTTATAGTTAAAAATCAATTATAGCTGAAGTAGCCATGTGTATTTTAAAATTATTATTTAAAACAGTGTACCTATTATGCTTATGTGATAAATTAAATTAGGTATAAAATATCCTTGTTAACAAAGCGATTTCTTTTTAAAACGAAGCCAAAGCTCAAGAAACGTCGCATATTATTTACACGTAAGGTCATATTATACAATTTAAGTCAATACTTTTTCACAATGAACGCGTTTTTCATTCAATCAGAGTCTATTGTCAATGGATTTGACCACTAAGAAGGGTCAGAAAGGTCAGGACCTTAAGAAAGCGACAGTTTTTTGTTTGCGGTCCTTTTTACCCCAAGGTCATAGAATTCCATATTTACGAATATCGAGTAATGTGATATTTGTGTGACCGCAGGTCAAAGGGTTAAATTTATAAAGAAATAATTGCAGGAAACAGTTATAACTGGAATCAATGTGAACCGTTTTGGAATTATTCTGCATTGATTTATGGTTTTTTTCTTTAATTTTCCGACGCGTTAAGGTCAAAAGTATATTTATATGAATTTTATTTTAGAATTTTTATTATAACTAATTAGTTTTTTAATATGTTGTTAGATCAGTGTTCGCCTAGTGGCTTTAGCGTGCGACTTTCATCCCTGAGATCGTAGGTTCGATCCCCAGCTGTGCATCATTGGACTTTCTTTCTATGTACACATTTAACATTCGATCGAACGGTGAAGGAACATCGCGAGGAAACCGACTTGCTTTAAACCCAAAAAGTCGACGACGTGTGACGCATAGGCTGATCACCTACTTGCCTATTAGATTGACATATAATGAAACATATACAGGAATCTGAGGCCCAGACCTAAAAAGCAAATACGCAATATGTTTGGAGTAAACAATATAAACACTATTAAATTTTTTTTATACGACAAAAATTTCATATCAGCAATAAATTAAACATAAACAGAAGAAACTGCTTTAATATGGATTAACCTTTGGTATCTTCGACCCCTATTCCCACGTTCACCCCAATTTTAGGGTTATCTTAAATTTCAAAGAGGATCGTTTAAAATTGCCATTTTTTTGTCATTTCATAAAATAGATAAAAATGTTTGAACTGTGTGACCCCATTTTGTGATAGGTCCCGATCTTTAGCCCGTATTTTGAAATTTGATCCGGTTTTTTGGATATTCGCGTGTGAAGATGTCAAAAAGTTTAAGGAAAAATAATTTTCGTATTGTTTTTGATAATGTTAAGGATATCTATATCATCAATTTTTATCAGATATTCTTGGCTTTTATCAGAATATCAATAGAATATCACCAAATAAAATTTTATTTAAAACAAATATATTACCGTTTTAAATATAGATTCATATATCGTGTGTTCCCTTTTCATCACAGCGTAAACACAAAAGACATAAAGAGAAAGAGGACTTTAGTTCAAAGTATGAAGACTGTTTTAGTTTTTATATGTTAAAGTACTATTAAGGCAAAAGAGAAACAATACAAGAATTATATCAGATTTAAGAAACAGGCAAGTACATGGCAGAGTGGCAGACAGATATTTAAAAGAAGATTGAAATAGAAACGTGTTTACATGTAAAAGTATCTTAATTAAAAGGAGACTATTATTATTATAGTTGGTAACTGTTTAGTCTGGACGATTCATGATCCTGGTACACTGTTGCACACAAGCCTAAGCCAAGTAAAAGTTTCTTTATTTTGTAGAAATTTGCGGGTTTTTATAATTATTATAACAAAATGAAAATAACTGAGATACTTTAACTTCTATCAATGAAACAAACACAAATGCCTTAATGGTACATATAAACCGACTCAATCTTGAGCCAGCCACAATTCTGCATCCGTTCATCCAAGTTTTAGAATCGCATCTGCCTTTTTTTAAGGCAATAAAAATTCTCAACTAAGTTTAATTACACGCGCGTCTGACATTTTTACAATTGATCGATAAAATAACAAAAACATCGCCACAGAAAGGTCAAAATGTATTAAATTATACATTCTTACGTTTTTATTGGAATATGTGATATAAATGAAACATAATCGAACATATTCCAGTTTTTAAACGATTTACACAATTTTATACTTATAAGAAACTTAATAATAATTTAAAATAATCGAGTGACGGAGCTGGATATATTCGGTAGTGGGCTGATCAGTTTTAAAGAAGGCGTTGTTAAGTTCCTATCTCGTACCTAATCCGCTGTTTTGCTGGTATTTTTTTTATTTTAGATAAAAGAGTTCGTAACATATACCATAGATATAGTATTATGTATGATGTGATAAACATTTATTAATAAATAAAAAAACTGACAAACTATTGAAATTTTCAATGAAACTTAGCTGAAATGTGGAATCATGATTTAATTCGAAGGAACAGCAGCAGAAATTGAGTAATACATATTTTATTTATTTACATCCCTCCCTTTTCCCGAACGGGTAGACAGAGACCACGGATCTCCACTTGCACCGGTCCTGGTCCTTTCTCGCTTCATCTACTTTCATGACATTCACCATGTGTGTGTGTTGTCCCTTCTCTAGGACCTCCTGGATTTGGTCCAGGTTACGACAAGCCCTGCCCAACCCGATTTCACCATCCAGGGTTGTATATCTACCGCTGTATGTGTACTTACCGCTACTCATTAATTCTTGGCCAAACCACCTAAGCATTCCCTTACGTATCCTTGTCGATACTAAGTATAACTTAACCAGAAAGATACATAATAGTCGTCATATAAATAATTCATAATTAATTAGACTTATGACAGGTGACGAGAGAACTGTTCTTACAAATTTATAGTATTTTTCCACACTTATATATTTTCTCACAGACACTCACATTGCCAGTGGGCTCGCGAGTGCTTCGCCGGTCTTTTAGAAATTGGTACGCTCTTGTCTTAAAGGACTCTAAGAATTGGTTGATTGGCTTACCAAAATCAGGAACATCCACAGCACAGCCAAGGTTTGAACGTCGTATGAAAAACCTGTGCGCCTGATACTATTATTTTACAAAGACCTAAAATCAGTAAATAGTTCAAGATCTTGAGAGATTGTCATTTTTTTTAAAAGAACAGGGAGCAAATAGGCAGGAGGCTCACCTGTTAAGTCATACCGCCCATAGACACTCACATTGCCAGAGGACTCGCAACTGCGTTGCTGACCTATTAAGAATCGGTACTTGAAGGACAGCCGAATCGGTCATAGAAACAAAAATAATTCTACTCAAAAGTAAATTATAAAGATCCAAGTGTCCAAGGTACGGGTAAACAGGGGCAAACGGGCAGGACGCTCACCTGATGGTAATATATACATAGACGTAGATACTCTCATTGTCAGAGTTGGTATTGGTTTTTGATGGACCCCAAGTCGAATCGGTCATATATATAAATTCACGAATAATTCTACTCAAAAGTGAAGGTAGAAACAAAAAAAGCCACAAGCTAGTCGATAAATTGGCCGATACAAGTTTATGAAAAATATTAATTCAAGTAACAAAAACGAAGTCCGATTCCCAGTACCGCTGTGTCTCGCTAAAAATAATTTCCATCGTTTAATACAAAAATCGCAATAATTAACATCGTTACAGACCAATAAATTACAATACGAAAAGAAATGCAATACCGGGCACACTGTAACACTGTTGTGCAGATACAAAGATCCGTAGGGATGCGAGATGATGCGGGAAAATTGTCGATATCGATGAATTATAATTAGCTTTAACAAAGGAAAACAACGCGAGTAAACCGGTTTGCCTTAGACCCAAAAGTTGACGGCGTGTCAGGCACAGGAGGTTGACCTTAGATTTACAAATGATCATGAAACAGATACAGAAATCTGAGGCCTAGACCTAAAAAGCCTGTAGCGCTACTGTTTTATTTTATGTATATATGTATACGCACAAAGCGAAGCGTAGGGATTGGATTCTCGGTGAATCAAAATTTTTTTAGATTGCTTTAAGACAATTATGAGTTAAAAGAGCTGAAATATGTATTTTCTAGTCCCTTTGGGATATAGGAAAGGAATGAATGCTCGTGGCAATTGCTGCTGTGCACAAGCATAAGAGACCAGCTTATGCTTGTGCACAGCAGTGATGTTTAATTACAGAACAGGGAGCAAATGGGCAGGGGGCTCACCTGTTAAGTGATACCTATTTACGTAGTTAGTTAATTATTGTTTATTTTCATTAACTTTACAATGGACACACTTTACAATGGATGTACAGATATAGTATATAGTTCAGAATATATTATAAACTAAAAATAATCAACTAGGTTTATATCTTGAACCAATATTTTTCTTGACGAAGTGTTTGTAGTATTTAAGACACTACTTAGTTTATTTCTAAATAATAACCAAATTTGATTAGTCACATAAATTATCGACAACAATAATAAAAACGCACACATCCCTACTCGCCATCCGATCACAAATACATTGATATGATTTATTGTTAACACGACCACGTATTGCGTTTGTGTGTTGCACACATACACACAATTATTATTGAGAATGCGATCGATGCAGTTCATATATTAGTTAAGTTTCGCTATGCGATGACAGCTTGGATCGATTCGAAGTTAATCGAGTTGGAAATTTAACTATTGCGCGGAATTATATTTTTAACTGAGGAAGCACATTTTTAGAAAGCTCAAAGAACAATGTTAAAACACATATTATTACGTTTCGATTGAAGCATAACTTTTAAACACCTCATTCCAAATACTAAAAAAAAATATAAAAAAACTTTTTTTTCATATTTATTTATAAGTAATCTTACAGCTACCATCCATATTATAAAAGAAAACACTTAGACATACAAAGCAAAACCATTGCTATACAAAATATACGATACAGAAGACATAAGTCAATTAGGTACATGATATTATTTGTCTTCTTTTTAGAGGACGTCAACGTCGCCCATGGACAAAAACACTGCCAGGCAAGTGCGTTGCCTTTTTAAGAATTGCTACATTAAAGACGACCCTGAGTCGAATTCGTCCAAAAATCCATCAACTCCGAACACTCTCCACAGTAAATCCGGTAGAAGAAGAGATATCCCACATTTCTACGCAACGCCAAGGGAAGAAGCTCGGAAAGTGACTGGTTGCCAATTCGAATCGCTTTAAATCTTATTTACAACTGAAAAACTCCTTTTTTATGTTATAGGAGGCAAACGGGCAGTAGGCTCAACTGTTGTTAAGTGATACCGCCGCCCATAGACACTCTCAATGCCAGAGGGCTCGCGAGTGCGTTGCCGGCCTTTTAAGAATTGGTACACTCTTTTCTTGAAAACCCATGTCCTTGGTGTGTATTGGAAATAACTCAACGTTTTGGCAATCTTTTATAGTTAGCGTCTTAACTTTTAACACTGTCTAACACACACACACAGAGCGAAGTAACAGAGTATAATTAAACGAAGTTAATACAAACAAAGAAATGAAAGGTTCAGTCATATATCACTAGTTTTAGAGCACATTCCGATTTCCTCTTATTTATAATGGTTCGATTTGAATGTGAAAATGTCAGGTTTATTTTCGCTGTATAGCGTCTCGTGTCTGTCAGCGCACGCGCGTCGTCTTAAGACATACTTCTGGCACAATTGTTACGGATTTTTAATGTTATTCAATTAAATGTTTCATTATTTTAATTAAATATTACAATCAAATATTCAGTATTCACAATTTTCTTAACCTATATAGTAATAATAGGTAATTAAAAATCATTAAAACAAATTTAAATAGTTTGGTCTCTGTGGCAGTGTAGGTACATTTTACGCTGGCAGAATTTCCTCGCTGTATTGCGATACTTATTCGTTGAGGAAAGCACCAGCTGTAGGGTCACCGGTACTATCTACCAGGCGCCAACTTAAAACTTTGATTAGCGCCTGTGCACTTGAACCCCAAGGCCCAGTTGGACGAAAGAAAGTTGTATACGTATTACACAGATATTTGTGATAGTAGCGAGAGACAAAAACCCCTACTAATTAATCAAATTTGGTTATTATTTCGAAATAAACTAAGTAAATAAATACTACAGTTTAAGAGACTTGCTTGAAACTAAATAAAATTCAGGAAAAACCAAAAAAACACTTTGTCAAGAAAACTTCTTCTTGGTAGATATATAAACCTAGTTGTTTTTTATTTATTTTTAATATCATCAGTATTATATACTATAACTGTACTGAACTGTTGAAAACTTAATGAAAATTAATAACTACTTACATCATTTAAAGCGCCATTATAAACAATTGTATATTGTCTTAAATTTAACTGTAACATAACGATTTAAATTAAGTAAAATATATTAGAAAAAACGTAAAAAATTGAGACATTTCCTAGAGCTATAAATGCATGTGTTGCCTTTATCACACTCATGCTATTATGCAAATGAGTAAAAAAAAGAGAGAGTACTATTTGTTTAATCATTTAAAATGCTGTTAATAAGTACTTTAATGTCTGAACCGGAAAACACTGGAATATAATTTGTAAGAGCCGAATCTAATCTTATTTAGCTAATTGCTTTTTTGTATTGGTTAACTAAAAAGTTAAGTTTTGAAACCCTTTTAAAGTTACAAGCCGAAATACATATATATAGTTTTCCTGAGAATCAAAACCACGGAGGTTTTATTCACGGCGAACACCTGAACTTAATCTGTGGAATGTCAATTGTATCACCAACAAAAAGCTAAGTCGAAGGTCATCGCAATTCGCTCCAATTTCCATCTCAGAACTCATAAAAACTCCGTCCGACCTCACGATTAACCCTAAACCCTTTATTTTGGCTGAGACACGCTCCCTTGCATCTGTGTCTTATTCGTAGCCCGGCGGCTGCAGCGCGCGGTCGACTTTATGTCATTACAGGAGCGCGGGAAAGTTGACATCCGTCAAAATCAAATCGTTCGAAACGGTTGTCTGTAGGCATTTAAAATTAGAATTATTGTTCTAAAGAGTATTTATATAGTTTTAGAAAATACGTTTTCGCGGCGTTGGCGCGTTTTTACGAATGTTTTTGCGTATGGGTGGGGGAAGGGTGGGGCCACGTTTGACTCGTCCCTCTCTATCGAGTATTTTGATTTAGTTTCGAAGTCTTACGTAGTTGTGGTAATTTTTTCAGTCGCGTGTTGTATGCGCGCGCGACTTGTTTTCCCGCGGTTCGAAATTCGAATCGGCGTCCGTTCCCGCGTCAAACTTTAAAACTGTGTATTATTTAACTGTGTTGTGAAACTTTGTGACAATAAGTGTATGAACATTGTGTTTATTATTCCTGTTGGATATTATTATAAGGTAATATTTACTTTATTATTCGCTTTAACTTTAAATCTTTCATTTAGAATAAACAAGGACTTAAAAACTTTTTGAACTTTTACCATGAATTGTAAACTTTTTTAACTGAGAGATTTATTTAAACTTAATTACGTATAGTGTTAATAAGATTTAATCAAAACTTTAAGTTAATTCAAGTCATTTTAACAAACAAATGCCAAAAACAGGATTTTTATTACGTTATTGTTGGTATATATTAATAAAAGAAATAATAATACATTATTATTTATATGGAAAATTTCTGAAGAAATTGAAAAGAGCGTACCAATTCTTAAAAGGATGGCAACGCACTCGCGAGCCCTCTGGAATTGAGCGTGTCCATGGCCAGCGGTATCACTTAAGATCAGATCTTTCCCCCTGTTCTATAAAAACATATATATTATTAAACTAGCATTTTCCCAAGTGAGTTTGCTTGTGTAAATAAGAATAATTGTTAATCACAATTAAATATAATTACAGTACAGCATTATAACTTTTGTAATCGGCTCATTAGTTTCAGAGATTGCGTCCAAAACCTTTGCTCAATTTAGTTTTTTTTTAAATAAACCCAATCAAAGCACAACTATTTATTAATGATAAGAAACTGTACTAGATCATTTCGATTATAAGGTCGAAGGTTGTGTGTTCGACGTTCACGTTCGGGGTCGAGGTTCGATTATGACGTTTGCTAAATACCTTAAGAGCTGTTCCTCAAACTGCCCATCAGAATTAAATTTGAAGTTCTTGTGAAAAACCAAACTTTTCAGCTTTACAATAATCAAAGTTATTTATTATATGTAAAATAATAACGTATTTTCAACTACTTCAATCGTGTCTTAAAAGGCCGGCAACGCGCTTGCGAGCGTTCGCGTGAGTTTCCATGTGCGACGGATCACTTTAGAACTGTATGTTCTATGAAAAAAAACTAGATTGGAAATCCAGATATAATTTTAAATAATATTTTGTTCTGCTTAACAACGTACCTAAATCCTAAACGTACCATATCTAATTATAATATATATTTTAGAATAACTAGATTTAAAATTTATATACATTGAAATTATTAATTATGATTGGAATTTAAATTTAAATATGAATATATTTAATAAATTCTATACATTATACATTGAAATAAATAACTAACCTTAACATAAACTAAAATATATTATTAAAAGGAGTCCCTTTAGGCAAGGTTCAAGGTTCTTTAGGTTGTGTTTAATTATAATTGTAGAATGTACTGTAAATTATTAAATTATTTATTATGAACAATTGAAAGATATTGATAATAACGAAGCTTTGGAATTTCAATTTCGCAAACCAAACTTTTAATTAAAACTAAATTAAACTTGTTCATACACTTTAAATTACTCCATTTTATAATTAGTTGTCATAGTATGATAGAATATGCTATTAAAACATATAGCAAGACTTAAAACAAATATCTCTGAGTCATTCTTCCTGAAAGACATATGTTTATATACTTAGCAGACCCAGAATCATCTATTTACCGTTAATGACAGAGTTATATACATATATAGTTTCTGATTACATGTATAAACATTTAAATCTCTTATTAATTCTAAATATAGGTGAAATAATTTATTAATACTGCATTATAAAAATTGTCCAAAATTCGTATAACGTTATTAACATCATATATTAAAACTACTTTTTGTTAGTGTTAGGTAATATATATAATATATTTCATTAGTTCAATCAGTAATTTTTGTCCTGATCACAGTTAACATATTATGTAATTGCTTTGTTTTGTTTCATTACTTTTGTCAAAATAATTATATGTCTTGTGTTTTTGCACTTTATCTAATTTAATTTCTTCTTTTCTCACAATGGTTGCCTAAAAGAGATCGCACTAAAGCAATAAGGCCGCCAGTTGCCCTTCTTTTCATTTAATTATATCTATTGTATTATATTTTTGTATGCAACGAAGTGTTAATAAATAATTTAAATTAATAATTAAATTTGATTTTAATATGTTCTTGTGTTATCCCTTATATATCAAACATTTTAAACGGGAATTTATTAAAATAACTGAAAACCATTGAACGAGTTAAATTAAACGTAAAAAAATAATTTAATTTTAGCGTAAACCAAAGACTATTAAGCTGAATATGTCCCACACCCCGCCGGGGGGTCACAATTCTTACACGTTTGTAGAACGGTCTTGTGCTGCAGGGATTTCGACCGGAACAGCCTTATCAGGCGAATGACGCCACAACACAAAACAATCAAGAACGTGATCGTTATTATAAATAAAACCACAAAACAATGAGTTGGCGAACCATATTCATTAAACGATTGTTAAATTTAGGAAAGCTTGTAAGATTTTTAATTATTTCATGAGTTTAACTGGTTTAATTATGTATAGAAACTAAATTTGTTGTATTAAATAATTGTAGCACTGTTTTATCTGTTTTCCTTAAATGTTAACACAATTAATAATAAATTTAACATTATCTTATTTAACTTAAGGGGATGATTTCTGTAGATCTAAGAAAATAAATTACAAAAACTTAAACCATATGTTACTAATAAGTTATAAAAAAACATTCATAATAAATAACCTAAAATTGGTCAGATAGTTAATTTTTTTAACTTAACTTAATTTCTATTGATACGCTAAAACGTTTAATTCCAAGAAAGGTATATATTATATGTCCTTTAAATAGAATGTTGGAATTCCGATTATATTAATGAAATTTTAAACCAAGTTTATTATTATACATAGATTTTGGTTGATTACTTGAAAAATTACTTTGTGCTAAGTAGTTAATTTATTGAGGACCTCCATAGCCACTCAACATACGTGGATTAATCAAAGCTTACTTATAAAATTTAGGTACACCTTATAAAAACAATATCAAAGTTAATAAAGTTTATATATCCTTGAAGCATGTTATGTCTGTAAAAAGCATCCACAATTGTTCAAAACAGTTAATGAAACTTGCCTGTATATATATCGAGGGATCCCACACGGCTGTCGGTGCATGTTGTACCACGATGTACTCAAAAAATTGTTACGCCATGGCTACCTTTCTAGAAGTTATAGATCACTGCCGTGTAATGCTTTCAAGGGGAAGGTGATTAAATTTTTAAATGTGCCTTCAAAGGGAGCGTATTTAGACCATAAGTTTTGACAACGATTATAACTGTTAATATGACATTTGCATGCATAATATATGGCTGATTGTGCGGATTTTTATAATCAATCGATCTAAATGCAATTTCTTTGCAAATAACGATTTATTGTTATAAAAATTCCGTTATTGTCATCCATGGACTAAACGAGCCATGATATTTAAATAGTCTCACGGTGCTAACTGGAATTGTACGTGTAATATTTTATACCAATTGTGATTCCTCGCGGGTTTCCAATAAAAAACACATTTCCTAATTTACTCGGAGCTGCGGCACTTAACAATGGTTTGACGTGATTCATTCATATAAGCCTCGGTGCCCTTTCCAAATATTAAATTATCAAATTCCAGTGAATTGCAACAGTTATACGTGGCGCATTTTTGTATGATATGTTATGACTTTGGGCTTTAGTCATGATGCCTGAATAGTAGTGTATGTAGAAAACTTAATTTATATGAAAATTTGTCGATACGAACTGTCATTTTTCACACGACATCACAATCCCTTGGACATAGGAAAATTGTATTATAATTATAAAAGTAATCCTTCGTAAGTATCCAGAGTTTAGAGTCCAAAAGTCCAAAGAGTTAAATTATATCTAGCAGATTGTATATATTGATTATTGATATAGTATATATATATTTCCCAAATAATATATGTATATATAAAACAATGTTTCAAAGATTGAAAAAGAAAAAACCATTAGAATTAGTGTTAGTGCACGTTAGTCTTAAGTGCTAAACAGTGGTAAGTGAAAAAATAGTACAAGAACAGAGTACAAGAAAGTGTCGTCCCCTTAATAGTGTAAGTAGTGTTATTTTTACACTCTTGTTCAATATTCTTTTTAGTAAATCAGGTTAGTTTTAAATGACTTATTAATCTTAATTTAGGCTAATTAAATGATGTCTTTATGCAGACACAATTTAAAATAAAAAAATACTACAATGTTAAAACACACAATTTTTATAAAACATGGAAATTCAGTTGAAATATATTATTTTCTTACTGTATGGCGAAATTTTGCCTAAAATAAGGCTTCAAATAAGGCTTTTATTTTCCTAAATTTAATTAGAATTTAGTGATAAAATTAATAGACTTTATATAAGAACACACTTACAAAAACAAATTGAGTAATTTACCATCTAAATCTGTCTTATAGTCGTCAAACAGGTAGCCATAATAGGCAGATGTATTTCTCCAGATCTATTAATTGTTATTTACAATTGCAGATCAGCTACTTATTCCGCTTGTCTTCATACTGTTAATTATTTTTGATGGAACCTCGTTGGTTTTTGTGGAAAAAATTCCATTTTGACATTTACTATAAGATAATTGTGTTAACGTTCACAGTTCATTCGTTCAGTTCCAGTTTTAAAAAACGATTGTCTATTGCCTAATGTTTAAGATCGAGGTCGAAAAATAAAACTGTCAAACTTGTTCCACATTTGAACTTATTGAAAAATCACTTTTGCGCTTTTATTTGTAAACAGAACGGCCTTGGTGTATAATTAAAAAGTTGTAATTGTACCTAATAAATAATAATACTTAAAGGCCATAAGATGTAATCAAATTTATCTAAAATTACTCGCTTTATAATGCCGAATCAGGAAATTGGTAAAAAGCAATGTTTAATTAGCGTATAACATTTTAATGGTCGTTTATTTCCTGTTACAAGACTTAAAACCCTTTTATTATTTTTGGCTAAATACCAATATAAATTCTACGTAAGTCCTTTTTGTCAAATGGCATTTTCAAAAATATTTAGCCGCATCTATAATTGCTATTAATCGATAAAAACAATCGTTCAATTCACTCATTCAACACATTCCAGAACTTGAATTACAATAAAGCTCTTTTAAAAACATGAATTCTTAAGGTTTGTTAAAGGTTGCGACTTACGAATGAACTCTGAAAGGATAATAAAATTATAATAAGGCCTACATCTCATATTAAACCGTCTGCTCCGCCATCTTTGAAGACAATGAGCGTTATTGTCTGTGCTTAATTCCATTTTTGAAAAAATAATCCATTTCACATTTTATCCTTTGGTTGTGAGACTGCTTTTACAAAGCAAACCTTATTTAAACGGAATAAGTTACAATATCAATTGCAATTTAGTTATTTGAAAATTATTCTTAATGTGAGACATAATAGCCCTTATAATAAAGACCAATGATTTAATTTATTATATATATATTATAGCTTACTTAAAACGATATTGTAGACAGTTAATAATTTCTCGTTGTACGATCGAAATTTTTAACAACGGAGTCTGTCAAATGTTTCAGAATATTCATTCATTCATTATTAATTGAACATTCAAAGTTTTAGATCACCAATTAACATCGTTCAATATCATACACCGTGGGACATATAATGACGTGTCAAGACTTCCACAAAGTTGAATAGTTGGTCATTTAAATAGAGCGATCCCTCAATTGGGGTTAATTCCCGTATTTAAGGAATATGGGAGTTGTTAATTATTACTTGTGTTTCGTAGAATGTGGTAGAATTTCTAGCTAAAAGAAATTAACTTTAAATTCAATCTAAAACTCTTTGTCAAAAGTATTTTTTTCTTATAAGAATACTTATTAATTATTTATTGTTACATAATGTTTGTTTTTATTTGTATATTAAATACAGAAATAAAGTGAATGAACGAAAGAACGAGCGGATATGTAAACGAGTTTAATTTTGACAAGCTATTGACTGCTGACTATTAATTGATAATTTGAACGGTCCATGATTTACTCAACCAGATTGTGTTCCAGTTAGGTAAGTATTATTACTGTTATTATAAAAATTATTCTACACGAATTGCATACATTTCAGACACAAAACCAATTACTTACTTCGATATTTAATCACGCCACTTTCAAATAGATCCGGAAACAAGAAACTCAACATAAAGAGCACGTTGCTACTTACATCACGATCGTGATTCAATGTTAAGAACATATTCAGATGTAATGACCAATCTCCGGACGAACATACAAAAAAAAAACTAACGATCATTCGAGGCATTAATGCATCAGTTAAACCGTCAGACGAATGCGCATCCTTACATTCATAAAAGAACGAGTATTTACTCCGATTTCAAATTTGGAAATAGATTTGAAATTGGAATCGTGTTTTAAATATGACAGACGGATATTAGATAAATGATTTAATTTGGCTTTTTGATTTGTGCGACAAGTGTTTTAAATGTCATTTTAAATTGACAATTTGCTCGTTCCGATTTTAAAATTTATTGTCTAGTACATAATTACTTTTAGATATTTATCTGTAATGTTTGAGTTGAAATTCAAAAGTTAGACACACGGCCGTGACATGCAATACATTCTTTATACATTTTTAATTAAGTCTAAACCACGTAGCCCGTACCACACACCCGGGGTCAACATTCTTAGATCAAACGAAAACCATTCAATCATGAGCCCTGAATGACTTTCGAACACTACCGTAGGTGGACGTTAAAAAATTGGTCGTGTTCACACGCAGCGTGGTCACCCATCAATCAATAGGATCATATCTCCGCCGAAACGAAACTAGCTCCGGCCAACATTATGATTTTTGAGTAATATTTTATTCAAATCTTCGCTTGATTGAATGTTTTAGTTAAGCTTTTATGATCTCCACGTGAAATAATAAATATCCTATTGAGTTATGTTATAGATTAAAAGCATTTGCAATTTAAATACTATTTACTTTTTACGAATGATATTTTCCAGCCGCCTGCACGTGATCTGTCTCGAACGCCTTTTTGGGGCGCACTAAAATGAACTTTCGTTTGTCAATTGCTTCACATTTTGAATTTAGAACGAGATAAGTGCTTTGTTCTTTGCGTGTTCCTAATTTAAAAAAGAACGAATGATTGCAATTAAAACTTTCGTTAACCATTCATGGATTGTTATAGCAATGTGTCTATGGTTCGTAAAAGAATGTCAGCGAGGGCCACCCCGAGTTATAGTGGGTACGTGTCCTGGCGCGTGCCGGACCGAGCATACACAATACACCGTGTTACGTAACAAACTACGCGCTTAGAATTCACTGATAGCCGATTTCTCTATCACCTTTTACTGACATTACAATGGCCCAAAATTTATGGATAGTAAAAATTGTCTAGACAATATATTAAATTATATGTCTTGAAGTTAAATTATTATTCTGGAACCGTACTTCTACCCAAATATTGCGACCTTTTATATATTAACGTTATTTTTCGTCGTCCAGAATGAAACAATAAAAACGATTAACTCATCAATCATTCATTCAAAAGGAGTCGTGTTGCAAAACTTGAAAGTAAACGAGAACTAGAGCTTCACTAGTACGCGCTAACAGAACTTAATGTGTGATAATTTACACGCATTGTAAAGGGAACTTCACAAACGTAGCGTTTTATTTCAAAAGCTTGATATTTCAGTTTAAAATTCTTCTTTTGTTTATTTGTGATCTGTCAAATGGTCTCCGTAATTTTATAAGGGTGAGGGTTTTATGTACAAATGATATTGTTATTTTAAATTTAATACTTTGAGTGGGTTAAAACTCTGATTGACGTAGAAAAAATATTGTTTGTATGTTTCTAGGGCCTTAGATTTACTCATAAAATCAGAGGATATACCAAATTTATCAATATTCTTTAAAGCGTTCCATTTGATGTGTGTTAGCAGGTAATCGCTCTTCGTGTGTCGCTTTCCACACTTCACGACAGAGGTCACATCTCAAGACAATGCTCAATGAAGGCTTAACTTGCGGGGCGAGGGGAGGGGAAATAATTATTCCCCGCTAGACCGACAACCACGCCTGCCATTGTAACAAATTGTGCGTTCGATGTGGCATTTATAGTGAAATGGGAATATTTTAGGTTGACGTTTCGAATTCTTTGCACAGATTATAATATAGGTGTGGTAAACGAAATGAACGAGTCTTTTGAGATGATAACCATTCTGTGGATTTTATAATGTTATCACAAATTTTATTGCTTATAAAATAATTAATATAATACAGTACCTAAACTTGTCCCTTAGAGAGTTGAGATAGCTATTTTAAAAGCCTTAATCGACGGTCCACAGACTAGTTTATTTTAATATTTTTAGAATATAAAAGAGTTTTTACATCTTAACCGAATGACATAAATATGTTGCCCACTAAATTCTATTTTTACGAAAAGTGCTTGCCGGGTTAATGTAAAAATTTCATATTGGCCGTTATGGACGATATGATTGATTTTATAGCCAGCTTCGATGTTTTGAAATCGTTTTTTGTGTTGCCATCTTGAGTTTCGGGAAATATTGTTATTGCCAGAAATATCATTGGGATATTTCCATTTCGCTGTCGGCTCATGTTACGTTGCTTTTTCTAGAATTATTTAAAATTTAATATTGTTATTGATATAAATAAATATTTTCGAGGACCGACTCCCGGTAGGGGTCTTCCCAGCGAGATACGACCTCCAATTAAAAAAACATTATACTCCTCCCTCAAAAGCCGACAACGCACCCATTAAAATAGGCTGCAATTACTGCCCTTTTTGGTAATCATAAAAAATCTTCTACTACTAAAATAAAGACTTATTACTTAGGTATATTATATTAATATATTGACAAGACTACATGATGAATTCCTAACAAAGCCACAGTATGAGTGTATGTTTGTTGATAAGATCCAGATGTGTTTTGATAGGAAGCAGGCGCATCGTCCGACCAATATATTTTTTATTTATTTTTTCAATCTTTATGAGACGATAGAGATATAAACATAATGATCTTGTATGTTTACATTACAAATATATAGGGTTATAACTTATGTGATAGATCCACACTTTGCAATCATATTAACTATATTTAAAAAAAATATAGTTTTTAGATTAATGTTTTATTGGCGTTTAAAATTATCTTAGCTTACATTGATAAAATAATTTGAACTTCAGACAGTTACAGACAAACAGACAAAGGGTTTAAATGAAGACACTACTGTTGATGGTCAAGTATCGACTACGATGTTTTAAAATGCAGGAAAATTTCATAATGGCTTTTGTCTTTTGGCAATTCAGTCTGCGCCAGTAATAAGATAAAACCATTAATTAAAAAAATTAAAATAAATTAGTGGCGCTACAACCTTTTTAGACCTGGGCCTCAGATTTCTGTTTCTGTTTTATGATTTGTCGATCTAATAGGCAAGTAGGTGATTAGTCTCCTGGGCCTGACACACGCCGTCGACGTAACGGATTTAAGACAAGCCAAAAGAAAAAAAGTCAATTTGTGCACAGTAGAAGCTCGAATCTACGACCTCTGGGATGAGAGTCGCACGCAGAAGCCACTAGGCTTCAACTTAACACTGCTCAAAAATAAATCGTTAATAACAGTTTAATTAAATTGCAAATGGAACTTCCGAATAATAAAACATGCCTACAATGTCAACAATTACAATTTACAAATAACGAACTGCGATCCGGTCTTCGAAAATCGGAATCGTTTTTAGCGCCATTCCAATTCCGAATTAAAAATGTAAGAATCCCCGCTCGCGAAAGGTATTTATATTTTATTTCATTTAAAATCCGCCATCTTTTGTTACCCCGCGGCCGTTCGATTGGAATTCATATTTTTCTGTGTTTTGTTTCGAGTTGCGTTCGTATTGTTTTATTGTTCTGTGCCGGTCCTAAACGCTCCGTTTCGCGTTCCGAAACGTGTATTAATTATTTTCTTATTTATGAATACGCCGAGCTCCTTTGATGGTGATTAAAATTTGACTTTTATTCCTTTCAAATTAATTACTGAGTGAAATAGATTATCATCATGTAAAAGCTTATAGTAGAAATAACGACAGACAATTTGTTATTTTAATATAAGTATACTTTCCTTATCAACCACAAATAGTTTCATTCTAATTATTATATTATTAAGTGCGTAATTAAATAATAAAATTGTCAAAAACCGAAGCATTTTTATTATCAAAGAGTTATATGAAAAACAAAAAGAAAAGTCTTTTTTTATGTAACGGGGCAAACGATATGTACATGGACATTGCCAGAAGGCTCGCAAGTGGGTTGCCGGCTTTTTAAGAATTTGTACGCTCTTTGAAGGACCCAAAGTGGAATTGGTTAAATCAAACATGGCGAAACTTAATAAAACTCAATTTATAAAGTTAGAATTTATCTTCCTTATTCATAAATCAATTAAATTGAAATGTTTTAGGTTTTTAACTAAAACGTCAATGCGTATTTAAACAAAACTTAGTAGGTTACTTAGGTTATATAAAAAATACTCTCATTAAAAAACTATTTAAAATAAATTCAAACAATTTTATACTGTCAAGACATAACCATTAATAGAACAGAAAAACAGCTATTCGCTTCGGCTGTCAGGATTAGTAAGTTTTATAATTTCACATTTTACGGCACATCAAATCTTAGATAAGTATCGTTTACAGAAAATAACACCGTTCGCTCATGTGTGAGTGAGTGACTTTCCATTTCGTTCGTTACTCATCAATCTCAAATAGACTCATTGTTCCTTTGACATTTACGCCATGCTAAGTTTAATGCAATATTATAGCGGGAATTTTAATTAGTACTGTGAAGATGGATACATTTTATTTGAGGATTTAGAAGCGTATTTCAGTAGCTAAAGCTAAGAGTACAAGAGCACTGTTGCCCTAGTGGCTTCAGCGTGCGACTCTCATCCTTGAGGCCATAAGTTCGATCCCCGGCTGTGCATCAATGGACTTTCTATGTGCGCTTCAATATTCGCTCGAACGGTGAAGGAAAACATAGTGAGTAAACCTTGCATTAGACCCAAAAAGTCGACATGAGTGCCTGACTCATGGATGAGTCGCAGGAGGCTGATCACCTACTTGCCTTTTCTTGAAACATCATGAAACAGATACAGAAATCTGAGGCCCAGACCTAAGTAGCTAGAAAATACAATGTATAACTGAAAATTCGTTTTAAATTGTATGCGAGTAGAGTCGCGGGCGCCGATTTCTGATTCGTACAAAATAGCTCTTCTAAATTGGTATACAAAGAGATGAAAACACGAAAACAAGCAAATGCACTAGAGCGTATGCCAAAATGCCACAGACAATCGGTATGTTGTCTACAAATCCAAAATATAGATTAAAATTAGAATTAACTTGTTTATTACTTTGGATAATATTACGCTTTTATCCCTTTGAAAGTATAATAAAAATATGCACATCAAATATTTTAACATACAAATTTCAACTAAATAAAAACTTAAACCTCACTAAGAGCGTTATAAAATTACGGTAAATAGATAGATTGTTGTAAAATATATCAATATTTACATTAATGATAGTAAATTGTATAAGCGAGCTTTTTTTTGGAACATTAAAAATACCAGATAAGCGAGCCGTAGGTATAGAAGACTTTTAGTTCTAGTAACTCTAGGATTACAAAGAAAGGAAAATTTAGAAGGTCAGTATTAAAGTATATACAAATAAACAAGGTCAATGAAGTCACGTCTTAGGGTATGTAACTCTAATTTCTTAATTAAGAAAGAAGACTGAAAAGGACAAAACCATTTGAACTAGTGAATTAGTGTTGTGCACGTTAGTTTTAAGCGCTAGACAGTGGTAAGTGAAAAGACAGTACGAGAACAGAGTATTTTCCCTTTAACTGTAAGTAGTGTTATTGCACACTTTCTATGTTAAAAGTCTTAAGTTAGGCTAGATCGTAATGTTCTATGTCTTAGTAAAGACACGTGTATAAAAAAAGTATCTTTCAAGCGAAATAAGTATACATTTCTTTTGCCCTAGTAGACAAAAGTATTTAACATAGAAAGCTATGGAATAATTTCTATAACCGCTAAGCTTTTTTAAAGTTTATAAATATAAAAATTATTGAACTTTTTAACTATGTCAGTAAAGTGTCATGTTCTTATACACGACTGCAACTATTTTCCTGCAATTAATGATTCCAAATACATATATTTCCACGAATAAAAACATTTTCTATCATAATGGTTTATAAAACCTCGCTAAAACAAGTTCCACCACAATTAGAAATATCAGGAATCTGGATTGATAATAAATAACTTGTTTCATCTCGAGTGCTTACTGGAATAATGTAAAACCGCCATAAATATCATGGAATTATGAATTGTTCGAATTGCAAGTAAATTAGTCCAAGAGTTAACTATTAAATATTAATATATTGTATATATAAAAAAGATAATAATAAAATGTATTATAACTAATTACCTTTTACGAAAGGTTATTTATACATAATAAAACAAACAGCCAGGAGGCTCATCTTATGTTAAATGATACCGCCCATAGAGACTTAATTTAAGAATTTGTACGCTCTTTTCTTGAAGGGAAAAGTCGAATTAGTTCGGAAATACATATGTGGGCATGTGGTTCATAGTGGTGGTGCGGGGGGAAAAACTGCCTTAACACTAATTTGTGGAAAGACGGACGTCGTAATACGGTTGGAATTTCTTAGTCCACCTTGACATGAAATTTTAATAAGTATTACTTTTTAAATACATCTACCCTTGCTGAGCGTGCTGATGCTACCGACCCATTTGTGGCGGATTCTACACTCCTACTTCCATATCTGACGATCTCCAGCTAGGTGAATGACGTTAGATAGAGACTGTAGTGCCAAGGTTTTGTTAGACCTGGTTGTTCCATCGTTCCCTTAGTTCGTTTTCCTGGATTTTAACTACGTATTTTTATTTTTAACAGTTTGTCAAATTAAGTATTGTAGTATCAATAGCACTATATATTGTCATTAATATTGTGAATTCTCTATTTCAATGTATGGTGTATATTATATTACATATATTTATATGTATATATATTAATAACTTAATAAATACTAAAGTCAGATCTTAGCCTATATTGCAAACGTATTCGACGACGCTCTCGATGTATTGACCTCCGTTTGTTTTATTTCTTTAATTTATTGAGGTTCGCGTGTAACATTTAAAAACTCAAATAACAGTTCTTTCGTTCATCGTTCTTCGTTTTTCACCAAACTGAGCATTATTTACCATTACTCATAATCATAGATTTTTTTTAAATTATATCTATTTTTAGAAGTTTCTTTTTATATTCATCTTGTTTCGATTCCTTTATTTTTAATGTGCTTTCATTTATCTTAGTGATTATAAGAATGTGTTTTGAGCAGTGTTGGCCTAGTAGCTTAAGCGTGCAACTCTCATCTCTGAGGTCTTCGGTTCGATAACCGGCTGTGCACCAATTGTGTCTTTCTATGTGCGCATTTAACATTCGCTAAAAGGTAAAGGAAAACATCGTGAGTTCAAAAAGTCGACGGCGTGTGACACAGGAGCCTGATCGACAAATGATACAGATACAGAAATCTGAGGCCCAGACCTAAAAAGGTCGTAGCGCCACTGATTTATTTTACTTTATTGTAGCCGTTCACAGCAATTATTGTAATCAATAAGAAAGATAATCTTAAAATTTAGATTACTTGTATTATTTGGATAATACGAGCACTTCTTAAATAAATCTCATTCGTATATGTATGTTGCAGGACTTGTCTATGACTAGTTTATACAATCTTAATCTAGTTCTCAAAATGTCTCCATATATCAGGTTAGACTCACAGCACAATTTGGCAGTTCCACTTGGCACGCGAATGATGGATTTTGTTTACTCGCAAGAAATTGCATTGTTTTAGATAAAGATTCTATTCGAATATCGCGTAAGCTTTCGCCTGTATTCGGATAATAGTTTGTATTATCCGAATACAGGCGAAATATAGACGAAAATATGTATAAAAGGCTATGATACAATTTTAAGTATGGAAGTTTATGTTCGATATTTAAAAAATTTAAACTTTCGTAAATGAAACTACTTGCTTTGCGTGAATATTCGCCTGTATTAAAGTAACATGTTGTATATCATTTAAAAACAATAAGAGTATTGTTTAAATATGGAAGATGTTCGATAGTCAAAAATTTAAAAACTTACGCGACTTGCTGTCGATTTGTGTGGAAATTTGCCTGTATTCGGATCGAATATTTAAAAAAATATTGTCTATGATTTCAAAAGTATAAGGGTACTGTTTAAAAATGGAATAATTTGTTCCATATTTAAAAATTCAAAACTTTCGTGAATGAAACCACTTGTTGACTTTTACTTTGAAGGAAAACAAATTAGGAATTAAAAGTATGCTTTACCATTAATATCTACGTTTGAGAGCCTTAGTTATGCGAACTGTTAGTGTTCGAAAAGAACGGAATCGTCAGACGCGGGAACGGAATATTGCGGAAATAAGCATGCGCGATTCTCTCGAAGCGGAGAGATTTATCGTGTGTCAATGAAGACTCGAATACTGTACTAGAATTAAATCTATCTAAATTGTTGTGCGGCTCAAAATAGGGCACGTTTGCTGCAATTATTTTAGTTCTGTCTTTCTGAAAATTGGCAGGCGTGTGAGATCTTTTGCGAACGGCATTCGGTTGAGAAACCGTTGTGGTGTCGACCAGTGATGAAAGAGCCGCGACTCCTATACAATACATAGGGTATTCACGACACGGATATGTCAAGACAGGCTGGATAATTTTATAAATAAATTGCAGTGTTATGCGAATAATAGGATCAACTTTTGTCATCAAAGAGGATTAGTTAACTATAAATCAATTGAGAATTAACCACATGCTATATCATTCAGCGAGCCAAAACCCTCTGACAGGTTGCGGAATCAGCCGACATCTTTGCAAAGATCGCCCATCGCTACAATTAAATACCTTATAGAGAATTGCGGTGAAAAAAGGCCGACCAACGCCGTCGCGAGATGAAAATTTACATTTGTAATCAAAGACATTAATGTCTATAATAAACTGCATTGACTCGCGTAAGAGCGGAACGGAGCTATCGCGGGGGAGCGAGATAGCATCTAGTGTGTTAGCTCCGCACGCGATCGCATAGCTGATTATACAAAGGACGCATTTTTGTTGTAAAAGTTACGTGAAAATGAACTGTGAAGTCAGCGAATAGAATTTAAAATCGGGGATTAGTGGGACGTTATTGTATCGTTTTTATCGAAGTGCGATATCGGCGCGTGCGCATAAATGAGACAGACCTATTGGGCGGAAGTGAGAGGGGGTACTACATTGCAATAGTGCGTTATCACAAGCGTTTGCTAAAAATGCGATAGATCGCTTTCCGCGTAGTCTATTATGTGCGCACGCGCGGGGCTGTGTGCGTCGATTTTCTTACATGGACGATTATTTATTGATCCCTTTATAACCAGCTTACGTGTTTTATTTGTGTGAAAATATCGTGTCTTGTTATTTTTATATCAATAAATATTTCTTGGAAATTCGATTTTAATTGGTTATGACCTTTTTCTAGTTCTTGTCTCTCTGGATTTAATAAAATACATTTAAACCGATGATATGTTACATTTTATTTATTAATAATATCATATGTACTTATAGATATCTAATAATAATAGTTATAATCTTTAATGCTGGAATTTCCCCGCATTGCGATACCTATTCGATGAGGAAAGCAGCAGCTCTGGGGTCACCGGTATTATCAATCAGCCGACTTAAATCTTTAATTATGTGTTCATTTCAACTCCACGGCCCAGAGGGAATAAAATCGAAGTTGGAGGAAATACTCCTATTATTATTATTAAATAGATAATTTAGTTTTAAATTGTAATTATATTATAAAACACCCATGGTAATATCCAATATTACTTATTATATAAAAATCAAAAGAAATACACAATATTCTAAAATTAATCGAAAATAAACTACTTAATTAAGCAAAACGTCTCAAAAGATAATCTTACGAGTAATTTGATTAACCTATTTTGGTTAAATATTAACAAAAACCATTTAAATTTAACTGCAATTACAAATATACAATGTCTGTTAATTTTAACTGAAACGACAAAGAAACGTAACGTTAGCAGGTGCACATTCCCCGCAAAACGCGATTAATATGAGATGCGCGCGCGCAGGTTAATTAATATTATACACTATTCTCACAGAGAAATATTGTTGTTATTTATGCGTCTGCCCATTATTTAGGCGACAAGCATCGCACTTATCCAGGAACTTAACAGAATTAGTTTAATTATTTATAAGTCAGACACAAGGCAGTAGAATAAAAAGAAAATCAGTGCCGCTATAACCTTTTTAGGTCTGGGCCTTAGATTTCTGTATGTTTCATGATATGTCAATCTAAAAGGCAAGTAGGTTATCAGCTTCCTGTGCCTGGCTGTCGACTTTTTGGGTCTAAGGCAAGGTTTTCTCACGATGTTTTCCTTCAACATTCGAGTGAATGTTAAAAGCGCACACAGAAAGAAAGTTCATTGGTCTGAGCGGGGATCGAACTATGTCCTCAGGGATGAGAGTCGCATGCTGAAGCCAGTAGGTGACTAAACCAAGACTGCTCTATATAAAGGTTTTATTTTAAAACAACTTTTACAAAAAATCTGATAAGTCTTTACATATGAAACAATATCGCTAAAAGTAAATCAACATTCCATATTTAAATTTTTCTCTAAACCAGTCGCAATAAGACGCATAATGACAATTGACAAGCGAAATTAATGACGCATGACATAACAGTGACAAAACCAGAGTGTAATACTGTACCAAACAAAACGCACTCCGCAAATAGCCCAGACGTCTCGTTGTCCGCTAGCGGCTACCCCGAAACGTCATAAATTGATAAATAACATCACTTAGCAGCTATTTGTCTTACATGACATTTAAATATAGATTACGTCAAATTCTATTGCGTATTTTACGTCTGTGTATATTTATTTATCGAGCAGTTTTGGACTAGTGGCTTCAGTGTGCGACTTCTGCACATTTAACTTTTGAACGGTGAAGGAAAACATCGTGAGGCAAACCTTGCCTTAGACCCAAAAAGACTACGGCGTGAGTCAGGCACTGGAGGCTGATCACCTACTTGCCTATTAGATTGACATATCATTAAACAGATACAGAAATCAGAGGCCCGGACCTATAAAGGTAGCACCACTGAATTTTTTTTAAATAAAAGCTTGCCAACGCTCGGCATACTGATACATTGGTACAAGAAAAATAAAATACAATATAATGTGACACTTATAGGCAAACATAACCAACACGATAAAAATATAAAGATTACAGGGAAATCGATTTCGAAGTGTGATAGCAACTATGGATGTCCAGACCTAGCTCGTTTATCAGAATGCTCTTTTTAATCGGTGAGCTTTGGCCAAAATATTTTTCTGAGAGGAGAGACAAATGGGATGATGGGATGTAATCCAAATATATTTTTTTATTAACAGGGGGCAAATGGGCAGAATCATATGATCGTAAGTGGCAGGGTTCGCAAGTACTTTGTACAATTGAAGTAATGGTATAATTAGTGATTATTTATCGTTTTTATTATACCTAGATTAAACGCAATATAATTTATATTATGTATTAAGTTAATAAGTTACCCCTTTTAAGCGAGAGCTGTTGAGAAAAAGAAATTACAGCATCTGTGAAACACACATGCATTCATTGATCGTTTTTACAACGATATTGTATTGTAACATCCTGTAACTTTACACTCAGCGGTAAACATGTTGCGCCCTGTACATTGCGTTTTGATATTATAGAAAAAATATTGCATATAATAACAATTTTCATTAACACTGACACATACTTATTAATATGATTTATATGCTATGTATGTGTTTATATAATTATATAAAGCCTCTTAATTGTCAGTCTCGTCTTCGAGCATAGTTTGTCGAATATACTATTTTCCTAGTAATAACTAGCTGTCTCAGCGAACTTCGTTTCGCCTTAATATGATTTTTTAGCCTACTTGTATTAGTACATACCAACATATTGATCATTTTACTATACCACATCGAGACTGTTGGCTTTTGCCGCATATAAACCTATCAATTTTTTTATTTTTATCTCCATATAACCTTCCTCAAGGTTCAAGGTATTAAAAAAACTCGAATTTGTCCTAAGGTCTTAATATTGCGCTTTATAAACGTTGTCCATACTAAATATAAAGTTATATTTATATATATTTAAATTGTCTTTTGTGAAGTGACGTTTAACTGTCCAACTGACAGCAAGAATATCTCAACGCAAGTACGCAATGTATGTTAAACAGAACCAAGGGCCCACATCCCGTGAAGGTCAACGACCTTGATCCTTTTGGTTTTTTACTCCATAGTTCTCATTTGACCTCAATTTTAAAGGGACCAGTCATTTTTATTAATTGCTTTCATTTTATAACATTTCTTAAACTAAATTATTTACACAGATTATCTACGATGTCTTTGCCAGAAGTGTGCTGAAAACATTATTTGCATTACATCTTAACCAAGCGACAATAAATAAATCCTCCGACCTCGAATCATTTTAAAACTTTAACATATTTATTCAACGAAATTTGGTCGAAGAGGGAAATATATATTTGTATACAACATAGCTTTTTGGTTGCCTTAACTCTTGTTTACAAAAGTACATAACTACAGAAAGACGGGGAGATTTCTCTAGTTATATTTCAGTATGAAATTTATAATGAGTTGTCAAGTCCGTAATTAGTTTTGCGTAACTTTGCACCTGTTTCAATATTAAACTAAATAACTTTTTTAAATTCGTGTTCCTAGTTTTTGATTTGTTAAAAAAACGGTTTTACGAGAAACTCCTCCACCGCGATTTCCTATAACGCGGTCCAGGTCTACAGGGATTACTGTACAGTATTATACATTTTTTAGACCATCTCCATATGATAGCTTAGTGGTTATCACAAAAAAGGTTCGATAACTGTGGGTACACTGTTTTTTTCAATAAATATGTCCTGAGTATATATCGATATTATATGTTACTATTTAAAAGGAATATATTATGTAGCAGGGCGAAAGGTTTGACTTATATTACATAATATATACAAGACTTTTTCGAATAAAGACAGTCATAAAATATATCGTAAAGGAGTAATCAAAGTTAATCTAAAATTTTGTAAATGTCGAAACAATTTTATTTTTGCTATATTTTTTTTTAAATAATGTCATATATTTTAGAAAAGCTTGTAAGATATATATATATGTAGATATAGCATTATATATGATGTGGTGAACTTCTATAAATAAACAATTTCTACCAAATACAAAGCTTGTACAATTCTAAAATATCTTAACTGAATAAGCCTCGTACGGAGGCTTTTTGAAATTCCAAAAAAATATAACGACAAAAACTTTTTTGTAACATCACCCTCACTATTCAATCATTTCTATGTTCCCGCATAAAAACCCTTTCGCCCACACCCTTCTAAAATTATATTAAAATAGTCAAAAGAGTTAAAATTGAGGGGAATAGTAATCCTTCAACAAACACAGCTGAGTTTAAAACGAAAATATTTTTCATCCAGTTTTACTTTATTTACTTATTGAAGTTTACCACATCATACATACTATATCTACAGTGTATGTTACAAGCTATACTTTCTAAAATATATGACAATTTTGCTAAACATAAATGTTACAAAAAATATAGTAATTTTTTGCTTAACAATAAAAAAAAAACTTAACAGTTTTCCTTAAACTTTATCAGCCCACTACCGAATACTAATAACTCCTAATTTGATTTGACTTGTCCTGAAGGTAATAGGAACGATTTGTGAAAGTTAATAGTCAAATAAAAAGGCGCAAATTATTTGGCAAGTTTGTGAGATTTGGATTCATTATTAATAATTCTTTCAATACACAATAGTCATTTATTCAGATGGTGTTACTAAGTCGCTGTTTTTTACGTAATTTTATATGAAGCTAAAAATTAATAATACTTGATCACACAGTACGCGTTAACAAAACGAACAAAGACCAACAAAGGCGCGAGATTTGAATTTAGAATAAAAAATTCCAAATTCAAATTTCTTTACAACCAGTAACTTTTTGTTATTGAAAAGAGGATATGAGGGAGCGGCATGACGAACGTAATTTAAATTGTAGGGTTTTGCTTTTGATAAAAGTGAATCGGTAATACGTCATTTTTGTCATTTACTTTTACAAATTTATAAATTAAATAAAAGTTTTAAAAATATTTAAATGTTCGTGCGCTGGCCTTATGCGTTTGAGTGCTTAATTACAGATTTATTTCGAGAACTTTGAAAGAATTCCATTACGATATGAGAGCATCAAAAGTTATCGACATTTTTTACGAATGAGGTACACTCAAACTATATTTAACATGAGTAAAAACAGAAATGAAATGTTCCCATCCACTTGAAAGTGTATTACTTTTAAGTAATTTCACTTGTACGTGAACCCCTCACACATGCACGATAGGGTTGCCAGATGTAATATTAAAATCAACGTTAAATGAGCCGGCGTTTGAGGGGCTACATTAAAAATATTAAATTAAATTTCCTGTTCCTACTCCTGTCATCAAATTTCAAGTTGTTATCAATTCATTCAACATGTACAAATAATATTGACACAATGTTTTGTATAGGTGTGATGACGTATATTTCACGACGGTGTTGGTAAAGGCATAAAATATAATAGAGGATTTTTGGTAATAAAAAAAATACGATAACTCATGTGAAATGTGAGAACGATTTCTACTAGTATGTGCGGAAATATACTGCAGTACTAAATTACCTCTTTTGTTATGTTGGCAACACTGTTACGTGATTATAATTTGACAGTAATCATCTATGTAGATACCTAATATGAAAGAACAAAACATATAGTTTTTGTTGTTTGCATAACTGCTATGTCAGTTATCTTTCCGCAGTACAATATAGACGGAATACAAAACTGAAAAATATTGAAAGTTTTCTGACAGTTGTCCAAGTGTCGAAACAAGTTCTGACGTGTGGCAACCCTAGCGCGCAGATGTTGATTCCATAAAATAATATTTCATGTAAAGCACTAACCGACCGAGGGCGGAAGGATTGAGTTCTATTTTTAAAATTTTATATTTCTACCAGACTCTTTGTGGCAGTACTTTTTAGCCATTGAAAAAGTTTTTATGTGTTGTGTTGTCTATGGGTTTAAAAGTATTGTCTATAAATGTTTAATTATTGATAAAAGAGTCAATAATCAATTATACACTATTTAATTTTTTTAAAGTTATTTGTAACATAGTAAAAAATTAATATTAACATACTATGCTGTGTCTTAGTACAGCTAAAAATACAAAAAACTAAGCCTTAAACAAAACCTGATTAGCCCATAAAAACGGTGCCTCGAGATAAAAAAGTTTGACCTCCGCAATTTAAACATATTCCTCGTGACCATTCATCAATTAAAATGGACGACTCGTTATTAAAGGGGATAAAAAAGGAATAAATCTCGAAGCGAGTTTAAAAAGCTTCGTTTCGAAGTAAAGAATGTTGTGTACAATCTCGGGTTCGGACAAAAAAGTGACAACAGATAAAAAACAACAACACGGCCGTGGAACAGATTATCAGCGCTAAAAGGGTTGCTCCCGCTCTTCTTTTGTTGTTCCAAATTCAAACTTCAACCGTACAAGGAGCGAATGCGAATTCTATTTTTGAATATTCTACCGAGAATTTTTAATTAATGCCGCTCGGCTGAGCCCGTATTTTTAAAATTCGTTTTAAATTGAGTTCGATATTCAATTTTTGCGTTCGATTCCCGCGTTTTTTATTTATGTTGTGCGATAATGACGTTTCGCTTTAAGTGCTTTATTCGGATTGGCGATTTTATTCCGATGTTCTTCTTGAAGGTCGGTAGTTGTGGTGATTAATGGCCGAGATATGGAGTGCTTTTTAAACAGAATATTCAATTTATTGACGTTTTCTGGACCACGACAGTATGTTTTTCCTAAATGTACGTACAAAGAGAAACAAAGTCAATTGTCAGCCTCGGACTAGGATAAAACGCGTTTGTTAAAGTAAATATCCTGTCAGGCATTTCATTCATTATCTGTGCAATAATGTAAAAACAAAACGAAGGAATCCCATCTATTATCTGTGCTTTTATATATTAACATTAATATAGTCTATTAAGTATCATTCAGTGATATGATCTGTGGCATATTGTCGCGAAGGGACGCATCAAACGCAGTCAGCATACACAAGTCGTTGACCTCCTTACGCAAATGGCGAGTTATGAGTTATGATCGACATTTCATCAGACAATTGATAAATATTAATTTAAGCAATAATTTTTATTTACAGTTAAGAGCTGTTTATAACGGACATTACAATCTAACCGAATTTACATTAAAGGTTATATCTATCTATTAACCCGATTCGGAATTACAATACAATTGTGATGAAAAATTATTGTGGACATCTTCAGCAACTCTTTGGAGACTTTTCACTTTCGTTTTAGAAAATGCTTTGTTAATTATTTTTTTATTAATATTTGCTTTAGTCCTACGCAGTAAATTACAGTGTATATGTTACAGTTAACATATTTTTAGTTAAAACTCGTTTTCCCTAGTTAAAAATAGTTTTTACTAAATGCCTTTGTCAAAACTAGAAATAACAATGAAAACTAGAATTTACCACTGATATAATTCATTTTCTATAAAACTAGTTGTCACTCGAGCTTTAGTTACAACTAGCACTAGAGAAACTAATTTGAATTTTGGGATTGAAAACAAATAAAATTTTAAAAATATTTATTAAAAAGATCTAGGGTATAGAAACATAGTACCTACCTAGTAAAAAAACTTACACTAAAGGAACATTTTAGGAAACATCAGCATAAATATTGCCAAGGTGACAAAATTAATTAAAAATAAATAAAATAATCAAACAAATCAACAGAATACAACCATAAAATTTAAAAAGGAACATTTAACAAAATGAACAGGCCAGGGATTTATCGCTGCGTATGTAAGAAAGGATGTATGTCAAAAGTTTCTCTGCAAGAAAAATGGTACCTTTTATTTAAAATGAATATTTTTTGAATAAAATAGATTCATCTTTTTTAATTTTAAGGTTGTTTGATTATTTTTACTGACAACTTTATAATTATGGATGAAAAAAAATACTATCGGCGTTATGTCTGAGGGTTACTTCTGAGGTTACTCGCTTGAGGTTAATTTAAAATTGACATAATTTTATTTATGCTACAAATAAATTAACTAGATCAATTCAATTGTGATTTCCATTTACCTCCTTCTCTATATCCATACAAAATACCTATCAAACAAATAAAATTTAATTTTTTTTTTTGAAAAATGCAACCATCCCATCAATATTTTTTTATGACTTGTCACTTCAACTATCGTCAGTAAACCGACTTTACAACAACGATTTTTTTATTGTATGTTTACCAATATCCCTTAAAAATATTATTATAATTTCCTTTTTTAAATTTTATGGTTGTATTCTTTGATTTGTTTGATTATTTTATTTACTTTTAATTAATGTTGTCATTAACTACTTTATGTATTTCCCTAAAATTTTTTATTAATTTTTTTATAGGTACTATATTTTTTATATAATTTTTTAATAAATATTTTTAAAACTTTATCTTTTTTCAATCCCAAATTAAATTATTTCTTTTTTAATAATATACAATATTTTATCAAAAATAATATATATTTTTTTATTTATATTATAATATTTTTAATAGAAAATTTTATATTTTACGCGAATCCTTGGCGGAGCCATGCGACTTCTTCAATACAAAGAGTCCCCTCGTGAGTTGTGTGCTGCGATATTGCAGCCTACTAGATTATGAGGAAGTTGCGTGGATCTGATGGCCTTTTTAAGTTCTCATGTCTCACAAATTGGCTGTTCAGTGTTTCACATTTGAACAGCCAATTTCAGGAGATGGTGGAGCCTTCCTGGTGATGAAAGTGATGTTTGTGAAAGAGCTGTTTAAATGTTATTGTGAAAACATTTAAAGGGCAGCAACACACTGGTGGCGATACTACTTAGATACTACTTAAAAATATATTAAATTTTGACATACCGGAGTCGGACTTAGTGCAAGGTTTCGTCTCTGAATCTTACCCTCAGATGTCAAATCTGAAACGTTTTTTTTTATAGACTCAGGGAAGCTCAGCTGTTGTTAACTGATACCGCCCTTAGAAACACTCAATAATAATTGGTACTCTTGATGGGCACTAAGTATGAGAGTCTTAGCTAAGTAAGGAATACTGTCTAGAGTTGAAGAAGAATATTAATGACTGATGTTGATGTAAGACTTATTTGTAATATGGAAGAAGTCGCGTGTAAAACTATATCACACGAATGTCTTAATGTGTACATCGGTTTTAATAATACGTTACCAATCATTCGATCGTATAATGGCTTTTAATATTCCATTTTCGAAAATATTTGAAACGTCATGCTCTATTCCTTTGTATCGCGAACGATTTTAAATTTAGAATCGATTAGAATCGGAAAACCGGTTAATCGTATATTAATGTTTTTTCTTTTGTTTTCAGGTACGGTGTTGCCAGGGAGAAAAGTATAAACATGTTGGTATTTTTTTTTCTAGGATCTTTAATTACAACACACAAATAAATTTAAAAGGTATGGTCCCTGTGTACCTTTAACGCTGGCAGCAATTCCTCGCTGTATTGTCTTTTTATATTTGACATATATGTATATAAAATATAGTGTTTAGAGCATTACAGTGGCACTGCACTGTCAAATACGTCAAAGTTCGAATGCAAAAAATGATTTGATAACTCTTAATAATTAAGTTCTAGAATACTTCCATTTTAGATCATCACTATTTCGACGTACAAATGTTTCGTATATTATTTTCTATTTTTACCGTCCCCACGTAATGTTATTAAGTCCCCTACCCTTTAGTTTATTTAAAAAATGGAAAGCTGAGCGCGCTCACAAATAAATGAAACTGGACTCACCCCCTTTAATTTAATCACACCCATCTAAATTTCAAAAATATTTTTTTTTTCAAATCTAGATAAGCCTCTAAAAAAGCTTTTAGTATTGATTTATTACTATAAATTAAAATGGTTAGTTGACATCACAGGAGACCGAAGAGCTGGCAGCCACCTCGGACTAAGATTTAGTCTAGCTATTCAAAGGCTGCTGCTGCCAGTATCTTCGGAACCTTGCCTAAAGGGACTCCTTTTAATAATATATTTTAAGGTTATAGATTTTGTTTTTATATACAAGTAACATATAAAAAAACATTACGTTGTTATTAGTGAATAACTACTATTTTCGAAAATAAATAAATGTTACATGGGTAAATGGGTAAATTATTCTATAAATATTATCAAAGCTCCTGGAAAAGCCTGGAAAAGGTCTTGGCTTGTGCACTAACTTGTAAATGTTTCTTGTATAGTTTTTGTTAGTGCTACTAGTGTACTTCCATGCTAATAGAAAATAAATTCTTAAACACCCTACTTTCTAAATATTAAGTATTACGATCCTATTCCGTCCTTAGACCTTTACTTATAATTCTCGGCGCGTTTAAAACAGTAATTTTAAACCGATACGTATGCTATTAACACCTTAATTAGGCGAGCATCTACGCGCTCCACATCGCAATCGAATTTTCACAGCTAGCAACACCGTAGACAAATCCGCGCCATTATCGCATCAATGACGTTGACATAAGATCCAAAATGGCGGGTTATTAACTTAGAAATCTTTTTATTTGTTAGTTGAAACAATGAGATATAATTCGTATGAAATGACTTGCATTTATCGATTTCTTTGTTCGAATAGGATTTAATTTCAACAGATAATTGTCAATAGCGTTTTGTATAGAGTTTAGTTGGTTTATAATTTTCGTTGTCTATGCCTTTCTTAAATTATATCACGGCCTACAGTTACTCTATAAGCCTCAATGTTATCTCCTCTTCGTGTAGCAGCAACAAGTGTTGTAAGCGCACAGTAGACTCTGTTAGTTTGACAAATTTTCTTATTAGACTCCTGAAAATCAGTAAGAATATATTTACCCTTATTAAGGGACTACAATATTCTTTTAAAATCTTCCACAGTAGGCATTTCCTCTTACTGTGAAATCGGCACCCAGTGATGGTCTTCCTATGGAGATATAACCTCCAGGTATTGAAAATAACAGCGTACTTTTCCCTTTAAAGCCGGCAATGCATGGGTGCTGTATTTGTTCTGTAGGCTTGATTCCCCATTTCATATATTTTTTTTTATCTTTATTATCCCGATAAATAAATCCCGATAAATAATCAATTTCCGTTACTTTAGTCAAGTATTCTGTGCAACAATTCATAACAATAAACAACTTACTTACTGCCATCGAAATCGGACGTTTTTAGCAATAAATTCATCGAAAAACGCCTTTTATACCGTATTTAACATTATTTATTCGATATTCCTTTAAACTTGCACGACACTGGCGTTGAGAGCAAAAAATTTAAGAGCATTTCAGACGAGTTGCGTTTTTAAACGCCTTTGGATTTAAGTTAAATAGATCTATATACATGTGAGTTTTTTTAAACACTGATTGTGAAATCTAATATTTTACTGTATACCTAAATGATACACAATACTATATAACAACAAATTATGTTATTAATTTATTTATTTCACAGCTTTAATATAAATTTTAAGGCCTTGAATCCCTAATAAAACTTCTTCTTCTTCGTAGTCTTCATTACTGAAGGTCGTGCCTGTCTTGAAAAGCCCAAAGCGATACGTCAACTTGCTGCCTCCACACCACTTTATCCTCAGCTTGTCTCAGTGCATTAGGGATGTTGAGACCCTTAATTGTCTTTATTTTGTCAGACACATGGGTAGGGGATTGACCCCGACTTCTCCTGCTAAAATGCCACTCTAGCATTACCAGCGCTCCTGGTAATACCAATATGGCCAAAGTAGCTTATAAAACTAACATTTACAAAAACTGTACATAAAACTGGATTTATGTCACATTATGCTAATTAATTTATGAAATTTTTAGCCGGTATTGCCCTAGTGGCTTCAGCGTGCGATTTTTATCCCTGAAATTGTACGGCCCTTCTATTCGCGCATTTAACATTCGCTCGAACGGTGAAGGAAAAAATCGACGGCGTGTGACCGGCACAGGAGGCTGATCTACTTGTCTATTGGTAGGATTGACAAATATTCATGAAACAGATACAGAAATCTGACCTAAAAAGGTTGTAGTGCCACAGATTTTTGTTTTCTTAATGAAGACGTCAAAATAAAAAAACGTCGCGATTTAAATCAGTGTGAAGACCCCATTACCCGCTATACCATTATGAATAGTATAGCCATAATTCTGATAACTCTTTAAGTATTTTATTGCATTTCAAATGTATTGTAAATCGCTTAACATTTCTGCGAAAAAGTTAAGAATTTTATCATTGCCATTTTTGGCCGCTCCACCGATACTTATAATACCATAAACAACTACCATTTTGGCATGTTTCAGCCATTTTCGGATGAAATGTATGTTATTGTATGTGAATATTACATGTAAAATAATTTTTTTTACGTCATTTAAATAATTATACGTAATTTATTACTGATTAAGTATTTATCTCCAACACACAAAACAGTAGTTATAACGCATTGTAATATTGCGCGATTTCAGTCCCTCGTATAACACGGTTTTCCCCTATATAACGCGGGCATTGCACACGTTATATTTCTGTACTGTGACACTTATTTCGTTCATACCATAGTTTTTGAAGTTATACTTCTTTAGGTGCGTTATGAAAAATTGATGAGAGTGAAATTTTACGATGCGCGCGCACCGTGACACAAAATTAACGGAATGAAGTTGCCCACGGAAGATTCTACGGCAGTGGACATAATTTAAAAACAAAATTCGAATAATAATAGAATTTATGTTACACTTAATGTAAGAGAATAATAATAAATATTTATTTATTTAATTTTTCAAATGTAAACTGAACTTTATTGACTATAATGACTCCTTTTCCAGTCTTTGATTATTTAATTGTAATTAATTATTTGCATGCAATCAAAAACTAATTTCAATAATGCCAAAGAAGTATAACTTCTTACGCGCGTACATAAGTACACGCACCCTTTTTTTATATTCGATTTAAATCCCCTTTAACGAGAAAATTTACGTTCATAACGCGTTTCCTATAACGCGGAACCATTCTACCGAGTTATAGGAGGGATTACTGTATTTAGAATATTCTTAACCTACATAATAAAAAAATAATAATTAAAAACTAAAACAAATTTAAAAAGTTTGGTCCCTGTGGCAGTTTACCTTTAATGCTGGCAATTCCTCGCTGTATTGCGATAAATATTCGTTGACGACTGCACCAGCTCTGGGGGTCACTACTTTATAATAATTTTATAGTAAATGTTCACTTGTCTTTTAATAATCGTTTTAATAAACCCCTAAAAGCCTTATGGAAACGGAAATAAGTCTATTGAGTATTCAGGTCCGTAGTCCGATTGACCACGTATGAAATTGTACCAATTCATAATACTTTCTACACCCGTTTTGGTGTAACGATCATTTTAAATTGTCCGTTATAGAACTGTTTAGGAATTCTAAATTGATAATTAGTAATTTCACATTTAACTGTAATATTTAACTTTTTATTTAGGGTCGTCGACTATTGCCAGACTTTTGGCAAACAAAATATCATTCAGACTGCTTCAGTATAACTGTAAAAATTAATGAAATTGTTCTATACTTATTTTACTTAAGATACAAAATATTGAAGAAATAACTGAACATATATCTATTATATGTTACAAGCTATCATGTCTAAAATATGTGACAATTACGGTAAACATAAAACATAGAAGCATACACGGTATCAATACAAAACAATGTGTGTGTCACTAAATGTGGCACACACATTGTTTTAAAAGTACTAAAAATGTGTCTGATCAATCACAAGCAAGCGAAACGTATTTTTTTTTATTAGTGCTTAATATTTTATTTTATTATTATATATTATTTTGTCCTTGTGGCCAATTTTTTGTCTTGTGGCTTGTGCGTGCGACTCTCATCCCTGAGGTCGTAGGTTCGATCCCTGGCTGTATGTAATAGACTTTCTTTCTATGTGCGCACTTAACATTCGCTCGAACGGGGAAGGCAAACATCGTGAGGAAACCTTGCCTTAGACCCAAAAAGTTGACGGCGTGTGAGACACAGGAAGCTCACCACGTATTAGATTCACATATTATGAAACAGATTCAGAAATCTGAGGCCCAGACCTAAAATGGTTGTAGCCGCTCATTTATTTTTTATTTGTAATTAGTTAAAAAATACAATTAATACAAATACGAAAACATTACAACTTACAAATGGTGTTTCCATTACATTATGGAGTCAAGCAATCACGTCCCAGGTTGACTAAAAACTACCTTTTTTTTGCAACCCTCGTGGTGTGGTTACTCATTCTTAACATTACTGGGTTAGACGGTCCTTTATAATATTCATTATTTCTATGAAGAGTCCGCAATTATAAGGCGAGTAACACTAGCAGCCATATTGCTTTTGTGAAACTCGTATGCGTCGCCTGCATATTAATGAGCCCCTAGGTACACACTTAGGACTTAATCCGAACGAATTTGTCAAGTAGTTGAGTGATTTTCAAAGAACAACGCCCATCTATCTTTTTTGTGTAATAGGAGGCAAAGGGGCAGGATGCTCACCTGATGTTAAGTGATACCGCCGCCCATGGACAATCACATTGCCAGAAGGCTCGCAATTGCGTTGCCGGCCTTTTTTCCGGATTTTTTTGTTTTTTTCCAAATATAATGCTTGCTTATAACAAGTTCTAATTAGAACCTATTTTTACTTGTAAATCTGTAATTTTATTGAATTTATCATTGTATTGTCTGCCTATATATCTAAATTTACGTAAATATTACACAGTACAGTAGTACTGTACACGTTCGCATTAGGTATGTAACATCCATAACTCGGAGCGAAAACGGGAAACAATTGCCCTTCCATATTTGAAATCGCTGTTTGAATATGGAACTATTTAAAATTTCGAATCCGTTGCTTTATCGTTGATACGAACGTGTTGGCGTTCTACGATTGTTCTTTTTTTTTGAAATTCGAAATTGGAACGCGTTATATCCGTTTATTAGCTGGGCAAGGTAGCTTCCTGTTTCCATGCGTATATGTTTCATATATTTGGTTTTAATTCTATATACTATATAATAACCAATTATTTGTACCTAAAAAACTCGATAAACAAATTCAATTGTACCTTAATAGAATAAATCTAATTGTTTAAATCACAGTTTATCATTTTAAAATTGCCCTAAGCGCGTATAAAATAAAGTCTATAATAGCTCGACTCCTCTAAATCATGAAACATGGTCACAAATTGGTGTCTTCCTGGTGGAATTTTATTTTTATTGATAAAACGTCTCGCGGACACAATTGGTACGGATTTGTTCATGAATTGGTTGAAATGGACGCTATTGTTGGTTTTACTATGGAATTAGGAATGTTTTAGCCGTGACGTCATAAAAGCTTTTTATATTCAGATGAGTATGATAACTTGAATAAAAAAATATAAAGCAGTGGCGCTACAACCTTTTTAGGTCCGGGCCTCAGATTTCTGTATCCGAGCATTTGTTAATCTAATAGGCAAGAAGGTGATCAGCCTCCTGTGCCCGACTCATGTCGACTTTCAGGTCTAAGGCAAGATTTACTTACGATTTCCTTCACCGTTCGAGTGAATGCTGAAGCGCACAGAGGAAGTCCATTGGTGCACAGCTCCAACCTGTCAGGGATGAGAGTCGCATGATCAAGCCACAAGGCCAATAATCTCAATAAAATTAGATACTATTTTAGTAATAAATTAGTTTGCCGTATTTACGAAATCAGTAAAATGTTATAACTGAAACATTATTTCGTTTGTGTCGAGTTAAATTAATTTAACAGATATACATACATTTAAGTTATATGTATAGGTAATTCAATATTTTAAACATTGTAAAAATGTCGCCAAACACAGGAATCGCCCCATTTTGACAGTATTATGGACCCCCGTCCACTCAGCAACCCTTCCGAAAAAGTTTAAAAATAAAAAATCTCGAGGGGATTTTAAAATCGTTATTATAATCTCGGACGCCATGTTGCCCACTACATTGGGGACGCGCCCTTCAGTTTTAAAGGGTGACAGTGTGCGGCACCTAAACCTAAGACTATTTCAGTCGCAATTATCGGTCGCAGCTGGGCCAGAAATTAATACGTAGTTTTTTGCTTTAGTCAAGTTCAAGTTAGCTTAGAAGTAAAAATAGTGGCGCTATAACCTTTATTAGATCTGAGCCTCAGATTTCTGTATCGGTTTCATCTTCAGCCTGTGCCTGCCATACGCTGTCAGGGTTTGGGTTTCCTGCCTATGTTTTCCGTCACCATACGAGTGACTGATAGACAGAATGTCCATTGATGCACAGCCAGGGATAGAACTCCAGACGTCAGGGATGAGAGCCGCATTATGAAGCCAATAGGAAATATAATGTATATATACTATTAGAATTAAAAAAAAATCTAAAAATATACTAGAATTAAAACAAATAGGATCCTTATAAGAATAACTGACAAAACTGCAACAGTTTTAGTTTTGTATTACACTTTAATAAGTTTTTGGAGTTACGATTTTTTACTTTTCCGCGACTATTTAGTCGCATTAAAATCGCACATATCCTCTAATGGCCCAACACGATCACCCTTAAATCTCTTTATAAAAAATCCTTTGATGTACATTTACAATATCTCTCGCTCTACCAGACACATGTATGATTGCATATTTGAGATTAAAAAATCTAACACTAGTGCTGCCCACGCAATATCGATATTTACAATACATCGTTAATCAATATCACTATTATGGCGATTCGATCTAATGTAATTAAATATTATACTATTATAAATTATTATAACAATGTTACGAAACTGATACTGTGTTGTAAATTAAATTAATGGTCTTTAAAAATGGCCGATTAAATTTTAATTAAATAAGACTCTTTATTTAGTCTCTAAAGAGTCCCTCCATCTGTAAGATATACATCCCTGACAGGTTCAGGCTGTGAACCAATGGACTTTCTATGTTCGCTTCAACGAAAGAACGGTATCATTCGGAAACCTTAAACCCAAAAAGTCGACATGAGGCACAGGACGCTACCTACTTGCCTATTAGATTGACATATTATCATGAAACAGATACAGAAATCAGAGGCCCAGACCTGCAAAGGTTGTAGCGCCGCTGATTTATTTAGTTCTTATAAATTTTCTTAGGCAAGAGTTAGCCGCCTACTACTAAGTATGAAATCTGTTACATTTGGATCGTTAATCTCGACGAATGTTAATGTAATGGCGGTGTTAACTGCCTTAATTTAGCCTCTGAATGAGCTGACAGATACGACATTAATAAAAACGTGCAATTGTCTCTCAACTCAACAACGTATTAATCAACCCATTCGCAATGTGGGAAAACGTTACATTCCAAATTTGAATGAAACGAGGTTTGAAAAGAGAATTTAAAAATGGAACGCGCTTTACGAACAATGCCTCATTGGTAGATTTGAAAAAGGAACGATTTGTTAAACGTCAAATTTGATTTTATACGTTGTATTGTAATGAAACGCCGCAGTTGCCTAGTGCACGCTTATGAGGACGCATGTTTATTGCGTTCGCTATTAATATCAAAATTAAATATCCGAATAGCTCGAAATGCCACGGGCGACAAGGTTATTACGTTATTAAAGTCTCGATCAAGAGACGTCCTAATTAAAGAGTATTGGTACGCACAAAAACTCTTAACAATAACATTTTTTACTCAAGATTACAGATATGTTAAATGTATTCAAGCGGACTTTCTATCATTGTTTATCGGACGATCGCAACACGAACACGAAACTATCAATATTTCTAATTTTAAAAACAAAGTATTAGTTTCGTACACGGCGGCCATATTAATCATCCGAATTTCCTTGTCATATGGGAGTTCGTTTATTAAAAATGTGACGTATCAAGATCGACATAGAACGAGATAACGATAGATTAATATAGAGAACGAGTGAGACGGAATCGTTTAAGGTCATTAACCTACTCCAACAAGAATTCAAAGATTTGTTAATTTTTTTCGATACGCTTATCAATATGGTTTGTTCTGTGCTTCTGTTTGATGAGCTTTAATCGGTGGCAATAAATGTTGAATGGGGTTTTATTTCTTGATTAAATATTCTGTTTTGCATGTAGTTAAAAATCCGTACCGGAAAACATATTGAATAGGCAATAAAGGGATGCATATGGGCAAGACGGTAAGCTTGAATTAAAATGCAAGAACACATTTCTATTCGAAACAAAAGGGGCAAAAATACGGCAACTATAGGATCATAAGCGCTCATAACTGGTTATACACAGCCATTTATGGCGATGTAATCCTATTGTGTGATCCAGGCTTTAATTGTATGTGTGCGTCTGCGTGTGTGCGTTTCAATCATTAATTTTGTCTGTAATTGAACGAGCGATCGCAAAAAGTCTCCGCTTCTCCGAAAGTCGCCGAAGTTAAAGTACAGACTTTTCGAATTTATACGTTCATAAAATGCTTTTGTCAAATTTACGTCGGAGTTCCGAATAAAGTGGACGATCGGTGCATTCTTTACCGAAATCATCTTCGTTTTTCTGACAGTTATTATGTTGGATGTATGTTCGTACAATTTGCAATGTGGCATTCTCTAGATTTAGGGTCAAATCGAGTTGTAGCAACCGTGAATTCAATTAATTCCATTTAAGCCGACAGATCACGTCTATTTATTTATAAAAGATTGCCAACGCTCGGCTTACTGATACATTGGTAATTAAAAATAAAATACAATATTTAATGTGACACTTAATAGGCAAACATAACCAACAAAAAGAGATTATAAAAAATAAAAGTTACAGGAAAATCGATTTCAAAGTGTTATATCAAATATGGGTATCAATGGAATGTTGAAGGCAAAGACAATTAAAATTTCCAATCATTACAAAAGTAGAATATACAGCCTTGATTTGTTGTATAAATTTTTTTTGTTATCCTAATATCCTAACTTCCTTTAGTACCATTCGGAACCCCTACACTGGTAAAGGCCACCACCAGCTTTTTCCTAATATGTATCTATATTCATGTCTTTTTTTCTCCATTAACTTCCTACTAACGTATAGATATATCTTCTATACACCTGTTATTGGGGCACCCTCTCTTTCCCCTTCCTTTCCACATTATTGTCTGTAATTAGTTATATATTACATCTAAATAACATCTTCTTATGCCAGCTTTAAGCTCAAAGACAGCCGATGAAGCTTCAACGAATTAAAAATCAGAAGTCTATCGACCAGTTTATCGATAATTAACATTTATCGATATGAAATCAGCTACTTCACTATTGCGTAGACGCAGCGAAATTCGGTAAGCGGCTAACATTAATAATTACTTCTCAAAATAATGCTAAGTCTGATCCACGATCCTGATAGTGTACGGTCAGCTACTTCGTTAATGTAAAGAAATCCGGTCTACTGACAATGCGTGATCAATTCAATATGGATGACAAAACTTTGGAGAAAGTATTATATTATAAAGATTTTGTTTGATAGTATTGGCTCCATAATTTTAAAACTTTGGATCCGTATGAAGAAGAATTTAAAAGAAGTGGAAGAAATACCAATAAAAGCGTGTCGACATTAGAGAAAGAAGATCTGAAAAAAAATACAAAACATATAACAACGAACTATAACTCCGGCTACGCACGAGTGCGAGCCCACTGGCGTTGATAGTCCATGGGCGACGGTATCATTTTCATCAGATGAGCCTCTTGCTCGTTTGCCCTCAGTTCTATAAAAAAATAATAAAGAAAATATACCTGATATGCATGTAAACGCATTCTTTTTTATAATTTACGAGTTCATAAAATATATAAAACTATGTAATAAATTAAAAAAGAAAATCTTACGTTTCTAAACGAAAATAGCGAATAATTTGTTCTCAATTCGATCCGCGGCCAAATAATTGTTTAATGATTGAAACAAGAAAATATCGTCTATATATACTCCGGAATAATGCAATCCGATAGTTTTTGAGTATAAAATAAAACTACAAATGTATAATACTATATATTATTCATATATCGACTTATATACACGAATGTACAAGTCCGATCTAATTATCTTAAAAGCATCAACCGATAAGCTTCGGAAATCGTCCTAAATTGTGCCACAAGCTTAAAAACTACATCCCGTTATTACCCAACTATTAAAAAATTAATACCATAAACAATAGCAAATCGGATGAACGTCAAAAATTTAAGTCGCTTGCGCAACCAATTAATTCTAGTCTGTGGATCGATCAAGGTTTAAGATCTGTGTTGACGTGACATGTGACGTATTACTGTTTTGATATATCTATGGTCCATTTCGAAAGTTATCTGTGGTCGCGTGACGAAAGTTTTTGGAGCTGTCACTTTACAATTATTTATGGTAATTATTATCGCACAATCAATTGGTGTGCATTCGTATATCAATGTACTATGTGTTTTATACTTTTGTTTTATATCTTCTTCTTCTGGTGCCAACAACTTGAATCCACTTCCGTACATTCCGCAACCACCACTTCTTCCTTCTACCGGTTGTTTTTATGATTTGTTTTGTTAAAAAATTGTGGACACACAAATGACAAGAACACACAAAAAAAAGGTTAACAAACTCCACAATTTCCACGTGTGTCAATCAAATTCATGTAGCGTCCCCAAAAAAACTATTTTTTCTGCTGACCGTACAGAGCACGTGTTTGAAACACGACTGCGCCGGCGGCGGTGGCGAATTTAGATTTTTGTCCCCGCGATAAGGTCGATGTGTAAAATATAGATTTACATAAATTTATGTATTTAATTACCACAGATAAAATTGAGATAGATAAATCACACAATTGTCTATTATACTATGATTTATTATTTATTTACAAAAGTTTGCCAACGTTCGGCGCACTCACGTACAAGAAAAATAATAATATTTAATGTGACAAGCAAATATACGCAAACAAAACAAACATGCAGATAAAAACTAAAGGAAAATTAATTTTAAAGTATGACTATGGATGTCCAGACCAAGCTCGTTCTGGCCACGACGAGTTCTTCTGAGAGGACAAATAGGTTCATGCCTGGGATACCTCGGGGGTACACGAAAGTTAATAGTTAAAATGAGATATGGATGGGACAATCAACCTGATTCTTAAATACCTTAAACGCGAACGTAATATCAATTTGTCTACGATTCTCCAAAAAATATCTTAAAGTGACAACATCTTTCGATATGCCACTGGAGAAGAGTAGATGCCACATCATTCTGCAGTCGCATATGCGTTTAAAGTCTCTATTAATGCGGATGTCATCTTCGTTCTTTATTGCCAGTTCTTCTCTAGTTCTGAGCCCTTGATTTGAGAACTGGCAGTAAATGTAAAATTAGAAGTATTTAATGTATATTTCTTTTTTGATGTTCATAAGTTTACATTGTGTTACCTATATATAAATGATTTTTGACTTTTGTTTGCAAATAAACGTAAAAAACACCTTTCTTCCAGCACTACCGTGTTTCATTTTATAGATACACTAGCGGACCCGACAGGCGTTATCCTGCATGGAAATCTCTTCGGCAAACGAAAAATAATTTGGACGGCTCAGACTGGGAATCGAACCCAGATCGTTTAAGCTATCCGAGACTCGTACCTGAAAAACCAGCTGTTAAGTTGCAGTATAGATAAATAACCTAAATACCGACTTGAGCGCCATCTGCTGGCTGATTTGTGAGTCTAAACTATCCAGGGCGCCACCCAAACGCATACAATAAAATTCATTCAAATCGGTCCAGCCGTTTAAGAGGAGTTTAGTGAGTATCAGTAGAATTATATATATATAAAGATATGATATCAATAAATTTAAAAGAAATTAGTTTCTGCTCCGGACATCCATCCCCTGAGTGTGAGAGTTGAGGAAAGAATAGATTTGGTCATTTTGACTAAAGACAAGTCGCCCATTATAGGTGCTCGTAATGACTTTTGATACTGAGAGCCAACTGTAGAGTCTCCTGTACTTGCAGACGTCTGCATAAAGACCTCTAATACTTCTTCTACTTCAATAGTAGATAGAAATTTTAATACAATTTTATTCGAAACCAATTTGTACGTTTTATAGAAAACGGAATGGCTAAACAAAAATGAAGCAGTTTTGCCTGAGGCGGTTGGGGTCTACATATTTCAACTATTACAAAACTCTCGCATACTTCATTATCTGTTTCTATGTTAAACTAATTATTTCTAATCTTATTTATTTTAAATACAAATAAGTGACGGCGAAACAAAATTCACAATTTCTTCGTCTAAATATAATACTTTAGTAAAAATAAATTAACTAATGAATCAATGATAAAGCGTATATAATATATATTTATACTAAATCCAGCCTTTTTTCTCTTGCTTCAAACATAGTGTCTATTATGTATTTAATATTGATATATATTTTGTTTTATTCGACATTATCGTATTAGTACTTGTATGGATGAATTTTTGAAAATAAATAAATGTAAAATTTATTTCTGTATATTATAGTATTTAAAGGACCAAATTAAAAAGCCCGCTCACGTACAAGCTTAAAAAAGCGACTCCTACCTTTGTTTTTTTTGCAGTAGGTTAAACATATCATAATTACTAACACAGTTTAAAAAGTACCATCGAATCATTATTTTTTACTATATAAAGTATTTTTATATTATAAAACTAAATCAGTCCAATTTCGCTGTAACAATGCATCTATCTCTTTTTATCTTACTCTAAATACAATGTGACGGAAAGAGACAAAAGTATTAGTTCTAGTATTAATTTACCGTTAGTAGATGGAGATAAGACGTGTTTCGTGTGAATCGAAGCTGTGATTACGTGTACTCAAGTGTATAATTTGCCTAATATTTATAGATATTATAATCGGCAATTTTATATTAATTGTAGTGTATTTCACATATTTTGATACTTGATAAATTTTGATTTACACAATTAAAACATAATTGAATTAGTCGAAAATAAGAATAAAAAATCATACTGTGGGACTGTAAACAAAAATTTTCAAATATGTAAATTTTTCAAAACTAACAAACTTAAAATCTCTCAAATCGTTTGAGTCAATATTGGAGGAAAAGATGTAAATTGAAGTGTTTCTCGACGATACGGTCTCTAAAATAACAATTGATGATGACAAACCACTTATTTGTTTACTCTATGGAAAAAAGTTGTGGTCTGTGTCTTTGATAAAAACCGTTTTTTAGATGTACTATTTTTTATGTAACAATAGGTAAACGGACAGTCTCACCTGATGTTAAGTGATGATGATAGTCTTGTAGGACCCTTAGTCGAATATACTACAGGGACAGCTGGTTCCACATAGTGGTGCGCGGCAAAAACTGCCTTAATACACTTGTGGAACAACGATCGAGGTGATACGGATACGAACTCAGCTGCAGGTATTAGTCCGAACAACTCTTCTTAACACTGTAAATGATGTATGCACATCTCTACGCAGCGCCAAGGGATCTATCCAGGGATCAAGCTGCTCAGACAGTAACTGGTTGTCGACGATTCGAATCTCTCTTCGTTGAAATTTACTATATATATAAGAGAACACATAATATGCTTTCACTGTATTGTATTGACTTCACGCTCAGTATAAAAATTACGAAATGCCACAGTATCAACAATATTCGATCCAAATCATAGATATCATAGATCACGTATGTCATGGAATTCGAATTTCAAAAACTATAATGATTGATTGTCAACCAATGACAATCGGGTATTCAAATTCCTTACCAATTTGAATGTGGAACGAGTTGTCTTTCCTGTTGCGCGCGTGTTGTTTCCACAGACTAAACAATAAGCAATTATTTTTATGCTATATTTTATGATTCCCAGTAAAAGATACTATTATAGAATTTTGATTGAGACCTACTTCCATTGACATCTAAAGACAATGACATTTTGCCAAGTATAATAACGAAACCGCTAACAGCAGAAATGATTCGTCTATGAGACTTTTTACAATCAAACTTTATTTATTGAAGTTCACCTCATCAAATATAATGCTACATTTAGAGTATTACAAGATAACTTTTACAAAATATTTGACAATTATAGTAAACATAAATGTTACAAAAAAAAACAAGTATTTTTTTGCTTATTGTTATTAGCAAAAAATACCTGCAAAACAGCGAGTTAGGTATGAGATAGACACTTAACTAACAAATATTGATTTAATAGTTATTTAACTACGTATATTTGTTTGTCTTTCCATCCTCTATAATATCGAATTTCATTAGCATTATAAAACGCATTCTATCAACATCGCCTCAAAGCTTAAAAATTAAAATAACTATTATTGTATAAGTATTGCTTATGAAGTGTTTTTCTTACACAAGCACCACTTACAGAATTTTATTTACGTAATATGAAGTACCTTATAGCGATATTTTATTGTTGGAATGTTTTGGATATGTTTGAGATAGCTAATGAGTTAGATAGAAATGTCTATGACTACTGTTTGACAAAATTACTAAAGGGAATGTTAAATTTATGGTAGCATTCTAGCGGTAAAGAAAAGAAACAAAATTAAGTAGAAGACGGGGGCTATTTTCGGGAATCAAACATATCTGTTAAACGCATTAAATCTGAGCCATGGAGGCATTATCTAACCTTAGGTACATTCACTGCTCATTTTCCTATATATACGTACAACAGAATACCTAATTAGGCTGCATATGACAGCTACAAGGCGTGGCCTCTATATACACAGTGACACACGGACGCACAGACGGTAATTCTCCTTTGTATGCAAATAGAAAATTATCTAGTCTTGAAATTGTAATCTTAGAACCTACTTGGAATTTCTTCATCGTTTGGATCGAGGTTTTTATAAAGACGTTGTTGAAGATTACAAAGTGTTTGGTTAAGTAGGATTTGGTTTTTCGAACGCGGGGAGGACTTTTTTCTTAGCTACATGGAAGAAATCGTACGTACTAGACATCTTATACGTACCTACGGCTCGCTTATATACACTACTTTTAATGCTCCAGTGAATAGGTAATTGTATCACGCTATTAATGAGGTTAAGGTTTTATTTAGTTTTAGTTATTTTTGGTTTCCTTGTATTTAAATTGTTCATGGCTAGAGCATGAGCTTATAACTAACATAAAATTAAGGATTGGTGGGGTTGCGACGCCTAGACTAACAAAAAACTATGTTGGCTTATTTCAGGGTTCTTAAATCTAAGTGACACTTATGTTATCTATAAAGAATATAAGCGTTATATTACAATTCATGAGTGTGTAAATTAAAAGGCTCATTTTGACTTTAAGTGTGCGATAATTATAAACTAAAATAAATATATTTAACCTTTAAGTCACATAACTCTAGTTTGAATTTTTATGTTCTAATATAATTGATGTGTATATGAATTAATGAACAATTTTTTCGTGTATATTTTGTTTTTCTTATAAATAAATAGAAACAGCTAGAACATATTTCTATTCGTACAAGTTATAAATTGTTAAATTTCGGTTATTACGTACTTGCTTTGATCGTTGTAGGTCACATGCAATCAGGTTTTAAAAGTAATTTAAAGTTGCGTAAAATTCTTGTTCTTTAAATTAGATACATTAGAAATTTTGCAAAATTGCCAATTTAAAGGTAAATGATATTGGAAATTAGTTTTTGCGTTACTTAATAAGCAATTTGCAAGACTTTATAGATATTTTATACGCAATTCATCGATTACATAGTCTTGCAATATTATAGATTTTTAAGCTATCGCGGAATATGCTTTATAGGAGTATTAAGAATATGAAATATCCATAGCGCTAAATCACCATCATAAGCACACACATACACACCCTCACGTACACACCATCACACGACACAGTCGAATTAGGTATAACTTAGTATTTAATCATTTTTATTGATTTTAATACGTGAATATTTTAACCTTTTTGTATATACCTATTCTGTATTACATCTTTGGCTATGGCAGTGTGGGTTAAAAGAGGCCAAGGATACGAAAGGGAATGCTTAGGTGGTTTGGTCATGTAAAAGGAGAACAAGTGGTTATACAAGGCAAGGTATAATTCATATGGGTAACATCCAGTTGGGTAGGCTGTAGTTCGTACTCCACTCAAAATCAAAAATTATTTATTCATATAGGTAACACAATGTACACTTATGAACGTCAAAAAATAAAAATACATTAAATGCTTCTAATTTTAAATTTACTGCCAGTTCTTTCTTTCTTTTACGAAAAAAAGGAACTGGCAATAAACTCTCCGCCACTCTTTTTAATCGCCAAGTTTTTTGTTTTACACAATGTTTGTAAGGAGCTGCAACCATTACACCACGTTCCACTATCTAAATAACGTAAAACAAAAATTAAACTTTACAAAAGAATACATTTTACTGTATGCAGATTCGAAAGTTTAAACGTCAGATATATGAACTTACACTATATTTTAAATCCAATATTATGACCCTATTCTTCGAATTCACGTTTAGAAACGCATATATGTAGAGGTAAAAGCAGTTATATTTATCAGAAATGGCCAAGTAACCGCGCACGTGATCCGTTTGACAATTACTACGCCGGAAATTTATGAATTATAATGAGAAAAGTGTGAGGAATTTAATGACAGTTCGAAGTAAACCGCCCTTCCTGGTGTGTGTATAAATATTGAGTAGCATTGTTTATGGTCCGCGCATAGACAAACTATTTTATATGTCAACACATCCTTTGGTCAATTGTCAAGTTGATTTCATTTAGAGTTTTTATAGATATAGCTATCGATAATTTGCGTTTTGTTGCATTATACACGTTTTCATACTGTAGGAGAGAGAGCACTCTTAGACGACTCCTAGGGTTAGAAAAAACAGAGTAAATAGGAGAAGATATGCTCATTCTCTTCCTCCTTTGTAGAGTGTACTTCACTGAAGGTTTTAAGCGTAACAGTGATGCCGTTGAGGTCCTGAAAGGTTGTGAGAGCGATCCCGGAACTTGTAATGCGGCTTTGTAGAAACTTTTTGAGGTGGTTGTAGCGGGTATTGCTTACCCAGTCTCTTTAAATCTGAGATTTTGGTGTAGGTAGAGTCACACATACCCCTGTAACTCAGAGATAAAAAAAAGAGGATATACTACAGGTATTGTGATGCAATACCAGCTTTGCGAGAGGCTGTATTCCCACCTTCTATAAAAGTCCTGAGGCCTTTGCAGATAGAATATAATAGTGCTTTTATTTTTCTTCTCAAAGACGCAAGTCTAATCGGAAAGAGAAGAAGAACTGCTTATCTTCTACTGTACGTATACATTGACCACTATTAAGATTATTTCATTATAACTTTTAATTAAAAGTGATTTGGTAGTCTTGTCTCTATTTTATATAAATAAAGATAATTGTTTTTTTCGAATAGTTTAAACTAGCATCGTAAGTGACAGACCGACGTACACGTACGTACGTAGAATATTTTATTAATTGCAATATGAGGTTATGTATAATTGTGTCACTGCTTATTATAATTTTCACGTCCCATTCATTGTCTAGTTTGTTATAATGCTTATTAAACCTACTTTTGAAAGAACGTATATTTTTCTATTTTATGCTATAAGCTAATTTTTATTATTAGTGACAGAAATTTCTTGCCCTAGCTGCTCCTGAGCCTGTGGGCTGGGGCCTGGGAGTGTGAGTTATAAAAAAAGTTTTAGTAAAAATATTTCTTAAATAGATTTTTGACATTTCACTGCTGGGGACAGTTGACATTCGATTGATATTCAAACTCAAAACTCAAAATATCTTTATTCAAGTGGGTAACCAAGTACACTTTTGAATTGTCAAGTTAAATTAATTGTAAATTTACATTTACTACCAGTTCGCAAGTCAAGGGCGTAGAGCGGGTAAGAAGAACTGGCAAGAAACTTTCCGCCACTCTTTTTAATCGCCAAGTATTGTCATACAAATTGTTTGAACTGGAGCAAATCAATTCGAGTTAGGGTCCTCCAAAAAGCGTACCAACGCTTAAAACGCCGGCACTTGCGAGCCCTCTGGCAATGTCTATGGGCATGTCTATGTCTATGTCTATTAACATCAGATGAGCCTCCTGCCCGTTTGCCCCTGTTATAAAACAAATGACAATCTCACAAGACCTTGGACACTTGGATCGTTATAATTTACTTTTGAGTAGAATTATTTTTGTTTATATATGACCGATTCGACTTAGGTTCCTTCAAGTACCGATTCTTAAAAGGCCGGCAACTCAATTGCGAGCGTTCTGGTATTGAGAGTGTCCATGGGCGGTATCGCTTAACATCAGATGAACCCCCCTGTTCTATAATAAAATAAATAAAAATAAGTAGCTCGATTCAAAATAGATTTTTGTGTATAAAAATTCTCACTCTACTAACGGAAGTAATTTAAAGCTACGTTTAAATGAAATATAAAGTGTTGTCATTAAATTAATCAATTAAACAAAAACGTAAATATGTGTCGCAATAAATCAAACTTTAAAATTCCGTCGCCTACACAACGCCTGAAGCTATATAATTTATTATAAAATTTGTTGTTTTCAAATTAATTCGTGTGGAAAATAGATAAAACTGCCCACGCGAGCTCTATTTAATTATGTATCTATTAAACCCGATTCATAATCTATCAACGCAAGCGTGAGATTTATCGTCACGGTATCGTTAGGGTATCGAAATTTTATATCGGCTACCTACTTAAACGAAGCGCCCAAAACAGTTAACAGTTCCTTTACAATAATATATATCTATGGATTCTGAGACAGTCAATCCAGATACAATCACAAATCACTTAAAAATTCCACTAGCCGAATTTGATTTCAAATCTACAGAGGCATGACTGAGGTTCCAAAAACTAACACAGACATAGCTACACTCTCAAATATGCACACATACTCACACATTCACGCATTATTAATGTCTTATAGGACTTGTGTTTGATTAGTTGTAACTTTAAAACTGTTTTAAACATGAACCCTGTACTATCTAATTACCCACAAAACAGGGACTCCCTTTTATGAGGACTAGCGATAGATGAATTTTGTCACAAACTATTTCTATTATGAATAAAGTTTTAATTATTTTTCAAAGCCACAAGCGAGTTTGAATAAAGACTTTATTAACATCACACTTTAAATCAATATTACAATAGAAAACACTAAATCAACACATCGTTCAATACGATTTGAATATCTCTAATCAGTTTTATTGACGACTTTATGGCTAATATGGTCATAGTGTCTTAACTTATACGACTTACAGAGAGTGAGTTACATAACATTTTGTATACGGTTTTTTAATTGAGACCTCTTTTGATTGTACTTAGTCAAGCAAAGAGAATTATGTTATCTTCTATTGATATATGATAAAAAGGTATACATAATAAAATAGGACATTAAGAAAAAAGAGAGAATTGTTGAAGTTGGAATAAAAGAGATAGCGGGGAAGGATTAGAAAATTATGGCAAAGATAAGAGATAAGTGCAAGAATTTGGAGAAGGCCTTCACTCCGTCGGAGGAGTACTAATTAGTTAAACATAATGATATGGACTAGAGTGTAATCTAATTTAGCACTTGAATAAACCTTTTAATTTATTTTTTTTAGTTAAAAAGAAAGTGCTCTAACCCCCCCCTAGGATTCCCTATATCGTGGGCAGCTTTCAACCTGAAAAACCAAGTGCTTTTTTTATTTAACTTGAGAATAACGTTACTGCGATATCAACTCATACTAGGAGTACTTTATCGAGTTTGCGGCCTATAATCATCACTTGTTACAGTCCTGGCTTCGCATGTAATCTACATATTAAAATAGTGAATTATAACTTTGTTTTGTTTTAGTTTTGCAACATTTATCACAATACCATAAAGAACGTAGAACTCTCAATTAAGAACATAATTTAATTCATAAAAATAATTATATTTTGAGCAATTATAAAATAAATCTTTACAGTTGATATTTAATTATTACAATTATGCAGAGTAATTTGCATTACTTATATTCTTAAAATACCTCAGCTACATACAGTATTTACAATATTAAGAATATACAAACACATACACAAAAAAAACTTAGGACTTCTGGCGCGGCTGCAGAGCAGGAAAATAATAAACGGCCTAAAAATACAAGTCTTTCCTCCAACTTCGATTTTGTTCCCTTTGGAGTAGAGACTCTTGGGCCGTGGGGTTCAAATGCACAAGCGCTACTTAAAGATTTAAATTGTGCCCCTGGTAGATAGTACCGGTGACCCCAAAAAAGATAAAAACGTTAATTTTTAATAACAAATTTAAAAGTTTGGTCCCTAAGGCCTAATGTGTACCTTCAACGCTACTTTAACGATACTTATTCGTTGAGTAAAACACCAGCTCTGGTACTATCTATCTATCTATTTTCTATCATTATATCTGAAACAAAAACATTCACCATGGTTCTATCACAGAACATCTACATATTATGTTGATTGAAGTCCCAAAAAGAAATAAAAACCCAACGAAATTGACCGTAGCGTACGTGATCAGCCCAAAGTAATTGATTCGAATCGATTTTTTATAGACGAAATCGTGGTTTTTCTATGGCATCTTCTCAAATATTTATAATCTACGTTTTAACATGACTTTGTCTCATTTAAGTTAGAACTAGTCACAGATTATAACAAAATTCAGTTGAAATCCCTTTGATAATATTCGCAAGCTTTGCCAAGTGCTACGTTAGCTACGAATTGCTACGAAAGTTAGGTCTACGTGTAATTCCTAAAACTGTTTTTTTTTACATTTCTCACTATCATTAAAATTGAAGCTACAAAAATGATATATTGATTGTTGACGCCTAAACTGATACACCACTTTTGATGAATTCAAATTGAGACATAGATACTTTTTGTGCTGTGCCTGGATGTTGTCGAGTTTGTTTACTTGAACAGTTATTGTAAAGTATTTGTAAAATAGTTAATTTAACCAAACGTTTATAACATAAGTACATTGTACGCTAACTGTGACTAAGGCAACTGTAGTAATACTTAAAAGTCATTACACATACAACCTCTTTAATTACCGCCTCGAGAATGTGAAAAAAAAACTGGCACAAAACATGTTACGTCAAACTTAGAATTAAAAAGTCAACGATCTAAATCAAAAACGTTCGAAATATGATTTAAAACGTGTTCCGGAGAAACTTGACGTTTCTAAAAACGAACTAGCGACCGCCATTATACATACGGGTAATGAGGGTGGACATACGGGCCGAGCGGATATTTATTGTGTTATTTTTAATATTTAAAATTATTGAAACTTTTTGATCACTATTAAAAAAAATTTGTGAAATGATTAATAAAATAAGTACCCTTAATGCGTCAATGTACCCCTTTTGTTGAATTATAAAGTGAACATGTTTAATTCCAAAACATATAATTGTTATGGAACGAGCGTTAAATATATTAATTCAAGTTATAACTCGGACTATAAAAGTAATTTAATTAAAACATTTACTGGAATTCATAAGTTAAAATATCAAGCGGACCGCAGCGTCCGTGTGTCCGGAGAAGATAGTGTACTTTATAATATAATGTTTCAAATATTTCAAGGCTAACCGTTCTCAGCTGTCAATCATAATAAGCTATTTATCTCTCTTTAACTTATACAAAATAAATACATTCGTACTCCTCTAACACGCTCGATCAACCTCACCTTTATTTGAAAATTTGATTTTAAATATGGAATGAATAAGCATTATTATGGAATCTGTTCTTTATTTGAATTTTAATTCGTTTTTTAGACTACTGTTGTTTTTTAACGCTATAGGTATTGTATTTCCATAGAAATCTTGTTGACTGGTTCTATAGCTATTCAAATTATAGGTTAGTAAAAAACTATAGAACTAGATCCTTGTCTTTGGTTTGTCTATGAGTGAAGGTTAAGGGGGAGGTGGCCATTATTCCAAACCATAAACTAATTAATATAAGTAGTGTCTTTTGTAGAAACAGTGAGCTTTAACTAGAAGTCACACACGGTTCGATACGATACTGCCCATGTCCTCATTGCCAGATAGCTCGCGAGTGCGTTGCCGTCCTTTTAAGAAGTAGTCGAATTGGATCGGAAATACTTCAGTGTGTAGCTGGTTCCACATAGTAGGCTTAAAAAACACTCGATGTCGAGGTGATGTGGAATTTCGTATTCTGCTTCAACGTTCGATGATGAAACAATTGTCTTTAGGCAGCTTTTTTACTGGTAAGTTTCTGAATGGAGCTTATCTCAAATAATTATGATTATTCTCTTGTATCACTCAGGTATTTAAGATGACGCATAAGAGGTATGTTTATGAAATCCGATCTAGAATATTTGAACGGAATTCTCATCGAAATTGTCGAGTTTGTTATTGTAATTTTATATCGAAATTTGTGTATTCAGCGGTTGACTAATCATTTATTTCTTATTTAATTTAACTGGGTGGGCTTAAATATAAAATTAATAATACCTTAAAATTAAACCTAATATAACAAAAACTTGTTGTTACGAGTAAGATTTTAAAATCGTTGTTATTTCAGATTTAAAAGTTTTAGTTATATTTCAGTTTGACTAAAACGGTGCGAATACGATAGCAAGTATATATTATATATATATATATATATATATATATATATATCGGTTATACACAATAATATTATATGTAGAGTGATCTGCCAGAACTCCTTATAGCAATGGAGATTTATAACTAAAATAAAAGGTCAACAATGTATAGAATTAAAACAAAAACGAAGGAAAAAACAAAGGAATATTACAATAAAACCTTATCAAAGATTTTTTTCAATTCATCAGTTTCTGCGTATCAGTTAAAATTAAAACCTACGCATATCCACGAAGTGATAAGGTAACAGAACTCTAAATTAGCCTTCTCGGAATGTAAGTGATAATGTAAACAAAATACTTGCTTGATACTGAAGGGTTACTAACTGTTTTTTAAACATTAGCTTACAAAATTTATCGCACATGTAATGTTCTTAAATAAGATTGGTGATTTATAAATGTATGCAGTATGCACAGTAAAATGTGTTCGCTTTTCAAAATAAAAAACTTCGAAATTAAAAAAATTAAAATAAACTTTTAAGAAGTAAAATGATTTTAAAACATTTACTAGCAGAAAGTTAAACAGTAATAATTTGTTCGCTTTTCAATAATTTAAAATTCGAATTTCACAATACGCTTTTTAAAAATGTTACATTGGGCGTGTTTGGCCGAAGTAAGTACTTACTAAATTTAGTAAGTCACTTACTATGCTTACAAAATTTTCGGCCGGGACACAAAATAAGTGCTAACGCAGTAAGTATGGCTTAATATACGACGCCATTTTGCTTATTGTTGATGTAAACAAAACGGACAATAAAATATCCAATAAAATATTTCTCATAAAATTATCCATTTGAAACTATTCACAGGTATTAAATTATATTCCTAAATTTAGTACTGTCAATTATATTCAGTCTATGAGGTTATGTACGGGATATGACATAAACCGGTGTTTTGTGTTATGTTAATAAGCCAGTAAGTCTGTCCTGGCCGAAAAGCGCTACAGTCAGCTTGTAAGACTTTAATTTTTTTATGCTTACTGGCTTACTAAGTTTAGTAAGTACTTACTTCGGCCAAACACGCCCATTGATTCTAAAAACATAGGAGCACAAAATTAAACAGCAACAATCTGTTCGGTTTTTAAAAAGTTAAAATTCGAATTTCAAAATTTAAAAGTACAATTTAAAAATTTTACATTTTTATTATTCATAAACTGTAAATAATTAAAACAGCGAATTATAAAAATCTTATACATGACGCTGGCTAATGCACAAACCGTGCCAGAGCCATAAAGGAAAAAAAAATGTTACAACGATTCTAAAATCATATACTAGCATAAAGTTAAACAGCAACAATTTGTTCGCTTTTCAAAAAGTTAAAATTCGAATTTTAAAATTATGAAAAAACACTTCCGTTAACCTTCAACCGCCATATTGAAAAACTTAATAAAACATACGCGTATGTAATTGTGTTTTATTGTTATTATTGAATATTGTATGCGCAAGGTTACCGCGAAAAAGGCAACATTATTATCATGGCTGTAGATTTACATGGATAATGGCTGTGATTAATAACAAGGCAGCAAAACGTCTTCGTATAAGTGTGAAAAGTATTGCGATGTATTAATCCTCTATAATTTAATGTGACTAACTAAAATTATAATTACAACTTAGCCTTATATTCAAAAGAACTTAGAAGCTTTTACATTAATGATTTCATCACCAACCGGTTCATATATCGATAAAACATCACTAACTGTCGATATATAAATGTCAACGTGTCACGTAACTAGATGTCGATATTTTTTCTCAGAAACAATGGGTTGTTTATTATTTAAATATCTCGTTTGTATATAGTTACGACGTGAACGAACATATATAAACCTACGCGAGCAACAAATAATTAAGATTTTTTTAAAAGGTATTTTTGCATTAAGTTTATTTCTACTTTACACTAGAAAAACAATTGAAAATTCAAATCGTTTTCTTACTTTAATTAATTATCATATCTGTTAATAAATGAAAACGTTTTTTTATTTACCAGGTGTTCAAACCCTAAACACATACTTTAATAACATATTACAAACCAAACAAAACGTACACAATTCGTCTTTTTTCCCAAATCTTTCCGAGAAACTCGATTCGAACAAAAAACTATTCGATTGCTTTGTGCGATTTATTAAGTGTTTTGCTTAATTTAAAAGCATTCACTAGCTTTTTACAATTATATTTACTAAAAAATAAAAAATACTATTTGTATAAATGACTTAATTGAAATAATTAACTCCAGTTGATTTTGAATAGATAATAGAAAAGAGAGCATTGTCGGAGCTTCAACATGCGGCCCTCATGCCTGAATTCGTAGGTTCGATCCCGGCCTGTGCACCAATGGATTTTCTTTCTATGTGCGCATTTAAAATTCTTAGACTTCGACCCAAATAGTCGACGGCGTGTGTCAGGCACAGGAGGCTGATCACCTATAATATTGAAAAATGAGCATGAAATAGATACAGAAATCTAAGGCCCAGACATAAAAAGGTTGTAGCGCCACTGATTTATTTATTTGTGATTTTAAATAAGCGTAGCCGCAGATATTGCTAGTGTATAGTTGCTATACGATCTGGTTTCCTCAAATATAGACCTTATAATTAATTACAAACATGATCGATGTATTTTTTGTAGTTTCAAACAGGATTACGTCACTTCAATAGGTTTTTTGTGTTTTCGTAATTATTTATAAATTTAGCCGGAATTTGTATGTTTACGGATTGTTAAATTAAAAACATGCTTAAAGTATGAATCCTCAAATGTAAATGTTACCTAAAAAGCTTTTTTCTTGAGCTTAAAAAAGAGTTCTTAAGCGCCTATCGGGTACCTAATCTATAAGATTTTTTTTTTAATTAATGTTCACCATAATTGTCAAGTATTATAGAATAGATAGATTATATCATATACTGTAGAATGTAGATGCATTATATGTGGTGTACTTTAATAAATAACCTAGAACTTACTTTACACAGTGTTATACATTAATTAATTTTTATATTTGTTCTGTTTCAGATGCTACATCCCTACTCGTCAAGGGTGTGTTCGAAGACTGAAAAATATATTTATTTGGCGAATTAGAATGTAAATGGTATACATGAGCAGTTTTGTTTGGTAAGTGACGTTTTGTCGAAATATCATTAAAATTCCTGACCAATCTGAATAAAAATCTTCTGATACAAGTAGATTGTATGAATCAACAAGTGTCGTCTTTGTTTCCTGAAGGATACTGTAGTACACCGCACAGGTGTATCGATATCAGAAGCTTTGTCATAAGTCAATTCATAGCTTAAAGGCGTTGAATTTGGTCTGCTAATCCAAAATGTTACTAAAACAATAGCTGATTTTTTATAGCCTAACCAAAATTGAAATAATATTTAACAAACAACATTAAAGGTGAACTCAAAACATTGTACAGTATTCAGCTAATCTCAGCCAACAAAGACTATTGTTAATTCAACATTGTCTCCATTTATATCGAAACAAAATGAATCATATTATTGTACACACTAAAATGTGTTGAATTCAAATTTTATTGTTTGTAATCTTCGTGCATTGTTCCAGGTCGCTCTCAGGTCGATTGAGTTAGAGCAATGACTACTGCGATGGCAGCGCATCAAGAACCGATACATGAGCGACTTCAACCAGGACCGGAAGAACCTATCTACCTCCATGGAGCCTCTTGGACAGAGACTAACGATAACCAGGAAGAGCATAGCACGGACATGTCGCCTTACTACAACATGCCAAAAAGGAATAAAAGAAAGAACTTCAAGCCACGATGCGCGCCCAACGCGACTACTTACTCTGATGAATCAGAAAACTGTGATATCGAGACTCCCATAAACGGAGACAGAACAGATAACCACGAAGACTCTAAAATTACTGTCAAAAACTTTAGCCTGCTTAAATCTGGTGCTGTTGATTTGAGCAGACGGCTTAGCACAGACTCAAATGAGAACATAGATGCTAATTATGAAAATAGATTAGATGATAAGAAAGTTGATACATTTCAAAGATCATATATACATAGCTTGCAAATCAATGATACCGACAGAGATCGGACAGTTTTAAACTTTAGCAATTTACAAAATAAAACGTTTTGTGCAAAAAATCCATTTGCGATTTCACAATTAATTAAAACCAATTCGCCGACACGGCGAAGGGATTCAGAAGATGAGGGAAAGGATATTAATAGCAATGAAAGAGAGAATATTGAGGAAGGTGAAGGTCAGCAAAATGGTGACACAGCTAGTAGAATTCTGAGGGATTATGCAATGAATACGATGAAGGAGTTTTTGGGGATTTATGGTTTGTCGTCTGACGAAGTAGCGGACGCTATAAGTGGACAAATACGCGCTTTGGAAGCACTACAAGGTGAGTATCTCATCCAAAATATTATTTCTTACACAGAAATTGGAATTTCTGAATCTGCGAAAAAGCAGTCGCTGTCAAATCTAATAAATCATTATGTATTAGGTAAACCATTTACCCAGCTGCCGCTAAGTCTGAAGCGTAGACATGATTCTGGTGATGGCACAGAGAGGAGTACCAGAAGATCTTCTTCAGCCACAGAAGATGAGAGCTCAACCAATATAACACCACCGAAGACACCTGATAACGATATTGAAGCTCAAAGGTAACTTTATTTAGTAGAAATATCTAAATGTACTAATTAATGTATAGAATTACATATAATAATAATTTTTGTAATTGTTTTTATAATATTGCTTGGGATTAGTATCCTATGCGTAAGTATTCAATGTGTTTATTAAGTTAGTAGAAGTAGTTTAAACTGCTGATCCGGTTTTAATAATTAGATAAGATCTTGATTAATATTAATCATAATAATGTAGAACTTTTAATTAAATAACGCTACGAATGTGTCAACTTATATTATTGTAAAATTAACTTATTTTATCTGTAAATTGATATTTAAGAAAATTGTAAGTCTATTATTTATTTAGGCAAAGAGCTCTTCAAATAATAAACCAACAATCCATGAGATTATACAAAAGTCAGAACCATGAGGAAGATGGCAGCGGCTCTGATGATGGAGACCAGACTCTAGATTTGAGTGTATCAAGAGATACTGATGGTCAGGTAAGAGAAAGAGAATAAGTAATTTGTTGCTGTTTAAATATTTATTTATTAAGACTTCGTTGCATACAGGAATATAATACAGTTGACATAATTAAAGTAAAAGGCAGCCTTATCGCTTTCGAGCCATATCTTCCAGGACACAAAAAATAATATGTTAATATCTAGTCTATATATAAAAAAACCCTCAGTGGGGGTCATGAGAAAAATAATCAAAGGACAATATGTCTGTTCCTTTGATATTTTTAAAGGTTTTCAATTATTGTTTGTCGGGATATGAAACCTGTGTTGTAATATAGGGGGTTATAACTACGGTGAGGTTATACATGTATTTATTATTTCAGGAACAATCAACAACTTCCAGCACTGGGAACAGTATCTCAGAGTTTGAACAACAAAATATGTTGATGAGAAAAAACCTAGAGGACTTAGCCAATTTACAAATGCAGGTAATTTCAAATATCTATAATTACGTAATAAATACCGTATAGCAAAAATTCATAATAAAAAATTCCAGGGTTTCTTTCAAAAACAATCAATGATGGACGGTGATGATTCGCAAGAAAGAAAATTGCAGGCGAGCGGTAAGTTGTTTTAATATTTAACCTTATGTATTGTTAAAAGCCTATACTTACAGACAAACTTAAGTACAGGACTTATATTCCTCAAACACGTATATCGATTGCACTTGATAAGTGAAAACGACATTCGAGAATAATTAGGAAGATTTTAAATGTCCCTGTAAATCCGTTTAACGGTGACACGGTTTCTCTACTAATTGTCAGTATTTGCAAGATGTCGCTAATCACCTCTCACTTACTACCATGTTTGTAAATCAACGAACAGTAATTTTACGACGGAATATGAATTTATCACAAGTGTTTGAAGTCAAATGTTTTGAAAATCGAATCTGAGTTTAAATCCTTTTAAGGTTATTTTATTATTATGAAAATTTATACGTTCATTACGCAAAATTCACCCATTAATTTTATCTACTTTGAAAAGGTGGAAAAATTACGTAAAAAGATACTTCAATAACTAATACTTCATAAACTTTTCCCAATATTATTGTTGTCTACGGCTGTTTTTAGTAACTTCAAATTAAACAAGGAAAATTAAAATACTCGCGTTTGTGGATGGAAAATGACAAAACTATACCATATTGATACTGTTATAAATAAGTCGCTTTTCCAGACATAATCGATACGTTTCAAATTTTTGCACATACTGCCAAAGGCAGTAAAAAAATTTACGAAAATTGGTAACACAATAAACCTTATACGTGAGAGCTTTCAAACAAATTAATCCGACGGACACCACACGTCTATTTTTAAAATAATTAATTCAAAGTATTTCTATGATTGAATTTAAAAAGGTTTTTAAACAATTTACTCGCTGTATGCGTATGAAATATATTTTTTAATTTGTTTTATAGATCATTTATCTATATATTTATTTGACACGTATTCTGGGTCTAAGACATGCGGGCGCGGGCTTCCTCCATATTGAAAGCTTCTCTAGGCTAACATTGTGTCGTGTTAGTCTTTGAACGTAAAAACACAGCTACGTGCCATTCGAGCAAACAAAAAACTAACTGTCCCAATAATGAGATGCAATACAAATAAGATAATGGGAGACAGACTAAATTATTTCTCCACAAAACAGTGGATTCTTTACACGTCCCCGCGAAATATGACAGCTCACTAATTTATTCTGTGATCGGTTTTCATAGTTTTAGTTATCGATTGGGCAAATGTTTGTCTTGGGCGTTGAACTTTGAAATGTTTATAATTTCTGGGAACAGTTCGAAAAGCAATCCTTATTACGCCCACGTCACGAGTATATAAAAGGTACTGAGTACAGGCTTTTCTCAATAGAACCTATTTTTGAAGCCTCATTTAAAATTATTTGAAATGCTTTGTAAAAGACTTAATAACTACTTGACATTGAAAGAGTTAACATTTTAGTATTGTATTTTCAGTTGTGTATTTATTTGTTGTTGATTCAACATAATATATATACTAAATGGGATTAAATTAAACCTAAAACTTCTTAGGTAGTCGGAAAGTGTTTCATTTCTTTTTTTTTTTTTGTAAACTAAGATTTCAAAAACGTAAAAGATTCAAAAAGTGTAAATTCAATTTCAAAATCGTCTATAACAAAATTAATCTCAATCCTTAGTTAAATTGTAAATATTTGATATTAGTGTCATTGGGACGTAGTATCCTAGCCGGCCCCTACAGTAAATGGTAATTGTGAAAACCTCGGTCGCCCTAATCTTCTCAATAGAGCAAATTCATTCAATTGCTGGGAGCGAAGATTTCATAACTTCAGCTCATCAATCTATATTAATGTGTCCGTTTATTTTGGGTTATTATTTTGTTTGTGTTGTTTAAACATACAAAATAAAAATTATTTGCCTTTTGATTATAAATACAGTAATGCGTTCATCACGGGTAAGGAAGTCAAAAAGATATTTAATATACCATATGGATTTTGTGTTTCTATGTTTTATAATAACAATAAGATAATGTTGAATATTTCGCACTGGACTTCATAACTGAAGACATTTAATTATTATCACGACAACTATAAATCTGTCAAGTTTTATAATTTTTTTTTGTTTCTGCACAAAGATCACATAATGATCTAGCTTTATTACTTATAAGTAATTTAAATTAACCTAATTTACTAAAAATAATATTTAACATGAAATTGCCCAACACTTACCGTGTCTTACACTCTGTTCTTGTATACTATTTTATTCCATTTAGCACGTAAGACTAACGTGCACTCACACTAAGTAACTTACTCTTATAGAATTTTCCTTTTCAATAAATAAATAATATAAATAAAAGTTATAAGTAACGTCACATGGAAAAGGTAATAAAAATATTCGTTCGCACGGCAATAAACCCCCAACCGGACGGACTATGAGACCAGACTATTACACGATAAATGGGAAACCATTTGCCTATTTGTGCCCCACTGTCCTCGCTGATACACTTAATAGCCTGAGTGCACTGGTTTTCCTCTTTTATCGCGGGAAACGTTTTTAGAAACATTTAAACTTGGTACAATGGAAAAGTTCTCGTCGTCATAACATACATTTGATTTTGAATACATTTATAGGTGGTCCTGTATTGATAGATTTATATAAAGAACAGGGGGCAAACGGATAGGAGGCTCACCTGATGTTAAGTGATACCGCTGTCCATGGACAGTCTGAATGCCAGATGTCTCGCTAGTGCGTTGTCGGCCTTTTAAGAATTGGTACGCTCGTTTCTTGAAGGTCGCTAAGTCGAATTGGTTCGCAAATACTGCCTTTAAAACGCTCGGTTGTGGAAGGAGGGACGAGGAGGTGATGTAGAATTTCGTATTCCGCCTCGACATCCGATGATAAAACTGATGATATTTATATGATATTAATCTGTCCAGTTTTTGATCTACGGCATGTTGGTTTTGCATCTTGATAATAATTCTTATTACATTGTAGCAGTGTTGGTCTAGTGACTTCAGCGTGCGAATCTCATCCCTTAGGTCGTAGGTTTGATCCCCGACTGCACCAATGGACTTTCTATATGCACATTTAACATTTGCTCAAACGGTGAAGGAAAACATCGTGAGGAAAGCTTGCCTTAGACCGAAAAAGTGGATGGCGTGCGAGACACAGAAGGCTGATCGCCTACTTGTCTATTAGATTGACAAATGATCATGAAACAGACACAGAAATCTGAGGCACAGACCTAAAAAAGTCAAGGGGCCAGACTTAGCGCGACCTATGACTCGTAAATCAATTAAATATTATAATTTGGGACAGGCTCCAAATATAATAGTACTTATTATTAATCAATATGCAATGAACTATAATGCCATGAAAACCATTTTATATATTAACTTCCCAAAATCTCTTGTGGTGCGGGAACTTATTTTATACACATATTTTATATATATATTTATATTAAAAATAATATATATAGCAATAATATTCCTCTTCTATATTCATAGGCGAGTGGGGGGGCCCGTCGCCTCGCCTCCGCTACATCCTTGTTGCAGTGAGTGACGCATTTCACTATCTTACTGCAGAAATCTTCCAGTTGCGACTTGAAGCTTCTTAATATTTTGGGTAAATGCTCTGTAGTTACCTTTATATCGATTTGTTGCTCCAAATCGCACCTTGGGGCACCCGGACATTCTATAATGAGATGCATCACTACATGGTTACCATTTGACATGATATCATTATGTCTTTAGCTTACTGATAAGGCCTCTTATGTCTTATACAGAATTATTCGTAATTAATTTCAGTTGCAAATTCCGTGTAGCTAGTCATACCATTAGTTCTTAGAACACTAAGAACTTATTAATTGCTCTGTTATGTCTGCGATACTATGAATGGTGATAGCAAATGGGATTCTTCTTAGTATTTTAAGTTTATGAAGAATAACGAAAATGGTGGGTATCGTTTCAGTTATTTTACTAGGAAAGTCTTTGGTATTTATGCAACTAGATCATATGGTAGCATCTTATCTTACACTTTTGCATAGCCTATTTAGGCTATAAGACAAATTACTTTCATTGAACTGTAAGGTAAGTGGTATATAATATAATACATAAACAAATCAGATTCCTCCATCTGTTTCATGGTCGTTTGTAAATCTAATAGGCAAGTAGATGATCAGCCTCCTGTGCTTGACAAACGCCGACATTTTCAGTCTAAGGCAAGCCGGTTTCCTCACGATGTCTTTACCGTTGTTAAAGGCGCATATAGAAAGTCCATTAGTGCACAGCCAGGGATCGAACCAACGTCCCCAGTCGCACGATGACGCCACTAGGACAACACAGCTCTTTCATATATTATATATATTATAATTATTAATTATTATAATTTGGGAACTGATAGAAAATGTAAATTTAGACATTTCTCTTTCTTTATATACAGACATTGTTACCAAGACTAAATGTTTTTTTTTATATTTTGTCCATTTGTCACGGATGGAAAAACACTGGAAGCGCAACTGCCTAATAAAAAGCGCTTTGACAATTTTCCGGTTTCATTAATTTTATAATCGTCACAAAATAATTTAATTCAGTTTTACAACTCTATAAATTAGAATAACGAGATATTTTTTGCTAAATTAGACTATAAAGTTTATTGCTTATCGACTAATTAATCGATTATGATCATTTCGTTTACATTCCTATTGTTATTCTGTTAGGTATTGTGTGAAAGGAGTTAGATTGTAATTGTATTTATTTATTATTATTAAAGCTTTATTAATCCATACAACAATTGGTTAGTTTGCATTCCTTAATATTAGTATTGATAGATTGTATTTAGGAGACATTATTTTATTTTATTTTTACATATAATATAATATCTTTAAAGTGAGTGTATGAGTGTGTGAGTGTGAGTGTGAGTTTGGCACTGCCTAATTCTACAAGGGTAGAACCCACTTGAGGGTTATCAAGAATGTGATTCAATGCTTTGTAAAAAGCTTATTAAATTAAAGCTCTCTTTACCGTTTTCTGGCGGATATGTATCGTAGACAAACAATGAATTGGACATATTATGTCCAATACGACTCAACCCAGGATATTTGCATACTAATTAGGTCCAATATTTGAATACCCTGGAATAATTGTGATTTAGTTGTGTCTAATATATTAAGAACAAAGTATGACAGCATATTCTTTTCAAATAAATAATTTACGTGTAAATTATTTTGAATTTAAATGAAATATAAATTACCTTAATAAATTTTTGTTCTATAAATTGGTGATAAATCGAATATTTTCTCGTAATGCAATTATCAGAATTATAGAAACGCCTCAAATACTCATAATTAACATCTAAATAACTCTATAGCCTTAAGACATTAGAAAGGGACGCAAAATGTTAATAACAACCGAGTAACAAGGACAAAAAAAACGGAATATTAATAAGTGGGAAGTTCGAAAAGATCGTAATCGAGAATCGTGAACAATCGATGCGTCATTCGATTCTTTATTTGGATTCAAATATTTTAGATTTCGTGTTTCAATACGATTGTTAAGAATGTTATTTTAATTATTTACGTTTTTGCATTACATTGGCTTGAAATTTATTCATTTTGAATTACTTTAAAGGGTTTCCAAATCTTACACATGGATTGTTTATAATTAATAAACACATTTTTACTATTTCATTTTTACTTTTCGGATGCTAGAGTGTGATCGTGTGTTTGTCCTTCGTCTATTTAAAAGGCTTTCTTATAAAATCCTACGATTCGACGTCATTCACGTGTAAAATATATTACTTACCAAAAATAAAGGTTTCAAATACATTGCAAAAGGTTCTTAATGAATGAATGGTTCTTATTAATGATACTGAGAGGAAATTGGATACTTAATAGCTATTTAAAGGCCGGCATCGCACTTGTGCAAGTCGTAATTCTTAAGCTATAGTTCTGTTTCTTGTTTCACCTTGCAAGTAATCCTGGCATTTACGATTTCGTTTCAATATTTTATATACTCAACAATCAAAATATAAAAATGTTATGATATAAAATGTTTTGTAAAGCCTTAAATTCTCGCATTAAACACAATTCTTTCCATATTCATATCAACATGGGAATCCAAAAAATCCAATGACAAATGTAACCACGCGAATACGGGAATTTCAAAGATTAAATACCTTTTATTTATAAAAATATTTTATTTTTTATAATATAAAATATCTAAATAATTAGAATCAATATAATACCCCAAGGGACCCCAAGAATTTTAATACCATTTATAGTTTTAATTGAAACAATTAGAAATATTATTCGACCAGGAACCTTAGCTATTCGTTTCTATTAGTAGATAAAATAAGTTTTATTGCGCAACCAATAAAGAAAATATATTTTTAAGAAAAACAAATAAAATCACATTAATACGGTGTCGTATACATTTTACTATAAAATATATACATTTAGTTTTATCAATAGCTTTTAAGGCTACAATTCCCTTTTAAAAATAATGCCAGTTATCATCATGGAGTAAAAAAGCAACACCTACGGATTTAATGCGCGTATAATTTCTTTGTGGCACCGCAGAATGAGCAGACATCATAAAATATGCATTTCTTTCTGTGCGTGTGTGTGCGGTGTGTACACACTGACCGGCTTCACCTGGGCCTGTGATATTTAGCTATTAATTAATAAATATCAATTTAATTTAAATCCCAATTATGAAATAAATATAGTTTCAAAAATGTAAATAATTTGCAATTATTTGAGATAATAAAAAAACTAATAAATTGTGCGTGTACTAGGTGTACACACGTAAGAAGTGAAACTTCTTTATGATCTTATTTTTCGAAAAATGATCTACTATATGCAACTTTACAGAAATTCGTTAAATTAGATAAAGTTTAACAAAAGGCTTTTATTATCATAGACATGAATACAAATATTTCCTTATTACTACGAAGATTATTATAGAATTTCATTAATTGTAATAGAATTATTACTATCATTGAAAAACGTGACGATTTGCTACAAAATTTCTCCCATACGTCGATAAAGAATTTCATTCCAACGCCGATAAAGAAGTTTGACTTCAAAAAGCAACATGGGCGTAACCGAAAAATGTGAGCGTAACGAAAAATGTTACACTAAATTTTTTTCCACCTGATAAAGAATTTCACTTAATAAATGACAAGATAGAGGTTTAATTTCTACGTTTTTAGTTTTAAACATCATTTATATAGAGTTATTACATTCAAAAGCATTCTAAGTCCCTCATATGTGAACCGGCCCGTCCCGAACAAAAGCACACAGACATACACAACACAATAACTCAATCGCAAACATGCGCATTTTGCATATTCATTGGGTTCATATCTTTGTATAAATTATAATGCATTACAACACGCTCTTATGATATGGAATGGGGTATAGGACACGACTATTTTAATTATATATGCTGAGAATCACTAAATTATAACTGTATCTATATTTTTGTAACTCTGGGACTCTTGAGAGATATACGTTCAATTTTGGTATCGTGTGCCCTTGTAAAGTTTCAATTGATACAATACCGCCAGTATTTTCTTACAAAACTTAAAAAGTGTAAATATTTTTCTAGGTAGCTTTTATATATATATTAATTTAATTAAAAAAAAGGGGGGGTTTTTTAGATGGAATTTAACAGAGAACTTGAAGATTAACTTCCGAATAATAATTGTAATATTTTTTGTCTGTTTCATAGATAATTGTATACGCGTATTTCCATTAATACAAAAGTCGTTTCTCAAATTCTTAATAATATTCTTCGAATTAAAATAATTAAACATAGGTTATGTTTACATTTTTATTTGATATCATCACTATTCCAAGAAATACTTGAAACTTGTACACACAAATATTACCTTTACTCCCTTTAAATAAGGCTTATGATGGTGTAAAGTGTTTTCAAGTGCCTAAATTGTTATTCTTAACAGAGGTTAGTTCTTAAGAGATGACGGTTTTATTTTAAACAAAGCTTTATTTCAAATTAACTATATGCATTTATAAACGAGACTATTTTGTTAATACACACGACACATTCTTAATCATAAGGTTTTTATCTTCAAATAATTGCCAACAAGAAATTACTTAGACCAAAACGTAATTAAGCTCAAGTCGTCTCATGATACGTGAAAACATTTTTGGCAGAGCTCAAAGAATTTGAAAATGTCTTCGATTACGCACGAACATTTATGAATTATATTATACAAATCAGAATACTTCCTGGATATTGTTTTCAATTACTTTGATGCTATAAATAATTCTCATGCCTTTACCTAGCGATGTTTGGAATAGTAAACATCTAAGCTTTTAATTCTAGATATGGATATTGATATTCAAATTGAATTAGAATTTTAAAGGAATTCCTTCGATACAAATAGCACATTTGTATGGTCTGGCGTCTCGCAATTTTATGCAATGCAAAAATTCACACAAGCTGTTCGTAAAGGAAATCGTGAAGAAATTGGCACATATAAGACTCAGAAATACTACACGCATATATAAAGTCATTATTTTTCATTGTAATGTAACAATAATACGAAATCTGGGCTTCATAATATTAATATAATAGTGTCCCTTTAAATGGCAGCTTATTAGGAAGATTAATCCGCGAAACGCGAACATCAACAAAATCGTTTGGAACACAATTTACGATTAATCGATTATCAGAATCGATAACTCGATACAATCGTCCGTCCTTAGACCTTAGTATTTAATTGGTTGAATTTATTTAGCATTCAGAAGCTTCTTTGTAATTGGTCTTTGTAAGAGGGAGTTACGATGCCAACTATGTTTGTGATTAGGATAATTGTATGTACTTTCTTGCTTTAGCCGCCTTTGCTTTGTATCACTAACAATTCAACAAATATTTCATAATACAATTATTTTAATAGTATCATTAATCCGTTAGAGTTAAGACAATACTAGAGGCACGAAACGGTGGGTTAAAGGCTCATCAGCCCAATGATTACAGTACAGTAATTAAAGTAAAGAACAATTCAAATGTCACAATAATTTTGTTCCAAATTGGAATGAAGACTATCAAAACCTAAATCTGGTTAAGAAAATCCTGGGGACACAAAACAGTGGGTTAAAGTAGGCTTTAGAGAAAATTTCATCAGTCCGGTGATAACAGAACAGTAGTTTAAAAGAACAATTCAAATTACACAATTTTGTTCTTAATTCAAATTTTAGAATGAAAATTATCGAAACCTTAAATCTGTCAAGTACAAGAGTAAAAATGTTGCAAAGGAAATAAAAGCTAAACAAGCGCATGCGGAATCGTTTACAAGTCGCAAGTGGGGAGAAACGAAGTTATACAGAGCAGACACGTTGCTATTTCATATCGACATCGATATCCACTGGTGGCTATAGGTTTTTAGAATTTAAAACTCAAAGACAACTAAAGTACTAGTTTAGTACAAATAATTTTTATATGTTTTAATACGAAATTGCGATTTTTATTTTCTATGTTTATATCAATCAGAATAGTGATTTAAATATGATTTGGCGTAGCAACTAACCGATAAATTTGTGACTGAAAAAAGGTACTGTTTTTTTTTTTTTTAATTACAGAAGTCAAACGGGCAGGAGGCTCTCAGGGTCGCAAGGTAAATAAAAATAAATTAGTGGCGCTACAACCTTTTTAGGTCTGGGCCTCAGATTTCTGTATATGTTTCATGATATGTCAATCTAATAGGCATGTAGGTGATCAGGCATAGGAGGCTGAGCGAGCGTTCCAGCGAATGTAAAATGCGCGCATAGACAAATGTTTTTTCTATGTTTTGGTGCACAGCCGGGGATCGAACCTACGACCTCAGGGATGAGAGTTACTGAACCAACACTGCTCAAAAAAGCCAAAGTAATACAATCTTTATATTCAAACTATAATATCAACTTAGACACTGTGTCTATCGCTAGAGATCTACGTAACCGCGCTGTAGATCCTCGATCGATCCTGATTTGATCTACGCGCATAATTACCCCTTTCATCTGCCGCCGGTATGTAAACGTCGTCTTGTAATTAATGAACTTAATAAACAAAGCAGTATGACTAATGCTAGCTTTTTTACTTTGAATACAGTTGATTGTGTTTTAACGCTGTAGTCCAGTGGTTATCGTACTTAATTAACGAAACAATTCTTTAAGATTGGGTCAAATAACTATTTTATTTATTTATAAGTAATCGTACAGCTTCACATATCGATTAAAAAGAGTGGCGGAGAGTTTATTGCCAGTTCTCAAATCAATGGCGTAAAATGTCTTCCATTTTAGGCAGTAAATGTACAATTAAAGCATTTAATGTAAGTATATTTCTTTTTTGACGTTCATAAGTGTTGTAGTATATGAATAAATGATTTTGACTTTACTTGACATATACATATTATAAAAGAAAACACTTAGACAATATACAAAGCCAAAACAGATTACATTGATAAACAAAATATACCAAACAGTAACAAACGTCCTTAAGTACATATATAGATACAGAAAGAAAATTGAATTTAAACACTAAACAAAGGACAACTTAATATTTTAAAGAAAAAACTAAATTATTACTACTGCTAAATAAAGTAAGTCTCCGCTTCTTAAAAAATTTCGTTACATCCTTTGGAAAGGTGAAAAATGTCAACATCTTCATAAGTTGTTACCTAAAACGAAACGAAACGAGTTGGCGAATTATGCAGATAATTCGTTCATAATTTTTCTAGTTACATTTATAAACATACGTTTCGGATTTTGGTGGTCACATCGTATCAATAAAAGTCAATAGAAGTAGAAAAAACCCAGCCCCATGCCCCATTGGAACATAAAATAACGAATAATGAACTAATCGACCAGTTAATATAAAATTGTAAAATTCCATTCACAAAATCCCACGATACAAACAATAAGCCTTATCGACACAGGAAATCGTTACATTATTAACAAAGTATTTGCTAAATATTAAACATTGTCATTGTACTGAAATATGTTTTTTGTTATCTTCAATTTGTGTGTTAATATTATAACTTGTTATTTAAATATTCCAAGAACTTCAATCCTCAATATCCTCCCAAGAACATCTTTTTTAGGTCCTTATTGAAATTAATGTAAACCTCAATGTTCCAGATTGAATTAATAATGGAATATAACGAATGAGGAATTTTATTTCTCATTTCAAAATGATACATTATTATATGATACTAGCTGACAAGGCAAGCGTTGTTTTGCCATTTATATTATTTCTAGGAAACATTTTTTAGTTCAATAAAAATAACTAATCTATTATCATTATCATAAACTTCAATAATAATAACTATCTACTATAATAAAAAATAGGGGTTGATCGTAGAGAGGTGAAAATGAAGGAAATGTATTGTTTTTTATTTACAAATTTTTTATAAAAAAAAAAAAATAAAAATTTAGGGGTGGACCAAACTTAACATTTAGGGGTTTAAAAAATAGATAGTAGCCGATTCTCAGACTTACTGAATATGCATAACAAATTTCATAAGAATCGGTCGAGCCGTTTCGGAGGAGTATGGGCATTGTGACACGAGAATTTTAAATATTAGACATTTTATATGAGAACCTTAATATACAACTGTCCTAATTTTAGTGTTACAGGCTCATTCTTAATTCCCTTTTAAATTGATTAAACACGTATTAAATAATTAAATATACAATATTTACTTACGTCGCCAAATATTAATTATTCAATATATTAGTTTCAAGATTTAAAAGCATTTAAATCATACGAATAATATATTTATTCCAAATCACAACTGTTCTTAATTTCATTAAATATATTTTTTAATTACTTGATTTTTGATCTTTCCATGGATTTTCTTTGAAGCGTATCAAAGGAAATCATCCATTGATACAAGTACCCAAATTAGTTAAAAAGGATGCAACACACCTCAATTCTTAACTTTCCGTTCAATGAATTACGAAATTATATTCCCATTGTCTTGCTTGAATGAGCCGCAACACATTTCCGAAAACCTCATATTTATATCTGATGGTCGGACCATTGTTTTGTTCTATAAAACTAGCCGTCACCCCGGCTCTGCTCCATTATAATACGATTTCATATTGATACTAATAATATTATGTTTTGTTTGGTTTAATGCGCTAATCAGAAATATAAGTTCGAAATATTTTCATTACGCTAATAAAATCGCGGACCACAAATATATATTTTAACATTTTCAAAGACTTAAAATCAACGCATTTATAACTTATTTACGCATTTAATCTTTAAGTACCTAGTATACTATAGATTCTACGAGTAGGAAGAAAAAAAAATATTTTTTTATAAATCAAATATTCTAATTGGAGTTTTAATCGAAAAAGTGTACAATAAATTCAACTATCATCACATACTATTCAATTAAAATATCATCAAAATGGCTACATTGATCCATCCCAAAGTGTGGATGTACAGACATCAATAGTACAATTTTATTATAGTTATCCATTGTTTTATAAATTAGACTTTGAGGTAATTTAGTTTTTTCCGTCTCAAGATTAGATCATTCTGTTGTTTTTGTGAAGGCGTTTTCTTGTGGTTTTTAGAATCTTCGAAATACAATTTTGGGTTTTTTCACTTAAGAGGTAATTTTGTTTAAAAATACACGAGTCAATTTTGACGTGCGGTACGATGACATATAGAAAAAGAATTGATTCAGCTGGGGTTTGAACATGTGACCTGTTGGTTGAGACTTTTACTCAAAACTTTACCACAAGGTTTGTTGGACTTATTAACTGATGGGGTTACTAAAGAATGAAAAATTAAAAATAGTACTTTGACGACTGACTTTTAGCCGGGGTTCGAACGCACATCCTCTTGGTATCGCTCATAACACTGCTTTATTACGATACCTTACTTGGTAAATACTTAACATGATGCAGTATTTTTAATTAATATTTTTCCAAAAAAACTCGACTCAAAATGCCTTCGTCAGTTCACAAAATGCAAAAGATATTTATCGGAACATCTAGAATCTGATTATTGCCGAGTTCAATAACTGCATCATCAATTCTTCGCATCCGTGCCTCGACGTCTTCCATCTCAATTGACATTTATTCCTTGCAAGTATCTCTGGTTTGGGGTGACCAGGTTTTTGGTTTTGCAAATTGGATCATGTTTTGAAAATATATTGTTGACTTTGTCAATAGAATAATGCTCTGTGTATGGGCCAGCGTAGGTTCTAATTAAAGATTTAAGAAGTCATCTGGTAGATAGTATCGCAATACAGCGAGGAAATACAGCCAGCATTAATCGGCAGTGTCAATCATGTCTGAGCGCCGTGGACAGCAAGGGAACATCTGGAGGAGACTAACTGTTTCCATCGGTTTTTGTCCAGGGCCTCTCTTATAACAGGGTATTATTAGAGGACGATGAGTCTTTCACTTTCACGTGATCGGTCCATCTGGTTGGTGAACGGTCAAGTGATCTTTTGCCTTCTGTGTTGCTAACGATGATCAGTTTCGTCAAGTTCTCATCGCCTCTGCGCATTGTGTGGCCGAAATATGATAGAATTGCGGGCAACTGGTAGACAGGCGAGTCCGTATGCGGAGTTGGGTCAGGAACGATGTATTGGTACGCTTCATTACAATCCTAACACATATATAATAAATCTCTTGAGTAACAGAACCAGTGGAGTAAATATATTTCAAATACAAATTTATATTTGTATTTATATACATCCCAAATCATCCAAACGCACGCGCACCCCATACTAAAATGTAAATGCACTTACACACACCAAACCACGAACAAAAATACACCTCAACGTTTATAAATACCGCCCTTATTACTTTCACGATAAAGCTCATCTTAAAATAGCTATATTAAGTTGATACATGATATTGATTGGTTTATTAAGACCGCTTATTGAAGGCAGGGGTCCACCTTATCTGGTTAAGGTAATAGTAAATTTCGTTTAGCTATAGGCGGAGCAAATATGTCTAACCACCTCCTTGAGTTTTATTAATGCTTTTAAATCTTGATAAACCCTTTTTGATATCCATATATTCTAAGTCATGTAAAGGAATTCATATGCCTTCACAGTCGTATTCATCATAGCTGAAGGTCGTGTCACTGTAAGGTGCCTGCCCTACTAGTGATCTATCCACTTTGTTCGGTAGGTAGAACTCCTTGCCCCATTCATCCCTACGCAATATGACGACGCATATGGGTCTGTTCAAGCGGCGGTTGAACAGGCATCTCCTGGCCCTCCATTAGGCCACATCTCACTTAACATCAGGTGGGATTCTTTTCGATCGTCTGTCCAGATCATTATAACATTATTTAAAAAAACCTACCCTTAGCTGTCTAATATTCATTAATAAGAGAAGCGAGATGCTGAAAAAATGGTTGTCTGTAAAGTCGGTTTACGGACGATAGTTTAACGTGACAACGTCATAACAAAACATTGATGAAATGATTGCATACTTAAGTCTTCGAGTGGGAGAGAGATAGATAGGCGCAAGCGTACAATTAGCGTAACGGGACAATGAGCGTAACGGGACATTGAGTGATTCTTTTTTTGTGCGTGCAGCCGGCGTTCCTAAATTTATTAGACGTTGTCACGTCAAAAATTGTTTCGACGGAAAGCGAACCGAGGATCACTAAGTAACGAAAGCAACAATGATAAACACATTACACTCACACAATCGGTTAAACAATTAGACTCGCGTCACAATATTCCATTTCATTGTATTCCATATAACAAGTTAGGAACGGGTATTGTGAAACACGAATTTTTAAAGAACGCTTTTCTAAGGCGGATTAATACCTATACTTATGGATAACACAATAGATGTTAACATACAGACAGATAATTTTACGTTACATAAGGCTACAGGGCCGGATTGACGATTTAGTTGGGAATTCTCGAGCATTTGTGCGTGCGTGGTAAATAAATATCCACCCCACAAAACAATCCTTTTTTGTATAAAAACTGTATGTAAATGTAACTACACTATAAATGGCCTCACAAACTAAGACTAGATACATAGTAGATCATTATTTTTGAACCTTGGTCACTAGCTTGTAGCAACAACATTTAACTCGTTTATTTCGGACGTCTAATGACAATGAAAAGTATTATAGAGCTTTCATTGAGAGCCGAAACTTGTTATCGAAGAATCTAAATTATGCGGCTAAACATATACTTAAGACACAAATAGACCCACTTACTACACAAATAAATAGGATACAGTACAAAACTTAAAGGCCAGCAACGCACCCATTAAAATTGTTGTCCATGGGCTGCGATGACTGCCCTTTTTTGGGCGTTCCGTAGGCTTGCTGTTACCCTATAAAAAAAGATGCGGGCGGCCGAATTTGTACTAGAATCAGTTTTGCAATGAATTAATAAAATATTGTAAAATATATTGCCAATTCGGGCTTAAAATACATAAATCCGGCCCTGGCTCATGTAATAATAGGCGAGAATTTAGAGAGCTTATTATTAATGAAGTAGAGAGATCACTTGTTCTTGTTTTAATGGCTCACGATTTTATAACTGATTGTGCGAAAATCGTAGAGAAAACTCTTTACGTGAAATGTTCCTGATGCATTCATAATATTAATCAACTGATCTATAAGCATTAAGGAATATTATTACAAATAGAAAAATGTAAGGAAAATAGAATTTCCTTATTTAGTAAATTTAGTAAAATCACGATATAAAACGGTTAAAACAACATCAACAATATAGAAGAATAATTATCCAGGAAAGAATTGTACAAAAGCAATTTAAGCGTATTTATCAAAATGTACAATCGTAACAAAAAGTTTTCCAACAAAAACACTTTTGTTATGTAATGTACGATCACTCTACGGAGTGACTAGGAGAAAACATTGATTAATTACCATAATAATTTATTTGATACTCAAAAACTTGATACGGGGAGGGGCCGGTTACGAACGAGTTGCTCTTTTGAACTAGAACACGCCGATATAAGCTTTCTGTACACGAAGAGGAACCGAGAATGCTAAACGCGCATAGACTTTCTATCGCTAAGCATAACCCTTCACAATTTAAACTTAATTACTCAATAATACGCACTTATTAATACCGATTATAAAAATTCCGGTACCGATAATAAATCTATCTACTCTTTAGTTTTTAACTACAGTTATTATATCTGTCAAATTAAATTGATTTACTTTTTATAAAAGACATACACTACATGTGGTTAAAAATATTAAAACACTGAAATTTTATTGACTTTTGCGTTATTTCCTTTCAATTAACAGCGTATGCAATTGATAATAATTATGTTTTGTAGATTTTAAAGAATTGTTCTATCAAGTGTTCATAGATTGCTGAACATTTAAAAATTCATCACTTAAGTTTAATATCCAATTAACAAACCACCATAGTCGAACCAATTCGACTTAGGGTCCTTCTAGAAAAGGGCGTGCCAATTCTTAAAAGTCCGGCAACGCACTCGCGAGCCCTCTGGCATTGAGAGTGCCCATGGGCGGCGGTATCACTTACCATCAAGCGAGCCTCCTGCCCGTTTGCCCCCGTTCTATAAAAAAACACATAATCGAGCGGCTACAACCACGTATAAAGATTGAACGTTTTACCCGCTCGTGTCTAAAAGTCTTAAATAGACAAAAGTTGATACTCGAGTTATTAAATATTTCGTATACGATGAAAACAGTACATTGTTCGTTTGAATATGATGCATGAACGTGATTTGGCTGTTTCAAACAAAGGAATGAGTTTTGGAAGAATCGTTTGAGAGATGTCGGAGTTTTGTTACAAATTATTTTGACCCGAGTGCTTTAATTACTGGGAATGATTTTTAAAGAATTGTTCTTTCAATTGTTCCTCGATTGTTTAATTTTTTTTCTTACTTATAAGTATTATTGATTTAGCTGTTTACTATTAGATTAGGTTTTTGGGGATTTTTATGTTCTGACTTAAGCCATTATTGTTTCAGGTTTGCTGTCAGCGTTAAATCATTTGGATCAGGCTCGTAAAAGCTCTTTACAAACCAACGTGGACTATTCTAGATACGTTAAAAGGTAATTTCATAACTACTGTATATTGTGTTTCTCTTCTCTAAACTACTTTAAGTACAAATTTGACACCGAACCTAAGCATATGGTATAAATAAATATAGTATTTAAAAAAGCTTTTGATATATTCAAGAACGCACTGCAGAGTTTAACCATATGTAGATTGGAAGAACTTCGTTTATTAAAATTAATTTTCCTTCTAGTAAACATAGCAAAACTTATTTCTTATAGATATAGCTCAACTCTAGAATGCGGCTCATCATACTGCAAAGACCTGGGCTACCGGGAGCACTTCCATTGCATGGATTGCACAGCCAGAGTCTTCTGCAAGAAGGAGGAGATGATCCGGCATTTTAAGGTAATATACCCAGACTTATTAAACTTAAAATAAAATAAATTAGTAGCGCTACAACCTTTTTAGGTCAAGTCCTCAGATTTATGTATCTATTTAATGATCATTTGTCAATTTAATAGGTAGAGAATTTAATAAGTAGATGATCAGCCTGTTGTGCCTGACACACGCCGTCGACTTTTGGGGTCTAAAGCAAGGTTGCGTGATGTTTTCCTTCACCGTTCGAGCGAATGTAAAATGCGCACATAGAAAGAAAATGTATTGGTCAACAGCCGGGGATCGAACCTACAAACTCAGGGATGAGAGTCACACGCTGAAGCCACTAGGCCATCACTGCTCTTATTAATTTTAGACATGTGATAGAAAACTTCGAACAAACTATAGCTAAAATAATTAAAGTTTAGGTTTCACTAATATACTCAAACGATATAGTAGAAAGATATATTCACTCCATACGAGTTTATTAATTTTCATGTACAAGGGTGGATGGATGATTACAGATATTATAATAAGCTTATCTAATTTTACAGTGGCACAAGAAACGCGACGAATCTCTTGCGCATGGCTTTATGCGGTATTCTCCTTTGGATGACTGCTCAGAGCGCTTCTCAGACTGTCCCCACAATCGGAGCCAAACCCACTACCATTGCATACAGGATGGATGTGATAAGGTATATACAGTCTTACAACATTATTAGAGTCACATTCAGTGTCTGATTTACAGTGTTCTTTCCAATCTTAGACATCATCACAAAGCATTGTCTTATATCTGTTCCAGGTATATATTTCGACGTCTGACGTCCAGATGCACGCCAATTACCATCGCAAGGACTCAGCTATCCTCCAAGAGGGTTTCCAGCGCTTCCGAGCAACGGAAAGCTGCGCAGCACCACATTGCATTTTCGCTGGTCAACGGACCACTCACTTCCATTGCAGGAGGCCTGGTTGCACATATACCTTCAAAAATAAGGCAGATATGGGTAAGTGCTGTGAACACGTAAAATCTTGCGTCTAAATGTTCATCGTCTTTATTCTGGGTCCTGTCGATAAAATCCCGGTGATAGAAATAAATATATAGACGTATCTGTCTATTCCATTCCATATCCCATTGGAGTATTGTGACAGTTGAGATCCATAAAAAGTAAAGTCAGATTTGTTACAATTTAGTAGTAACTGAAAATTTTTAAAAGGAATATTTATTTAAAACTTTGACTTTGAGACATGACAATTGTTAAATATATATACAAGGTTTTTGGTAATTCCACGTTTTTCTGGTGACTATTGGAAGTTCGAAATGGAAGTTCGAAAAATTTATTAAAACTAACTATCAATTCTAATTTTTGAGTTATTTTGAAAGAAGCTATCATCTCCTAGCAGAAACACGTCGAACTGCCAATAACTCTATATAATATAACATGGGTATCAGACGTACTGTACGATGTCTTTTGATGGCCTATAGCATTTTTATACACCTATAGCAAACGTCATATAATTCTTTTCAGAAAAACATAAAACGTACCACATCAAAGACGAGGCTCTATCAAAAGACGGCTTCAAAAAATATATGAAGAATGAGGCTTGCCCGTTCCGCGAGTGCCGCTTCAGTCGTACTTGCAACCATATCCACTGCATTCGGCCTCACTGCAACTACGTTCTGCATTCTAGCAGCCAGATCTTCACGCACAAGCGAAAGCATGAAAGGAAAGAACAAGAGATGAATTTTGGGTAATTATTTCTTATTTCTAACCTCTTTATGCTTGGTCTTATTGTAGTATTATTTAGCTGTTAAGACCTTATAGTTTAGGCTTTGATTACAGAACTAATTAATCTCTTTTTCTGTGCTTTTACTACAAATGTTCACATAATAAAAACGCTGTATCAACATGTCTATTTTGCTTATATTTTTCAACATTCCATTAATCCTATAAAAGTTACAGTAAAATTTGTGACACTTAAATTAAAATAACTCTTGACATGTAAGACAAATAAAAATCTTGCGTTAAATCGATCGTCAAAAACAGAGACACACTGTTTGAATTTATTACACACAATACACATTTTTATTACATACAATACACATTTAATAAATTTAAAAAAATCTTATCCACAGTCTTCCTACATCGGTAATCCAAAGTGCCCTTATGCAGCAAGGAGCTGATTTGAGCATGTATTCGCCAACAACCAATTTGCAGATTGACGATGACATGTCTGGAATGGATGAATTTCCTCATAGTTATGTAAGTATACCAAACGATGTTTAGCCACTCTGAGAGATCCTTTAACAGAAGAATAATATAGCAACAGAAAACGTTCCAAAACCACCACGCCTACGAAAGTTAATCATTAACAGCTTGGGTTAACGTGTAATTTATGGAAGTATAGGAGCAGTGAAGGTCTTGGGCTCTAATTGATTCGACAGATATCCTATTTAAATCTTTAAAAATCACCGTCGTCTCCACTTAGCGGATGACTTTGAGTACAGAAGTAACCATAGCGTACAGACTAGTTAAAGTTATTTTCATAATGTATTCAAGGTAACAAGATAATATTGAATTTCAGAATCCAGCAGTAATAGAAGAGCTATCCCGAAAGTATATTGATACGTTTAACGGTGGGAAAGAGGCAGAAGATAAGTGCAGCAAGTGTAGCGCCCTTAACAAGCATTATCACTGCATGGCTGAAGGTTGCAAGATGGCTCACAGGTGATAATAATGAAGAAACTCGCACATTATTTAAGTAGTGTATATCCTTTGAGTTTTCTTTAATATCTGTCCAATGTTTCAGCTGCCACAATACCATGGTTAAGCACATGTTTGAGCATGAACAACAGAACCAGGTGACAGAAGCCTACTTCGTGACCTACACACGGAATAACCCTTGCTCCAATTCAGCATGTCAACACATCCGGGATATAACCCATTACCACTGTACCTGGGTAAGTATCAAAATATGATATTGGTATACCAGCTTCAAAATGTTCCTTTTAAATTATTTGTTAAAATTCAAAATCATTTATTCATATAGGTAACACAATGTTCATAAGTGTAACGTCAAAACAGAAATATACTTATATTAAATGGTTCTAATTTTACAAGAGAAAAACTGGCAATAAACTCTCCGCCACTCTTTTTTTATCGCCAAGTTTTTATGTTTAACATAATGTTTGTAAAGAGCTGCAACCATTACACCATGTTCCACATGACATCTTAAGTAGTTAATAATAATAAAATAAATTAAAAACGTAGATTTGTCCTCTATCAGCAGGAGGCATGGTGAAATAGGAACACGCACTTACATTCTCGTGGGAACAACACGCATAATATAATTTATGATGCATTAAGTCATAAATGATAATATTAATGATAATGATGATCTCTTACTCTGGCTTGCAGAGAACTTTTATTGTAATGCCTTATTTTATTTCCAGGAAAATTGTGGAGCTGTTATCTTATCATCTGAAGACCAGCCATTCAGGCGCCTGGAACATCACCGGCAGCATGCCATTCTAAGCCCAATGTCACCCAACTTGGCGGCGAGATTCGCACCGAACTTCACTCCGCAATTATCTGCCCAGCTACACCCGAATGTTGCAGCTCAACTGCAAGTGCCAAGTCTTCCTAATCTTCCACCAAATTTGGCACAGTTGGCCCAAATGGCCCCAAATCTCGGACCTCAGCTGCCAAACTTACAAGCCCAACTTAACCTTGGAGCCAGTCCGGTGTCACACCACGTTAACCCTTCAAGTTCTTTGGATGAGATGTTCAGCAGGAAAAGAGGAAGACCTCCTAAGAATCGAGTCGTGGAAGTTTGGACCGATAATATAAATGTAATACTTTTAATTATTCCTCAAGTTTTAATAATTAAAACTTGAAATAAATACTGAGTTATAACTTTTCATTTCTATTTTCAGGTGACACCCCAAGCCATATTTACATCATTCAAGCTCCCCAAAAGCAACCAAATGCCACCAGCGATTCAATCTCCAGTAATTACTACCGTTGAAGAGTTCCCAGTAAGTAATCTTTGTATATAATTTACAATTACTATTATTTAGATAAATTGCATTGAACATTTTTATAATAGTTAATTTGACAATAAATTTTTTTTCAGCGTATTCGCTTCCAGCACATCGAAGTGTTCACCGGCCCAGATATCTGTGGCCAGTACTACGCCAGCTGCCCCTTACGTCACACTAGACTGCACATGCACTGCATCAACTGCAGCTACACGGCCGAAGCCCACGTTACCATGGAAACGCATATGCGAGAGTCTCACTCCGTATCCCCGCTTCTAGAGGGCTTCGACTACTTCTCCTCTTTCGAACAATGCGGTGGGAAGAGTTGCTTCAAAAACCAGTTGAGATCTCACTTCCACTGCGCCCAAGGAAACGGTTGTCCAGCAATTTTGACCCAATACTCGGCCTTAGCTACTCACAAGCACGGAAGAGGGACGCCGATCAAGTGTGAAGATGAAAAGCAGTTCGAAGAGGCCAAAGACTACTCGATTAAGGAACGAGCGTCAGCCGATAGTGTGGGTTCAGTTAAAGAGGAGTTCATGCCAAATTTCGTCATCAAGAACGAGTTTGATAACCAGGATAACGTTTCTGGTACGTGTTTTTCTGAGATCCATCTTTCAAATTTGACATAATATTGTGATTTATCGTTCAATATGTTTCATAAGTTTAAATCTTTATATTAACATTAGAGTAATTCTTTACCCCATTTGTTTCCAGTAGTAAAAGCGACAGGAACCTTCTATCCATCGTCCCACCTCCGGAGCAACACTTCTTCTCCACGCAGTATCTATGACGCTTCCCCATCGAAGGAAAGGAAGCCGGACAAGCCAGTTCCGACAATACCGCCGTCCTGCCATGACCAGACCTGTCCGTTGAATAAATCTGGTGGGATGAACCTTCACTACCATTGCCCCCACTGTGGGCAGGCATACGTCGATTTGAAGCTTTTGTTCAGCCACATGGTGAAAAAGCACAGCAATGTCGAAGGTGGACCGATAGGATTGGCTGCTACTAAGGTGAGAGATTCTTTTTATTTTTGTTGCTAATTTTACTGTTTTAAATACAATAAAATAAAATAATTTAAAGTAAAAATTTTAGACATTTTTAAAATAATGGTGGATTTCTATTTTCAGGAGACCCTTGAGCGAGAGTATCCAGAAATATCAATTTTACCGTCAACAGCGACTTCTTCCTCTGCCCCGCAAGCACCGTCTCCTATCCAGAGACCTCCAAACCCAGCTGAACAGGTAAGAAGTAGTTTTATAAAGAACTTTATGTTTGAATTTAAAATAATATGAATGATTAAATTTTTTGTTAATAAAATAAAGTTTGTAGAAATATAAAGCTATTTCTCTTTAGGTTCAAGCAGTGCAAAGCCTCCTACTCCAGCAATACCTTTCAGGCGGTCGTAAAGGAAGTCTTCAAGAACAGCTTAAAATGCAGCAGCAGTACACTGCCTCATTGGGTCTTCCAGGACTCGCCTTGTTCTCTCAGGGGTAAGTTTTATTTAGAATTTAGTTTTTGACAAAAGGCTTCTTTGAACTATGCATTTGTTTCTTATAGAACTTAAGATGACTGTGGCTTAGGACTCAGCTTAAGTTTCTTCATATTAAATATTATGTCATAAAACTTGTCTTGCACTAGATATTTCTCATTTCTCAAGAAAATAATTTTGAAAATGAAACGCTTTTCTAGCAAAATTAAAACTACAAATTTGAATGATTATAAATAAAAGTTCTATAAGGATTTACTTTTTAGATACTCATTTTAATTGTGCTAACAGAAAATTAAATATAAAATTTCAGTGGTTCTCCATTCCCTCTCTACCCCACGATGATGTACCCCCCGGAACTGCTTCTGGAGCAGAGTCTGCTCCAATCCCACGGTCTACCTCCAGGAATGGACAAGGAAGCGGAGCTCATTGCTAAATCGTGAGTGATTTTTGTTTACATATTTGATTTTTTAGATACTTTTTTTAACCATATTTTTCCAAAATATTTTAGTAAAAGTTATTGTCTTATGAATAAAATTAATTTTGTTTTGTGATTAATAGGAGACGCAGTACGGGCACACGTGGTCCTCACATGCGCGTGCTCAAAGATGAGCCCATTCCTGAGGGCTACTTGAGATTCAGATTTAATGAGGACTGTGCTTATCAGCAGTGTGGTTACAGGTACATACATTATTTTATTTGTTACATACACTCAAAACAGCTCAGCAACTACTGAGCAGATTTTAATCAATTGTGTCATTGTTTACCATAGGGACCATTTATCGACATACCGTGACATTCGTGAGAGGAATGATATTAAAAAAAAGTAAGCTTTTATAAAGACGTTGATATCAGCGTATAATTCGGACATCGGTTCTCGAGTGTTGTTAGGCAGCCTATTGAGCTTAAAAATATCAGTAAATCATATACAGATATGTATATATACAGGAAATAATAAAATGATTCACAGAATCTATTTTAAAGTATTAATGAATACATATTTTCAGGGAGCATCAAACCCACTTCCACTGCACAAGAAAAGACTGCGGATATTCGTTCTGCGATAAAACTAGATTCGTTCAACACACGGCAAGACACGAGAGGTAGGCATTTCTATTTTCTATCTGGTTATGGTCATGTCAAAAATAATATAGTGAAAAGAGCGAATACTTGTCTATAAAGACAAATGAGCAAGGAAACAGAAGTGTGAACCCAAGTTTCTGTGATGACCTATAAAGTTCTCACATTTTAGTTTTTTCAAGAACAAATTATGGAATAAACATGTTGTAATTGGAAAGAAGGTGGAATTGTTTCAAGTGAGTGAATTTCTTTATTTCTTACAGATTGGACACTCTTATGGGCGGAGACTTCCAGCAGTACCGCGCTAATGTTTACTGTCAAAGAGCGGAGTGCCCTCACGCGTCGAATTTTGGTAATTATCATTTTAGTACATAGATAATACATTAATATGCATTTTGTAAATTAATCCAGTGTAATATCATAATAGATTTAAGTAATTACCAATTTCACACGAGGAGAGAGAATGTTATAATTTACGTGAAACATTAAAATTAATATTATTTTTATAATATTAATCATATATATAATTATTATGTGTAAATAAAGTTCTATAAGAATTGTCTATAGTTATTTGATTCGTAATTTAATGTTAATGTATAACTTCTATCTAAAATTTTATTAATTAAATTAATTCGCAGAATATGCGAACTTTAGGTTGTACCATATTCTTGCAAATAAATTATTATTTTTATATCAGTTTTAGTAGTAATTAGTTAAGCAAACGGATAATATTTTTTTGGTAACTTAGATTTTCAAGGTTTCTTATGCAAAATGTCTGATGAATTATTGTTGAATAAATAGCTCTCAGCACGTCATCAGTGCTAAAATTGCAATACGAATAGTAGAACCCGTCTAAACACTTTTGCTTTCCAACGACAGGTCAAAACAAGGCATCACACTTCCATTGCCTCAAATGCGACTTCACGTGCACCGACACAAACAAGGTGGTCGCACATCGAAGACAACACCAGAAACTGGACTCCATCCAGGCCGCTGGTTTCGAGAAGTTCCCGCCGAGCAAAAGTAAGTAACAGTCTTATTAAGTGAGCGAATCGAGGTTTCACACGCCTCTATATTCTGTCTCAATCTAACGCGTACCGGCTGCACCGACCGCGCTTACGCTACGTCACCGATCTCATCAGAGAGATGTAAATACGCAGTATACGTACTGACCCACTCTAACGCACCTGCGCTACGTCACCAATCACTCCAGACCGATGTGAGACACAGTATGCGTTCCGTCCCGGTCTAACTCGTATTGACCGCACCTATATTACGTCATCGTGTGTTATGTTTTTATTTTGGTTACGGAACTCCTTGATACGGTCGCCGGGAATAAACATTCCGCCACTCTTTTTAATCGCCAAGTTTTTTGTTTTACACAACGTTTCTAATGGGGTGCAACCATTACACCATGTTCCACATGACATCTAAAGTAATAAATAATAATAAAATAAATTAAAAACAAAGATTTGTCCTCTATCAGCAGTAGGCATGGTGAAATATGAGCATCCACTTACATTCTCGTGGGAACAACACGCAACAAATGTATTTTACAATGCCATTATCAATTTTATATTTTAAAAACCTTTGGCAATACTTACAAGTGTTGATGCGCCACTGTTTATTTTTCACGTCTTTTTTTTTTAACTTACATTTATCTCCCAGATATTCTTTCCTTGATTTGTATCGGAAAAAGTGTTTCTAGGAAAATCTCTTAAATAACTTTATTATTTTCAGGCTGTGGCTACGAACCCCAATGCATTCACAGCAAGAAGCAGACCCACTACCATTGTCTTCAGTGTGGATTTGCTGTTCTCGGTCTCTCCCAGATGACGTCACACAAGTACAAACACCAGGAAGCGAACCTCGGTCCCTCGACAAGTGCTCTCAACTGACCTGACTTTAAATTACATTTCACTTTAAGTGTAACGTCACTTTAGTGGCATTCACTTGAGAAGTGTGGACTAAGTGTGATCACTCATTTGTATGATTGTATTTAAAAGTTTTGAACGTAGCATAGATATGTAAATTGTCAATATTTATCAAAAAATGTCAACTGCGTAGTCCCTCTACCGTGCCTTAGTCGCAAAATAGTTTCTGAACTTTTTGTAATGGCCGAAACTGTGCCAAAATGAACTAAAAGACTCGAACGATACAGTGAAAAGTCGACATTAGCATTTTATACGTGAACAGAGTATGCGTGTGAACTTCCTAAAACCCGACCAATTGTAGTTGATAGTTATAGAATATTTATATTTATTATCCCGAAAAGACATTTTTACGAATAGTATTATTAATGTAGGTCTCGTAGAAATTTGATGGCAATAAATTGGGTTAGAAACACCGTGATGTGCCTCGAGTGAAATCTTGACAATACGAAGATCTTGTTATGATAGTTTCTTAAATTACGTTTAGAATTCAATTCGGGAGACAAAAGAGAGGTTTTTTATATGTATTATACGAATAAAACATAGTAGACTTTAAACTATTAAAACACTTTCGAATCTTTAACGTAATACAAGAAACTATCATTAGGTATACGAATCAAAAAATTATATAAAAATCATATTTAGAAGAGATAAAAATGACAATTTTATAAACTTTGTACATAAGAATAGATTATATATGACAAAAATATGTTAGTAATTGTTATCATTATTGGAATAAAATTGGATGTAGAGTGCTAATTTGTGATCCATGAGGTAGCCATGTAATGCCATATTCATTTAGTGTAATAAAAACAATAATTAAACAGTATTAGTTACAATTTCACCTGCATTCCTGAATCCTGGCCATTCCTTAGTTTTAGCATCTGGTTTGAACCGGCTCCGACCAAACGTTTCCTAGACTTAACCTAGATTAAAACAGTATTCTTTTAGCGTAAGTCCGTCTCTGTTCCTATTCACTCACTTTTCACTTTTTACTTAAATTACACTAAGGCCGTGCCATATCTTTAGTCACTTCCAAGTTACTATTAATTTAATTTTGCGCTCACTCAATTAATATACTCCCATGATACACATTGAAATTTTGTTTGTATTATGTATTTAAGTACCTAATTTATATGCCGATATTGACTATCACTTTTATTGTTTTAATTCAATTGAAACTCATAAATTAACGATTTCAACGGTTGATTTGTCCCGTTAGCGTGAGTTTTATTTTAATTAAACCACATATTCTGGTCGAAATATATTTAATATATAATTTTCTCAGATTCCTGCAATTTTATTGGTTGTTATTGTTATGTTGTTTTATTTTACGTTTTTCACGTCTTTCGCTCTTTATGTAAGTGTATACTCATTTATTTAATTTCATATTTAGCTTAATTTAATTATAATTAAATGAGATTGAATTTGTAAACGTACAAAATTTATGGATATTTTTATGAGTTTGAGATTAAATCGATTGGTTAGTTTAGAGTTGTTTACCTCATGAGTTCTAGGAATTAAATGAGAATATAAAATAGTTCGTTGTTTCTTTTATATAATAAGCACCTTCCACTTTGATTTCTGCTTTTGTTCTATTTATATTTTTTTACTAAATGCGTACATAGAAAGTACCACTTTGTACCAAACGGTGTCGTACGGTACCTCAATTTGAGAAACTAAATATATTTTGTTTATGATATAATATTTAATATATAAATACTATGTTTACTCAACTGTACAGTTAAAAAGTTTGAATATTAATAATTATAGAAGGATGCTAAAGTATAATTTAAATCTATATACACATATTTGGCAAGTCTGAAGAGAAATTGATTCTACGATCATTTTACTGCTGTCCCGGCTCACGTGGTTGGTCTAAGTTTTAACAGCTGAAGGTTCGCGATACACCAACAGATCATAAGGATAATTTATTTATTTATTACAGAAATACATACATTATCCTTACAGACATGCCAATACGATAATGTCGAGAAAAATAAAATGTAATAAAGTAAATAATATTAAATACATAATATACACAGTATCGCAACTGTGAATTCACTCTGCAAACATACTCGTATATGTAAATATGTCAATATAGTGTCGGATACAGCATTCAGCGCAACTTCTACGCATATATTTTGTCTGTGCGAATAGTTGTAAGCAGTAAGTATTTAAGATATTGTTTTATAACCACCACCACCAGTATATTCCTCGAAACAGAACTAAGGCTCCAGAAGACAAAACACTCATTATATAGAAATTGTATTAGTTTTTACAACAAACTCTCCAGCAAAATTAGAGAATTATTATCACTGCATAAATTCAAAACTCTCGTTAAACGTAAATTAATCAATAAAGCTTTTAATAAATTTGACGATTTCTTAAATCCTAATCCTTGGAATTGATTTGCTCCCGTTCAAACAATTTGGATAACTCAAAACTTGGCGATTGAAAAGAGTGGCGGAGGGTTCTTGCCAGTTCTTCTTGCTCACTCTACGCATTTGACTTACGAACTGGTAAATGTAAATTTAGAATAAATGTAACATCATTCTGTTCATTAGTGTATTTGGTTAAGTGTATGAGAATAAAGTTATTTTGAGTTTAAGTTTGAGTAATAATAACTCAAATTAGAATAATTTCTCTATTACTCTCAAAGTGAAGACTCCTTCAAGCCCTAATTATCGTGGTGAGCCTGCCCGATAACTTTGAGATAATCACACCACCTTGAACCTTTGATCCTACCTGCAGGGCTCCGTATGTTATCTTAAGTATCTTGGTGTAGTTATCCCGTACTTATTTTTATATTCACTATTTTTTCCGTTCTACGCTCTTGATTTGAGAACTGGCAGTAAGTGTAAAATTAGAAGCATTTCATATATATTTTTTGACGATCATAAGTCTACATTTTGTTACCTATATGAATAAATGATTTTTGATTTTGATATTTTTCAAAATATAAAATTATTTAAATACATATTACAGTCTACTAGCTGGCAAGCTGCCCTGCGATTCTGTAACTCCTAACACTTTTCGAACTCACACAGCGGTTTTCACACCGGCGGTCACGCTCAAATCAGTCGTGAAGCAATCATTTTATGGTTTGGCATTCTCATAAACAATAAACTACAAGCTCCCTCCTTATTAGAATGCCAAATCAGTTTAGATTGCCAAATCAGAGTTACAGAATCGCAAGGCTGTACATAGACTAAAATATTGGAAAATTGCAGGGTTAGTTTTATCAAGATCATACGAATAGCACATATATTATTAGTTAAAAGTCAGCTGCATTTTAGTATATTTTTTTTTATTTAAGCTAAAATTGTTGAATTAATTTCAGTACCATCTGTCAAACTGATTCTTTAAGTACATCAATTATTGATGCTACTCTCATCAACAAGTGAGTTTTAATTTATATAAAAATCAAAGTAGTACGGTATAGAACACGCCTCCCTGTAATACCTCATGCCCCCGACTCCCTGCCCCCCTTCGCCCTGCCCTCGTCAGATCGATATGACGCTTGCGCAATGCACCCTTAAGTATTGAATGAACCATTCATGGAGCAACTGGTGCCTTTAGAATGAATCGAACTAATACAGTGTTTAGTATGTTATCAGTAATGCAAATAATCCTAAAAATATTATCTATTGAAGACAGACTTGGTTTTAAATATGAGCTATATATTTTGAAACATAACCTGCCGAGTATATACTTCACCATGTATGACTATTATTGTTTAATATACGTAGATACGCGCTGAACAGTGATAAAGGTATTTTTCTCCTATCATCTCGATTCGTCGTTTTTTAAAGTTTCTATATATTGTGAACTGGATCATGGACCGGATCTATGATGTTTTTTCTTCTGTAAGATAGTCAAACACAAGAGTATCATTTATTGTCCAACCTAAATACAAGCATTAGCATAAGAGCAGTGTTGGCCTAGTGGCAGTGTACGACTCTTACCCTGAGGTCGTAGGTTCGATTCCCCGGTTTCATGTGCGCATTTCACATTTAACATTCGCTCGAACGGTGAAGGAAAATATAGTGAGAAAACCGGCTTGCCTTAGAGCCAAAAAGTCGAGGGCGTGCGTCATGCACAGTAGGCTGATCACCTACTTGCCTATTAAATTAACAAATGATCATGAAATAGATACAGAAATCTGAGGCCCAGACCTAAAAAGGTTGTAGCACCATTGATTTTTCTTTTAAATACAAGCATTAAAAAAACCGGTGGTTGTATAAGCCTTGGTGCTATAATTTATGTATCAGTTTCGTGAGCATTTGTTTTTCCTAAGACGCAGACGCGTGATCAGATATTATGACTATTATGACATGCTTTAGATTTTTGGGTCTAAGGCATACCGGTTTCCTTACATTGTTTTTCTTCACCAGCGAGTGCTAAATGCGCACATAAAATAGTCCGTGTCCAAGCACAGCCAGAACGAGAGATGAGAGTCGCACGCTCACGCCATCAGGACATGTACTACAGGAGTACTATTAAAATAAAAGAGACAGAATACGAAATTCCACCTGTATCACCACAACGTCCGTCGTTCCAAAACTGAGCGTTTTTTAGGTTTTTGCCGCGCACCACCACTATGTGGAAACAGCTGCCCGCTGAAGTATTTCCGAACCAATTCGACTTAGGGTCCTTCAAGAAAAGAAAGTATTAATTCTTATAAGGGCGGCAACGCACTCGAGAGCCCTCTGGCATTGAGAGTGTCCATGGGCGGCATTACCACTTAACATAGGTGAGCCTCCTGCCCATTTGCCCCCGTTCTATAAAAAAAGTATTCTTATTAGATATAAGAGCCAGGTGGATCGGTGTATAAACATGCGTCCCCCAACCCAAGTGTACCGACGGTCGTGCGGTCAAACAATTTATTTGTATGAAATTAAAACTTGCTCCTAATTAACATACATATCAACAAATATACAATGTGTGTCAGACACAGAAACCTGATCGCATGAATGATAAAGGATTGTAGTGCTAATAGTCTCTATTATGTCCAATTCAATTCACGCGACGCAGCAATTATCAAATACGTATTCGGAAATCACAGCATAGTGAAGTGATTTCGATGTTGAATCCATTTAATTTTGCAGCACAAATACAAAATAGGTCTCATTTAATGCTCTCAATATTTTATATATTAAGGTTGTTAAAGTTCACCACATCATAGAAATGTTATATCAACGGTATGTTACAAGCAATATTTTCTAAAATACATGACAATTATGATAAAATGTTACAAGAAATAAAAATAAGGAGTCTTTCCTCCAACTTCGACTTTGGATTAGAGGCTCTTATGCCGTGGGGTTCAAGTGTACAAGCGCTAATTAAAGATTTAAGTTGGCATCTGGTAGGTAGCGTTGACCCCAGAGCTGGTGCTTTCCTCGCTCAACCAATAAGTATCGCAAAACAGCGAGGAAATGCTGCCAGCGTTAAAGGTACACTGCCACAGGGACCAAACTTTTTAAATTGTTTTAATTTTCTTTTTAATTATTTTTATTATTACTATGTTGGTTAAGAAAATTGTAAATACTGTATATTTGATTGTTATGATTAGGTTTTAATCAACGATACATAAAAATATTACACTTACAATTAAAGATTTTTTGTAAATTATATTATATGATTACTAGTAAAATAGTGGATTAAGTATCAGATAGGCATTTAACAATGCTTTTTTTTTAAATTGATCAGCCCACAACCGAATATATAAAGCTCTGGAGTAGTCAACAATCATTTTAGACATAAATAAATAAAATAAAATAAAATAAAAAGCCTTTTATTTTGAAAAACAAAACAAAAAAAAGAGAAGAAGAGGGGGGGGGGGGGGGGGGGGGGGGGGGGGGGGGGGGGGGGGGGGGGGGGGGGGGGGGGGGGGGGGGGGGGGGGGGGGGGGGGGGGGGGGGGGGGGGGGGGGGGGGGGGGGGGGGGGGGGGGGGGGGGGGGGGGGGGGGGGGGGGGGGGGGGGGGGGGGGGGGGGGGGGGGGGGGGGGGGGGGGGGGGGGGGGGGGGGGGGGGGGGGGGGGGGGGGGGGGGGGGGGGGGGGGGGGGGGGGGGGGGGGGGGGGGGGGGGGGGGGGGGGGGGGGGGGGGGGGGGGGGGGGGGGGGGGGGGGGGGGGGGGGGGGGGGGGGGGGGGGGGGGGGGGGGGGGGGGGGGGGGGGGGGGGGGGGGGGGGGGGGGGGGGGGGGGGGGGGGGGGGGGGGGGGGGGGGGGGGGGGGGGGGGGGGGGGGGGGGGGGGGGGGGGGGGGGGGGGGGGGGGGGGGGGGGGGGGGGGGGGGGGGGGGGGGGGGGGGGGGGGGGGGGGGGGGGGGGGGGGGGGGGGGGGGGGGGGGGGGGGGGGGGGGGGGGGGGGGGGGGGGGGGGGGGGGGGGGGGGGGGGGGGGGGGGGGGGGGGGGGGGGGGGGGGGGGGGGGGGGGGGGGGGGGGGGGGGGGGGGGGGGGGGGGGGGGGGGGGGGGGGGGGGGGGGGGGGGGGGGGGGGGGGGGGGGGGGGGGGGGGGGGGGGGGGGGGGGGGGGGGGGGGGGGGGGGGGGGGGGGGGGGGGGGGGGGGGGGGGGGGGGGGGGGGGGGGGGGGGGGGGGGGGGGGGGGGGGGGGGGGGGGGGGGGGGGGGGGGGGGGGGGGGGGGGGGGGGGGGGGGGGGGGGGGGGGGGGGGGGGGGGGGGGGGGGGGGGGGGGGGGGGGGGGGGGGGGGGGGGGGGGGGGGGGGGGGGGGGGGGGGGGGGGGGGGGGGGGGGGGGGGGGGGGGGGGGGGGGGGGGGGGGGGGGGGGGGGGGGGGGGGGGGGGGGGGGGGGGGGGGGGGGGGGGGGGGGGGGGGGGGGGGGGGGGGGGGGGGGGGGGGGGGGGGGGGGGGGGGGGGGGGGGGGGGGGGGGGGGGGGGGGGGGGGGGGGGGGGGGGGGGGGGGGGGGGGGGGGGGGGGGGGGGGGGGGGGGGGGGGGGGGGGGGGGGGGGGGGGGGGGGGGGGGGGGGGGGGGGGGGGGGGGGGGGGGGGGGGGGGGGGGGGGGGGGGGGGGGGGGGGGGGGGGGGGGGGGGGGGGGGGGGGGGGGGGGGGGGGGGGGGGGGGGGGGGGGGGGGGGGGGGGGGGGGGGGGGGGGGGGGGGGGGGGGGGGGGGGGGGGGGGGGGGGGGGGGGGGGGGGGGGGGGGGGGGGGGGGGGGGGGGGGGGGGGGGGGGGGGGGGGGGGGGGGGGGGGGGGGGGGGGGGGGGG